>OX638249.1:7267500-8467500 GCA_951806755.1 Brenthis hecate
AAACTCTTCTGTTAAATAAAACAATTACTTCATTTCCAAACAATCATATATAATATGTATCAGTTGCGAAGAGTGAAATTTTAGCAGAGGCAAGCCGTTTCAAATAAAAACACAAAGAAATATTGATATACAATTTTTATATAGGTACGTACTAATGCAAATTAAGCTATTATATATATATATATATATATATATATATATATATATATATATATATATATATATATATATATATATGTGTGTGTATATATATACATATTTCCAAAAGAACATTCATACATTAAAAAAATTAAATGTATGTAAAATCATAGCAAAATACATTTTAAGGTAACTCGTCTTCTATGGACTCTTTGCCACTGATATGTATTAATATCATTAAAACCAAACTGCTGGATGCAAAGTGCATGAGTAATTTCTTTTTCTATTGTAATGCCACTTCCCCAAGTCAGGACAGAAAGCAGATTCGAGGTTTGCTCCATCACCCCATATTGCACGACTCATTTCATTCCAAATGATCCTGTGAGCATTTTTTCCGGCAATAATTATATACCTCGAAAATTGAGGTTCGATAACTTATTTACTTTTTTTTTAAATCTCAAAAACGTATAGCAGTACTAATTTTACTTATAAATATTATTATTATATATTAGTGACTCACCCTCGCTTCGCTCGGGTTCGTCCCTAGGTAGGTTTCAGTTTTTTTGGGCGGAACCCTAATTCTTTATGCCTAGTCTATGTTACTCCCTATAATATCAGCTATCTTCCAGTGAAAGTCCCGTTAAAATCAATCCAGCCGTTTCAGAGATTATCCGGAACAATCAGACAGACAAACAGACAGACAGACACAAATTTAAAAAAAATGTGTTTTTCTTATAAGTACCGTATATAATTTCCTAGGCATTTAGTAGAATGCTGTTATTTTGACATTACAAACAGACACTTCAATTTTATTTATCTGTATAGATTATTCAAACAATAAAAAGTATCTTGATCGCTATACAGGCCAAAAACCCTTTTGCTTTGTAATTGCAGGTTGTTATGTCGGTATCTTTTCCTACAGTTCACGACAGAATGCTATCGAATTATGTAAAACTCCATTAGACCTATTCCAAGATTGTCATTCAGCAATAATACCTAGCAGGAGGTAAGTACTGGACGAATACAATAATATAGTTGGACGAAATTAAAGTTCGCACAAGAGAAGAAGTAAGAGACTTTACATATAATTGAAATAAAATATCTTTTATCAGCAAATAAAAAATGTAATACAATCAATATAAAAATAAATAAAAAAAAATTATTTCAAAAAGAACTGCTCTCCTTTATTCTTCTCTACAGTACATGCAGGGTGACCATCTCCAATATCCAATAACGCTGCTTCGGCTGCTATCTCAGAACGGTACGGAGGATGATCAGGTCTAGCTGCCAAGGAAGCCCCACCAACGTGACAATCCGTTACCAATAAAAATTTCCCTTGACGCAGCAATTTCATCTGGAACTTTAGAAGTGGCACTCCCTTCCGTAACGGGAATATGTCTTAAATAAAAAAATCTATAGTAAATAATTTGTGGTGAAAATTTTAATAAATCAAGTTGTGGACCTGATTGACTGAAAAAATTAAACATAAATTTGCATATGTCTAATTTGTCTAATCCATTGGACGGAATGGTATGGCAAACAGTCGTATACCTTATTTTTTCTCAAAATTACGGAAGTTAAATAATATAAAAAATTTAAACAATAGATTATAGAAAGTACATAATGAAAAAAATAATAATGGAAAATAAAGATGTATTTTTTCTCCCTCGTTCTCTCTATGTTCCCAAAATGAAACAGAGTATATACTCTGATAGTATATACAGATATCTGTATGTATGTACAATGTTTTGTAAGATATACTCACTGTTTGCTTCTCTTATAACATTAGGTACTGCTGAGAAGGACCCAGCAGCACCTTGGTCAGCGAATAATAAGATCTCATGATTTTCCGAACCCATCGTCATGTGTAGCATCGCAGCATCCCACACTGGCTGGTGTTCCAAGTACTCGTACATATCTGACCAGATCCTCTTAATTACCTGTAAAAAATAATTCAGATATATATTAAACTATCCTCCTTCCCACGTAATAATTTCCCTGTAATGAAATAATTATTTTTACTTTAATGAAGAGGAAAGAAAATTTCAAATACTAACTCCGCGTGAAGCGTTTTTGATGTTCATGTCCAAGCACTTAGTATCCAACTTCAAATTCCATGTGTAATATATCCTCCATGGTTTACCCACAACCATATCAATATCGAAATATGGATCCCTAGCTATTTTCATACATGTTTCTCTACTTTTTTCAAGAATATGTTGCTTTATAACCTGACCACTTATACAAGATGTCGCATAGAAAACTATCAAAATAAAACCGTATCGGTTAGAAGCCATTTCAAAAGTACCACAATAATTAATCCGCTGTCCTTTATAAAGACAACAGGTGAGAAAGTTTACACTTCTCTCATCATTTAAGCTCATTGTATTGTCGTTGTATCCGCATAGAGATTTTAAACATTAAACCACTAAAAGACTAATTCAATGAACTGACAGTATCCCTTCACTTTTTTTACTTTTCTTAATATATAATAATTTAATTTTCAAGAATTATTGATGTAACTAAATCTGTACTTAAATATGATATTTGTACAGATCATACTTCAAAATAATTACAGTACAAGTTACGTCCTCGTAGAATTGTGAAAAGAATGCTAGCTCCATTCCCTCGCTGATTTGCAAAGTCGATTCTTGGATGAAAACGAGCTAACCCTCTTGTCAGTTGTAAAGGCGACAAGACGAAGATAGTTTTTAACACTCCAAGTTTAGTCAAAAGGTGACTCTACATATCTATATACCTAATGTTTACTAGTATTATAATTATCCTTCTGTACGCTCTATCATTTTTAATCTTTCAGTCTGAGTGCGAATATTGTATTTCAAATTTATTTTGTTGGTTTGTTCATTGTATAAATAGTAACTTACCGTTGCTTCAATATCATCATCCTTTGTCCAGCCGTTTCAGCGTGAAGGAGAATAGTTTATTTTATAGGAGTATATGTACATTAACATAAATATATATCCTTTACTGCACATTAAAAACGAAAATAGTGCATTGGCTTAATAATCGGTTGAATAATGAGCCCTAACTGAAAATTGAACAAATTTTTCTTTAACGTCTACTTAACATAAAGTTGGGGGTGATTTTCAGTCTCTCGAGACCATAAAACATACATTTCTCAGAAATGGCTAAATATTTCAATTACATTTTTTTTTATTTATTATTTGTATTTCGAAGATAACATTCACTTAGTTTCATGAAAATCAAAAGATTATTCTAGAAATTAAAAATAAAAAATCAAGAAAAAATTAAAAACCGAGTTTTTTCACACTATCTCGAAAACTTTGAGATTATTGTAAAAAGTGTTATTTATAAAGGTTGTAGATTTTTACTAGACCTACAACTTTTGTAGAAAACATTTTTCGATAGAACGTCACAGTAAGCCGGAAATTGAAAAAAACTATTTTTCAACGCTTTGCGTCCTCCCATTCCTCGGGCGTAGCTGGGCATTGTAGGCTTGTAACGAATTTCTATTCCTTATATACCTACTAACATTTTAAAATCATAAAACTTGAGGTTTTCAATATTATTATTTTTTTCTCTTTAAAAAAACGGATTCCGATTGGTCTAAAAAGTCTTTATAACTCGATAGGTTTAGATTTAAAAAAAAAAACATTTTTAGCGCGGAAAGTTAAGGGTATTTAGCTAGCTTAATAAATTCACTCATAACTTTCAGTTGATTCGACTAACTTTTCTATAATATGTTAAAAGTAAATAATGTAAATCCAATTTTAGTTTCAATTTAGATTCTATATATTAATCTCATGAACGAATAAGTCACTGGACCAGACATATAAGCGGACGTACCTTTATCTGTCTTATTAGTAGCCAGGAAATTTCAGCCTTTGTCGTTTGTTTTTTGCGTCAGTCTCAAGCATTTACTTGTCAACAAACAATCTGCCAAAAATGACTAAATGTTCTGTTAAATGGTGTAAAAACTATAGCGGCGGAAGCAGCACTGTTTCTTTTCACTTGTAAATACATTATTTTATTACATTTATTGTTATTTATCACACAATTTAATAAAATTGTAAAATAAAATGTCATATTATCCAACTATGTTAAATATAGTCGATATTTCTATGTATGGTTGACATCTGACAACCATCATAAAATCCCTGGATTATACCATTCAGAACAAATGACTAAACTGTCGAGTGAGTCCATTTGACATCGACTAGTGCTTGACAATGTCGAAAAATATATCGATATTTGACGAAATAACTGAACGAATTGTGTTATTTGTACAGTACAATAACATAAAATACTTTTATCACAGTATCCTACAATCTAATGACAATAAATTTATAAAAATATTTTCTAAGTCACATAAAAATATAAATGCAAAAATTATAATTAGTATGTGTACTTAATTTTTTATTTTATTTTATACCACATTTATATACTTTGGAATATTATTCCATTGTAATAATAATAAAGATCATTTTATTTCAACACATAAATTACACAAAATCAAACAATAATGTTTTAGCACTAAACTTCTGGGTTGGCGATTTGTAATAAAACACTTTACTTTCACGATCTATTTTACTTTCACGATCCAACACTCACTTTAATTTGCAATCACTTTTTCTTTTTCCTAATTTCACAAATGTTTATTAAGAACTGAGCAATATTAGGACAGTGTCACATTTTTATAAGCTACCCGAGACAATCAATTGCCAATTAAAATCATTCAATAACAGAATCAACAAAATCACTTTATTTAATTAAATTAGCTTAATATTTTTTTAATCTTTAAAAAATAATTTTTATTATATATTAATGGAATATACACCCGATATTCATTTGTTCATTAACATTATTATGCAACAGAATGCTGCCATCAATGCCATCGTATTTATATAAATCAAATTAAAAAATAATTATTATTTGACACATTATTATTGCCTCTTTAATTCATTTATTCTAATTTATTATAATAAATACAGATATTTTAAATTAAAAGATATAAAATATGATGACTATGCTAACTAATGTCTAAAATGTCATTCATTGGTTCATCGATATATGTATTTTATCGATTACGTTCAAGCACTAGAAATATTGTATTGTGTACCTGTGTGTATAATAATGTAATAAAATCTTTGTGTGCGTTATGCGTCTTTTGGTTGAACGAGTTTTCATACATTTGTATTTTATGTCTCGTCCAGTGGTTTATTCGTTCATGATTAATCTGTATGAAATTATTTAGCTGTTGATTTTGTGAATTAAAAAATATAATTCTAGTATAGATAAGATATCAAACATTTTATAACTACTAAAATAATACTAATTACATAGTCTGACTCTATCTTATATATAAAATTTCCATGTCACAATGTTAGTTACCGTACTTCTCCGAAACGGCTTTACCGATTTTTACCAAATTGTATATGCGTATTCAGTAGGTCTGAGAATCGGCTACTATCTATTTTCGATACCACTAAGTGATAAGGATAAGGGTGGTCCTCCCAGACCCCACCCCAGGGACGAACCTGAGCGGAGCGAGGGTGAGTCGCTAGTATTCTTATAAAATAAATACTTAACTTAGCAAAATTTCTCTAACCTTGATAATTTATATGCTTATGTATGTTGGTTATCAACGCTCTAACAAAATCTAAAATCCAAAATATTATTTATAAAGGAGTTCTTGCCTATAATGAAAGAGTGTCAGCGAAATTATCTAATTTATATTATGATGATTGATGGCCGTCTTTTTTATTTTTGGCGTTTTTTATAGCTATTCGCGTGATATAAACACTGCACTCATTTGTTGTGTAGGCGTGTACGGCCACCGATGCGTATCTGTAGAATAGGTGGAATCGGTGGGCGGAATAATATTACCAGTTGTTATACAGTGACAGCCTGAACGTAATGACCGCACCGCCCAGTTTAAATTAAAAAAATAAACAACGTTAGGATTTAGAATTTTTTAATTTAAATTTGCTTTGGAATCCAGCTTTTGATTAATTTTGGCATTTTAACTAGTTTGTTTTTCTGATAAGAATGCCCTTAATTATGTTATTATTAATGATTTTATTGACTTATAGCTAATTTATTACTTGAGGTAATGTTTTTAAAATCATTTTGTGGAAATATTTGATAAACTATATAATCATAAGGCCTAAAATAATATAAATTTCAATATTGATCACACACTATGATTTTATTTTATCCATACAAGTATCTATGTATGCTTGTTTGTTTATAAACAGTGAGCCCGAAACCAATATATAATTTCCATATTTTATTTTAATTATATTTATAATATGTATGTATTTAAAGTTATTTATGTGTAGTGTATCAACTAACTACATAACACAGGCCTCGTAGCTTACCATGGAACTAAATGGAGCTGTGTGTTAATGTCTCAATATATTTATTTATATTTATATTTCTACTTCCAAAAATCACCGTCTTTTTAAACTTCAAAAGGGGTTTTTAAAAATCCTTTAGCTTAGCGATCACATTCGTTTTATAAGAAACTCTTGTGCAAAATTTAATGCTTCTAGACCAAGCAAATTAGCCTGTACGGTAACTGTCAGCTAATAGTACCTTAAGGGTTTAGGTTTTTACGTATGAGTAGGGTAAAAATAAGTTTTTTAAACATGTTTATATACCTATTCTATAATATAAGTATTGATAACACTCGGATTTTATTATCATTTTTAGGTGTCTCTACTTTAACAAGCATGTTAACTTTCCAATTGCAATGTAAGCACTTCATGCGGTGCCGGCATGTGAATTCATGCATTACTGCGTAAAATGGAACAAATAAACACACATTAACACACATATATCAGTAAGGAAATCTATATTTATAAAGTTTATTTATGAATGCCCGATTCAAAAGAAATTCTACTTATTTTCATTATATCTCGGGAATCTAAGAACATGAATATAATATTTATTATCGCAAGGCGGAACTCGCCGGCTGGGGGCGGCTTCATATTATTTATAACCGTTTGCCCGCTACTAAAGAACGCCTCTACTTTCTTTTCCATTAATGTTTTCATGTTCATTTCTAAATAAAAACTCTGAGGCAAAGCCTCTTGCATCGCTGCTTCTTGCAAAAATATAGATAACAATAAGTAACATATATCTATTCAAGCAAGATATTTGTTTTGTATTTTTATAGGCAGTATGGTAATATGGAGTAACTTTATTGATTCGCTAGCTGCTATCGGCAGATTAGCAGCCCTGGACTTGTTTTCTCTAAAAATATTGAATATCTAAAAATAAGGATCTAGTGCCAATTTTATATTTTTATAGGTGTAGGTACATATTATAAAAAAAAAATGTTATCCTAACTCTATTTGTTCATCTCATATTTAAACCAAGTTAAAAATATGTTTTTAACGTCCCACTGCTGGGCACTACTTCCTTCAATGACAGTTTATCTAATTTTACTACAAAATTACTACTATTCTTTATTGCACTTAAAAATCAATACAGTAATTTAAATAAATCATTACAATTAAATTATCAGACAATAGGTCACCACAGTTTTTAAGACTTCAGTCAAGATATCTAATATATAAAAGAAAGTCGTGTTAGTTACACTATTTATAACTCAACAACGGCTGAACCGATTTGGCTGAAAATTGGTGGGGAAGTAGCTTAGAACCAGGAGACGGACATGGGATACTTTTTATCCCGTTCGATTGCGTTCCCATGTGACGTGACATAAAACTCAAGAACGGCTGGACCAATTTTTATGATATTTGAATTTTTGGATTTCTCTTAGTCCGGAACAGGATAATAAGTGTTAAAACATCAGAAAAATTAACGAAAAAAATTATATGGCTAGCGTTGGCTAATAACTATTTATCTCTATTTAAAACGTACCTAGCGACGAACCCGAGCGAAGCGAGGGTGAGCCGCTAGTTTACAAATAAAAAAGTTATTATAAAATATCTATACATATATAAATAGGCAAAGACAAAACAGTTCAGTGCCTTTTTCGCCTCTGTTTGTCAGCTGTTTTTTTTTTTTATTTAGTTGATAGTGTTATCAATACAAAATATTTATGGGCAAAATTCAACCATAATCAAATAAAACTATCTTTTCGAAATTTTTCCCGACGTTTCGAATGATTTACAGCAATCACGGTCACGGGAGACCATGATTGCTGTGGTACACATTTTTATTTAAAATGACAAATATTGGCGTAAATCTAAGGCAGTATTTTGTCAACCATAATCATTTTTATTTTATATAATTACTAGTGACTTACTCTCGGTTGGTCCCTAGGTTACTTCCCATACAAACTATCGTACCCATTTTTACCCCCTTAAGGGATGAATTCTGGGATAAAAACTATCCTATGTACTTCCCAGGCTCAAACTATCTTCTTACCAAATTTAATCTAAATCGGTTCAGAAGTTTCAGAGCGTATTCGGTACAAACAAACAAACAAAAAATCAAATCTTTCCTCTTTTAATATTAGTATAGATTTAAATTTCAGTCTATATAATGATTCAATAAAGGCCCTTTTTTAATGTTTTACCATATAACATAACTTTCGTGCCACTCCTATTTCTACCATTACCAGCTATAAATAAACAAACAATATACCTACTCACAATTGTGTGCCAATACTATTTGACATAGTATAATAATATTAAGCTTTGTTTAACAATATTCATGTACAAAAAACACTCATAAATGTTATCTTAAAGTTTACTATTTACGTTCGTTTTAAAAGGCATTTGGGTTTAATAGTATTGTGTTACCGCCATGACGAATTACGATTCCACCTAAGGCATACACGTCGGCAGTTGTAATGAAGAATGTCTGAATATGAGAAAATACACTTTGTTACTTAACACCTAGTTTCCTTTGACTTTACTTGTTGTTTACTGCAAATGTAATATTTTTTTTACAACAAATCTATGTGCTAGAACTATGAATAGAAAAACAGTAAATATGTTTGTTTATACAATAAATTATTTTAAAATAAATCTATAGTTAAAGAGGAATATTCATTTTGGAATATTCGTTAAGTGAGAAGACGTTATCTTAATCAGGTTATTAATAAAATTATGCGTAATCTTAAGCAAACAAACAATATAACAAAGAGAGTTAAATACAGTCGTATATACATTATACATATTATAATCTTTCTTTAAAATATTACCTAAGTATATTATACTCTTCTACTTGTGACTCCGCTCGCATTTGGGTGACGTACCTTTGCTTTGTAATTGTACATAAGCAACTCAAGCTTTGGTTCTAGCAGAATGTTAACTGTAACATAAAATATCCTAATTGAAATCGAGCCGTTTTCAAGTGATAATTAAACAGACAGTGAAACAGACAAAGATGTATAAAATCACCATTCCTATTATCCGAACCTAATATTTCACTTATACAAAATCTTATAAAAATATATTGAACGTATAATTTCGATCTCCTCATAACTTTATATTAATAGAATATTTATAATTATATCTATGGGTAAAAATAAATGATATTATATTTTTAAACAATTGTTTTACTGATTGCTCAAATTTTAAATACATACATACATACAGCTTTACCACTACCTATATATAAGAATAAAACCACATTTTGTTTTGAATGAAGAATTCGATTAATCGTTCAGAAACAGAGCGTGGCTCCCTCGATCAGGTGAAATGTGGCTGTCAGGCGCACTGCCGACCGAGGGCTGGCGTAGTGATACATCGATTATAATAAAATATTAGCAATTCATAGTATATTATTCATATATGCGAAAGTTTCTATGTGTATATGTTCGTTATTAGAACATTTACACAAACTTCATGACGAATCTTCTGGACTGATTTGAATGAAATTAACTTATGACCTGGAATAACACGTAGTACCTTGGCATCAAGGGATACCACGAGCAGCGAGAGTCGCTAGTTTCATTAGAACGTTTTTCTATATTATTCTTCTATAACATAAATCATTTTCTTGAAGTGCTTCTCCAACTAGCCAAGGATGGTGTTCTTATCTTCCGGTCTTTTCCCTGATGTTGCGCAACAAAGATATTCTCTTGGGATCGATAGCCCTTCTTCCTTGTTATATTTCACTAGCGACTCACCCTCGCTTCACTCGGGTTCGTCCCTAGGTTTGTTCCCCATACAAATTTTCATTCTCATTTTCACCCCTTAAGGAATGACTTCCGGGATAAAAATCCCTATCTAACCTATCCTATGTCTTTTCCAGGGTCTCAAACTATCTTCTTACCAAAAATCTAAATCGGTTCAATATTTTCGGAGCCTATTCAGTACAAACAAACAATCAAATCTTTATAATATTAGTATAGATTTACTATAAGTTGCAGAAATCCTTTCTAAGCACATGCCGCAGAAATCCAACATCTTATCTTTTGATATGATCACGTGTCAATATAATAAGACTACAATGGTTTTTTAACCCCCGACGCAAAAAGAGGGGTGTTATAAGTTTGACGACGATGTATGTATGTCTGTCTGTTTGTGCGTGTGTCTCTGTCTGTAGCATCGTAGCTCTTAAACAGATGGACCGATTTCGATAAGGTAGTACTTATTTCGTACAATCTTATGTATGTTAAGGTGAAGGTCAAACGTACACGGTTTTCGATGTGGTAATTAAAAATGAGATGCTCATGAAGTATTTTTCTGACAGACAAAAGCAATTAATTATTTTAATATTATAATATATCAATTTTTCTATAATAGCTTTTACGTTTCACCGTCTCTTTTATGAGAATCAGTAATATTTAACCTTCGTAATTTAATAGCGTAGTACGCCACAAACTTATAAACGTAGAAGCTTTGAAAATTCATTAAAAATTAATGATATTACAAGCAAGTTTAGAAAATTAGAAAAATAGCATACCTACATCATATCTACGCACGATTATTTTTATTTTCATTATATTGTTAAATATAAAGATAAGTATGTACAATCCTTTTCTTTGGGGCGGGTCTGAGCCTATGCTTTCACGGTTCCCATTACGACATGTTCTGCTTTTGCTTTTGCTTGCTTTGCATGGTAGTATAGGCGCAGGCCTACCTCACTACCTCCTTCAGAGGTGGTGAGGGGGCGTGGTCTTGGGAGTAGCGCAGGTCGCTGAGATCCCCAAGGCAAGTCTGGTGGACTATCCTTCAAGAGGTTGCCAGCCCTGTTATAGGTCTAGTGCCCTAAGCATTAGACACAACTGAAACCTCCAGGCGCCTAATTGCAGGGATGCTGAGGTCATGTCCTTGCGAGTCCACCATCTAAAATGACAAGAGGGTGGATAGCTAATGACCTCCCGCGTGTTTGTGCCGTGCGCGGGGACCCGTACCGGAGGATGAAGGAGTCCTGGTAGTTGAGTGGAGCAGTGGGCCGGCAACAGTTGCACGCTGCACACAACACACTTCTTTGGTCTGGATTTCTCTTCACACGGGAGGCCATGGAGTAGCTAACCATGGTCAATCGGCTGTGATATCCCATAAGCGGGCTATCAAGCGAGAGTCGGTGTCTGGAGGAGGGCAGTCGGCGCGGCACGGGGCTCGGGGCGAGCGCGCATCATCGTCTCATGACGTGTGCAACCCTGGGTTCCTTTGTTGCGTGCGGACTCGTCATTTTCTCAACACACTGGCTCTATACCGGAGGAGTAGCTCTGACGATCATCTGCTGAGCAGATGACGTCCCCGACTTGAGGGCTCCGTGGCGGGTGGAGAGCTCTAACGGTGAAATCATCTTAACACCTCTATGGACAAAGAGGCAAAAATACAACAACCTAAAAAATCAACACAGGCTGCGTCATCTGATGCGCCAAACCTTACCACGGCGAGGGTTGCGTCCCGAGATGCACTAAGGCGTACATCGCCGGAAGTGACATCCCAAGATGCCCCTAGGCCTACAAACCTAAAGGATGCGCCGATCCAGGCAGCGTCCAAGGACCAGGCAATGGGGAAAACGGACAGAGATGCGCCAAACCGGGCTGCGTCTCAGTCTATTTCTTCTGCGTCGACGTCCACCCCAATAACGACCAAAGGTGTGCACACTGCTACACCTGGGACGGTTCCTAGCACGGGTAAGCCAAAGAAGGTTGCGCCGGAAGCTGCGACGGCAACGTCCGCGTCTGAAAGTGCGACATCCGCGGCGAACCCGTCGGGGCTGACCCAGGCTGCACCAGTAAACATACCTTCAACTTCAAAAAACATACGAACAACAATGGACATGTCAGCTCTGAGGGACGCCATTCAGTTGGAACCTGTCTTCACAGAGCACATGACAGCCTCAAAGAAACGACGCCTGAAGAAAGCTAGAGCGGTGGCGCAGCGTGCTGCGGCAGCTGATGCCGCGAGGCACATCGAGGACCCTAACCTTGGTCGCGCAGAGGCTACGGCTTCAGCGCCTAAGGGAGGGGCACCCACTCAGGCGAAACCTAATGCCGCGCCAGCGCAAGGTGTGCGCAAGCGCAGTATGAAACCTAGAGGCCGTAAAAAGCCTACAGAGAACACGCAAACAAACGAACAAACAACAAAGGGACAGAAGCGTATACGGCCCGAAGATACCATCACACCGACCGGGGAAAGCAAAAGGGTAAAACCTAGCAGACCCCGACCGGTGGGTGGAGTCTCGGTAAGTTACGCGGAAGCAGCTGCGTCCTACAGAGCGAATGAATTCTGTGTTGCTGTCATGACCGAACCCTTTTCGGAAATGACACAGGAACAGGCAGAGGACATCCGCGCTACCATTGAAGGGAAGTTACGAGACGACCTTATGGCCGATCCTGACGCTACTCTTCAAACTGAACCTAACGACATCCGGTTTCGGGGGAGAGCTCACTTCGCTGACGGCGTCCTCAAGACATGGTGCGAGGATGCCTTCACGCTAGGCTGGCTCACCCGTACGGTAAACAACATAGAGTCACCTATAATGAACTCCAGACTGGTGGTGCTGCCTCAATCAGCAATACCCAAGAAGATCCCTTGCATGCTCCAAGTTCCTGGACACACTGGGAACACAGAGATGCTCAGGAAGCTACTTGCGAGGCAAAACCGCCACCTTAACATGAAGTCTTGGTCTCTGACACACGAAAGGAGCAAGCAGGACCCTCCAGGGACCCAACTCTTCTACCGGGTGCCGGAGACCGACGTCAAAATCTTAAAGGAACAGGACAGGCGCATTTATTACCTTATGGGGAACATCTACGTCCGATTCCTGGACAAAGACGACCCCATACAGGACAACACCACTGCCGCAACCACTTCCACGGCACCGGAACCAAACCCCTCGGTACCTGCGCACTCCGTTCCCCTGATGGAGGTCGACGTGCCAACCACCGAGGAAACTGAGACCCCGGCTGCTATGGAAGTGATGCACTCTCCATCACCAGTTCCAAACACCACGGATGAAGATTGCTTTCAAGAAATGGGAGGGAGTGAACTCAGCGACAGCTGTCTCCGCTCCTCTCCCATCTCAGACTGCTAACTTCATCCAAACGAATCTCCAGCACAGTCAAACTGCGACGGCTTCTCTTCGCAGGGTGCTGGAACTTAACCCTAAAACCATAGCCTTAATCCAAGAGCCGTGGATAAGGAACGGCCGCATATGTGGTCTTGGAAACATCGGAGGGAAAATAATACTTGACACCTCCGTAAGTAATCCAAGAACCTGTATCTTCATGCCGAAACATGTACCAACCCTACTAATAAACGATTTATGTTCAAGGAACCTAACAGCAATAAAACTCTCAAGAACTGACCAGCAGCTCCCCGACCTTGTCCTTGCCTCCGCCTACCTGCCGGGTGACGAGGACACACCGACTCCAGAGCTCAACTCATTGGTTGAGTACTGTGAGAGGGAGAGGCTGGATCTGATTATCGCGGCAGACTCCAACGCACACCATACGCTGTGGGGTAATGCCACCACAAACACCCGAGGTGAGGATACACTCAACTTTATTTTCAGCAATAATCTTATTTTACTGAATAAAGGCTCGGAACCAACCTTTATAAACGCACGATCACAAACCATAATAGATCTGACGATGGCAACGACAGAAGTGTCACACTATATCCATAACTGGCATGTGTCCAATGAACTTTCCTGCTCGGACCACAGATGGATTCGTTTCACCATCGATATGAACTTACCCAAACCAACACCGAGAAGAATACCTCAAAGAACAGATCAATCTAAGTTTATTAAGTTGATTAGTTCGGAGATAGGAAAACGGCTTACAACAACAAAAACCCTTAATGTAACCGACATAGACAATTACGTGGAAAGTCTTACGTCGCTACTCCTGGAGAGCTACGAGCAATCCTGTCCCCTCACCATACCACGATGGGGAGGGAAACAACACTGGTGGTGTCCCGAACTGGAAAGACACCGCCGGAAAGTCAGGAAGCTGTTCAACAGGGCTAAGAACAGCCGTACGCAAGTCGACTGGGACGCCTATACAGTAGCCAGGAAACATTATAAAAAACTCATACGCCTCAGGAGGCAAGAATGCTGGAGACTTTTCTGCTCCAGCATAGAAAACAATAACCAGGCAATCAGAGTGAAAGCCTGCCTCTCCAAAGAGGCAAACCACTCAATTGGCTGTCTTAAAAAACCAGACAACTCATACACCAAAACCGACGCGGAAACCAGCGAACTGCTGTTAACAACCCACTTTCCTGGCTGCCAAATAGCGAATACGCAAGTATGGGAGCCTTATGAAGAAAGGGTTACTGGCAGTTTAGATTGGAACGTAGCTAAAAACATTGTTAACAAAGAGAAAATAATATGGGCTATAAACACCTTCCTCCCTTTCAAAGCTGCAGGCCTCGATGGAATATTCCCGGGGCTGCTAAAATGGGGTTTGAATATCGTAGCAGATTACCTGGTGACGCTATTCCAAGCCTGTATAGCACACCGCTATATACCGCTGAAGTGGAGAGAAGTAAAAATAATTTTCATTCCCAAACCGGGTAGGGAGGATTACACCCTGGCTAAGTCCTTTAGACCTATCAGTCTCACCTCGTTTTTTCTAAAGACGCTGGAGAGACTAGGGGATAGAGAGATCAGAAGTCAGTTATCCATTTCCCACCCACTACACCCAAACCAACATGCATATAGCACAGGAAAATCAACTGAATCTGCACTCCATAGTGTAGTCTCTCGCATAGGTGGTTCGCTGAATCTAAAGCAACCGACCCTAGGTGCCTTCATAGACATAGAGGGAGCTTTCGATAAAACGAACTTCTCTAGCATTAACAGAGCTCTGCACTCAAATGGTGTAGCTACAACACTCATAGAATGGATAAATAACATGTTAAAACAACGGGCTATACAGTTTACTGTTAATACCACGACGCGTGGCATCGTACACAGGGGCTGTCCACAGGGCGGAGTTTTGTCCCCACTACTGTGGAACCTTGTTGTTAACGAGCTCATAACAGAGCTAAACAACAACAGCCTTTATACGGTGGGGTACGCTGATGATATAGCCATCCTAATATCAGGGAACTTTGAAAGCACCTTATGCGACCTAATGAGGAAAGCCTTCAAAATAACAGAGAACTGGTGTCGTAAACACGAACTCTCTGTCAATCCCTTAAAGACCGAACTGATCATGTTTACCAACCGAAGAGTACCCGGACCTTACAGACTCCCGAAACTCTTCAACACAGAACTAAAACTTAAGGATGCAGTCAAATACTTGGGTGTAATTCTAGACAGCAAACTGCTCTGGAATAAGCACCTTGACTACAAACTCAACAAATCCACTACTGCCTTTTATCAATGCAAAAAGATGCTAGGCAATAAATGGGGCCTTTCGCCGAAAATAACGATGTGGTTATACACTGCTGTAATAAGACCAATGCTAACCTATGGGGCTCTGGTTTGGTGGACTAGAACGGAACTCCGGACTACAATCACCAAATTAGCACGCTTTCAAAGGCTGGCACTGTCTGCTACCAGTGGATCCATGAAAACAACCCCCACAGCAGCAATAGAGGTTGCGCTACAGACAACACCCCTGGACCTATTCATACAGCAAGAAGCGACTATGGCTGCTATAAGACTGATGCATTTAGGTCTATGGGGTAAAAACCACCATAGTCCACACACATCCATACTGGATAGAGCAATAGGTTACGAACCACTTATTGCTGCCCCGTGTGACAGAACGCACAATAAATACATATTTAACAAAAGATATAAAATAACTATGAGAGAAGAGGAACAAGACCACTCACCTGCCAATGAGCTACGGATTTATACTGATGGCTCAAAGACACGTGAAGGCTCAGGAGCCGGTATATTTTCCCTTGATCTCAACATTAAAATACAAATACCATTAGGCATACACAGCTCGATTTTCCAATGCGAATGTGTAGCCATAACGGAAGCCGCAAGAGCCGTGCACAGTCGTGGAGTAAACAACTACAATATAAAAATACTCTCCGACAGTGCAGCAGTTCTGCAGGCGCTAAATAACAAACAAACCAACAACAAACTAATAAGTGAATGTCACAACGCCCTGGACTTGATATCAACAACAAATCAAGTCAACCTTCAATGGATCAGGGCACACAGTGGTTCACTTGGCAACGATGCAGCTGACGAACTCGCAAAGAGGGGGTCAAAACTAGAAGTGAATGGCCCACACCCGCTTCTCCCCATACCCTTTGCACAGATTCGTACCTGGATCCGCCAAAGATCCACGACATTACAAAACAACAGATGGTCACAAACTGCAGACTGCAGACAATCTAGATCAGCTCTGCCTGCAGTAAACCCACGACTTACAAAACGCTTACTAAACCTCAGTAGAACAAATCTCAAAATAATGATAGGGACGATAACGGGCCACTGTCCCCTGAACAAACACCTATATAACATCGGCGCAACAGACACCCCTCTGTGCAGAGGGTGCCTCGGCGCTGAAGAATCAGTTGCCCACGTAATCCTGGAATGCGTAGCGGTAAGTTCTCAACGTGAAGAAATCCTCGGACCAGTGAGGTCGCTCCGCGAAGCCTGTGAAGTTCCCAGGAAACTTCTGCGCTTCTGGGCGGAGCTTGGCTGGCTAATATAGCCAGGATTCGCACGCACAACGGACCAAAAGAGAGTCTAAGTGCGGAAAACGAGTCCATTTTACATTACAATCCTTTTCTTTTCCAAACCTTTTTCATCTTGTTACCTCCTTAAGTGTTCGTATTTAAAAAATATTTACTTTTGTGACTGTCGTTGATTGTGTTCAATTTCATTAAAATAGTTAATTCAGCCTTTGAGTTACAGTAATATCACAATTACATTTGAAATTAATATGAATGTATGTATGTATTCAGGCCTTTTTAACATCCCACTGCTGGGCACGGGTCTCCTTTCAGTACAAGGGGAATCAGGCCATATTCGACCACGCTGGCCAAGTGCGGGTAGGCGGACTTCACATGTCTTTTGAAAACTTACTAGGTTCTCTCGGACATTCAGGTTTCCTCGCGATGTGTTCTTTTACCGTAAGACAAGTGGTAATCATGTTGGAATTGATTCGAGCATGAAAATATCAGGGTTGCGAGACCCGGGATTTAACTCGCACTCGGTTTCCCAAGCGAGCGCGTTACCACTGGGCTACAACTGATTTAATTGAAATTAGTATTAATAGATATTATTAATAAATATAATAGATATTAATTTGCTTTTTTAATAAATATTTATATCTACTGCAATATTATTATAAAGTAGAAACTCTTTCGAACTTATAGATTTATACTTAATGCATAAGAAATTTTATTTCATCGACAAAACTCAAATGAAATAATGTCCTGTATCGCAAACCCTAACTGTAGTCGTCGAGTAACGTCGATCAAGTGCCCTCACGACGACCTATAGATATATCACCAACCCCTTCCTGTTGTGAGTCTCTAAACATCTTGTTCAACCAAAACATTATAAACCCAATATTATGTTCACATTTTAATGTTATTTTTATAGCAATATTTTTTTATTAAGTAATAAATATTATTTTGTATATATTAATAAATATATTTATGTTTAACGATAAAAATAAAAATGCAAATGTTCGTTTGTAAAAAGTCACTGATTACTTTGAACTTAATATTTAATATAACATACTATAATATTAATATTACTTGACATTACACGGAGAAAGTATTTACTTTATTTTTCCGCCATTAGATAGTGCAGAGCGTCAACTTCGTTTCAACTTCGTCGAGTGTTTAACTGATCAACAAGAAACTTGGTGTTAATGGTATTTGAAAATGGAGTATTATCGGGTTATACACTGAAGCAAGTGAAGCCGCGCAGAAAGGATTATATTTAGTATCGCGAATGTGATTTTGTTTACTTTAATAATGTCCTCCTGACCGATTTGATTTAGTAGTAATTCCAATAAAATCATAGAAAGGTCGAATTTGTACATTCAATTTTTTGGAATTAAAACTACGTATTTTAAAGACACATGGCGACATCTATTGACTAATATCTAAATAATACAAAAATAAATATTCATTAAAATATTTTTTTTAAAGAATAAAATAGTGCTATTGATATACTTTTTCAAGATTAGCTATTTTTAATAGTTTTTGACATATTTAGTAAGTTAACTTGCTAAAATCTATATAGTATCATCGTTTTTTATTCTAACCAGTTTTTGTATTTTTTCTCAAAAAAGAGATATTTTTCTGCGGTAAAAAGTATCCTTTATGTTGACCCGGATAATCAGCTATGACCATACCAAATTTCATCAAAATCCGTCCAGTAGTTTTTCTGTGATGCGGTAACAGACAGACAGGCAGACAGACAAAAATTCTGAAAACTATAGATTCGGCCTCTGTATCCGATAATAATGTCTATTTCAATAAGATTTTCTAAAACATATTTAATGTACATGTCTGTCTGTGACCGCATCACAGAAAAATCACTGGAGGGATTTCGAAGAAATTTGATATGGTAATAGCTGGTTATCCGGGTCAACTAATAGGTATACTAATACGAGTATACTAATATATAAAATCTAAGAATTTGGTTTTGGTCATATGAACGCGGGCGGAGCCGGGGGTAATGCTAGTTTGATTATATATACAAAAGGGGAGTTTGACATCTTGAAATCTTTTTAATTCTAAAAATTTATCATGTTTTTTTGAAGTTATATGCACTTCTTTTGGCACGATGACGTATATATTGTTGTTCTGTGACGCCGAAGAAGTAAAACTTCATACGTGTGTACTTAAGTAGACACACACACAATTATTTTTTATATTGAAAACCTTTTTTCATTAAATTATTTTTTTTATCAGTTATTAACTAACCTAGTAAACACATCATCGGCTATTATTCAACGTACCAAGCCTAAGAACTTACGGATGAAAACTAAGTGGAAAACGTTTCAAATAGCAATGAAATTTTAACAATGACATATGCAAATTACACACAAATAATAGCTTTTTGATAAGTTAATCTCGAAACTTAGAACTGTTTGATAATAAACTACGCGACCACAGCGCCTGTGTTAACTTGAAGGCACGTTGAATTGATGCCACTTTCCTCACTTTTCCTTTCACTATACGGAATAAGTTAGGAAAACATTTTCGCCAACGTAGCCGTACCCTCGTATAATCCTCTACCTGCAGAGATATACCGAGCTTACCCCGAACAGCCACTATCATCCATACCTACTATATACTCAATAATATGAAACAACTATATCATATGCAATTAGTACACAAAAATATACTTTATTAAAAGCAAAATGAAGCTGAAATTAATATAAAAGTTTATGGTAGCTACTACCTTTCGTTGTGAAGCCTCATCCCCCCACCAAGCGGCTGTCGCGCCCTGCTTCATGCATTTAAATTGCTTCATTACAGAACTAGACGCTCGAGCGTAGGGTTGTCTATTGGGAAAATGGGGTTTACGACTCAGTTTCAAGCAAAAGTTTTTTCCAAAAATAACACTGGCTTAACATCTTGGCAAATACGAAACACATATTGTTTCTTTGAAATATATTATTTTTTTCATGGAAAACGTTATTTTAGTAAACCTAAAATTGGAAAAATATTTTATATAAATAAGTACAACTATTACCTGTTATGTCTGCCTCTGTATGAAATGATCAAAATTTATTTTCTCATTTTATATTTAACTAGCCATGCCTGCATCTTCGCCCGCGTCCAAACTACTAAAAAACATACTCTTTGGCTTTATGTCATAACTAATAATAATTTGATGATACACCGGTTGCAACACCACCTACCGGGCCCATTTGTGTATTCAAACCTTGCAAGAACCCACTTGATTTACACATAAATATAATTAGAATCTTCCCTGCTGCTAAGAAGATCAGTGACATACCGACAGCAACGCCACCTACCGGGTCTAATTATATTTTCAAACTATCCAGGTACCCATTGAAATATACACACAAAATTTCATCCAAATCGATCCAGCCGCTTAGGAGGAGTTAGGTGACTAACCCACGTATAATAAAATATTAAGTATAATAATATATAAATATATTAAGATATCTAATAAATCAAATATTGTCTATTAAATGTTAAGAAAAAAATATTTAATATGTCTAGAATCATTCAAATAACCGTTTACATATATATACATATGTATATTTTATCAACAAACTGACTCTCGATTTGATTTGAGTAGTAAAAAATTATTAAAATACTGAATTTTTGCAAGCGTTACCATCTCTAACCAAATCAAACGAGGTTAATAAGCTAGTATGATATAATTACAGAAAATAATAAATAATTTCGCGCCACCCCTACTCGGATGAGGGCGGCCGGTATCTGCGATCATTAGTCCCCGAGTGGCCAAAGCGGCAGACGAAATTTTGCATGCTACTGTATCCCGCCAAGTAACTCGACTAATGACTTTGATAACTCAGCGTTAAAAACATTTGAGACTAGAAAAAATATTTACCTTCCTTATCATGTTTATCGTCTTAGTTAAAATACGTGGTAGATAAACAAATTAAGAAAAATGTAAGGGACTCTTAAACCACATAGGGTACACATGATCACTTAACAAAACTACAATAGATGATTTTATGGCTTTTAACATACATTAAACACTTATATTATCAGACTTATTGGGCATCTAGTTCCATGGTAAGCGACGAGGCTTGTGTTATGGATACCGAATAGTTGATACACTACACATATATAACTTTAAATAAATACATATTATAAATATAAACACTCATGACTATAGTACAAACATTCATGCTCATCACACAAATGAATGCCCCCAGCGGGACTCGAACCCGCAACCGCTGGCACAGCAAGTAGAGACACTAGAAACTAATCACAAACAATTTAAATCGCTTTGTGAACTGAACAAAGAAAATAATATAGTTAATGAATATAAATATATTTACCCCGCGCGAGAATGGAACTTGTGCACTTCGACGTTATTAAATATAATTAATGCTAGCAAGATACAATGTATTTACTTATATATGTATATATTTATTAATATTTATTTTTGTACTTTTTCATGTAAAATTTTGATTATGGAATAAAAATTTCAATTTACTAGCATTCATTTTAAATGAAGAATCACTGAAAGAATGTGTGTCATGTAAACGAACTCGACGCAGTAAGCTTTGCATATTTTAAAAGATTATGGCGGAAAACAAGCACTCCTTTTTGTAATATATTTTCTTGTTTTACTATAAGTATAGTTATTACTTGAATATTAGTGCTTCAATAAAGTATAACTTGTAGTACCTATAATAAAATGACGTCATGACATGACAAATGTAAATATTATTTAATAGGTTTTCCAAATGAAAAAATCTAAATTATATTATTTTAAAAGGTCTAGTAAAAAATAATGCACCGGTGTTTTCTAAACAAAAATCTCCTTTCATTTCATCCGTACATCCGACTTCGAATAAATCCTATTTTTTACAAAAGCCAATCAAATTATCCACCAGCACGCCCATTTAACACGCAGATGTGGCCATTTAATACCTCGAAATGTCAACAATTTGCCTATTTTGCCGCCAATCCGCGCCAGTGTTACCACAATGAAAAATTCACGTATCAATGACTAACTTATACATCCAATCAGCAAAGGTGTCACATTACGAACCTTCTTTGTGAATATCATAGATATGTTTACAAACAAAATAGGGGCTTGTCATAATCTGTTTTTGGATGCGTCTTTTCTACTTTTCGCTCTGCCAACTTTTGGCTGGATTGTTTTTTTAGCGGCTTAGTAAAGGTATAGATTTCGACGCCTCTTTGTTGGTTTATCTACGTTGAATGAAAGGTATTTCACAGGAAGGGAAGGTAAATCCGAAGTGCGAATAATTCGCTTGTATGTGTGGTCCTTTCAATCTGACAGTTGACATTTTTAAGGATTTCCATAGGCTTCTAGATAAATTTGCTTTCAATAGCGGCTCTCTTTAGAGTAATTGTTTCTTAAGACATTCTCTTTTCTTTTCCTGATTCTGAGAAACCGCAAATGTTTAAGAAAGTGAATTTAATATTGTGGTTACTTTTACGATCAGTTGCACACAAATTTTTTTAAACGTCTCAATACCTATTGAAGTATAAAGACTATTGTTTGTTTTAACGCAATGTTCTCAATATTACCTTTAAGTGTTTTTATTATTAGTTATAATATAAACCTACCTAGAAAAAAATACTAAATATAAAAATCTTTGTAATTTATCTAAAGATCTTATCATGTTTAAAGAAAAAAAACATAAACTAAAAAACAATATCATAAATCTTACACCTAAGGAACGGATATCGTACAAAACACAAAACTTATCCAACAATTACATTATAACGCGAAACCTCAAGCGTCAAATACCAATCTTTTTGCAGAATTAGCTTATCTGCATTGCCTCTTCTACACTGACTTATTTGTATGGCAATACAATCATTATTTGCTCAGCAATTACCTTCATAGTTGAACACATTCGTTGGGCGTATGCGCGGCGAAGCATGAACGCTTGCTCGGGACATCAGGGGTCTGACGGTGTATTTTTTCCTTAATCCAACCGGGATTAGTCGAAGCCCTTTTGAGTGGCAGCCGACGTCAGAGCCACGTCTGGCGAGATTTTGTGCATCATACATGCCCTGGGGCCTGCGATTTTTTTGAGGTAGGCTTAGTTTTGTATGCTCACAGTTTTGTATAATGCTGTTGTTATTTTTCAAATAAGCAAAAGAAAACATGGTGTGCTTCACGGAATAATGTTAATTTAATTATGGATATATTTTTTAATCGATTAGATATATAAGACGGTAGTAGGCCAGGTAAAGTACCTACTCGCTTGGAAAACAAAGTGAAGCGGGTTTGAATCCTCGGGTCTTGCGCCACTGATATTTTCATATGCGAATCACTTTAAACATAATTACCGCTCGCCTTACAGTAAATAATATCGTGTCTAAAAGAACCTAAATAGTACGAAAGAGAAACATGTGAAGTCCACCAACTTACTTTTGGCTAGCGCGGTGGCTTATGGCCAGGTTCCGATTTCAGGATTCCAGCAATGGGACGTTAAAAAATAATTCAACCAATAAAAATATCTTTTAGTTTTTAAGCTTTAATAGATCTAATATTAATATCAAGTACATACCTACTACGAAATGAACTTACACTGATCACCCTTATTTTAGAGGCCCACAAACTAATCGCTATACCATGTCGAATCATAATATAACAATGTACTCGTAGCACTA
This sequence comes from Brenthis hecate, assembly GCA_951806755.1. Classification (NCBI taxonomy): domain Eukaryota; kingdom Metazoa; phylum Arthropoda; class Insecta; order Lepidoptera; family Nymphalidae; genus Brenthis; species Brenthis hecate. The sequence goes on from OX638249.1 coordinate 7,291,335, forward strand.
GAGGTGACCTTGTATAAGTGAGGACACTCGTCAAGGCGCTCTTTCTCACGCGCTACCCGTGTTGCCTAAAGCTGACGAGGATTATACGTGACAAGAACCTGAGGGCTGCCACATACGAAAAACCTTTTACGACGTGTACAAATCATATATAAATGTTATGTTGGAACATTAACACACATCACCATCTAGTTCCATAGTAAGCTACGAGGCTTGTATTATGGATATCAAATAGTTGATACACTTTAAATATTATGTATGTACTTATTATAAATATAAACAACCATGACTGGAGTACAAACATGTGTGCTAAGCACAGTAACGAATGCACCCAGCGGGACTCGAACCCGCGACCATTGGCACAGCAATTAGGGTCACTACAAACTGAGCCATACGTGTCGTTCACAATATATATATTATTAAGTCAGATGTCTCAACCAAAATTTTTTTTACCTAATAATAAAATTTCATAATTAATTTTGACTGAATAAGAAATTACTAGTTGAAACTTTAAAAAATATAATTCGATAGCCCTGAATAAACTGTCAGTTGCCGTAGACAGTGACAATTTATTCAGACTACCTGCGCGCGCGCCTTAATCCGAGTGACATACGAGATGGTTCATAGATCAAATTAATATAGACGATTAGACTATATTATATAGTATAACAATAATGTAAAACTGGTCTCAGTCTGTAATTCTTTTTTCTATTTTAAATTTATTGTTCTAAACTGCATTTTCAGTTAATCTTAAATTATATGTACGTAAATTTTTAAGCAAATTTTCTAGAAAAACAAAATATACCTCATACGAATAACTTAGTGTATTATTTTTTAATTTATGTTATAATTTAATTATATTTACTTATAATTAGTAATATTTAACTTCCTCTAAATTATAATACTAATAAATTAAAATTATCTTAAATTTTTTACCTAAAATGCCTCTATTAATTTCAGTTTTTTGACATTTTGACATACAGTTATCGTGCTTACGAGTCAACCCGCGACATAATAATTGTCTGTCAAAAGTAGCTTTTTGTCAACTGCCAACGTTCTTAAGTAGTTTCGTCATGCGCTTCTTCTACAAATAACGTTGTTATTTAAATATATTACAGCTATATTTAAACGTCACAATTTATTTTTAATGTAAATACTAGTAGAGAATCGTGACTATGAACCAAAAACGCTACTCATAAATACGTATCATATTTAAATACAAGCCACAATAGGTAAGTATATCTAATATATTTAGGCGAGCAATTCTTGCATATATATAAATATATATATATAATCTGAATCTCGGAATCGGCTCCAACGATTTTCATGAAATTTAGTATACAGGGAGTTTCGGAGGCGATAAATCGATCTAGATTAGTTTTAAATCTGAAAAAACACCTGTTTTCGAGTTTTCATGCGGGTTTTCTTTCGCATTTATTCCACACAAAAAATGGCCGGTAATTTCGCACGCTCTGGCATAAGCATCGTGATCAAGCGGCCAATGCGCAAAATAGACAATCTTAGGTGTCCAAGTTCGAATCTTGGTCGGATACAAAGATTTTATTTTTATTTTTTGTTATTCTTATATTTATTCAAGTTTTTAGTTTAAAAAAAAAGAAAATTATACTTTGGGCCAAAAACTTCGAGCGAAGCTCGGTAGCCCAGTTACTTTTTAGTTTATACTAGCTGCCCCGACAGACGTCGTTCTGTCAAATAAAGTGTAGCAGGCCCCATTAGAAAAATGGTGTGTTTACGTTTTTCTGGGTATTTTTTCCAGTTCTTCTCTTCAACTAATCCAGTTATTCTCGAGCTTTCCGCTAAACAACACATTTAGTGATTCACTTTTATTTATAGAGATTCATCAAATAAGCCCCCTCCTCTCCCATCACATTTACATGAGCCGCATATTACGTAGAGGAGAAAGGTAGTATCTTTGATATATGTAGGTACCTACCTATTTGATTAATTAAATTCTTTATTAAAATAAATAAGAAAATGCAAAGGCAAACGTTAAAAATATCTGAAATTTCTACAATGGGTTTAGTTAAAATGACGTAAAACTAGCAAGAATACAGATAATATTATAAACCTGTTTGTTTTTGTGTTTGATCAAGGTATGCAATTACAAGTCAAATTTGGAAGAAAAACAGAGCCATGGGTAAAAACTAAAAGCTAGTACGTTATAAAAGAGCTAGATTTAAGTAAAACTCCTTTTTTGGATTTTTTCGCGTATCTGTTTTGAATTTTGTTCCCAATGTTACGAATGCTCTATAGATATCATGGTCACGGGAGACGTCGAGAACCAAAAATCAAAATAAATCCGACCGATAGTTTTATTTAAAATGTCAAATATTCGCGTAAATCTAAGAAAGTGTTAGCTAGATTTAAATTATTTATCGGTCCTTCTATATATAACGTCTCTTCTTCATTCTACGCGACATTGGCGAAGTAAATTGTGCCAACACGGCACTCCTAAAAGCCACTAAACAAAGAAATTGAATTGAATTAAATTATTTATACGTAAGTATAGTAAAATACAAATGAAGTCCAAGCTTTATTTGAAATTTTAAGATAACTTTTGTTTGGGATGAAATAAAAACGGACCGATATAATCGATAATGGCTGGAATTTGCATATATTTTGATTAGCTTTAATCACACGGGTAATAGCTTTAAAAATACTTTACTTATAATACTAATTTTCATTATAATTGTTTTCAACTTATTGATCCAGACATTTTTATTTACAAATAAATCGAGGGTTATGTTTAATCATTGTAAATTTAATAGAAATACTAAGTTAGATCAACCCGTATACAATTACTAACAAAATTATTATTAATACATAACAAAACTATTTCATAATTGGTAGTTCTCTGAGATTAACTATTCTTTGATAGATGTCACAGCGCTCGCGCCGATAAAAGCATTTATTGGTACGTATTGATCTCGCAGTGGATTTACTTTACATACCAATGCATTAAATACGCCCGATATAATGTGTCTACAATAACTTAATCTTTGTACATTTTCTCACGCCTATATGTTCATTAGATTGACATGTTACAATAAAAACATTGCAATATTATTTCAATCGCTTAGGTATTTTAAATATTTTTTGCTTTTTATTTACAATCTTTGTATCCTGTATTTGTTTCTTAATTTTAAGTAAGGCGCTTGTTTATCTGTTTTTAATTAGAAAATAACACCAAAATAACTCACAATATCGCTTTTACTTACAAAATAATAACGTTCTAGCATCTTGAAGATGCTAATTATAGAACAGGTACATACAGACTACAAAGTAATCTCACAGGTACCTAACACATACTCGTATTTAGAGTGCTTAGTGCACGTAAAAACCGAAATTACGCTTCAAAATGGAGCCCTATTCTCTTCAAATCTGATGGACAAAAAAGATGAAAATATAGACTTAGATAAAATGTATTCTAATTGTATGGTTCAAGCATGTAAATTAGAAAAAAATAAAAAAAATAAGAAAACTTCACATTATGTGTTATATAAAAAAAAAGCTCCTTTAAAGGGAAAATAATATATTTCAAAATGGCTACCCAAAACAGAAGAAATATAAAAAAATAAAAAATTACTTTAAAATCTTATAATGAATCTCTTTACGACCAATTTTTAATTTTTTTATTTAAATACAATTAATGTATTACTAAATTAAATTTAATAGTACAATATTAAAAATACTCTACAATACGATATGTCTACGCGTAAACCGGAAGATATAACAAAGGCACATAATGATAGTGCGATTCAACTCCAACAAGATGGATTATGATTTTCTATCTAGAAGACGCAATCAGCAGTCAAGGCGTGCGTTTAAGAAACGCTGCGTTTCTTTATTATATGACAAACTGTGAGTTCAATTAGATTTTGTTTTAGTTCGTGAAAGTTTATCTTGGTTTGTTCTATTTTTTCAGAACTAACACAATCCACATGATTTTTTATTGATTATTATTTATTATTTATTGATTATTGTTATTTTAATTTACCGACCGGACAGTACTTTCATATCAGTAATACTATAATCAAATTATTCTTTTTTAACGTTGTACGAACAGTACTTAATATTTTCTTGTGCGTGTTGCTAAAGTAACAAAAATTGTCTAAAAACGCTACGTCTGCCTTGAACAGTGCGTTACATATAGAAGATGCCAATCGCAAGCGGACGCAAGGCTTATAATGTGGTCCTTCGCGACATAATCGCGTTTTTGTATTTAAATTCTAACCATTTGAATACAATGTCGCTACTGAGATCGATCCTTAGACAATAATGGGATGGGCGAGACAAATATGAGTGTACGCAAGGATATAATCTGTAGAAGCAAAAGATATGAAAATACGAATTTTAAATAGCTGTTTATTGTGACTATATTAGTCTACTTTAAGAATATTCGGTTATTGAAATGAATTCTTAAATTATTTTATATCTGTACATATAAATACAGAAAAGTGCTGTGTTTAAACTTTAGTTTCAACTAAAACTATTGTTTCTTTTGCTATATATTGTTTTTTTGAGTCAGCTTTAGACCACTTTGTTCTCGTTTCGTACTTGGTTTTTTTATACCCTTCATTACTGTCATTTAAATTTTATCTGTCCTTATTATGAATATCACATAAAACTTTATTACTATCACGATCTTAATTACTAAGAATCTGAACAGGATATCTATAATTAATAAATAATAATAATTTAAATATATAAAATCTATTTAATATGTAATTATTAATATAACTTAAAAATATTTATAAATAGGTACATCATGTATTTATAAAAGGATAGATATCTAATCTCATTAAAAGAATAATATAGATTACAAAAGGAACGATGCAATCTCAATAAGTACCCATTTGTGACCACAAATAACAATGTCACTCGCCCCATCAACACAAAAACTTGACAAAAACTATGAAATGAGCTTAAAAACATCGACCTCACACATTTAAGGGTGGTTTCCCGAAAACCGCGGGGTTTCGAAAAAAATACATTTGAATACAGTAGCCCAGGTGGGTTCTGACGTTTTATTTTTTTTTATTTTTACTTTTTTAAAAAGCGAAGGTGTCACAGATCTTTATCAAGCGGACGGGATTTAACGATGTCGTAAGGCGCAGTGCTGTCAACTTATGTTTTTTACTTTTTTCTCGTCAAGCCCGTGTCACATTGAATTAGATAAATCCTTTAAGCTTAGAACTGCGCTGTATTGGTGGCTGACTGAGCAAGGACTGTCTTACGGTACATCAAGGTAATACGTCGCCACAAAGGATTTTGCTAAAATATGTTACAACGTATCTTTTTATTTATCTAATATATTTTTGTTGTGTGTATGTATTTAAATTTAAATATTAATTCTATTAGAATTTAAGTTGTTGGAATTATAATAAAATTATGACAAATAATAACTATGTACCTACTTACATATATGTATAATGTATGTACAAAAAAAAACGAAACATACAATAAATAAAGATATAATATCAATTTAAAAAAAACTTTTGAACGGAAAAATAAATAAATGAAAACAAAAACAACAATCAAAATTAACATTAGCACAGATTGTTACCCCAAACGATATTAAGGAGACAAATTTTACAATCAAAAGTATATAAGTCAGAATGATGAATCGGTACAACTCAAAGCTGCACCCGCACTGTTTGGCCAAGCATTTGTCAGTGTAAACAAGCAATTATACATTCAGCCTGTAGACGAAACCCTACCAGTGACAAAAGGACATTTAATTCAGCCGATCCTATAACAAATTGTACTATAAAAAAATATAACTACGATAAATCCTTAGAGAATACGCAATTGATTTATTTGCAGCTTTGGAATCGTTTTTTACTTTAACTTACCTACTACATATATATAATAATAGTACCTGGGCTACCAGGCTTCGCTCGGGGTTTTTGGGCAAAAAAACATTAAAAAAAAACAAATTAAAAATTTGAATAAATACAAAAAAAAACAAAAGTAAAATTGTCTTTGTATCCGACCGGGATACGAACCCAGACACCTGTGGTGGTGTATGTCCTAGCGTGCGAATTAGCGACCATATTTTGCGTGGAATAATGCGAAACAAAACCGCATGAAAACTCGAAAACACACGTTTCTCCAGACATAAAACTAGTCTAGATCGATTTATCGCCCCCGAAACCCCTTGTATACTAAATTTCATGAAAATCGTTGGAGCCGTTTCCGAGATTCAGATTATAATATATATATATATATATATATATATATATATATATATATATATATATATATATATATATATATATATATATATATATATATATATATATATATATATATATATATATATATATATATATATATATATATATACAAGAATTGCTCGTTTAAATATATTAGATAATAGCTGTAGAATAGCTCTCTTAACTCTTTATCGAAATCGAGCAAAATATAAATATAATTAATTTAGAGACTTAAATCATAGTACATGTATCTAAGTAATTCAAATAAATACAATAACATTCTAAATATACTGAAAAAAAGTTTCTAAAAATTTTATCAAACTGACCGAAGATAGTACATACATACATACATAGTGTTCACTATTGATCGTTTAAAAATGCTCTACTTTAATTTTCAGTTAACACACGACAATAATAAGAAAAAAATCGACCGATTTCAACTATGTAAGGTACAATTTGAAGCAATATCCCTCACTCGATCTTCCCCATGCTGTAGTTTGCAAGCGATATTTATTTTATCACCGAACTGTTACACGTTAAAATTGTCATTTAATTCGCGAAATCCCTTCGCGTCGAGTGTTTCAAAACATACAAGTATTCATTTCAGACTGCTGCTCAAAAATTTTATAAGAAAATATATTTTATTCTAATTATCTAATCAAATTTATTATAATTCCGATGATATTAAAATAAAATATAAAGTAAAGAAAGATATATTAAATTGACGAAATAATCCTCAACGGATGTTCGTTATGTTATATACAACTTTTCTTGTTTTTTACAACTTTCCTATTTCAATAAATTGCTTGTTTATTATTAGTTTCAAAATTTTAGTTAAATTATAACAAAATATTTTAACAATACGAATAATTTTAAATAACAAACCAGACATGTTTGTTGAAAAATATGCCCGTATGTTTCAATGATGGGGAGATCGGACACCAACTGTTGGTCGACACAAGCGACTTTATAAACGCTCGCGCGATAGAACCACAGATGTGTATGATGAATGATTAGATTTGCCGAGATTAGGGCTAAGGGTAAGTGTTGAATGATTACTGAGACCTCTGGGATGGGTCTGGCTTTTTTGAAATGTCCGTTCCACTATTTAGGAAAAAATATTTATTTATGTTAATCGAAAGTGAAAATTGTCACAAATTTTTGAGATCCAATTTGAGATTACAGTAGTAAAGATGATATCTTACTATTATTAATATAAAGATAAGTGCTAAAATGGTTGGAATAGATGATTTTTTAAATAAGATTGTAGGTTTAAGATTACGTAATAGTGTTTTTTTAGGTACTTTATTTATCAAATATTCGTATACCTACATTAATTTAAATACCATAAAATATTAGTCTATTGTAAAAAGTTTGAATAAAGTACACAGGTTGTTTTTATTATTTGTTGATAAAAAATACTAGAAATTACCTAGTAAATAAAAGTACTACCACAAGACTACCCCTAATGTTACGAACATTTCTATAACGATCTTCATTTTACTGTTAATCAAAAAGTTTCACAAAATTTACTTAACCTTTTTTGTCACTGCAATTCAAACTACATTGTTATAACAATGAAAAGTTTCCGATTTACACGTCCCGAATGAAAAAAAACTCAAATGATGGGGGCACTAACCCTTCAAAGGGGCAAAAAGACCCGTCCCATCAAAATAGTCGGCGTTAAAAAGACACCCCATTGTGAATGTATGGCTTCTTAACCCTTGACTAAATGAGTACTATTTGGAAGCCAAAATTATATTCGTAATAGATTGTTGTATTTATATTGTGAAGGATTGAAGTAAAGGAAAATGAAAGTGTTTAGTTCTTTTTATTTAAAAAAGTGTCATGTCTTTTATGCGGAAAAACTGTAGTAGTAAATATAGTAAAATATAAAAAAGAATAAGTGTGAAACTAAAAACTATATAAATAATATTTTCAGAATCCATTTATAGAAACGAAAAATTGTTTGTGATAATAGATTTATTTATTTAACATATACGTATTACATTTGATGATGGCAACTCAAAAATTAAAACCGGTCATTCCCTCATAATATTATGTGAGTATATGATATAATTGACACTCACATACTCACATATGTGAGTATATGATATAATTGAGAAATTGTCAAATATCGAAGTACTTACGTTTTTCCTATAGTAGCTTGGGAAATCAAAATGTTTGATTTTAATTAAATTGTTATTTTGACATAAAAGACAAGGCAATTTCGCTATGTGGGCCTTTAGTAGTCTTAAAAGATCATTCATTTTAATTCATTTTAAGTCTCAATATTCACTAAAATAATAACAGTTTTTTTAAATACTAAGAAAAATTAACATGCTTATTTTTGAGTAGTTTGTCTAAATACATTCATATATTTAGCTTATAGGTAGGTAGTAGGTACCTCTTGGAAATTTAGTGAATAAAACCACTTGGAGACATCCATTATACTTAATGATATTTCTGTTACCCATGATGTAAAGATATGGTAGAAGGCACTGTCCACATTCACCAAATTCTTAATTAAATGAAAATTGAAAACATGTTCAGCAAACGTCAAATTATTTCATTGATATTGGTAGGTACAAATGTATATGTATCCTCTATGGGATTTTGTGTTGCCAATATATTATAATATTCTGAATAATAAATGTATGTGTTCAAATCAAACCATTGATCTTTTTTGCTCAACCGCATATATTTTTTTTCAGACTCTACCACTTTCGACCAAAAATAAGTTTTTCCATGACATGCTACTTCTTGTAAAAAAGCCCATTATTAGGTTTCATTATCATAACTATACCAATACCCAAGAAGTATTACATAAAGATTCCGATATAATTTATTATAGATAGCCGCGATTCTAATTACGATTCACCTCAGCTAGAATACGTTCCGGATATTGAAAAATTATCTATCTAGGCCCGTAATATTTATGAACCTTTTTATTTTACTCGCACTTACATTGCGATCATTATTAAAATAATGTATAAAGAGGGCCTTCTGCTAGGGCTTCTAGTTATTTTATAGGTATGAAGTAATAAATTTACTTTAAGATTTTTCATTATGCCTACACTTGCTCTATACGTTACTTAAATAAGTTTGAGGTTATATAAGTATATCTAAAGATGTACGTTTAATCTTAATTAAATATTTAGAATGAATATGTGACGTAGATTTTTTCGTACTATGAATAACTTTGACAGCTCTTCTTTGTTTTTTTTGTATGATTTATTGACAAACAGTAACCGAAGATATATCCCTACAAAAATACTTCCGAATCAACTCTATAATTAAAATTAATGACTTATTCATAAAAATAAAATATAATAAGTAAAACGAGACAGCTTAAAAAAAGTGGAGAAATACATACGCTACTGTTAGGCCAAAAGACACGCTCGAGCAAAGTGAGGGTAAGTGAATATTAATCCCTCCACGGCCGCGGACACGCCGGCGTGTCTGTCAAGAATAGATTTCTTAAAATTTTAATTAATTTCTTAGAAATTTACCTGGAGGTTATAACAATTCAAACTGTTATAAACTTCGAGTTCAAATATCTGTAATTTTTACTTTGTTTTACCAATATTTTGTGAGTTAGCCTAAACTTTTTTCATAGCACAATGGAACACCAAAAGAATTGACTTTTCTAGTTTTTTTTTAAGAGAGTCATGTTGGTTTTTTTTGTTTTAGGCCGCCTGTTAGTGTATATCATTGGAGTGTCCATGTAGGTACTACAAAAAGTTACTACAGAAAGCGCTGAGCACGAAGCTGTAGACTATACAACATCTGCCCCAACGTGCGTTCACCTTGTTCTGGGGAGGAGGGGCAGGGGTCTCATTAGCGTCCGGCAGTTGAACTGGGCGCGAGATGGTCCACTTTGGTAGGCGGTGTACCATTCGGGTTGCTCCTGGTACTTCTCTGACGGCAGAGTGGACCGTTCGAGCAACTCCATGGTTGTTGTAGTATGCTTCGGCAGATCTGCCATGGAGGCGTCGTGGGCTAGTGCGTAAAGGATCCTGCGACGACTCATTAAGACGGGGGAGGTTTTACTGGGTTTAAGTGAGAAGTACTGGCTTTTCTAGTCTATGAGTCCCACATAACCACCTGTATGTCTACAGGTGGCATGCGTAAATGCATTTCCGTACATAAAAAAGTACACTAACAACGTAACCTACCTACACCGTTCTTGCATCAATTACTACCAATTGGTTATTTTATTTGTTAGAACAGCACATAGGCTGTTAGGTATCTAGGATCGCACCCGAGCAAACCAAGGGTAAGTCACCAGTTAAAGAATAATAGAAAAAAAAATTTAAAAAATGTTTATGAAATTATATAATTAACAAACGTTTATATAATCATACTAATTTGAAGTCTCAGGTATTTATAGGAACTACGGATGTAACTATTACCTACATTAGGACAATCCAAACCATAGATGATAGAGTGTTATACTTGACGATAATACAAGTAAAAATTAATAAAATATATCACATACATGATGTATTGACTCTAAATAAACACTGATTTCTTCGATTGTTAACTTAAGCTTATGAAGGTACGTTCCTTAAACTATTTCACTTCACTTCCCTTTTTATTTGAGTACTATGAGCATCCAATTTCTTAGTTTAGGGCGCTCTCATTTACCAATGACTCGCACTATCTATGGTTTTGCTTCTTTAGGTCGATATTTTGTGAGTGAACAGAACTTCCCTTAAAGTAAAACTATTTATTTACCAAAAATCACATCGATACTGGTACCTTTCCTACATAAAAGAAAGAAAAACAAACAAAAACTTATATTTTTTTACTTTTATATAACGATTGATAAAGAGAACACTAGTTCCGACACCAAAGTATCAAAACCTTATATGATATACATTACAAATTTAACTGACCATGCAAAACAAAGTAAAGTTAACTCGATGACAATTCACCAGTTGTGTACGAACAAGTAACAGTTGGCGGCAATGTATAACCGCCCTCCAGGGTGTGCTCAGTCGGAAGACGTGGCCGTATGGCGATGCTATACGATTATGGTTATCAACTATTAATTTTTGGGGAATTACAACCCTGTTATAGTTGCATCTTGTCGCCTTCGGTGGATTTTTATGTGTTTTTTTAAATAGTGAAAAGTAAAATAAAATATGAAGTTCCTTAAAGTAGTGAGTGCATACTTATACTTTACAAGCATTGCCCGCGGCTCCGCCCGCGTTCAGATGACCAAAAACCAATTTCTTAGGTTTTACATATTAGTTTATTGTTACATTGCAGTTTTTGTATTTTTTCTCAGAAATGAGATATTTTCCCTCGGTAAAAAGTATCCTATATGTTGGCCCGGATAACCAGCTATAACCATACCAAATTTCATCAAAATCCCTCCAGTGGTTTTTCTCTGATGCGGTAACAGACAGACAGACAGACAGAGAGACAGACAGACAAAAATTCTAAAAACTATAGATTCGGCCTCTGTATCGATAATAATGTTTATTTCAGTAAGATTTTCCAAAAAATATTTATTGTACAGATTTGGCTTAGTTACAATTTTATTATATGTATAGATTACATGTATTTGCACCAATTGTTTAGCTTCCGGCGCCTTCACCAACGACTCTTAACAGTAAGTATCTGTGGGTCTGCTACTTACCTTGTGAGAGTGTAGTTAGTAATTCCAAAGTCAAACTGGTCCATCTAGGCTATTCCAGTCCGTTGGAGATATTTCAGTGCCCATAAATAACATCTATAACGGTCCAATAAATATCGACACTAACATTTTTTTAACATGATTAATCCTTACAGTGAAGCAAAGAAAACCTCGCTAGTTTTGAACAGGCATGTGAAGTTTGCAACGGTGGACTATAACTTGATACTGACAGAAATATAACAAAAGACATTGTAAACTTATTCTAATATATCAGTGCACTTTGTAACGTACATGATAATTTTCATAAAAAGTATCATTTTATAATTATATAATTACTAGCAGAAACCGCGGCTTCGCGCGTTAAAACTACAAAACAATCTCCAAAAAGGTAGTTTTCATACAAACTTTCATCCCAAAACCCCCTTATGGGATGAATTTCGAGAAATGCTAAAACACATATTTATTTAATTGTATTAAAGAGCATCAATACTAAGTTTGAAGTAATTCTGATGATAAATATTTTTTTGGATTATATTAAAACGTGTTTTTCCGTGGAAATGAGATAATCTCCCGCGGTAAAAATAAGACTATGTCACTCTTCAGCTCTCCAACTATCTTCACACCAAAAATCACGCAAATCTGTCACTTCGTTTTGATGTGAAAGAAAGACAAACAAACAAAACAACAAACAAACTTTATAATTTCACATTTATAATATTAGTATGGATATCATTAGCTTTTAAGCATATGTTTACGCTTAAATTTAAAATGGCAGGTTTTAAATATCAAAACCAGTACCGATTTAGTATAGTGGAATTTTAAAAAAATTGCCTTTAATCATCGACTCAGCTAGAATAATATTTACACTGACGTTGTCTCAAATTCGAACCCAGTTTGGGTCCCCTCGCGATTGGTGCAGAGATAAAGCCAGGGGTAGGGAGGTGTTATTGTTATGAAATCTGGCAGTATCGCGATAACGACCGAAGGGTCCGGACGCCTGCAACATCCACAGATAAGCTCTGATGCGAAGCTCAGGGGAGATTTTAAAAAGAATTGACTTTATGACGCGTATAAATCGAGAAAAGCCATTTAAATTTGAATAAACCATTTATTTTGTAGTAGTATTTATGTAACACCTCTTAATTTCTTTAGGTTGGTACTAGTTTTACTTTTTCTTTTATCTTATTAAAGGAATACGTTACACTTTATACCGTTACAGAACTTCAGACTTTTAATTTTTCTTATAGCAATATAAGTCTTAAAGTATTTATGCTATCTGTAAATATTTATATACGGGACAGGATATTTACCATATTATTAACATTTTACTTTCTAATAACTGTTGTCCAAGTCCACATTACAATCAATCACCAATATGATCAGAATTGAATAAAAATATTATCCAGTTTTATCAGAACATATAAATACAAAGATTCCATATGTAGAAAAACTTCGAAATTTGTTTTTTTTTTTGGGTTAGTGAGTTATAAAACTGAACTCATTTAACATTCAAATGCGTTAGCAGGTACACATAAGTCCTTGACCCCAACACAAGCGAAGCTAATGATAACCAGATTTGTACTGCAAAGCCTCATTACAGCCTCTGTCTAAGCGTCAATCAAATATTACATACAAAAAATAATCAATGGCGGATTGATTAATGATAGCCAATGACGCTTCATTGACAAAACTAGTTTCTTAACGATGAAGGGTGATGAGCATAGAATAATTTTCTAGAGAACAATTTATCATGAAACTAAATTAAGCATTCAAAAATTATGTACCAATAAGTTACTTCCTCATGTGTATTTTCATTAAATTTAAAAGTACCACCCAAAGTGCTTTGTTTTAAGTTCAATCATAAGTGAAGATGAAGGCGGTTTCCGTTCTAGGAAGTACTAGTTACTAGTATATTTGGCTTTGAGTTAATTGAGAGTATTTTAGGCGCAATATTTTTAAGTATAGATGAAGTAAGTACCTATTCATATACATGAAGATAAAACATAATAATGCAAATCTAGAAAATGTTACAATTCTCATTTAATCCTATTAAAACTAAAAAAAATTAACCACAATAATAAAAAAAACACATAATTATAAACTTGGACATAATGGGTAATTTAGTTAACAACATTAAAACTAAACCGAGGGAGATTCCCTATGCCATAAATCCATAGAACATTAAAACACCGCCCATTAGGCGAAGGAATTGCCCTAAAATGCCTCAAACATGTGTCCAACGGCGACCTGTCATCAGGGTTACCAGTACAATAACACAATGGTGGATTATAATTTTTTTTCTGTTGTTGGCAACACAGCGACAGACGCGCACCGCGGGACGCCACCACGCCTCCCCTTGTTGCCGATTTGTTTTGTACATCGCTCATTTCTAGAGGTTATCAAAAATGTATAATGTTACTATATCTATTTTAACTGTCTCTGAGAGACATTTGGCTAATAAAATAATAGGGTACAGTTAACATTGGCTAGTAAGATGAGATTACGTTTTGTGTTACTATAATATTGATGGCGACACAAATAAAATATCTATTAACTTACAACTGTGTAGAAATTAATATCTTTTAGAGGATAGTAAAAATTGTCTTGACATAAAATAAGTTGTTTACCATAGTTATAAATACAGGTCATTTTTAATTTTAATATTTATACTTCTCTTCTAAAAGAAATCACAGGATATCTAATATATAAATATCTTGTGTCACGGTGTTTGTGGTCGCACTCCTCCGAAACGGCTTGACCGATTTTATTGAATTTTTTTATGTATATTTGGTAGGTATGAGAATAGGTCGTAAAATATTTTTACCTTCCTACCCCCACCCTCCATTTTTTAAATATATAATTTTATAAAATTCTTTCTAAAAATAAAATTATTTCTATAAATATATAAACACAGTATTTTCGCATACCTTCTTCGCATATATACGTATGTACCCGTATGTGATGTTTTGCCTATCGGCTTATCTGTTTCCTCATGATCCATGACAAGAATGAGGCAACTAGGCGTAGAATGCGCACCGCACGGAGCAGCGTTCAAGGGCCATGTTTTGTGCAGTAATTAGGCTATTTATTGTAATAGCCTTTAATCCTTAATAATCGTAATTGTAGGGAACAGGACATGTATTGAAAATGATTAAAATGGCCACCTTTAAAAAATATCTTTAAAGATATTTCTTCTTTATAATTCAATATGGTTTTTTAATCATCATTCGCCTATCTTTAACTATTGATATTATTTAAAAGAACCTATAAGACGCCTCTAGACAGTAAAATAGTCAATGTCAGACATATCACACTTTGATCAACATCTATTAAGTAATTATTGATCGAAGATATCGCAGTAAACAAACTTCTTCTCTTCTTGTTCTTTGTTATTTTCTTTCTTCTATTTGAATAACGTATATAATTTTTTATTATGAGGTTGCATTTATGATTGAATTAAATTATTGTATAAGACGTTGAAAACTTTATTCTCTCTAGTAACTATTTGCCCTAAAGCATTCGAAACCTTGGAAGCAAAAAGTAAAAATGCTAAAACCACGTAAAATATATTTAAAAGGTAATTTTAAATGTAAAAAAGTATAATGTACTCCTCTAAAAATAAATTCCAAAAGCACGTACATTTTAAAGATCGAAGAAAAACCTTAATTATTACATCAATATGAAAACCAAGACTTGCTAAACATTCATGCTGCATTGCTATAACACTTCACACATCCACAGTCACACATTACAGGCAGTATAATATAATTATACTGCCTGTAACTTTAAATGTTTCAGATGTTATTAAACTTATTTAGAGGCTATTAAATTTTGAAGAACTTTTACAGTAGTGCATCTGCCTCTGAATAAGTTGATGCGGTTTTAATTCACATTTGTGTACACATAGTTTGTATTTTAAATATAGATATGTGGTAGGACTAAAAATTTGGCATACTAAAGATAAAGGTGTTGGGAATAATGTATATAACGAAGAGATCTAAGTTATTTGCTTTACTACTCGCTCTATACCACATGAATACTCCGCCAAAGTAAAAAGAAAATATGAAAAGTTATATTTCACAAAATATTGATTCTATATAGATCTAAACTATTAATGACTAGGTTTTACTCACAGTTCTACTCCTGTGTCCCCGTATCTTCTGAAAACCAGTGAAAGTCCCGTTAAATCAGTAAAGCCCTTTATTTTGCTATCTTCACCTCATGGAAACCTTTTTTCTTCATCAGAGTATTAAGTAGCCTATGCCTCTTCCACACAAATTCGCTATTTGCTGGTATAAGTTATAAGTACCATGAGAAATGACTTAGCCATTTTGGAACTACTTCAATCGAAAACAAATTTTAATAACTATTAGAGCTTTCATATCCATTTTAAATTTACGGGCAGATATTTTAATTTTACATACAAATATAGATTTTTATGAACACAATGTAATCCAGAAAAAAAATGCATATGAATAACAATAACTTTCACCCATTCCAACCAACTGAACCTGTGTACTAAATACTCATAACGAATTGAAGAGCCCTCAACGAAATGAAATTATTCGCCAACACTCGAGTTTAGATATTTGTAACAGTCCAACAGCTGGGCACATCTCTACACCATGCCACCATGCTGATAGCAATATGTTAACCCCCGCAGGGCATTGTAGTTCGATAGTGTACAAATTTGTTCTTTACTAAGTTAACTGTTTAAGTGAAAACATAAAAAATATATTTTTTTGTTATTTTCCGTTAATGTCTTGGAATTTCGTTATTAGGCATAAAATCATTCTGCCCAAATAACAAATTTTACGGTAAATAAAAAATATTACTCATATATGTATATCCATATGTATACATAATATATAACAGTTCGACAGTGTACAAATTCCTTCTTCACTAAGTTAACTGTAATTTTTTTTTTACTTTCCTTTAATTGGTTGGAATATCGTTAATAGGCACAAAACATACTGTCAACAAAAATGAGATGTGGTAAATGAAAATTGAAACCATATTACTCATATATCAAATTCTGACGTAATATTTTATAAAATTGTCATTTTTTTGAAATTGATGAATATATTTTTGCATAAATTGACTTTATTTTTGTCGCTGAGCGATTTATTTTTAGATTAGTATCTAAGTTATAATAATGGTTTTAATTTTAAGTTGAGAGATTGAATTTTACAGAATTATATAAGTTATATAACTTTACCTCTTTATAATATTAGTATAGATATACTCGTAGATGATGACAAAATTAAATATTATCTATACTAATACTATAAAGAGGTATCTAGTTTGTGAGATTGTGAGCTTGTAAGTTTGTGACGTTGTAGGGGGTAATCTCTGGACCTACTGAACTGATTTAGATGAAATTTGGTAAGAAGATAGTTTGAGACCCTGGGAAGGACATAGGATACCATTTATCCCGGAAATCACCCCTTAAGGGGGTGAAAATGGTAATGAAAGTTTGTATTGGGAATCAAGCTAGGAAGACGAACCCGAGCGAAGTGAGGGTGAGTCGCTAGTGCAATATTATATTACCATACTTAAATTAAATATTATTCAAAGTAATTTTGAGTAACACAATAAAATTGACAACAATAAAGTTGACACAATAAAATACGTATACTTTTTTTATTCAAAATATTTATTCCTTCACTAAAAAGCCATTTATTAAGAGTCTATCTCAGAAGTAGGTCAGGTATGCCAAGTAAAATTCAGTGTAACAGCACACAGTTTTTATTATTTTATACAGAGTCAGAGTAACGCCTCAAACAACACCACAAAAAGGAATGACACATGCGGCATGACGCATTATTTAAAAGTCATGAAACAAAATACAACATTGCTCCCGCCCTTTTTCCACTCAAGATGACAACGTCAGAAAACTCAAATAAGTATTTTATATCAGAATTAAAACATAAAGAATAAAATAATTAATCTACAATAATACATATAAATCCTATTTTATATAATTAATATACAATTTATATTATTTTTAGTATAACACATTTTAGTTTGGACCTTTATTACGTACGATATAAAACTAAGCAATAAATGAATACACAATCAGTTTAACAACGTAATTTTTTCAGCGTTCTATTTTTACCATCTGACTCTACTTTAATCCAGTAGAGCAGCATGTAGCTTTGGGCCAAAATATTGTAAAGGGCTCTCAAGTGCTCTCTAACGTGTGCCGATAATTTTTATAGCACTTCAGCAAATTGTGATCAAAAGGATTATAAATTTGGATTTTCTGTACATACAATATAAATATAAGTAAAACTAGCAACCAGTCCCGTCTTCACACGGCACCTTTTTTTAATTTGACATTCGAAAATTTATTTTTTAAATAATCTATCCCATCTTCTATCTTCTCCAGGACAATGTTGATTTACTTCTATACATTTAATAATATGTAGAATCCACGAAATAAAAGAATTGAATTAAATACATATCTATATATGTTATGTAATTTTATTATATGAATAAAATTGTAACTAAGCCGAATCTGTACATTAAATATTTTTTGGAAAATCTTATTGAAATAGACATTATTATCGATACAGAGGCCGAATCTATAGTTTTTAGAATTTTTGTCTGTCTGTCTGTCTGTTACAGCATCACGGAAAACCACTGGAGGGATTTTGATAAAATTTGGTATGGTGATAGCTGGTTATCCGGGTCAACATATAGGATACTTTCTACCGCGGGAAAATATCTCATTTCTTAGAAAAACTACAAAAACTGCAATGTAAGAGTATACTAATATGTAAAACCTAAGAATTTGGTTTTTGGTCATCTGAACGCGAGTCTAGCCACGGGCAATGCTAGTAATAAATAATAATTGAATTGAATACATATAATAATAAAAATTATAAGCCGAATCTGTACATTAAATATTTTTTGGAAAATCTTATTGAAATAGACTTTATTGATACAGAAGCCGAATCTATAGTTTTTAGAATTTTTGTCTGTCTGTCTGGTTGTCTGTTTGTGACCGCGTCACGGAAAAACCACTGGAAGGATTTTGATGAAATTTGGTATAATAATAGCTGGTTGTCCGGGTCAACATAAAGGATACTTTTCATTGCGGGAAAATATCTCATCTCTGAGAAATCTATACTAAACATTAAAAGGTAAGCAGGGACGAACCCGAGCGGAGCGAGGATGAGTCGCTAGTGGTAACTAAATTGTAAATACATCATAAATTAATCAAACATACTTGTACCTGTTTGTGCTACATATACCTACTTATACACGACATACTCTCACAAATACGCCCGATATTATTTAAAAACGAATGTAATCCTTAGATCAATTTATTTGTCCTCAATACAGTATATTTATTTAGATCTTTATGCAGATGGATTGGCAAATATTTAAGGTATCATATCACAATTTGCGATTCAAATCCTAAATAAATAAGCCACCCTTGGCAACGGGATTATTGAAATTTTTGCAACGTCGCTAAAATACTTAAACGTTTTTACGTTGATTGGATAAATCTCTGCAGGTACTCGTATATTATATGGTAAATGTTTTTAAAAAAGAAGCCTGCCTGAAATCAACGAGCACTCTTCCGGATTTACAATACTGTATTATGTTATACGTATAAATTAAAGTCCCCCGTCTCACTGAGTTTGCGTTTATTTGGGCTGATCTCACAAACTACTGTACCAAGCTACCTACTGATTTTTATATGGTTTTCACAAATAGTAGTGCTTATCATGTTGCGAAAATAAACTACGTATGTATAAGAAGGTTGTAGCGTGTATGTGTGTAAGCCTCCCGGTACGTATATATTGTACTACCTGCTATTATAAAAGAGTAATAAACGGATCTTGGAGCCAAACAGTTGTCTAATTTGGATCCTACATTACATGGCGACCCTGCCAGGATTTCAGACTTGTGAATTAAATTGCAAAAAATCGTCCCTTCGGAAATTTTTCGTAACATTATAAATGTGAAGAAAGCGCCTATATAATATTAGGAGTATATTAGTAAGGATTTAAGTTTTCTATCTATATTCAAAGTTACATTCTTTCAATGGGTAACCTAGGCAAATATTAGGCATTTGACCCTCGCAACTACGCATATAGATGGAGTATTTGGCACACTGGCTTCGCCAATGTGCACCTGATTACGTATTCATTGGGGATTGACGTACGCATGGAAGAGGAAGATAATACTTTGTTTAACAGTGGGATTTCTGTTAAATATGAATGAAACTATAATAGACTTATTTACTACTAGTGACTTGATCTGGCTCTGTGTGTTTCCTTTTAATTTATTTGATACACAATTAATATAAAAGACTAGAAGTTAAAGAATTGAGAAATTACTAATTGTCGGATCAATTGCTTTTGCGTCACTCTAAAGCTTCTCCTGTAGAAATTAAAAGAAATAACTGCAATTCGGAATAACAGACAATAATTACAAAAATTAATGACATCATTTCGCAGTCCATTGCCACTAGAAGTGTGCCAATTTTTTTTCTTCATAAATACTTTTTTTATTATTTGGATAATTTGGTTGATAGATGTTAGTTTAATCACATAAACAACACCGGGTATTTTTCGTTTTTTAAATGTTTTTTAAAGGCTCTAATCATAATTCTTACAGTAATAATAAATATATATGAATATAGAATTTATGAAAAAATATATTAGGAAGGACTTTAGAATAAGGGTCCCCTTATATCTACTTATTTGAGTGGGGTTTGGTATATCATCCCCCATCCCCTCCCCCTCCTCCATTTATGTTTAGCGAGAAAACGGGACTACGTATATAAGTTGTACTTAGCCCTGCCAATATTTCTTCTCAAAGCCTATATAGTTTCCAAAAGACTACTATTGCGTATTTTCACCCCGATATTGTTTATTGTTTCCTTCTTTCTTAAAATAATAATAAATAATATTTTTCTAAGAAAATCAAAATCCATTCAACACACATAAAATTTCGTTTACAGCATTATTGATATTTTATTTTCAAAGTTTCTAAGGATTTAGACATCACTAAAATTAAAAAGAAATCTTTTCTATAAAGTATCATAAATAAGCTGGAATCCCGAACAAAACCAATAATTACTTACTTGACCAATGTTTTTGACAGATTCTCCAAAAATTATGAATACAAAAGAAATTCAATACATGTGTCAAATAACTGTAATTTCCTACACCCAAATATGCACCATAACAGAAAACTTAATCAGGACGTTGGGGCTTACATTTCTGTTTCCGATACGATATACTATAGCGTTTGAGCACAGATTATCCAATCAGTTAAGATAAAGGACACGCTTTTTTAAAAACGTCACTTTGACATAGATTTAAGCGCCAAAATTTGATAGATTAAAAATAAACTTTATTTGTACGGTTTAAGGCTAGTTGCAGGTTATTCAATACAGACTAGAAAATCTTTTATAAAGTTGGGTGTGCACTGGTTGTCGTGTGCAGGAGCGCCGCGTGGCGGACACGTGAACAAGATTAGGCGGTGCATTCATGTCGCGCGCACAAAACGCGGGGTGCGCGGGCGAAACGTCAATTGTATGCGGCTTGGGGGAGAAAATTCGCTAAGCTAGGTTAGATTTAAATTATAAATGCGAAATCGTACCGATTCTATTTGCATATCCCACGGGTGTATCATATTTTGATATCTTTTGTCATACCTTAGGTATGTTTAATTTTGTATAAATATGTACAGGTTGTTCTGAGTTCTTAATTTTCATTTCAGTCAATATTAGTAAAAGAAATGCATATTAGTTATTAATTAAAGTGAAATATATATTACAAGCAGTGAGCCCGATGAAATTTGCTATTAGCTATATAAATAGAACATTATTTTTTTATTATATTTTTTATTTTTGTCATCTAACCTTATTACATAATTTCTAACTTATCAAGACCCAATGGTTTATTAGGCTGTGTTATTTAACCGTCAACCATTAAGATTATTATTTAGTAAGACTTTATTATTAAAAAATATAACCACACTATATAACATTGCAAAGTATGTATGTGTATGTTTGTAACTCCTAAAGACAGAATTTATAAAATTATAAATACAAAAGGCGTCTAGATCCCTACACACTCGACTGAAGCTAGGGTAAGTTTCTAGTTAACATTAAAAGCTTTAATTTTTTTAAACAAAACTGTCATAATTTATAAGATAATAAATATTACAAAATTACATACATGAAGTATTTTAAAATCGACGATAAATTTTAAATTACGAAATAACCAGTCGCCCTCAATTTCCAACACGGCGTAAAAAATAAATGATCAGTAAACAAAAGCGAAGCAAGTAAACACACTTGCGCCCATCAGCGAGTGTTCGGGGGACAAATAAATCAGGACTTGATCGTCCTGTCCAGGGACTCGGTCTCATGGGACCTAGACTAAGAAGATCATCAATTTATGAAACGTTACTAAAATCTATACATATAATAAAATTGTAACTAAGCCGAATCTGTACATTAATTATTTTTTTGGAAAATCTTATTGAAATAGACATTATTATAGATACACAGGCCGAATCTATAGTTTTTTTTTTAATTTTTGTGTCTGTCTATCTGTCTGTTACCGCATCACGGAAAAACCACTCGAGGGATTTTGATGAAATTTGGTATGATGATAGCTCATCATCATTTAGTATGATCCGGGTAAAAATATAGAATACTTTTTACCGCGGGAAAATATCTCATTTCTGAAAAAAAATACAAAAACTGCATTGTAAGAGTATACTAATATGTAGAACCTAAGAATTTGGTTTTTGGTCATCTGAAAGCGGGCGATTATTATTATATTAGATATTATAATGAAATGCACAAAAAATATATCTAGACAGTGTCTTTTGTTTCATATAAAAATCCAATCTCTCTTACCGATTTTGTTCTTGTCTATTATTTAAAAAAATATTGGCTCCTAACGACTTTTGTATTTATAATTTAAATACAGACCGCGTCACATTTTGGCAAATTTTATTGGTAACAGTAGCCTACATATATGTATGTATATATTTCACCTCAGATTATAGTCATATTAGTTCAGTTAGTACTTGCTGTGCCAGCGGTTCGCGGGTTCGAATCCCGCTGGTGGCATTCATTTGTGTGATAAGCAGGAATGTTTGTACATAACTGGTTATGGGTGTTTATATTTATAATATGTATGTATTTAAACTTATATATGTATAGTATATCATCTGGTATCCATAACACAAGCCTCGTAGCTTACCATTGAACTAAATGGTGCTGTGTGTTAATGTCACAACATATTTATAACTCTATAGACTAGAAAACTATAAAAAATTATAGGTAATTCTAAAGTTTACTAATTTAAAAAATGCCACATCCACACAACATGTTGTATGTATTGTTGAAGCGCGAAGTCTCTCGAGACGGGGACGCATATTGCACTCATTTCATTATGTACATACGATTACGATCGGGGACAATCTATATGTACAGATGGCTCTAGATTTAAGTTTGATTGTGTGGTGATAGCACTTACTGGAAGAATGACATGTAATAAAATACGTATTGAAATGTCCGTTTGTACACTCTGCTATAATTTAACAGTATGTTTTAAAAGTTAAAAATATTATACTACATATTATAGACTATAGTATAAAATAATAAAGCACAGAAAATTTTAATGAAATGTATTTTTTTGTTTTTCTTTCCACGATTGATCCCTATTGTGATATACCTCAAAATTGAAACTTTATAAGTATACTCATTTAAAAAAATAGGTACTTCTGTGTACAGAAAAATATGTTAGTGTTATAAAACAAACAGTAGATTTTACTAATCTACGTAAAATATATATAAGAGCTTTTTAGCACAAAATAAAATAATTCAATTAGGAACAGTGGTCATAAGTCGTCAAAATTAATACGTGTATGATTGATTACATTCAGACCCGCCAAAATAAATGTCAAAGTCAAAAATAATAGCGTGATTTGCTGTTTATCATACATACTATTCTCGATTATGCCCTACAGATCGTTTACTTTTTCTAAAAAATAAGGAAATTTTTACACATTAGTTACATTCATTTTATACATTATACTAGCATTGCCCGCGGCTCCGCCCGCGTTCAGAT
The DNA here is from genome assembly GCA_951806755.1 of Brenthis hecate. Classification (NCBI taxonomy): domain Eukaryota; kingdom Metazoa; phylum Arthropoda; class Insecta; order Lepidoptera; family Nymphalidae; genus Brenthis; species Brenthis hecate. The sequence continues at coordinate 7,315,331 of OX638249.1, forward strand.
GACCAAAAACCAAATCCTTAGGTTTTACATATCAGTATACTCTTACATTGCAGTTTTTGATTTTTGATCATTTCATCAGTTTTTGATCATTTTCTGAGAAATGAAATATTTTCCCGCGGTAAAAAGTATCCTATATGTTGACCCGGATAACTAGCTATCACCATACCAAATTTCATCAAAATCCCTCCAGTGGTTTCTCTGTGATGCGGTAACAGACAGACAGACAAAAATTCTAAAAACTATGGATTCGGCCTCTGTATCGATAATAATGTCTATTTCAATAAGATTTTCCAAAAAATATTTAATGTACAGATTCAGCTTAGTTATAATTTTATTATATGTATAGATAATACAATTTAAGGGAATACAATATGAATAATGATAATACTATATTCTTTTGTTGTTTATAAGTATTAGTACTCTTCCCCTTGAAAGAGAGATAGCATTATAGTAGCTCAATCTTTTTTGATTGTACTTTTATAATAAAATCCGTTAACTATTTCTATTTATTAACATTTACTTACCACTCGGTATACAAAATTATCATAAGTGTACTATTTAAAAACATTAATGGCACGTTTCATTTTTACTCCTTAGGCTTAGTCTGAGCTATAACCTTAATAAGAGTGACTCTAGCACTCTACATTCATTCTTCAATTAATATTTAATGCGCTTAGTATTAGATAGAGGTTTCTACTGTATTATCAAAATGACTTAGCAATATTGATGACACGTTTAGCTCAATTTATAGTGACCCTACTTGCCGTGCCAGCGGTCGGAGATTCGAATCCCGGTGGGGGTATTCATTAGTGTGATGAGCACGAACGTTTGTATTCCAGTCATGGATGTTTATATTTATAATACGTAAGTATTTAAAGTTATATATGTGTGTTACTATCTGGTATCCATAACACAAGCCTCGCAGCTGACCATGTAACTAGATGGTGATATGTGTTAATGTCCCAACATAATCATTTATTTATTGAACGATCTATAACAAAATTAATTAAATATCTTCACTGCATACAGAAGAGAATTAGCGACATTTCATTGGTATGCCTTAACAACGCCCCAAATTAATGCCACAAAGGAAATTAAAATAGTGCAGTCATGCTTCAAAAGTGTAATAAATAAATATGCCCCACATTATCATCTATTTAATTATAGATATTGAAACTTATTATTAAGTTCACAAAGTCTAGTCTCCGTTAGCAAGAAGCGATTCCTATGGGGATTTCATAAATCATAAGCAGTTTGGGACAGCGATGACATCTGATCATGTCAAGGGTTGTTTTGTTTAATTTATAGCGGGTACTTAGGGTAAGACCAACGTTAAAATACTTAACTGAACTATGAAATGATTAAACACCTTCTATTATTTTAAGAAAACTGTTTTAATTTCATAGATATTTTTGATAATATAAAGCATTTAAAGATTTTAAATTTCAAATTAAGGGATAAGGGGTGCTCTTTAATTTTAAATTTATATGGAACCATACCCTTGAGATACGTAGTTATTAATAAATAATTTTCGAAAATCAACTCACACTAGGCGCAGTTATCGCGTGATATAGTCGTACACACATGAAAACATAAAATCGAATTGAGTATCGCCATTTTTGAAATCGATCAAAAAGCTTCGCCATTTACCATTTCAAAAAACTTATTTTATAGTATTTAGAAGTACATGTGCTTATGAATTTTTTTATCATAAATATGGCAACAATTCAAAATAGGTATACCTACTCTTAATGATACAAAAGTAAAAACGTACCTATACAAAATTCTTGCTAATTTAGTATGTAGCAGTAGGTATAAGTAAGATTTTCCTGATTTCCATAGCTTGTATAATAAGCGGATGCCTCGCGCTTGATAGCGATGTATTATTTACAGTGTGGTTCGTTATTTGCCTCACTGCCCGTAATAACTTGAGGGAATACCCGGCGCGCTGCTACTAACACCCGTGTGTGGTACGTACGCTCAATTGTAGCGCGTTTTGAATATAAATATTGAAATAATTTAATACAAATGTTAAATGTTTTACTTTCTTCATAAGGAGTCAATATTTAAAAATGATGTTTTTATATTAAAAATGAAATTAAAATATAATTAAATATCTTAAAAAAACATATACAACATTTCAATTATCATATTATTCTAAATTATTATGCGATATTTGCTATTAAATTATATGTTTGCTTTAAATTATAGATATATTTCATCCTATTTATTTTTTTATAAGCTGGTGACGAATATTATATATAATATGTTAGTGAAGCTCATTTATATTATATTGATTGATTATTGATATAATTAAAGATTACTACTATATGTAAGTAGCTGACAGCACATAGATGAAAACATACAAGTAGTAGAATACTAGAAGACACACTAGTCTAGGGTACGTAATACTCAAACTAAAAAATGTTGCAACACTACATACCTTACATGGTATTTACACAGTGTTGCTATTATTTATCGATAGTTTGACGTTTACAAAGTCAAAATATATAAAATACTCAATTTCTACGTAATATTGGCGAAGTTTTGAAGACATTAACAAGAAAATTGACTCAAATTGAAAATAAATACTCTAAAAGGCTGCACATAATATCGGCGTGCGTATAATAGCGCTAGATCGTAGTAGTGTTGCCGCTACATCTATCATCCTGCGACACATGTGCCGATTACAGACTTAGAGCCGCTCACCTCCCATACTGTATATGACTGGTACCTATTTATTATATTAACTCGTAAAATAAAAATATATTGACTTTTATTACAAGTATTTTACATATAAAACTTCAGGTATAGAAAAGTCCCTTCCTCAATGGAATCAGGCTAGAGCCCACCACGCTGGTCATATACATACTGGATTTGAATTAATTTTATTTGATTTTCCAAGTTAACGCGTCACCGCTGTGGTGTAAAAAAACTTACTTTGTATTAAATTCAATCGTTAATTTAACCGCATCCATATTGATTAATATCTTAAATTGTTTATGAAATCTACATCATTTTGAATGAAAATATGTTTACCCTATTTTTAAATAATTAGACGAACAAGTAAAGAATACTTACGATTTGGGGAAATAATTTTAGAAAAAACAAAAAAGTTCGAAACCGTTTCATTCGTCAGTACCTTATACAATTTAGTACTAACATTATAATAGTAGTTACTTTCACAAAATATATTATAGTCCGAAACAATTTTTTTTAATACTTTTAAAAATCAAATACTTTCGCGACAAAGTACCATTTCCCACTAATTTAACTTCTAATTTTCGTGTAAGCCTAAGTCTAACAAGGCAATGTTTTAGAACAGTGGTGATGCGTGCAGCTCGGGGACGGCTGCCACCGCGTCGCGTGCACGCCACTCACGCCGACCTCAGGTTTTAATGTATCATTGAGCGCAGAAATATTTCTTTGGGATTTTTCTATTATAGGAAATAATGATAAAATTGCGATACTGAGTTTATATGTTTGTTATCTCATAACACCTTAGAGAACGTACTTTTTGTTATTATAATATTTGACGAGTAGTTAGTAATGTAGCTTATAATGGTATAGATAGGCTAGTTAACTCACTCTATCAAGTTCACATGAAATGTAATTTAAATTAATTCGTTTAGGATATATTTAATTTTAAAACTTAGCAAGGATGTGTTGCAGATATGATCGACGACGATGTTTAGTTACTCAAGTAAATAATCGTAACTAGTAGGTGTATTTCCAACGATACTTTATTCAAAATAATATATAGATATGTACTGTAGTGACTTCACTCATTTGCCTTATTTGTGTCCTTATTTGCCTAACAGCCTATGTATGACTCCAGTCTCCAAATCACAGTCTATCAGTGGACTAAATTTCATCACAGAAAACAAACAAACAAACAAACAAACAAACAAACAAACAAACAAACAAACAAACAAACAAACAAACAAACAAACAAACAAACAAAAAAACAAACAAACAAACAAACAAACAAACAAACAAACAAACAAACAAACAAACAAACAAACAAACAAACAAACATACGTACATAAATATAAACTTTCGCATTTATTCATTTATCTTTTTCCTTAGTGGCTTAGAGTTGCGCTTCGCATTTATAATAGTAGTTCACCCAACATCAAACTATATAAGAATTCCTTAAAAAATCAATGTCAGATATATTTTTTTCTAATATTTTTTTTAATTGTAATAAATCCATTTTTTTCATTTCCTTTACTATGTTCGCTATCCCTCATAAATATAAGAGAAAATTTATTTTCTAAAACGTGTGATAAAACAGTTTTCCTACTAAAAGTACCGGAGTCAGCTGCTAGACATACGTCAGTTGTCAACGGGACGCGAGAATCAGTGGTTAGGAGCAACATCGCGTGCGCGTGCAAGTTCGAATTCGATCGATATCTACATTGCCTAGCACACTGAACAGACGAATGTATACATACATACCAACTTAATTAACTATATATAATATTAATTGTTAATATTGATAAGGAAAAAAGTTTTATTTTCATGATTCGATTTTAATTAAGCCCCGAAAAAATAGCCACTTTTTCCTTGGCCCAGATCATATGTAATATAAATTCATGACGAAATTAGTAGGTGGATAGATATATTGCTAATGATGAATAATTGGCTAGCATGTACGGCTGCACACCCGGAGGTCTTGGGTTCGAGTCCCGGATCGGGCCAAGTTTAGTTATTGAGTCTTTCTGTATAGTAAGCCTCAGTAACAGCCTGGAGTTGGGAAGTTGGCGATATTTCACCCCCGTGCCTCAGAGAGCACGTAAAGCCGCCGGTCCTGCGCCTTAACTCTCACTGGTCGTGTCGAGTGGTCGTCCCACCAGAGTATGAGAGTGATAGGAATAGAGAGTGCAGTTGTGTCTGCGCGTACACTTGTGCACTATAATATCTCCTGCACAGTTGGCTAGTTTCAATGAGATTGGCCGCCGTAGCCGGAATCGGTCAGGAGAACATCATATTGCTAATATATCTGATGAATAATATATATGTTATAAGATATACAGAAGGTAGGCTCTAGCAAGTAGTATTATCTTAATTATATTCGAGAAATACCTATGGACAGTTATAATTCACCCCAGTCCTAGTTACGAGAAGCAACATACACATAACATTAAATGTACAGAAAAGGAAGATATACTTAAATCAGATATTTACAATGCTATAATATCATACCTACATACATACTTCAAATATCACCGTAATTTAAAAATAATACCTATATCGAATAAACAGTACGACTATATATGCCTTCTAGTAAGTCCTTACATCTTCTGGTAAACTACTGGCATATTAAACTGCATTTATATTTACAATTATAAAGCAATTTATCTTTAATAATATTCTTTTCTGCAAATCAATTCCAACGACAATTTAAATTATCCTAATGATCTTTATGCAAATACCTTTAGAATATAAAAGAGACTTCGTAGAACATTATTTTATTATTAGCAGGTGTTTCATTATTTACTCATCATTTGCCTAATAAATATTACTGTATAACTATAAAATAATCGAGTATCGTCCATTTCTGTATTCCAGCAAAAAGTAACGATTAATCGGAATTCGATTTGGTAAATAGCTTTTGTTATTGTGTTATTACCCACTATTTTTCCACTTTTATGTCAATTGCGGTATAAGAGAATAGATTAGTTCGTATTGACTCGCCACCTGCTCGAGGGGACGCAATGACATTTTGGATAACATGGTAATTTATGTAATTAAGTTGGGGAGCTTGTGAATTTGATTTCTAAGTGATGGTTTATACAATTATGATTACAAAATCATTGAAAGATAGCTGACTTGACCAATATTTATTTATTTACTAGCAGAACCCGCGGCTTCGCTCGCGCTAAAACTACAAAAAAAGTCTAAAAAGGTATGTTTCATACAAACTTTCATCCCCTTATTTTACCCTCTTATGGGATGAATTTAAAAAAATACTAAAATACATATTTATTTAATTGTTTTGAAGAGTATTAAGTTTCAAGTAATTCTGACCATAAATATTTTTTGGGTTGTATTATAACGTGTTCTCCCGTGGGAATGAGATAATCCTATGTCCAGCCCTCCCAACTATCTCCACACATACTCGTAAAATCACGTCAATCTGTTACTCTGTTTCAACGTTAAAAAAGGACAACAAACAAAGAAACAAACAAACACACTCACATTTATAATATTAAGCATGGATAGTTTAACTGAGTTTGCACTGTATTTCAACTAATTATATTTGTATGTATTACTGTTCGTGTTTCCCCTAAGTTATTTTTTTTTGCTATTTTACATCGTTCGCCATAATAAATAAATACAGTTCAATCGAATACACCGTAAACTTCCCTAAAACGTACACAACAAAATAAACCCCAAAAAGAGTTAATATTAGTACCTCCTCTTTTTTAAAGTCAATTTTTTAATATAATATCAAACAGTAGGTATAAATAGAGTCATTAAAATAAACCAATATTTAAATCCTTATCAAAACACGCTTCATTTGCAAATTGAAATGAAGTCAGCGAAGGACGTACACTACTCGACTCATTTGACAAATCTCCACAAGACGGGTGTGAACTCCGAACCGTTTTATTATCTTTTTCGTTCCTGCACAATTTTCTAGCTTCTTATCTCTCTTCGGCGAGGCCACCATTTTTCTCGGGGACGCGTTTATTTTTCATCTCTTGAGGGCGACGAAAATAATTTTCTGTGAGCTTTGAACCCGCAGCGGGGAAAAATGGGTATTTGGAAAATGTAATTGGATTCTCGACTAATCTCGACGCCTCTCGTTTCTTAGGGGGAGTGCGTGTTGAAATAGAAATACCTATTTACCGGTCCTTACAAATTAATTGGGATTTTAATTATACCTTATATACAAACTTGCACAAGATGAATTATTGCATATATTTTAATTTTAAATATAAATAAAAATTACCATTTAGAGAAATTAACGCGTATGTCAATGTGATTAAAATTATATTGGATATTATTTAACAAGATTTTTTTTATACTAGATAGTACTTCCGCTATTGCATTTGCAATGTTGAAAAAATGATCGGGAATGTAAAACTCATCTATAAATACATTATATAATAATAAAATTGTAACTGATCGCTGTCTGTACATGGAAGACCGAAGACATTTGAGAAAAACTATTATTGGGGGTCTTTATTAACGCAATAGAATCCAAAACAATGATTTTTAAATTTTTGGCTGTTTGTCTGTGCGTTTGTGCGCGCTAATCTCAGAAACGGCTTAACCGATTTGGGCGCAGTTTTCTCTAATGTATTGTGGTAAGCTTCACTTAACATTAAGTATTTGTTTTATTTCAATCGGTTCATAAATAATTTATATCAATTTAAAGAAAAGAAGAAATTAGAAGAGTCGCTAGTATAGTAATATGGGGCTGACATAATTCTTTTTTTTTTTCATTTATTTGGCTTCATTTATTATCAAGATGCCCCTCTTTTTCTTTATCTTATTTTATTATGCGTATGACAGCTATGAGATACCTACTATTATTTTTTAAACTCCAGCCGGAAAACCGAGTTTTATTTAATTATAAATGACTGCATTACAGTTAGATCAAGATAACTAATATTCATTCATATTGTAAATAACATTTGTGGAAAATAAGTTATGCACTCAAATTTAAAACCAAAATACGTGTCTCGCTTTAATAGATAGTTCTTGTATAATTATGTTTTCCTGCTTATTTGAACCGCCAGAATATTATGGTAATGCCTTCCCTTCTTGACACACTGTATTTAGTAAAATGTTGTAAATTATATAATAATAAAAACAATAATAATGTAGGATGCGCTTTCAATTCTGAATGAAAAAAACAGTAGGTACCCTACATTTTTGTAATTATTTCATATTTATGTTAAAACTAGCGACTCACCCTCGCTCCGCTCGGGTTCTTCCCTAGTATTACGTTTTAACGTTTAGTATAGATTTCTCATAGACATTTTCCCGCAGTAAAAAGTATCCTGTATGTTGACCCGGATAACCAGCTATCACCATACCAAATATATCAAGAACACTCCTGTGATTTTTCCGCGATACGATCACAGACAGACAAAAATTCTAAAAACTATAGATTCCGCCTCTGTATCGATAATAATGTCTATATCAATAAGATTTTCCAAAAAATATTTAATGTACAGATTCGGCTTCGTTACAATTTGTATAGATGAAATCTTGAACAACATTGACAACAAACATTTTAATTTTGAACTTTTTACTATTTTTTTTGGTACGTTCGCATTACTAAACTTGTTATTTTGTTCAAGTATCAATTTAAAAAAGAAATCGATTTTTCTAACAATCGGAGTCATCTAAAAAAACATGATTTATTTGGACAATTATTTGAGAGATCTATCCAAATCCAACACTTATCCTGGTTAGAATTTCACTAATTAAAAAACCACTCCTGTCCGTCGAATGCAGGATGAATTTTACAATATTTACCATACGTTAGATTGCACAGTTCAACTATTTGCGAAACAGAAAATCAACATCTATTTTCTATTCAAGCAAGCAAAAATAACCTAAACTAGCGCCGTCCAATCTCTTTGTATGGTATGGGGCATCTGTACTAGAAGTATTGTGATCTGTGATATTAGCAAGCCTGAAGATGAAGATATCGATTGATTTTAAGGAAAGTGTAAAACAATGAAACACTTTTCCTAATATAATCGATATATTGACAGTAATTAATAAAATTTATATACACAACAGAAAATCATACGTCCCGCCCAAACGTCATTCAATATCTTCCGCATACTTTTCCTGCCTGCCTGGCACCTGCGTGTACGAACACCACAGAGGTTGAATGAAGGCGTACTTGATGTCTTCGAATAAAATACGGCGCGTAACAAAAGTTTTCTGATATAAAGATTTTTTTTCCCGATCGAAGCTGCAGTTCCAGAGATCCCGAATACGAGTCCCGGTTCAGGCCGAGTAGCCTATAGGGTATTTACCAAGAAATATGCAGTTGGTAAAGTTGACAGTATTATACTGGACGCACGTTAACATCACCTCTCACCGAACTTGTAAGTGTTCATCCCACTGGACTTTTAAGACTTAAGAAAATGAAAAGTGTATTTACGCACTATAACATCGTGGTTAGACATTGTATGTATATAATCTCAGTACAACAAATAAAACCAAGACGTGTCAATGTAAATATTTATTTCAAATACTATAAGTGCTTATGGTAACCAATGATACAATGTTACGACTCAACCGTCTCTCACATCGTAAGCCTTACCTAGCTGTAGTATCACCACCTCGAGTCGCCAGTGCGGGGCTAGCCAATACAAAACAACTCTTAAACGACCCTTACAAAACTATATAATATCATCTATTTATATTACATTTAATAAATGAATTTAAATTAATTTAGTATCAGTCATTCGGTTATCTGACGGTAGCACTTCCTTTATTATAATCAACTTATGCAAAACAAAACTACTATTTATATATAAATTTGCCTCATGCGAGAATCAAACCCGCACACTTTTGCTTATGTAGCAAACGCGAGGTCGTCAATAATATACTATATACTAATTATCTATTTTGTCTGAAAAATCAAATTATCAAGAAAGGAAATACCACCATTTACAAACCAAACGATTAATACTAAATCATTTATTTAACATCCCAATCATTCAAATTATAAGCAACTGTGTATTATATAAACGTTTCTATTCTATACACGGAGGCACACATTGCTTACAACTAATCTTTCATTGTGATATCCAAATTCACTCGAATCCAATACAAAATTGTATAAAGAACAAGATTTAATCTGCTCAAAAAATTGTCAGATATACATTTTCGCGTGATAATACTTGTAAAGAAAATCGTTTAATGTTCATACTTTTCTAATCTAATACTATAGGCGGCCCTCCGACCTCGCATTCTGTGACCAGAGTCGGTTAACTTACAGACTACTTACTGATGTATAAAACATCCCTCAGAAAAGAAATCAATAATACATTTAGAATAAATCTATTTATTTCTACAGGCCAGGTTTGGTGTGGGAGAAACGAATTAATATGTACAATATCTAATATTAATTAAATTTAAACTTCATTAAACATTTACACAAATTATTCTGCAACCATATACAAAATCACAAACTACTCATTGAAATTTCACTTTCAAACTTGTTATATTACTGTATAATAATGTGATTTTCATACATTTTGATCAACAAGACGAGTGACATAGCCTCAAAATATTTTGAATCCATATATTTAATACTACTATACTTCTAGTCCCATATAGATACTCTCTCTGTTTCCTATTTCTAATCTTGCGCATGCGCACAAATAAACCCTTTAGATGAGTTTGATACACCTTGCGCATTACAAATATGTACAAACAAGTGCTACATCCCCCAACAGTTCCGTAGTAAGAGATAGAAATATCCATTTGCTGTCTTCCTCACTCCATGATTAATAGCCATTTCCTGTCTCCCTCACTCAATGACTAATAGCCATTTGCTGTCTCCTTCACTCCGTACCTAAAAGCCATTTGCTGTCTCCCTCACTCCGTAACTGTCACTTATTGACACTAGCAATATAGTAGTGTTAGTTATATGTTCGAATCAAACCAGTTATCTGTATCTATTACATGTATAATTATAATTAACAAATGCCTAAATCTAATAAGCGACTAGAACTAAATAGAATACAAGCAATCGGAAATTGTCATGAAACTAAAAACTTTATGTGCAACAATAAATATTGTAGTATTTACAGAAATGTTGCGATGATCAACCCTTAATTAATATATCTTGTAGTAAATCTCTCAGCAAACCTCATACCGACCAAACTTTTGATTGTTCGTTTTTACATGTAAGTTGATAAAAAAAAATGATAATTTACTAAGTAATAAAAAAAATATACATTAATATGGAAGAGAAATGATAAAATTCAATATTTTTTTCGTCATAATTAACACATTTTTAACTTCTGCATGAGTTTTAAAATTTCACTAATGAGTAGACTTAATCTCAAATAATTTTTTTCTACAAAGCAAAAATTAATACCTACACATTAATTTTAACTACCATATGAAATGTTACATAGATTTTTTTTTATATTATAATATATAGATAAATTGGGCCCAAAAGGTATAAAATATGAACTAAACAAACATTTTAAATAATAACCATTCTGTTGCTTGAGTAAAAGTAAATTTGCTTTTCGATCAAGGTGAGTAATAACAATAAAATATATACCGATGCAACAGCATGCAATAAAATTATAATTTTTAACTTTCAAGAACTTTTGGTAAGAAACCATATCGTCCATGAACTTCTGAGATCTTACAAGCAAATATTACAGAAGTGTTCCTTCTGTTTATTTGAAATTAATAAAAACTAATACATTATTTTTTTTAAAAAAACGTGGAGAACAAATAAGTAGTTAGTTGGTATTTACGTCTGTTTGTGATATCATATTAAATACACTTAGTACTATGTTGCTTTTGCCAAATTCTGCATTAAAATAAAATTTTGCCCAAAAATTCTAGTTAGGGAGGTATCAGAATTTCACGAACGATTTTGGCATCTGAAATGATAAAGAAATAAACGAGTCCAAAGCACATTGTACATGAGAAATTACTGTAATGCTATAGAGATTGTGGATTATGACTGATTAACATCATTTACGATTCAATGTCTTGTTGTAAAGTATATATTTAATACCTATATAACAATTATAATGCTATACACATTAGTTTATTATTGATATTAAAAAAATAAATTTTATAATATCACTCACAATCAACATTCTCTAATGTATCCATTCTACAATCTATTATTTGGTGTTACGTGATTAATGTCTGAAATAGTAACGAAACCTATAATTTCTTCATTATAGTCGAAACTAATAAAATTTAAGACTGTCTATACATAATAAAATTACTTTCAACACTTAACAAGTCTTTTCACTTCGCATTTCACATGTTGATAACATAGATAATGATATGCCCTGCCAAATACACAGATTATATAAAAAAAATTTTCACAGCATTCATTTGCTTTTTGGCAAATAGACAATATGATAAAATTAGACAAACTTAAATACTAAGCTCTGCCACCGACTACATTCTGAATGTTATTTAGCTAAAAAGCATTGTAAATATTTTTAATAATAATTGCAAAAAACATGTGTTTCGTTCGAGTTTCAATTACAAGTGAAGAAAAATAATTCAATCATTACAAGTGTTAACTAGTTTAAAAAGTTAGAAAGATAAAACAATAATATAATGTAATGCACACTAAGTGTTAGTGTTCACCAATAGACTTAGACACTACTACATAACTATCATGTGATAGTCTTGTTTGTATTCACTTCACTATGCCACCAACACATCACTACCCTATATCACGTTTCATTCATTCACTTACGTACAACGTTTATTCATCAACAGACTCATTCACAGATTCATTAACTGACTCACTCACTTCTTCACTTGTGTCTTCAGGCCCGGTTTCGGGCTCGGCCTCGGATCAGGTGTTCCGTAACTCCACAAGCTTCACATCCTTAACATGTAAATTATGTTTGGACTTAGCGGCGAATTTGATAACAGCTTGCGTAGACACGAGAGGTACGTGCCTGAGATCCAATCTATAAAACAAATATTAAGGTCAATGTTAGGTGCTGTCATTACAACATATCATTATTACTAACTTAAATTTCACTTTATCTGGTCAGAATATAAGCAAAAGTCATTGCGCAATTGTCAATTTTTTGGTGCGCTACGAATACGTACGTAAATATGTTAACACGCTCGCTTATCTATATTTATAACGAGCATATATTTTCTCTTCCATCCTACTATTTACTACTTACTATTTCAACAAGCAAATGTATATGCACTCTAGTATGAAGTAACCAGCCACTCCAAATCTACCGTCTGTCGCATCTATACTTCTCGGTCTATTTGTACCCAATAATCACTCAAATTACTATTTAAAAAACGCCTGTTAAAACCAATTTAAATTATATTTTTTTACTCCTTCACTTTTGACTAACATCAAAAAAGAGTGCACAATTCGGTCGCACGTTTTTTTTAATGAATAGGTATGTAGAACAACACTCATACATTTTATGAAATAAAACCACCCGAGAGTAGTAATTATACTAATTAATATATATGTAATTTAGAATTCAGCATACCTTTCAGTTAAACAATGACTATATGAATATATTAGAAAAAAAACGGACAAATGCGAGTCTGACTCCCACACTGAGGGTTCCGAAACATGAAACCTTAAAATAAGTTAATAAACGCAAAAAAAACATTCTTTTTGTGTTGTAACTAAAAATTTACCATTTTTGCCTAATGATTTTTGGTTAACGGGAAGTATCCTGTTTATTATTATTATATTATTTTTATTAACGGCCATATCTTTTGATTGCATTGACTTAGAAGTTTGATTTTTTCACAGCTCCAAGATATTATAAACCTGAGTATTCGATATTAATATTAATTTAATATCTCAATGCGTTCCTGAGAAAAAGTCTTGATAGACAGACGGATAACATAGTGATACTATATAATATACCTTTTATTTTAGGTACAACCATAAAAGAACATAGCACCCCACCTAACAAGATTCGGACACCTGGCGAGATGATCGAGCGTGGCCTCAGTGAGCAGCCGACAGCCAGCCAGCGACAGCCGCTGCAGGCCGTGGTGTGCGAGCTGCGCCGCTCCCGCGTCCGTGAGACGCGCGCACGATGATGCGTCTAGCTCGCATAGCTTTGGAAGTGCCTGTAAGGTTTTGAATTAAAAAAAATACTTATATTATATGTATATAAAAAAAACTTTTTAACAAAATATAAAAACCGACTTCCAGGCACTAAAATTTAAAAAATAACTAAACGGAGGTTTTCATTTAGAATAGATATCTAATTAGATATTTTCGAAGTTGGTGCCAGCCGATGCAAAGCAAATCTAATATATTTTGATACATAAAATACATATTTACCTATTAGATATTCATATCTTAAAATATTGTAGCCTGAACATATATCGTATAATTGATTATTTTTCTATTGTATTAAACGAAAGCATCACAGAAATAAAAAAAATAATCGTACAAATCGTAATTTAATAAGAAAATAATTTATGATAGTGATTTGATACACATTACACATGCAAATTAAAAAGTTTCACATTTTATATACAAAAGTTATATATAAAATTATAGCTCTAATAATAATATAGGAAAACCCGATTACCTGCACAATATACAGCATGGCGACATCAGTAATATCGGTGCCGGGTAAACGCAGGACAGCCAGAGCAGCCAGCCTGGACGGCTCAGTGCCAGATCTTGCTCCACCACCTGGTCTCGAGTTCTCTGGTGGTGCGAGTATACCCCTCAGCTTGGAGTCGTCTAGACACCTGGCAAAGGAGAGGTCCAGGGCTGTGAGGGGTGGACAAGAGCTGGATCGGAGTGCCAATGCAGCCTCCGCTGGTGAGCCGGCTAGAGAGAGAGACCGAAGAGCAGGAAGACGAGCCAGTAGCCTGAAAGTGTACAATTTTTGTATTTAGCGCTATCAATTCAAGAAGGAATGTCAATGGAGCGCTAAATCTATAGATGACGAATCCTGAGACTACATAAAGGTAATCTTTACAGATAAATAAAATTAAAGTGTCTGTTTGTAATGTCAAAATAACAGCTTTTTACTAGATGCATATGAAATTATGTACATTACCTATAAGAAAAGTTTGCGTGTTTGTTTCGGCTAATCTCCGAAACGGTTGGACTGATTGTAACGGGTCTTTTACGGGTAGTTAGCCGATATTATAAGGAGTAACTTATGCTACTTTTTTTTTAAGTATTAGAATTCCATTAAAAAAGATTAAATCGAGGGTAAATTGCTAGTAGCATATAAAATTGACAGAACTCACTGGTTAAATACTAACAAAAACCATAACTGTATTATTAATATTGTTTAATGAGTCATTTTATTCTATACTCGAACCATCTTCTAGGTATGTACATACATATATCACCACCATACAAATCATTACGACAATAATAGAAGTAGGTAGAACTTTCGAGATTTAATCACATAGATATTTACTTATATGAGAAACTAATAAAATATATGTATACCAAGCAAGCTGCCGTCTCGCCAGATGGCACCACTCGAGCCCCAGGCTGAGCGGCTGGCGGCGCGCGATGCCGGCCAGCTGCGCCGCCGACACGCGCACTTGTACGAACGACATGCTGCGCCATAGGGACGGGTCCATCTGTAACAAATAAGTATAAAAAAAAATTAAAGAGTGCGTGTATGAATGTGTACACGCGCAAGAAGTAAAACTTCTGTAGATTATCGGTACTTTTTATGAAATTCAATGTATGTTTTAAATAATTACGATAGGTGAGATACTAAAAATAACGCATATTAGGCATATTAAAATCATATGTATATTTATAGAATATCATTTAAGTAAAGAATATAATATTATATATCATTAACTGTCTTAAAATTAGCATTTCTACAATTAAAATTTACATATTCCTAGTGAGTTCCACTAAGATGAAAATATTGGGAATTAAAGTAGATTGGCATTTTTGCCACTATTCCGCGCGGACATGGCTTATACAGTCATAATTAAGTGTATTTTTGTTTTGCATATATAATTAAATATATTTGTCATTTTCTTTATTGTAAATAAAGTGTATTACTATGCCAATAAAGTTAATTTTTCATTTATAAAAATAAACGATGCAAACAAATAATGTCGATCATACCCTGAATACGCCCAAAATTTTATCAAATAACTCGATGCAAAACCTGTCAAGATTTAAAGCTGCATTGTTCAATAAAATGGACATTTAGATATATGTAATAAGAAAATCTGGTTAATTCATACGGAATACTCAGCCCAGGCCTTGCACACGAGCGCGCAAGTGGCCAGCTCGTGGGGCGTTAGCTTGGCGAAGACGCATAGAATTGCCTCGCGGTCCAGCCACGGGCAGCCTGCGTTCGCCACTTGCGTGAACGGGGCCGGTCGCACTGGGTACAGCGGTTTCTTTAGCACCTGTCAAACATTATTTATTAACAATTTCAATTATCTATTAATGTTTTTGTTGACTGCACTATTGTATAGAATGTTCAAGTAATAATCTATTTGTGTAATACAAAAATAATAAGGATATTTTTTTTGAAGTTATACTTCTTTTGGCACGTTTGGAATAGTGAAATTTTTACGATACGCGCGCACAACGACAGCCAAAAAACGATATGAAGTTAGCTGAAAGCGACATGATGAAGTTGGCTGCATTCCTTTTATAAACAGAATTGTGACATACGGGATGAAATCTTTAGCTATTTTTATTCATTACGCCTAAGTATAACTTCTTACGTGCGTACATAAGTACACATATTAATTTTGTACTTGGTGATTAGAGTATGTTGCGATAATCTGTAATTAAAAGACCATTTACGAATTGTTGGCATATGAGTATCACACTATATTAATGTATCTTTTGTTGGTTATCCCTTGGTAAATAAATACATAAATTATTTTTAAGTTTCTTTAATTAATTAAAATGTTTCTTGAAAATGTTTCGTCTTTATGCATTTGTGTATTATTTGGGAACGAATTTCGACAAACCTTTTTTTATTGTGTCAACTTAATACTCTGAATTAAAAATATTGCTAACTTTCATATTTTCAATGGATTATATATAGCTTAATATTTTCCATTCAACGCATTCCCATACAAATAATACAGATAAGAATCTAGTAAATATTGTTAATTTTTCGATAATACTACCCTTTCTTATAATATTTAGTAGTATAAAATTTAATTTCTGGTTATAATGTATAATGTTCTTCACTTTAAAGCTCTGTCTTTTTATAAACTTATCAATAAATAAATAATCTAATTTTCAGTATTTAATCAAGTTACCTTTGCTGAATGATGTGTCAGTTGCAAAGCAAGGTGAGCTCGTAACGCTTGCTTCTTGGGCGCTTCGTCTTCATCGCTCGAACGTCGCTTCTTAGCTGCCGGCTCCCACTCGCCCTCGGGCTCGCCCTCCGCACCGCCATTGCCATCTTCATTATCTTCCTCTTCACGTTTGATTTCTGATGGAGAATTTTATTGTATTCGTATTATTATTTAATAATAGCGACTCACCCTCACTTCGCTCGGGTTCGCTCGTCTCTGGCTTGTATTTGTATTGCCCAATACAAACTTTTATCCCCATTTTCATCCTCTTCAGGGATGATTTCCGGGATAAAAAGTATCCTATGTCCTTTCCAGGGTCTCAAACTATCTTCTTACCAAATTTCATCTAAATCGGTTCAGTAGATCCAGAGATTACCTCCTACAACGTCACAAGCTCACAAACTTCACCTCTTTATAATATTAGTATAGACTAGCGACTTACCGTCGCTTCGCTCGAGTGCGTCCCTAAGCTTGAATAGTTTAGGAACGCATAAAAGAAACATCCAAAAAAAATCTCTTTGCACCAGGAACCTTCGCAGGTGTATACAGGATTGGGTTACCACAAGAGTTTCATCACAATCGGATCAATAATAGTTTAGGACAAACATACGAACATTCATTTCTATTTATATAGATTGACAATCTAAAGAGTTCTAAATCGTACTTTCCTAAGTTTGCAAATATGTTCAGATATTTTTTGTTCAATAATGTGTACCAATGCAATAAGACCTGTAACCTGTAATATGAAACTTGGCACAGATGCTTTATAAATAAGTACGTCAAATGATTCCTATGAGATTTTAGTTTATGGTAAAAGACGACTAGGACCACTTATGGTAAATAAATAGCATAATGTAATAATTATAATTTTCCAGTACACCATAAAATAACAAATATTTTTTTTTAAATAAACATTATATGATAAGAGATACCTTCTTCAGATTTGATTTGTCCAACGTCCGTTTTATTTTCGGTGTCAGATCCAGCCTCTGTTTTAACAGTTACTGGAGGTGGTGGTACTGGTAATTTATTCTGAAAATATAAATACATGTAATATCAAATCAAGTTCTTTTAGAGCTGTAATACAAGTATTATTATTAATTTAAATGAAATATTTGAACCATACAAATTATTCAATATCAAAATTTATTTGCATGTATATTTATATAAAAAAAACATTAGTTAATTGAATTCAGGATGTCAGACAGATATCTTATCCTCTAAATGTTGGTTTTTATCATAGACACAGAGAGTCGAGTGAGTGTTTCTTTGTTGTTATTATAAATTTTTTACATCCTATTAATAAACTCTAATTAAAATAAGAGAAAGGTATTGGCCGCACGTTCGCTTTCTCTCTTTCTAGAGAGTGGTCAATGTCATGAGAGTATTGTTCAGTCCATACCTTTATGTGTATGGTTTTTATTTACCTGAACGTTATTATGATGCTGACTTAGTTGACTAGCGTCCGAGCCGACGCTCATGCGGCGCAGGTCAGAAGACTTTTGGCGAGCACGGAAGTGACGAGGCTGTAAGCAAATGATAATTTAAAAAATATAATATAATACGGTTTGTTTATGATATTCTAATATGTAAAAAAGGACATATTAAAACGTCAATTTGATATATCAGATCAAAATAAATAGAGCTACCAAATTCAGTATTTCTGAATTAACAGTTTAATCTTTTAGCCTCTATACATTAAAGTTTTAAATTTAACTTTCAAACGCTACAATACCAGCACTTTTTACAAACATTCCATATGTAATCATCAAACGGTATAATTACTTTATAATCATGATTCAATCCCATAGTAGTACAAGTGGGGCATTCCCATGAGTTGGGCAAATCTTCATTGATCTGACCGCCGGGAGGCACGCACGCGGGGTGCACGATGCTGTAGCACACTGAGCACTCGCGTAGTGACGATGGACCATTGCGACCTGACGAAAAAATAAAAACATTATTTCAATACGTTGTATGTGTTATTAAAATATATGTGTATAAATAAAATAATTACGAAGCTTATTTTTCTCTTTAATAAACTTTTGATTATCATGTCTATATAAAAACGAACTAAACGAAGGGACTATCTGCTCGGGTCTACGGGAAGCTTTCCCATAGCTGACCCGTGGATCGATTCAATTTAATTCAAGCTTTAAGATCCACGGGAAAATTTCTTATACTTCTCAAAATTCCACCTTTGTCCACGTCATTTTCTATGTATTTTTTTTATTACTTGTTTAGTGCAATAAAGTATACATGTATATATTTTTTTTACATTCACCAATAAATAAGTTCTCGAAAACAAATTATGTGATATTTGTTTTAATTTGGGGTATTTTTTTATTTTTAGTATGTCAAAATGGTAAATGATGATAAATTCTCTTTTATTTTGCGTTGTTTTTTTTTGTATGACATCAAATGATGGAACTCGGCCACAGGGACTGCGAATGGGAAAGCTTCCGTCGAGCCGTAAATCGGGCGAATAGTCGCATTCATATAATAAAAGGTAAACAGTGGAAAATAGAGTAAATTAAAACCGGCCAAGTGCGAATCGGACTTGCGCACGAAGGTTTCCGTGCCATTATCTATAAAAACGGCAAATCACATTTGTTGTATGGGAATTGGGAACCCCCTTAAATATTTATTTTATAGTTTCTTCGCATTTGTTGTTATAGCGGCAACAGAAATACATCATCTGTAAAAATTTCTAAAGTCTTTTCTAAAGTTCTAACTATCACGGTGACAGACGGACGGACAGACAGATAGATAGACAGACGGACAACGGAGTCTAAGTAATAGAGTCCCGTTATACCCTTTGGGTACGATACTCTAAAAAACCATTCCTTAGGGCATATATATGCACACCGCGTTTTATATTCACGCACCGAGCGTCGTTTGCGCGTATTCTTCGCTAATAACTTAGAAAGGACTCGGCACATTTGACACATGAACGTATGTCGTCTGCAGCCGTATATAGTCTGCGTTAATAAAGTTAAAAAGTACGTTAAAACTTAAGATTACTTGGGTTTGTTTGTACAAACGCGTGATAAGCGCGTTAATTAAAAAATTAAAGGGTGCATAGTAAAACGCTTTGCTTTGATGATATAAATATTCCTTGTCATTTTGCTTAACGAATGTAATTTTTTCTCAGTTTATTACTTAGAATTAAAAATAATAAATTAGCAAAATAAAAAGACAACGAACTACATCTTAGTATACAAGTAAATTACCCGAGTTACCCTTAGCCTGAGGCGCGACCGGCGTCTGCATCCAGCCGTCGAGGTGACACACTGCACACGACGCCGTTACAGGCAACATGGGCTAGAAAAAAAAAGATATAATTATTTTTTTGTAAAATATTGAATACAAATAAAATTTACACGCACTCACTGTATCGTTACTACTATTCGATACTAATATTATAAATGTGAACATTTGTGAGGATGGATGGACGGATGTTTTTTACTTCTTCACGCCAGAACGGCTGAACAGATCTGGATAAAATTTGGTACAGAGATAGATTATAGTCTGAAATAGCACATAGGTTACTTTTTATTCGGAAAAATGTACGCTTCCCGTAGGATAGATCTGTTATTATATTTGTAATGTAATAATGTAATTATTTAAGTTTTATAGGTAATATTAATCACTCAATCATTTGTATCTGTATGTTTATTACTCCTTCACGCTATACTATAACCTAGAGTAACAAAGACATTAGTAATAAGTTTTACCAAAAGGTGACGTTATCTGTATATAACGTTATAAATACAAAAACGAACAAACGAGAGGAATTTACTAGTAAACAACAAAATAAAAATATATTAAAATTCGCACCATAACTATCATGTTACATTTATTTTTATACAAACAAACAGAAACTCACTTGCAAACACTGTCGCATGATACAGGTCTGTTTGGCGCGTCCAAGCCCACCGAACTTTACCATGTCGTGGCAGAAAACGCAATCACCGCAATCAGTGCGCTGGCATGCCTCGCATTTCTTGCACCTGAAAAATTAATTGTATATTTTTAATTACATTTTACATGAAGTTATATTTTAATAATTTGGTATGGTGACACTTAGATTTTAGCATCCTGATCTTCGTTTCTTATACAGACAGAAATCCTGCAATTTCCTATCATAGAACAAAGAATATCTCCCCTGATATTTATTTGAAAATACAGAATACCTAACAACATTAAAGCAAAGGGTCTAGCCGTACTTCCATGGCGAAAGTGCCCCCGATAGGAACCTATATCGTAACCAATGTTATATTGTAGAGGACACTAATAGTAATTGATCCAGTAAATATTAGATCTTACTTTTGTTTTTTTTGACATGTTGCACCTCTTGGATTTTAATGAAACTTGGCATGCTATTAGACAATATATAGACAATTATTATATATTTTTTTCAAAGTGGTAATTTAATTATATCTGATAGAAATCGATTGACAAAATTTTTGTTCATTTTTTTAATACTTTTATTTAGGCTTGGCCCATAGGAAACAGCTGTAAAATAAACTATAAAGCTTATTATAACACTTACATTTTGTTTTATTTTGCTAGCTTTAAAATTAACTAAGATATAGCGCTTTGAAAAAGTCGTCCCCGGACACTTTTTTTCAAAAAGCTCCTCAATTAACTAAGATATAGATCTAATATTTACTGGATCAATTACTATTAGTGTCCTCTACAATATAACATTGGTTACGATATAGGTTCCTATCGGGGGCACTTTCGCCATGGAAGTACGGCTACCATTTATTATGTCCACTTTTATTTAACGCCCCAATAGGACCCTACAAACTAGCCTAAAATATACAACACCATATAATTCTTACACCGTATAAAAATATGTACCTAGTACGTCGTCTACGCGGTGCGCTATTGGCGTGTTCGGGGCGAGGCCGCGCCGGGCCTCCGCGGTGGCCGCCACGACCGCCGCGACCGCTTGACTGCCGCCGTTCTCCCGATGCGACTTCATCTGGTCCTAGAAATTGTACATATTTACCACATACAAAATAATTTTAATGTCCCACTGCTGGGCACAGGCCTCCCTTTAGTACGAGGGGAATCAGGCTATAGTCCACCACGCTGGCCAAGTGCGGATTGGCGGACTTCACATGTCTTTTGAAAACATGCTAGGTTATCTAAGACATCCAGGATTCCTCACGATGTTTTCCTTCGCCGTAAAGAAGTGGTAATCATGTTGAAAATGATTCGCACATGAAAATATCAGAGGTGCGAGTCCCGCGATTTGAACTCGCACTCGGTTTCCCAAGCGAGCGCGTTACCACTGGGCTACTACTGCCTACAAAATAATACCACATTATAAATAAGTTTAGAGATGTGTGATGACGTCACAATTATGGGCCTGCCCTTAACTCATGATATCTGGTGACAAAAATTATCACGAGTAATAGGGGACCACGAACCTCAAAGAATGTACTAATATATATATATATATATATATATATATATATATATATATATATATATATATCTTATGTAGGGTCCCGTCATAAGAGTGCATACGAGCTACTCACTAAACACATGCCTTAACACTTATCGCCTGGTACTTATGATGACATCACATGTTCTTAGTAAATAATAAAGTGTCGTGACGTTCGAAGTTTTACACTTTTTCCATCTAGCCAAGCGTTTGTGTTGTTTGTCAAGTTCATGTTAATCATTTTAACATTTATATGTTAAGGCGAAAAAACATTGTCAAGCGTAAAATTACCTAAAAAGCAACAAAAATATTTACTTATTATCTTTTAAATTAATTAAATACTCATTTCAAAATGATACTTTAGTCTTTACCCTTCAATACAGGTACGCCAGTGACAGCGAGGTGCTGCTTATCATGTCTATGTTGCTCGACCAAAGTCCGTACATCGCGTACGAGAGCTATGGGATCCGTCAACAACTCGGGCACCGACTTACGAGCCGCAGGGAGTTGGTGGAGATATACCACTATGGCCTGGAAAGTTTGAAATTATATTATTGTAGTAAACTAATATTTTCCAATGCTACAAGCGTTCAATAGTCATTTGTTTTTATCATGTCTTAATTTAATTACACGTCGTATTTTTTTATACATAGTATAGATTTATGTATGTCAATTTCCAGCGTTTAAAATTTTTCTCACTCTCTATCTTTCCCCCCTTCTCTCTCTCTCTCATTCTAAGTGAAAAGCACGTAAATTAATTGTTCTATTGTTGCATAAAAAGACAAATCAATTCGCAATATAGCAATACTAAAGATTTCCTTGAGTTCAAAGCAAAAGTAAAGATTCGTAAAGTAAGCATATCTTTTATTCAGTTTAAAAGTAGAGTTTTTCCTATATACCTCAAATATCGTTAATATATTAACTTTTTTAATTAGTAGTTAATATAACCTTCAAACCATGCAACTCATTCTGTGTCAAGTGCACGTGTTCCTTGGGCGGGGGCGGCAGCGCGGGCGGCGCCTGGCCCTCGGGCGCGAGATGGGAACGCCCGAGCAGCGCGCTGACGTACCTGTCTAGCACGTACCAAAGCATCTCTGTGAAGAACGGGTAACGAAATTTCTGTGGCACCTGTAAATTAAGTAAGATAATATACGGTTAAAAATAATATTAATTACCATACAATTTGCATTTTTAACACTAGTTTCTTCAAAATTATATTAAAAGTACATTTTCCACAAAGTTAATGCACGCTCAAAAAATACAATTGGGATATAATAAAGATTATAATATTTCATGAAGGTTGATAATGTATGGTTTTTTTGCACTTGAATAACAAAAAATAATGACTATGTATACATACTATGAAAAATGTAATTGCAGAGCCACTCTCTTAGAGATTACATTTTTCATAAAATTAATGCATGAGTAACTCTAAACCAAATTCGTGAGCAACAAAAAAAAGTTTAGTGTAAAAATATTATCATTCAAAACAATATTAAAAGTATTAATTATGTAGATTGTATTAACTCACTCATTATGTACTCGCATTAATTATATTGAATCAATGAATGGATGAATGAATGAATATTTGTATTTATTGAACATACACAATAACAGTAACCACATTACCTTTGTAACATCTTCAACCTGCGCAATTTTCAGTTGCTTCTCAATGCCAAACTGATGTAAAAAGTTCCCACCAAATACTAAAGAGTCACTTGGCGTATACACGGCGTGGATCCAACCAGTCGGGATAAAGAATGTATACCCCGATTGCAACTGAAATTATAAATAAATCATTTATCATTTTTTTGAGTACCTAATTCAACATTAATAAAATACCGCTAAGACATTTTGAAACTATGATCATAGAAAGAAATTTTATTACGTACAAAATTTCTTTTCATTTAAAAAAAAGTATGTGAAATATAATAATCTTGTATGTGAACTAGCGACTCATTCTCGCTTCGTGCAAAATCAGAGGTACAAGAATAAAGACAGGACACATAATTCACTCTTTTTCAGTATACTATCAACAACTAAATATATACATATTTTTAGAGCCAACTTTGAGTATTTACATTCAAAATTCCCTTGATGCCCTGATGAATAGTAAAACTAAGATTTTTTTTTTATTACTGACATCTCTAACATACTTACATGGACTCTAATACATTTCTCAACCGTATCTCCAAAGAAAACATCCGACTGCTTGCCAGAGAGCACCCACTTTTCATACAACTGGAGATTTTTTTCTGTCGGTGGGATAAGCCAGAATACTTTTGCACCTGTAGAAATGAAAGATGGTTCGTACAAATTGTTTAGGCCTAATGGTAATGCATTAAAGAATATATTCGCTTTCAATGAGCATTCTTTAGACTTCACTGATAATACAGTTAACACATTATGGAAGGCTAACAGATTGCCGTCAATCGAAAGAAGCCTTCCCCGAACTAAATAAACAATTAACAATGAAACTAACACGCCTAGATAGACCCAAACTAAAAACGGTGGTGGAACTGATAACTCAACTCAATAAACATCTTTTTAACATAGGTCACACGGACAGCGCCCTCTGCAGAGCGTGCCTCCAAGAAGATGAAACACCAGCACACATTCTAACGGAATGTAGTGCACTGGAACAATTACGCGAAGAAAAACTCGGCCCCTATAGATCGATCCCAGAAATCTTCCAGGACACCGGCAGCCTGCTAGACTACTGGGACGCTCTGGGATGGAAAGAATAACACACACAGCAGCACAAGCTCACGCACAACAGTCAAAGATGCCTAAGTGCGGAAAAAGCCGTGTAAGAAGAAGAAGAAGAAGAAGAGCATTCTTTCAATTTTCTTCTCTAAGTTTGCTTTTATTAGATTCATATAAACAAAAATTATAACCTCTACTTTTCTTGACGTTATATGAATTTTAAGGTATTCTAGAAACTGATGTATCATGATAAAAGGGGAAAGTACCAAAAGAAGATTCAAAAAATTACTTTTAATTTATGACGACGAACTCTACATAAAAATTATTTATAATTTATTTACCTCTCAAAATATGGTACCATACTGAAGTACCACCAAAATCGATATGGAAATCAGTGTAGCAGCCCTTCACAGACATGAGGCAGTACTTTTGCACCTTCGGGTACATCATATCATCTAACGCATTTGTTGATTCAGTCTGAAAAAGATTTATGATTTTCTCGTTTCATATTTTTTATTTTTTTCTAACAAAAAAAAGTTTTGAAATTAAATATACACATTATACACGTCATCATATAAAGTCAATTTATTTCAAAAATTATACCAGCAACTCACCCTCGCTTCACTCTGGTGCATTCTCTAGTGGTCTTTTGTAGTTATAACATTATAAATACAGGTAGCGCCAACTTATTTTTAAATTCAAAAAAATTATTACTAGCAATAGCATATATGTTATTCCAGGTCGTAGTCCATCTTTGAATTGAATTTCATCCAAATCCGTACAGCCGTTACAGCGTTAAGGAGTAATCAACATACACTTATGAAATCTGACACTACTAATGCCATATTGAGAACTCAACAACTCAAATTAAAATAAATACAAAGAAAAATAATCTTTTTACCTGTTGATCCTTCAAGTGCCTCGGCCACACGGTGTCGACCCAGTCTATGAGACGCACTATGCGTGGTGCCTGCACGTAGTTCTCTAGGCGAGTGTGAGAGAACTCTAGCGAGATCACGTTTAGCAGCCGCTCTTTGTTGGGATCATCGTAGTAACGTTGCCAATCCTAGTTACATAGCAAATTTAAATAAAGACACCTATACACGTTATAAGGCAGTGGTAGCCCAGTGATAACGGGCTCGCTTAGGAAACCGAGTGAAGCGGGTTCAAATCCCGGGTCTCGCATCTCTGATGTTTTCATGTGCGAATCATCTCCAACATTATTACCATTCGTTTTACGGCAAAGGAAAACATCGTTAGGAAACCTGCATGTCTGAGAGAGCCTAGCAAGTTTTCGAAAGATATGTGAAATCCGCCAACCCACACTTGGCCAGCGTGTTGGGACATTAAAAAGGGCTAAATATAATATACGACATTGGTACATTTACATTCTATACTTTCGACCGGCACGCATGATTAAGTAAACGTGTTCGTTTGACTGTTTGGACTGTAGAAGCACAAATCACACAGACATGACTTTTTAAGATTTTTCAAGCCTGCTGTTACGTGTCTAGCTGCCTTAACCTGACATATAACAATTCTTACAGAGGACCTTGAGCTTAATATTCTATTTACCCATAGTAGGACTCGAACCGATTGCAGCATTCAAAATTATTATGTATTTATTAACTAAAAGTTCTTTTAAATTTCTTATAAAAATACTTTCATTAATATCCTTCGCCATATAATAAACTTAAATGTTTAATAAAATTATAAAAAAATCCTGCTTTGTTCTTTAATTTTTTAAATTCTTAAGGTATGAATTATTTGTTAATTTAAAAAAAAACATTCGCATTAAATATGGTCTTTACTATATATATTTTTTCCAATTAATATTAAAGTAATTGCATTTTTATTGCAGTTTTATGTACTAATTAAATATAAAACAATATTCTGATCGATATTTACCTTCATGGTCATCTCAATATTTTTCTGCGTGTTTACATCCATGACGTCAAGTAAGCGCCTAGAACCGACGCACATGCGCACGTCGTTCACGGTAAAGTTACTGGTTGGCACCCTACAAACAAAGGAATTAACTTAATAATTATAACATTACTGCAATAATAAGAATATTTATTTGAAAGCATTATTTAAATGAAAAATAAAATTTAATGTGACAAATCTTAAAACTATTCGTCATATCTCTTGGCTTTTACACCTCTTAAATCATTCAGTATAACCACCCGCTTAAGGTTTTCTCAGTCGGCCGCTTTCAGCGTTTGAGAGCAGACGTGTTACGATGTTTCATTTCAACTTTTCAGTTTCAGTTTCGCTTCACAAATCACAATGTCGCAGTAAATTTTAAACCCTTTTCCCATTTTACTACAACTAACTTTGGGTTTTTAGGTCTATACAAATAGTCAATAAATATAAACATGTAACAAGAACTCTTACATTTCGTCACGAAAGCTTAAGCGACGACCATTTTGTTTTAGGAATTCATATCTATTTAAAACGTATAAGACAATAGATATTTTTTCAATACTCATCAATCGCCAGTAGTTTTGTCTGGTTGAAAATAAAGAACTGTATATCGTTGCACATGTTACGACTCTACAATCAAGACATATTTCCGGTCATACTAAACTGTTCGAACACGGCTTTATTATTTAATAATTGCAGCTTTATATACACACCATCCATTTAATTTATAATTTAACATATATTTGTGACGAAATGTGACAGGATCGAATTGCATTGCATTACGTGGGTTGGACTTTTGAACATGTGTTTGTACTGACCATTATATAAATGCTTAACCTGGTAAATGAAAGATTAGCAATAAAACTGCTTATGTATAGGTACGTCTTTCCAAAATAACTTCTATACTTTATTTCACGTAGAGCTTTTCTTATTTTAATAATAACTTGATTCCTCATCTTATTTATAGAAATCTTTCATGATTATACTACCTAAATAACTTTTTCAATTTCTCATGGGAACCACTTTGTATGCCAAGATAACAATACCATACACAACTATGTCACTAACTACATACATATTTTCGAAAAAAAATCAAAACAATGTTGTCAAAATATTAAAACAGACATACTAACTTTGTATTTATTATATTAATTAATAAAGATTACATTAATAATAATTAATATCGTATAACATATTGTATAATATTATAATTATAAACTAAATATATAAGATCTAAACTCCCTTATAGTGAAACATGGGCGAATGAAACCTGTTCTACAAACGATCAAATATTTAATGAAGTTACTCTACCCTTTGACCGTAGCCTTTTGTCAGTATGTACATAAAAACTACCTATAGGTGTATAGCAGTAGGCCACAGTACATTTTTGAAAAGGGTAAAAAGAGACTTAATCCATAATGATGTTATATTTATGTGAAAAAGTGTTTGTTTGTCCTTCTTTTAAGCCGAAACGGTACAACGGATTGTTGTTTTTTTTTTTTTGTATGAAGATAACAAGTCGAATAATAGAGGTAATATAAGCTACTTTGAACGGCGGTTAAAAATCTTTTTCGCGGGAAAATATGTTATACTTTAACTCATATACAATAGAGAATTTCAATTGCTATGGTTTTCTGTACGGAAATAGCTTGAGGCCTCGAAAGTGACATATGTAGGTATGAAGCTATTTACCTAGGGACGAAACCAAGCAAGCCGAGGGTGCGTCATATAAGTATATTGTATACAATACAAACTGTTTATTTTTTACTTATACTAATTTATTTACAGCACGTTGAATGAAAATACTACTGGTCTAATAATTTGATACTCAACAAAAGAGGTTTTCGCTTCAAAATTAGTTATTTTGAACATCAAGAATAAAATATAAGTTCATATCTCAATCGAAATCATTTTTTTTTTATTTGTACTAGACGGATCGTCGTTAATGAACTTAGGGCGGTGCAATCTTGGCATACTAATTAGTGATTACTGACACGGATCTAGTTAACTAAATAGGCAATAGGTACTTATTACAATCTCACAAAGAATACTATATAATGCGAAAATATGTTTGTAGGTTTGTTCACTCAGTTGGAGCAAACGATAGACGTATCTACTATCCATGCATAAACGTAGTTTGTTGGCGGGAAAGTGACATAAACTTTTCTTATATCGGTGCTTAATATGTTCCCACTTGATGACCCAATCATCAATTGGGTATTATAATTATCATTAATCTATTGCAAAAATATACCTAGTAACATTGTAGGTACTGTGCCTAACTCGTACCAGTAGTATAATAAATATATGTGTGATCTTAGATTTAAAAGCAGTAATAAAGATACATTGTAACGAGACAGTTCTTGGTATTGATCCCATCACTACATGGTGAACCTGCCAGGATATCCATTACCACAACATATTACGTTAAATTTCCAGTAAACGCAAAATAACTAGTTATAGTAGAGCATTTTCCGTTATTAAAAGAAAGATGACCAAAGGTAAAATAAACTTATAAGGATCTAAATACTAAATAATGCATTGGTCTTCTATTAGTAACCGGTCTAAAAGCACATTGCGCTGCACCTGCTATGGCGATAGGCAGTTGCTAGGATGTTTGTTGTTCATACCTTCGCTTTCAAAGTACAATAATTGCTATCCGCAATGATAATTTAAGTAATTAAATGTAATATTTCGGATTCAGAAAACAATTATTTTAAATTATGTGTTATTTAATTACTTAATATAACGACTTAACATCGTTTTACTCGGGTGCTTTCCTAGGTGTCTAACATTAGCGTATGTGTTATCCAGGTCATACATAGTCTATCTCTTTACTTAATTTAATCAAAATCTGTCCAGCTATTTCGGCCTGAAGTAGTACCTAACGAATATATGCACATAGAACTTGCTTTTTTTATTAATTATTTATGTACCATAAAATATGTTATACAAAACAAAGTAACAGAATGTCGACAAAGGATAACTTATCTCTTTAAGAGATTTCTTTCAGATTCATAAGGGTCCGATGTTTTATTTCTTTCTAAATTACACAAATTAGTAATTCTTGCTATCTAATTCCTGCGGCCCCGTCCGCGTGTATGTTTGGCCTTCAACCATTAAATATGGCTTCTATTATGTACAGTAACGCACAAGACTGGAACAAACTGTATCTTTCGGTCAATTTGACGAATCCACTTAGTTACTACATATAAAAATCAGACTAATAAATGTCGAAAACGACTAACAAGTAACAACTGTTAAGAAAGACGCATCTAAATTTATATTTTATTAAATAATAATTACCAAATTTATTACAATTGCATTATATTTAAAACTCAAAAAAATAAAAGTAAAAGCTGTTTAGAAATAAACTACATTAGATAAATTGAAGAGTCAAGAGAAATGTTTATATTAAAAGCCCATATACGACGCTAACGACAGAGCTTACTGCGATGGAAACTAAACACAATTGAAATTATACTTGCACTGTAGGAGTGAGTGCTACTGGAAGAGATTGATATACTGTTTTTATTGACTTAGAAGTACTCCTACGAGATACTAACAATAAGTATCAATAATAAAAATATAAGCAATATACTAGCAGATTACAATATTGTAAGACTCATAATATTCATTCTTATTATCTATATATATAAAAGAAAGTCGTGTTAGTTACACTATTTATAACTCAACAACGGCTGAACCGATTTGGCTGAAAATTGGTGGGGAAGTAGCTTAGAACCAGGAGACGGACATGGGATACTTTTTATCCCGTTCGATTGCGTTCCCATGTGACGTGACATAAAACTCAAGAACGGCTGGACCAATTTTTATGATATTTGAATTTTTGGATTTCTCTTAGTCAGGAACAGGATAATAAGTGTTAAAACATCAGAAAAATTAACGAAAAAAAATTATATGGCTAGCGTTGGCTAATAACTATTTATCTCTATTTAAAACGTACCTAGCGACGAACCCGAGCGAAGCAAGGGTGAGCCGCTAGTTTATTATAAAACTATCGCAGACGTTCTCCTGTCACAGGCTTTGCTTGGTTGGAAAATTAAAAAAATCTGAATTTTGACACAAAACTACATACTGGGTCCAACTATAGTTAAAAAAAGACATATGTGTGTACTTATGTACGTACGTAAGACTTCTTTGGCGTAACTGAACAAAATTAGCTAAAGATTTCATCCCGTATGTCACAACTCTCTGTTTGTAAAAGGAATGCAACTAACTTCATCATGTCGCTTTTTGGCTGTCGGTGTGTATTTATGTGCGTGTATAAAAATTTTACACTCATATTTATTCCAAGCGCTAAATGAAGTATAATTTCAAAAAAAAACCAAATAAACATCAAAATCGGTCAAGCTGTTTAAGACGTAATTTTCTAAACTGTGCCAAGTGATGAAGTTTATAGTACCCATGTTTTTGATAACAAAAAATGGGCCGGGGAATGAATAGGAAATCAACAGTCGGGTATTCAATTGATTCCCAATTCTCATCTTAGAACTATAATATAAAAATTGAAAGCATTTTAACGATATGTTTCGTCCAAAATTTAAATAGTGTTGTGAAGAATTATGTGAAAATAACAATTACTGCATAACCAATAGTTACCTTTTTCTAACAGTTACTAAATATTTAAAAATATTGACTTAAACTTATAGACATTTGTTTAAAATATTGATACTTATTGACTCATTCTTATTTCTTAAACAACAACAGAAAAATCTCGTCAAAATCAGTCCACCCGTTGTAAAATTAGCTCAAATTAACAGGTAACTGATGAAGTTATATGTATGCATTTTATTACGATATTAAAAGCTAGAACGGGTTCTTAATAAACTCTACACATTTATAGTCAACCCACGATCGATGCTAACACATTTACAGAATATATCTATACAGGTTACGATCTACATATATGCGGACGAGTACTAATTGCACTGGACCCGGTAATTCCGGGAAAAGGCTAGAAACGAGCGCAAACTGCGTAGGTAGGTTAAAAGGTTCGCCGTGCACCCCGTAATGACATTTTCATGGAACAAGATTTTATAATACAATTTTATTTCTATGAAATATCGATATAATTTTACCTTTGAGAGTTACCTAGTAGGAAATTTTTAAGTTAAATTGTCAAATGAAGTTAAATATTAAACAAGTTTAATGATTGCGTCTTTTTGTATAGTAAGCCTTAGTAACAGCCCGGAGTTGGCGGTGTTTCACCCCCTGTGCCTCGGAGAGCACGTAAAGCCGTCGGTCCTGCGCCTTAACTCTCACCGGTCGTGTCGAGTGGTTGTCCCATCGGAGTATGAGAGTGACAGGAATAGAGAGTGCACGTTGTGTCTGCGCGAACACTTGTGCACTATAATATCTCCGGCGCAGTTGGCTAGTCTCAATGAGATTGGCCGCCGTGGCCGGAATCGGTCAGGAGAACATCATCATCATATAAAATATATATCAATGATAGTTATTCTGCTACTCGGGGTAAAGAAAAATCCAACAAAACAAATATCATAAAAATCGGTCGAACAGTTCTCCAGTTATAAGTGTTGTAACAAACCAGACTATGTTTTATATATATGTATAGATTTAATAAAAGAACTCAATTTAATAACAGAACAAAATAACAAGACTATTATTAGTAACGTTTACCTCTACAAATCTAATACTCGAGGGATTTGCGAGTGTTAACAATGACATCGATTGATAAGCTCGCGGTTATCGGCCCATATTTAAGTTAAATTAATTTTATTTATTTATAGGTCATGTTAATATATATTAAAACATTGGCAAACTTTGAGGAGTTATAACTTTAAATATAGTGTACAGACGTCATATCATACGGTAGTACCGCTTGTTCTAAACTTTCGATGAAAATTCCGATCGACATATAGTCATCCATAAAATATAAACATGTATAAATCTACATGATATATGTATGTGTATGAGTAGCAAGACATGCCATTATTTTTTTTAAATATTAAGAGTAGTAGGCGTTTGGAACAAAGTATAGGTAGGTACCTACTAAAACAAAACAGCTTTTACGTATTTTTGATCAATCTTAAACAAGACTAGATAGTTAATTCAGATTATGTTTTTTTTCTTGATTATGTCCTCCTGGCCGATTTCGGCCACAGTGACTAATCTCAATAAGACTAGCCATATGTATAGGAGATATTATAGTGCACAAATAAACGCGCAAACGTAAATCTACTCTATTATTTTCACACTTGTAACTTCGGTGGGACGATAATTCTACACAACCAATGAGTGAACAGGCGCAAGAGCGATAGCTTAAGCCTTAGATAATGCTCTCAACTCCGGGCTGTTACTGAAAATTTCTAAGAAAAAAAACCCAATAGCCATACTCGGAAAGACCTTGCACTCGAACCGTGGACCTCCGGATTTGCAGCCGTATATGCTGGCTACAAGGCAGTTAGTTAAAATGAATGTATATTATATCTCAAGGGTAGTCCTAAATACCTAATTTCAAATTTCACTGTGATTTAAATTTTTAAGTACATTAGATTTACCTTTTTTTCATAAAAAGTCATTATCATTAATATTTCTCTTATTGTTTGTTTATTAACTACAAACATACCGGTTTTAAAGTAACTTCCCGACTTTAAACTAAATTCTTGAGACCTTAAAAAACTTTAATCATAACTAGAATTCGAATCTAGAGAGGCTAACAAGAAGACATGTAGAAAGAACATGGTGAACTACTAGGTGACCTATTCATGCATCAATGTATTGCATTAGGTACAAATATTTCATTTTCACATTTTCAGCAATTAAAAATACGATACCATAATTATCAAGCGAAGCTGCGTTGGCACGTCCGAGGATACCTTTAGGTTATCAATTTTTTTTAAAAGTATAAGCGAAGTGAAATTATATAATCAACAACTAAGGACAATAAATAAATAAAAAATTAATTAAAAAAATATTTTTAAATGTGTGTGTAAGGCAGTGGTAGCCCAGTGGTAACGCGCTCGCTTGGGAAACCGAGTGATGTGGGTTCAAATCCCGGGTCTAGCACCTCTGATATTTTCATATGCGAATCATTTCTAGCATGATTACCACTTGCCTTACGGTGAAGGAAAACATCGTGAGGAAACCTGCATGTCTGAGGGAACTTAGCATGTTTTCGAAGGATATGTGAAGTCCGCCAACCCGCACTTGGCCAGCGTGGTGGACTATGGTCTGATCCCCCTCGTACTGAAGGTAGGCCCGTGCCCAGCAGTGGGACGTTAAAAAATGCTGATTACAATTACATTGTTAAATGTCCGTACATACTATGATTATCTTATGGACATTCAATATACTACAAAAACCAATGAAATGCGAAATCACACGTGACCTTTTTAGGCGCCGGAACGTATACGATTCGATCGGCCTAAAATTTGCATACCTACGTAACTGGAACGAAAATGCAAGTCGTATTTCGATTTACAAACAGGTTTCAGTATGAACTTCTACCTATATATTAGAATAATTAGATCGAAGAGATTGACAAGCAAATTCATTTATTTACTACTACATCAAACTATGATTCTTTACTGAGACAAGAAAATTCTATACGATAGTGGTGCTATTATATGTGGCATAGAAAGCCACATCGTGGTATAGAATATAATGGGTTGACCTTTTACATACTTATATGTCAAGACTATAGGATACGTATGCAAACATAATAAAAAACTTTATTACCAAACTAGCGACTCACCCTCGCTTCGCTCGGGTTCATACCTAGGTTGATTCCCCATACAAACTTTAATCCCCATTTTCACCCCGTTAAGGGATGATTTCCGGGATGAAAAATATCCTATATGATTCCCGGGGTCTCAAACTCACAATCTCACAAACTTACCTCTTTATAATATTAGTATAGATAAAATCCGCTAAAATTTCAACAATACTCATTAAAGAATAATGATAAGAGGTATTCTTCATTATTTTCAAATTTGGACGCACCATAATTACTTTTATATGCCACCCTTGCTATAGGTACTACTTGTACTTATACGTACAGCATCCTGTACCATTTTTATACAATACTATGAGCTATCGTGACTATTGCAATAATCTATTATCACAAGGGAAACACTTGACGAATTGAGATAAAAAGTGGTAGTACAGACGTGGTTCTCTAGGATGCGTACCTTCGTGCCTTTTAGTCGTGGCTCGCAACTCGCAAGTATGGCTGCTTATTACGAAGAGATCTAGGGTTCGAGTCCCGAGTCGGGTCAAAAAAGGTGGGTTTTCAATCAATGAAAAAATATATAGAGGTAATTTTTATATAATATCGCCCTTGTGTTATAAAAGTCGCTTTACTTATTGTAAACCTCCATGTATATGTAGACTATAGATAGACTTTAGGGTACACAAAAATTACAGCCGATTGCGAACCTCCATAATTTCGAAGTCGGCCAAAAACGGCTGTTAATATAATATAATTCAATGTGGTTGTTATCCAAGCAAAAAAACGCGGTTTTGTTGTACGTTCCTTATGGATTAACCAGTGGTCATAAAATATTAATGTCAGAGACCTAAAGAACCTTCATCCATTTGACCAAGATAAACAAAACAAGTTTCTTAATGTCGCAAAGGCACATTATATATTTAAAGGGATCTTATACCACCTGAGTGATTTATATATGTATACAATTTAAAATTTTTAATAATAATAATTAAATTTTTTTTATTCCATAAACCGTTATTTGTCACTGTAAAAAGTAAATGTGTATAGATCGTGTAAATAGATAAGATTTTCGAATAAATAAACTCTCTTTATTTTATAACTATATATTGATTTAAAAATTGAAAAATGATTATGAACACTACATCACATTCATCATTCATTCACAATGAAATATATGAAATTGTATATACGAGTACATATATAGTGAAAAGCGCAGGACAGACCGACTTTAAATGCATTTTGCGCCACGTGGATGTGAACTCAGGACTTTAGTGCACTTTGCAGCCTCAAGTTAAGTTTCGCGCCTCAAGTTTTTTTTTATATATCGCAATTCGTTATCGGTTAATACATTTTTTTCTTAAAAGCGCGCTTGTTGGTGTTTCTAGTTTCTTCTACAAAAAACTCACATTTACAACATAAAGTACCTACTTATGTGAATAAAGAAACATATTCAAAAATAAGAAATAATGGACAAAAAGTACATTAA
This sequence comes from Brenthis hecate, assembly GCA_951806755.1. Taxonomy (NCBI): domain Eukaryota; kingdom Metazoa; phylum Arthropoda; class Insecta; order Lepidoptera; family Nymphalidae; genus Brenthis; species Brenthis hecate. The sequence continues at coordinate 7,351,646 of OX638249.1, forward strand.
AGTTTTAAAATTGAAATGTCAACATATTTTGCGGAGTGCTGTTACAGCCCTATAGACTATTCTATGCGCTTTCACTGTCAAATAAAATAATAAAAACGAGAAGTATTTGTAGTTCGAGAATTAAAAAAAGTTGTACTCGAATTTGTACAACTTACTCTTTTATTTATTGTGAGCATGACAAATCCTAGAAGCTATTTTAATACATTAGAACATATTTAAGTTGTAAAGGTTTCTATAGATAAGTGTTGCCTAATATTTATTACTAGCGGCTCACCCTCGCTGCGCTCGGGTTCGCCTCTAGAAAATCACAAACAGATAAAAAGTAACCTGGTGTTTGACCGGCAATATAAGGTACAGCATGCTAAATTTTACTATATTAGGTGCATAAGTTGTTGTGTAGGTACTAAGCTGTATAAGTTTCTATAGTTTTTTTAACTATCCCATGGGAACTCTTTAATTTTCTGGGATGAAAAGTATCTAAAATATTGACCGGGGACATAAGGTACCACCATGCAAAATTTCATTTGAATCGGTCTAACAGTTTCGGAGATTAGCTCGTAGTCGTAAACAGACAGACAGAGAAACAAAAAAATTGAAAAAATCTGGATTTGTTCTATTTCTCTTCTTACATCCCCCTGACTCGGTTTTTAGCATTTTTTTTCTCTATGTTCTATCTATGTTTATAGCTAGAACTAAAAAACGGAGAAGCTATTCCTATAATGAAATAGGTAACTACGAAAGTATTATTTGATTTTTTTTTAGCCCATTATCAAACATTTTGATTAAATTTTATGGAAAATAACTGATGTGGTAATGTTTTTATGGAAAAAAATATTTTTCGGTCTTATCAAAAGTAAATATCAAAGCGAAGCCACTAACACAATAACAATAATTAATAAAGCGGCCAAGTTTGTACAATGTACCTACATAAATCAGCGTAGCTTAGGCATGAGGTGAAATATTTTATTTATTCAGTACTACCGACTTACTCTCGCTCGGGTGCGTCCCTAATGTAGGTACGTCTACTAGGTACGTTTTAAATATATAAAAAAGTTATTGTGAGTGTATCTCAGGAGATACAAACATGCTGTTGCGGACTTTTCTGTAGGCCTCTAATAAAACCTACAATACATAATAATTGTCTAGTACATTGTTTTGATGTATCTCTTAGCCAGTGGAGCGGTGTAAACGTATGAAAAGAGTTTTTTTGACAAAACACCTTACCGTCTTAGCCATTTTGACAAAATGACTGAAATATGAACAAATTATACTTATAAACAAACCTTCCTTAAACATTCACATTCGTGTTATAGATTTAATTAAATGTTCCAAATTGAGTTTGTTGAATTATTAAGTTTAAGGGACACGTACTTTAAAGTTATAACATACTACAGGAAAAAAGAGCTTCGCAAAGAAAGGATTGCGCGGCATGAAATAATCATTTCGTTTTTGCTAATCACACTTCTATTATAAATTCGAAAGTTTGTGTCTGTGTGTGCGTGTACGTGTTTTGTTCGTTGTTCCTTCAAGCTGAAACATCTAGGCAGATTTGAATAAAATTAAGTATACAGATGGAGTATAACAGTCTACTCTTAGTAATAAAAATTTCCAAAAGAATTGCTGACGCTACTTGTAATATTAATTAATAATATCTATACAAATAAATAAAATTGAAGCACGTTTGTTTGTAACGTCAAAATGACAGCTTTTTTACTAAATGCATATGAAAATGTATCATGTACGGTTCTTACAACTGTTTTTTTTTATAATTTTTTGTTTGTCTGTCTTTAAGTTCCAGCTAATCTTCGAAACGGACCGATATTGACGGGACTTTCACTGTTATCAGGTGTAACTTACTTTTTTTTATTAAAAAAAATCATGGTTTTGCGCAAAAAAATAATTAAAAGCCATGAAATTGTGAACAAAATCAGCGTACCTATGGACGCACCGAAGCGAAGCGAGGGTAAGTTGCTAGTTATTAATACAAAAGGCATCTAAAGATGCACCCGAGCGAAGCGTAGGTAAACCGCTAGTTAAACGTAGGTTATAATATAAACTCAAATATTGTTACATTCCAATCTTTATAAACACTGTTATTGTAGTGTTAGCTCTACGTAGCTTTAAATGGGACTCTACACTGGGAAAAGCAACTTAAATAACCACTTATGTCATGAAACGTCAAGTTAGCAATGTAGATTAGTTAGTACAAACTACAATGTTGACTATAAACAATTTATTGCACATTTGATCTTGAACTCTATATAGTAAAATTTACTGTTCGTAATATATTGAAAATTTTGATGATATGTTTTGTACCAGCCTTAATAAAGTATCTTTTTAACAGCTTTTAGCACTATGTTAACAGTTAAAGGCACATCTCTTATAGTAGGCACAACAAATATATATATATATATATATATATATATATATATATATATATATATATATATATTAAGTGATAATTTTTTTTAATATTTTTAAAATATGTTTATCTTTAATTAAAGAATTATAATTGATTTATTCTACCTGATAGAGAAACATTACAAAATTCTTAATTAAATAAAATACGAGGAGAAAACAAATTAAGAAATTTGTTTTCTTAGAATATATTTTTTAAGGAAAATGTGGACATAACTTATTCGTAGAATAATTGATTTTAATTATATCTTTATGCGTTAGGTTCAGAATAGCTCCAAGTTACACAAATACTCAAATATAGACGGAAGTCCGCCAAAATGTCAAAAATAGTGGCGTGATTTGCTGTTTATGCTACTATTCTCAATTTTGCCATTCAGTAAATTTTATATTATGTGTATTAGTTAAATTAATATACAATTTCTGAGATTAAAATATGAATAATAAAAATAATACTATAATTATTCTTTTGTATTTTTTATGCATTAGTTCTACCTGGAACGAGAGATAGCATAAAATTTAGCTTACTTAAATTTTTTCTCCATACATTAAAATTCGTTAACTATTTTTATTTATTACCTTTATTTACATATCACTGAATATTTTTTATATTGTTGCATTTGTATACAATTTATAAAAAATATTGTTTGATTTCATGTTTAGTTCTATGGTACTGTCTATATATTCCTTAGTCTGTGGTTATATATTATATCTTAAGAATAATTCAGGAAATTCCTTATAACAATCCCCCAAACAAGGTGGATCCCTGAGGTCAGGGACGTGGTGGGATTAGATTGCACTTAGCACACATTACTTAATAGCAAAAAACAGTATTATAATTTTGCATTGTTTTAATAGCTTTTATATACATACATACCTACTATCTATACTAATATTATAAAGAGGTAAAGTTTGTGAGTTTGTGACGTTGTAGTAACGTCATAGGATACTTTTTATCCCGGGAATCGTCCCTTAAGGGTCCGAAAATGGTTATAAAAGTTTGTATTGGAAAGTAACCTATGGACGAACCCGAGCGAAGCGAGGGTGAGTCGCTACTATTTATATAAAATAATATGGATTTCTTCCTACATAATCGTTCTTAGTATGCTTACAATAACAATTACAATAACAAAAACAAATCAACCTCAAAGTCCTAAAAAGTGTAAATTACTTAAGCAGAGCTTTTTTATTTACAAAAAGAATCTAATGACTTATCAGATTTTTGTGGAGTCTGCTTCTGCCAATATATACTAGGAAACTGAAATAAATTCATATTTTAGATAATATATATTATGAATGTATGTACGACCTTCATCGAAATTAAAATACTATATGTACGTCTATTTGTGATATTTAGCTAAATACATTTAAATATATTTCTTTTGCCTTGTTTCGGTCGGCACATATTTTTAAAAGTATAATTATTATAATTAAATTAAACTTCACACATTCTAGTGCCTTGAAGGCGGTTTACATTTTTATAAGTTTTTACTATTATGAATGCCATACAAAGTTTGTATGACCTGATCTCTAATAAAATTTTGTAAGACAATAATATAAGGCCTTTGTCTGTATTGTACAATACTATTGGATGAGAAGTTTACATTGGTGTAATTCACATAGTGCGCGTCTTTAGGCGTACGTGATCGAAAATGAATCACCAACACAAACACACTGTAAGCACATCGGGACATTTCCTGCTTTATCTGAAGTAGATTAGATTCAGACCAATAACTTTTATTTCATATTTTCATACAAATACATAGAAATATATATAGTTTTGAAAATAAATGTAAATAAATACTACTTAATATAAAGAAGCTATAAAGAGATAAATAGAAGATAATAAAGAGCTTCTTGACCGACTCAAATAAAGAGGTAGTACTTAATTCACATTATCTTTTTTGTACATATAGTAATATCTTACTTATTGTAAAATGTTTTTTTTAATGAATAGGACCTAACTATACTATAGGGATGTTCCTATATATTTTCAAAAAAAAATCTACCACCAATGGTTGTATAATTGATATGTGTGATTATGAAGCCTGTCGTTTTAGCAAATGTATGTTATTAATTACAACTTTTTGATATTGTAGTCATATAATGATATGAATGCGAAAGTGTATCTATACACATTATGTTGTATTTATTATCCCTTTTTCACGTAACAAGTAACAACGGTGTAACGAAGAGATCTTTTGCTTAAAGATTCTTTATGGACCGTAGAGGAATATAAATACCTACTATACTATATAAGTTTTTTACACTTCACATAATACCGTTTTTTTAGATATTTGTATGTAGCGTAATTTAATAAGGGCCAAATTACCAGTTTATTTTTATATTTGACCATTAAGTTTTGTTTTATGTACTACTACCGAAAAACAAAAACAAATCTATCCCGCGAGAACCGTACATTTTTCCGGGATAAAAAGTAGTTCACTCTCTGGAGTCCATAATCTATCTGTATGCCAAATTTTATCCAGATCCGTTCAGCCGTTCTCGCGTGATTGAGTAACAAACATTCATCCAAACATCTAAACTTTCACATACATAATACTAATGAGACGTACTATGTATAAGACACAATTATAAGGTATGATTCTTAAAGCGCAATTAAAAAGCCGGTATTTCATGTTAAAATTCTGCGATTCGATGAAATTCTTCTCATACAAATATAGTTAGACTTCTCACGTAATATTGTCCACATTCGCACGCTTCCTAAGATGGGTACGTATTAAGTCAATTACATAGATCGTAACGAAAAGTACGTACATAATACATATATGACTAAACCTCATGCAATAATTTTTGGTATGCACAGTGCATTCTTAAGTTGCCTTAACATAACATTAAAAAATAAAAATGCAAGCTTGCACAAATAAATATAGACTAAAAATTGTCCATATGTACACTTATAAAACTTAATCTCCCTTATTCCACCCTTACAAGGAGTCTTTTGTTCGAAATAAAATAAGTCCTTTTATAGTAAAGCCTATTTAAAAAATTAATTATTATAAAAACGGGCAACAGCCTGCGAAAATATAGCAAAAATACTATAATAACTCATTTTAAAATTGGTCAAAAAGAAACACACCATATGGTCTTTATCATGAAACCTCAAGTGCCATTTTATATTCAACAATTGTTGTCTTGGTTGTACCATAAAACAATAAGAGGTATAAAAAGACCATAAGGTAAATTTACGGTTATATCAATTTTGTAGGAACCACAAAAACTTGGAAAGTTTGTAGGTTATAAACAAACATATAAAAAAAAAATTAAGACTGCATGTATCAATCAATGTGTACACGCGTAAGAAGTGAAACTTCTGTAGGTTGTCGGTATACGAAATTCGATTTATGTTTTAAATATAGGATAGGGATAGAGATACTAAAAAAAATTAAATTTAAAAAGGAAAAATATATTTTATTACGAGTATTCACAAGGTACAGATGGTGTTAAGACAAAATATTAATTTTCAATCAAATTTTGTAATGATTTAATAAACTATATACCTACTCCAATGCAATAAATAATAACACAGTGATGCAAATTTTTAGTAAAAAAATATATATACCTATATTTACAATGTATAAAAAAATATTTCAAGTTGAAAATTTTTTAACCATATTCATTTGATATAATTCCATCGCTTATTAAAAAATAAATGAAAGAAGTATTTTTTTATAAATACCTATTTTTATTTAATTTATTCTTTGAAATATTCACATAATAGTTTGAATAATTTTTAAGTGACCGTGATTTTTAATAGATGTGCCGACTATGAGTTTTGCCGTCTAGCCGACTAGTCAGTTGGAAAAAGGCCGACTAGTCGGCCTAGCCGATCATTGCTTTCCGCGATGTTTGTCGCGCTTCGCATCCCTTACAGGGGTCGCGCGTGCGGACATGTACGAACAGATTTTTGCTTATTTTTCATTTTAATACTTAGATTTATGCGAATATTTGAAATTTTAATTAAAACTACCTTTTCGGATTATTTCACAGATTTATTTTTATTTTTGGTTCCCGACGCGACGTTTCGAATGCTTTACAGCAATCATGGTCACTGGAGAGACTAAGGTTATAGACGTCTCAGACACATATACTTGTTACACAGTGTTTTATTTAAAATATTTTTCATTTTGTTATTTGTGGGGTTTTTTGCAAAATAAAACAGTCAGTGAATTGTATAGCAAAAACAGTTTGTATTATAGTAAAAGTACCTATATAATTGAAATTCAGTCATATCATACTTTCTTAGATTCACGCGAATATTTGAAATCTATTATACAGATAAATTAAATTAAAGCATCTGTTTTTAATGTCAAAATAACAGTTTTTTACTAAATGTATATGAAATTATATACGGTTCTAATAAAAATCAAACAATATTTAAAATGTCTGTCTGTATGTTTATTTGTTCCGGATAATATCTAAAAAAACTACTGGATCGATTTTGACGGGACTTTCACTGGCATATAGCTGATGTTATGAGAAGGAACTTAGATTACTTTTACTGAAGAAAAAGAATCTGGGTTCCGCACAAAAAATAAAAACCCATGAAATTGTAAACAAAACCACACCTAGGGACGCACTCGAGCGAAGCGAGAGTAAATCGGTAGTTTAATTAAAAGTATCTTTTCGGATTTTTTCGCAGATTTATTTTAATTTTTGGTTCCCGACGTTTCGAATGCTTTACAGCAATCATGGTCACGGGAGAGGCTAAGATTTTAGACGTCTCAAAGGCATTATATAGTTGTTATAGACAGTGCCTACCCAGTACCTACAAAATTTCAAAATGAAATTTGATGAAAACAATATTTTTCATTAATAATAAAAACTAATCTCCCTTTTTTAAGAATAGTAATATAATTAAAATTACAAAATGAAATTTTGGGCTGGCTAGTCGGTGCTTCTAGCCGACTAGTCGCCGACTATAAATATGGCCGGATAGTCGGCTTTCCCGACTAGTCGGCCACTAGTCGGTACATCTCTACTATTTATTCACTTCCGTAACAACCGTTTCCATTACAAAAATCGAAACACCAATCCAATCCTTCTTTTTCCCTCTCATGGCGCGCCTAAAGAATTTTCACTTCAATAATTCACATATATAATAATCAACTAGCGGATCACCCTCGCTTCGCGCGGGTTCGCCTCTAGAAAAACAAAAATAAATCGATCCTACAGGAACCGTACATTTTTCCGGGATAAAAAGTAACCTATATGCTCATTCCAGACTATAATCTATCTCTGTGCCAAATTTCATCTAGATCCGTTCAGCGTGTTCTGGCGTGATTGAGTAACAAACATCCAAACTCACATCTAAACTTTCACATTTGTAATATTAGGAAGATAGTAACTCAAACCAATCATTGTATAAAGTCCTGACAGTATACTTCTTTCAATGATTTTTGGTTTGATGTTATTAGCATTTGCAACACTATGTTTAGTTCATTTTTATTTGAACTACTGTGTTTTAAAACGTATTTACCAAATTATTTAGAATACTACCACAAATTAATTAATAATTTACAATAATATTAGATCTAATTTAGAAACTAAAAGACAAAAGATTTTACTCATAGCATGTTATGTAATAAGTGACAATACATTTCATAACAAATTGTGGCTGGAACATTTTTTAAATATATGAAGAAGAACTTACCTTAACCCCAATCCAATTTTTTCTTTAAAAAGTAATGGAGTGGTGAATCCATTCTTCTGCAAATATGATACGGTGAGATCTGAACCAACCATCTCCAAGACAGCTCCTGCATGTTCAAAGCGAGAGCTTTCCAGCTTATCAGCTAGAGAAAAACCCCGTCCACCTTCAGCTTCATCGTCTCCAAGAGCCCACTCATCAGAGTAAAGCTTACGATGCTTGCGTTCCCGCTGTTAAAAAATAAAAGTTTTAATATCAATGATATTTGTAATCACAATAAAGAAAAAAACCAAACTTTAATAAATAGAGTCCATTTTAAATATTATAGAGTATGGACAAAATAAACAATTATTTTATTGTTCTTTTTTAAATATTTTTACTATACTAATGTTTATTGAATCGGTAAATAAGAAACTAGACTAAACATAGAAATGTTTAGTCTAATTTCTTTCTAAATTATGAAGGAATTAAACCCGTCTGTTGAGAAAATAATAGTTAAAATAATACTAGATTTAATTCATACGTGCTCATAATATATTATTTTTTATAAGCTGTATAAGCTGTAAATTGAAGTACCAATATATTATAATATCTATTTATGAGTGTAAATAATAAATTGATTGAATATAGTAATTTTTTTTTAAACTTGTGATATATCAACTTAAAAAGTCTGTACTATGAAATTTAATGTAAGGAGAAATGTTAATTTGTATTTTACTGTTTTTTTACAGAAGTGTTATTTTAAATAATAAAAATATAGTACATATATGATAATTGTTTCTGTTATAATATCAGGTAGGTTACATTTTTTAAGTAATTTCAAGGCCAAATGAAAAACTATAAGCAATAATAAGTAGCCGCATAAGCTCCTGCGTACCTATCGCATAACAATAAAACCTTTCGAGTTAGGATTGCTCGACTCGCAATTTAAGAAAGAAATCAATCTTATGGAGAACTACTAGATTAGTATTCATAGTAATCAATGTAAAACAATGTTTTGGACATTCGTCTCGCCGTCAGCGTATAATTGTTCGACTTATGATTATTTAAGTAATCAACTAGATTACGAGCGAACAGCGAACTCGACGTGTGGTCGCACCGCGCACGCCCCTGGCCGCCTGCCCTCCGCCAGCCCGCGGGAGTGTACGTCTTCGTCCCTACCAGATGCCCACTAGGTATGCTCCGATCACGACGTCGCTGCCGTGCGCAATTTACGTATCGCTCATTGTCAACGCCGCTACATCGCAATGCTGTGATCTTCGAAACTATTATAGATTTTGACACCTTCTCGCATGCGCGAATACATACGGCCGCCGCGTTTTGAACTTGCTGGCGGCGTGATCACAAAAAATTAAGTCCGATGACCCTCACTAAGATTAACGTTTTCAAATTAAATGATCAAAATACATTTTCTAAAACAATCCTGTAACTTACATAAATCGATACACGATGCAGCGATGCACCATTTCATGTTTACGTGATCCCAGATAAAGCCACCATGGCGTCACCCGGGTCTAAATACGTAAAATTCTAACAATAAACACTCACCAGTTGCCTTTGAAGTTGTTTTTTGTTATTCGGCAGTGTTTCCGACATGTTTCTGTGAGTCAGAAACACTGCACCACAAGATTTGCACTATTTTACGTAAATATTTTACACGGAGCACGAGAAAAAGTAACGCAATCTACCATTTGCAACAGTCGACACTGCTGCCAACAATGCGGCGAGCTATCACTCTGGCAACTTACTAAAGGTTGGCACTACATGTAGCGCTCTATTGGTTTATTTATGAAAGAAAAAGGCGGGAGATATCAAAACATCGTGTAAAAAATTACCAAACCTAATTTTAAGGTTCGTTTTTGATTTATTTTATATATATATATATATATATATATATATATATATATATATATATATATATATATATATATATATATATATATGTTTAATTAACTTTTCATATGACATATTTTGTAAAAAAAAATTGCAATTGTAGACAACAATGTATTACACAATTGTAAATTTTGATTTTGAATTTTAAATAGATATAACATGAATGAATATTAATAATGAATATTTTTATAAAATATATATATAGGTACATGGAAAATAGTCATTGATAAATCTAGCTATTTATTTTTGTAGGACTAAATATTTTTAAAGAATATTAACTATAAAAACCCACAAAAATAGTTGGTAGGTACATGTGTTTTAATTTTTGTAACGATTTTTGAAGTTTTTCATATTATTTGATTAATTTTTTGACATTGTAAACTGTTTAGAATGTTTTATATTATAATATTATAACGATGGTCACTATGAAAATATTTCAATTCAATCTTTTCTTCAGTGGCTTCTACGGCAGGTGAAAATTCAAAATATTTTGTTAATAACGGAAAAAAGATAATTTATTAATTGTCTATGCTTCGTAAAGCGGAAATGTAATTTAATGTCAATAAAATAGGTTAATTTTTTAAAGATTCATTTTTGAAAAATTAACCTATCTTTAAAAAATTAACCTATTTTACAATCTTTAAAAAACTAACCTTAGAAAACTATAGGTATCGATAATAATGAGTAATGACTGTTTCAATAAGATTTTCCAAAAAATATTTAATGTACAGATCCGACTGAATTAAAATTTTATTATATGTATAGATTCTAATAATTTATAATTATTTCATTTTATTTTTGTAACACAAATTGAATACTTAACCCCAGTGATTGGATTGAATTTCTGTAAAAAAAAATTGTACGGTCACCATTCACCAATAATTTCGTTGTAATTGTACCTATTGTTAACGACATTAACCTATTGTTAATGTCGTTGTTAAGATGAACAATATCATAAACCATATAGATACGGTATCCCAAAACATCCAAATCTAGTTGGTTCTCTGGAACGAAGTATGTATATTCGCTGATACAAGTGACATACTCAGTACTCACCATTTTTATTAAAACATCATTTATAACAAAACATACATTTTAGCATTTACAATTACATACACAAATATTTAGTTAAATTTTTCACAAGGCGTTTTGTTTTAGCAAGCAAATATAAATGCAATAAGTTTAGTTAAGCTATTGCTATATTATTTTTGAAACTAAAAAATACTCCTTACATTGGCTTTATTTTTATTTTGTGTCATTGTGAGCCGTTTATTTGTAAATTTCCAATTTAATATTTTATATCGTTTTGTTATATTAAATATTAATTGTATGTGATAATATATTTTTGTTGAGTTTTCAGGTTTTAGAATAATTTACACTTAGTATGGAATGATTATATGGATATAGTTTTATATCCCTTACTTGAGAAATGATTGGCTCCCCATACAAACTTCCACCCCCTTAAGGAATAAAAACTATCCTACGTCCTTTCGTTTTCAAATTATCTCCATATCAAATTTCATCTAAATCCGTTTGAGTTTCATGATGAGGATATTTGATTGATTAAGCGTGAAACGGTAACAGACAGACAGAATTATTTTCGTATTTATAATAATATTAATGTGGCTGTATAATTATTTTTTTATTTATTTCAACCTTAAAAATTAAATGCAACATTTGAGTATTTTGAATATTTTAATACACTAGCGACTCACCGTCGCTTCGCTCGGATTCGTCTTTTCGTATGAGATTCCCCATACAAACTTTTCATCACCTTAAGGGATGATTTCTGGGTCCCAAACTATCTTCATACCAAATTTCATCTAAATCGGTTTAGTAATTCCAGAGATTACTTCTTACAAACAAACTCACAAACTTTCAAACTTTACCTCCTTACTTTTACCTTTTTTACCTCTTTATATTACCTATTAGTATGATGACAATACACAATTATTATTTTAAAAGAGCAACTGTTGAGTTTCTCGCCGGTTCTTCCCAGCAGAAAACAGCATTCCGAGCCGGTGGTAGCTTCCTCACGGAGTGACTACACTGACATTTAATTTTTATTTAAAATGTAAAATTGACGTTTCAAAAGAGCCTTTAAAAGTCTATTTGAATAAAGTATATTTTGATTTGATGAGGATATTTGCTTATGTAAAAAATATGTCAAATATGTACATATAAACCAATGTACTTCCTGTCTGTTGCATTTCTTGAGAAAAGCAGATCTTTTTTTAAATATTTTTTTATGTAATGTAAAAATATTTGAATTAATAATAAAATTAACTTTTCTACGTAATATAGATATCCAACATAATATGCGGACGAAATCACAGGCAGTGACTAGCTCTGCAGGTTAAAATAAAGATGGTAACACTTTTTTTTAATTATCTTTGTGTCGTATTATCTGTAATTTATGATAATAATTATATTTTTTACAGTAAAAGAAACACATCTTTTTTAACATTTTATTTAAAAAAAAAATTATTCATCACTATTATTTTTAATTGAGGTGGTCTGATCAAAGTAGCAAACCTTAAACACATTAATATAAAAAACTTAATTATTTATTCATTTATACCTATATGAAAACGACTAAATATTTTTCACATATTATATTTTCTTATGTGCTAAGTATATTTTAATAAAGCCCATATTTTTAAACGTATTTTTTAATATTACTTAATATAAATATTAGTAAAAATACTAATATAATTATTTAATAAAAATCTTATACTATTAAAATTATTTGATACATGAATCTTGGAATTTTTTTGTTGCCAGCCCAAATTATTTATTATACATTATTCTAAATAATAATATCATAAAACATAAAACCACATTTTTTTATAATGTTCAGTGATTTACAAAAACTAATCTATGATAATAATGTTAGCCTTAAAAGAATTTACGCGATTTACATTAATTAAAAACTTAAAAATTACAAGGTTATCGGCACCTATGCATAAATTCGATTGACTTATAATAAAACGTGTGAAGGATTTATTGTATGTGTAATTTACTTGTTCATCTTGTTATAGTATTAATATAAAAAGTAATAATATTAATATAACAGCTAAAATCGCGTTATGTCCATTGTCGTTGGCCGTAGTGACCACAGTGTGATGTTATCAGTCTCAGGGAGGTAGTGACTAGTGACTCACCACAATACCTATATAGTGCCGAATATATTATACTGTCTTGGATAGCGATTCTTCGCGCGATATATTATACTAGTCAAATATAATAAGTAGCGTGGCTTATCTTTTATCTATGCTTATCATTTAAAAATAGATCGGATCATGCCACATGTTAACTTTTATTCGAGACACGCTGATGAAGTAGAAAATATTTTTTGATTCATATTATAGAAAATGTTACGCGTATAGTCTTTAGGGACGGTATGAATACACTAAGCGCCATTTCGCAAAGTAATTCTATAATAGTTTAAAACCGGATCTTCGATTACGTATTCGCAATCCGTCATGCTATTGTCTTCCACAAACATGGTAGTCGCCAGCCAATCCAAATAGAGCTTTAGGTATCTATCATCAGGGTCTAAATCAGTGTGTCCCAAGCAGAATATCCTATATGCATCTTCGCCATATTTTCCGATGCCGCAGAGATCACTCGCTCGCCGCCACTTGGCAGAAACAAATTGATAACTCAATTTCCAAATCATTTGTCCCCGTTTCTTTAGACCCAAGTTTTCGAAAAACGTTTCCAAATATTTAGGAGTATGTTCTAGTACGTGGTATGGCGTCGGGCACTCTTCAAAAAAGTTCTTCATATACGGCCTGGCTATTTTGCCTGATGTTTTTGTAAGAAAAATGGTTGCTATTAACATAGCCCAGGGGTTTGATGAAAATTCTTCTTCAATGACATAGTGTGGAGAACGTGGCATGGCCCGAGGAGTTAAATTGAAAAAAGGCAATATTTGTAATGGCTCCGGTTCTTCTATAGTTAATTGGGATAAACTTAGTTCTGTGTCTGATTCTTGTGACGTCAAACTTACATCTTGGGACGTTTCTAAAGTTTTTAAAGATGATAAAGATATTCTATCTGGACTTCGTATATTATTGTCATTGTCATCGAAAAATCTGCTGATGCAATCTTCTTGTAACATATTTAATATACCTGAAACAAAAAAAGACCATTGATATCGCTAATAGAATTAATTAAGTCCTTCTTTTTCGAAGTCATTTAAAAATAAGGAAATAAATGGGATGTTAGTTTCACAATTGCCTCAAAATAATACAGGAAATTGTCAAGAAAAACTTCTCATACTTATTTTTAACCTTGTTTTGATACAATTTATGGAATATAACAAAGTAAACAGAAGGAAAAATCGTGTGACAAGTGTTTATTAAGATTATACATAGCTGACAGCAGCCAAAGCCAATACTTGGAACAATTTGTGGGGTATGTGCAAGACCTTAGTTTTTGTTATATGTATTTGAAATACATAATTATAAAAAATAATAAATATATTACATCAATAAAACATCAACAATCATTATATTATATAATAATTATCATTATATTATATGGATGCGAAGTTATACGACGTTGTTAAACTACAGTAACAGGAAATAACAACATCTGGTGATTAAGTACTTTTTAAATTATACAGATATACAGATGTTTAGACTAATTTATATGATAGAGTTGTTAATGTCAACACTGAGATCAATAATATTAAGGCAGAAACGATATAATATAAAGATATATCGGCCGATTTCGGCCACGACACCTTTCACTGACAATGACAAGTGCAAGTGCATGCACCCAAATACAAGTCCAGTTAGCAGTAAACATCGAAATCATGAGTTATACACACGTTACACACAACGTTTAAGCGAAAACGTCTTTCTGTAAAGTCTACAGATAAAAATATCTATTAAGTAAGTCTTGCAAATGAAATAATATTATGTAAAACGTGAGCAAGGCAATGGACGTGACCGGGACAAAAAACTTAATGTACGTACCTATACTAAAAATTACCGATTCTTTTGCAAATAATTAGAAGTGCCTCATTTACGTATTTTCAGCCTATTTTTTCATTAAGAATTGTCCTTGTGTGAAATAAGAGTAAAACTGTACTTCAATTACGAAAAGTAATTAATTCTTTATTGTCTTCAACAGATTACAAAACAACTAAAGGAATTTTCCAGTGTTTACATAATAATAAATTAGATATAAAAAAATATTTCTTAAATATTTGTTTACTAGAACTTTTTCATTGCAATATTTACTAATCCATACCTACTAATATTATAAATGTGAAAGTGTGTTCGTTTGTTTGTCCTTCTTTCACGTCAAAACCGAGTGACGGATTGACGTAATTTTTTGTGTGGACATAGTTGGACGGCTGGCTACTTTTCACCTCGGGAGATTATCTCATTACCACGGGATAATACTTTATAAATTATAATACAACCCAAAAAATATTTATGATCAGCATTACCTACTTGAAACTTGGTATTAATGCTCTTCAATACAATTGAATAAATACGTATTTTAGCATTTTTAGAAATTCATGCTGTTAGGGTGTAAAATAGGGAATGAAAGTTTGTATGAAACCTACCTTTTTAGGGTTTTTATGCAGTTTTACCACGAGCGAAGCCACGGGTTATACTAGCATTGATATAAGTCACATAAACCATAAAAATAAGGAGTTCGTATGAAATTACTAAATACTATTATTTACGTGTATAGTTCTCGACTTAAGCTGTAAAATGAAAAGCAAGCATAATTACTGCATGACCGTGTTTCTTATATTTAAAAATAAGTAATGATTATAGCTAGAAAATAGTAATATATGTAAATGTGGAGTATTAAATCTGTGATATCTTTTTCTCTATTTAAATAGAGACTTAGGTAACAAATATCGAAGTTATACAACATAACCACTTGAGTTTTTTAAAGATTTACCTATTCTTACATACGTTTAATGACTTAAATCGTAGATTCCCTCATAAAATCATTAGATCCAAGTTTGTGTCTCATGTAACGTTACGATGGCAAATCATAATATCTATACTAATATTATAAAGAGGTAAAGTTTGTGAATTGTAAGTTTGTGAGTTTGTGACGTTGTAGGGTGTAATCTCTGGATCTACTGAACCGATTAAGATGAAATTTGTTAAGAAGATAGTTTGAGACCCGGGGAAGAACATAAGATACTTTTTATCCCGGAAATCGTGGCTTAAGGGAGTGAAAATGGGGATGAAAGCTTGTATATGTATATAACCTAGGGACGAACCCGCGCGAAACGAGGGTGAGTCGCTAGTTATAATATATTCTTACAATTATATTATAATTCAAATAGGTATCTATTTGAATTATAATTTGTATCAAGAAACAAATAACTTATGCACAGGTAAGTACCTATGTATTATAAACCTACAAGTTAATAAAAATATAAAATATACTCAGAGGCACAATTAACCGCCCACCAGGCTAAAGCCACGTAACTTTGTTTACAATAACTAAACGCTTATGAAGTTGAAGGACTATTTGTTAAGTGGGTAGTTTATGATAAATTAAGACAATTTATGCCCCGTTTTCAAATATACCCTCAAGTGCGAGTCTCTTTTACTAAGTATAGTCGAAAATTGACTTTCCAACTTATTGTTTTCATAGTAAATAAAGTATTGCCTGTGAAGTTTTTCGACACATTTCTTAGTTCATAAGGTGCGTCAGGATTTGATAGTAGCTTTTTACTCAGTAAAATGCCATTGGATGCAGCCGGTGCAGCTAGGGCGGTGGCGCTGTCAGATGCTGGATATAGCCAGCGTCATATAGGCCATATGCTGGGATATCCTCGAACCACGATACGTGATGCCATCCGACGATACATAGAAACTGGATCTTACACTAGAAGACCAGGACAAGGTCGTAGGAGGTGCACTTCTGAACGAGATGACCGCTTCATCGTGTCCAACGTTCTAAGAAATCGCTTCATTACAGCTCCCGAGGCCTGTAATCACCTATATGAAGTACGAAATGTAAGCGTAAGTATTCGGACTATAAGAAGAAGGCTTGCAGAGCGTAATTTGACTGGATTCCGGCCAGCTCGAGTTCCAGCGTTGACCACAGAGCACCGAAGAGCCAGACTTCAATTTGCTCAACAATACCGGAACTGGACCATGGAGCAATGGAAGAACGTGCTCTTCTCTGATAAGTCCAGAGTAGCTCTAAAAGGTCCCGATGGATGGCAGCGGGTGTACCGACGCCCCGGTGAGAGGTTTGCACAATGTGCTGTTGTTGAAACAGTAGGCTATCAAGGTGGCTCAGTAATGGTATTGGGTGGTATTTCTTATGAGGCTCGTACAGAGTTGGTTGTGTTTAAAAGAGGCAGCGTAAACGCTCAGAGGTACGTGGAAGAGGTCTTAGAACCTCATGTCATCCCTTTTGCCCCATTTATTGGCCAAAATTTTCTTTTAATGCATGATAACGCACGTGCGCACGTCGCTAGAGTGACTATGGAGTACCTTGATGCCGTGGGTTTAGCACGACTACCCTGGCCAACTCGAAGCCCGGACCTAAACCCTATTGAACATGTTTGGGACAACCTTAAAAGGCGGGTACGAAGTCGGGTTCAGGCCCCTTCCTCCATTAATGAGCTGAAGATTGCTGTGGTCGAAGAGTGGGGAAATATACCGCAGTCAGATATTCAGGACATAATGGATGGTATTCCAAATCGACTAGAGGGGGTCATAAGAGCCAGAGGAGGCAATACTCGTTATTAAAGTTTATGTTTTTAATGTCAAAATAAAGTTTTAGATTGTTTATCATCACCTTTATTTTTGTTTATTATTCGGTAATTTCAAACTATTGTTTATTTTAAAAAAATTAAAGCAATATCCGTTTTTTTTTTTAATTTTTTATATCTGATATTATCCAATTTATAATATTGCCAAGGAAAAAATCATTCCGAAACGAATTTTTGAAGTTTCATCGAAAAATGTAAGTGGGCGGTTAATTGTGCCTCTGAGTATATAATAATTAATTTCAATTTCTTAGTTGATTTTAAATTATGAAGAAAACTTAATTTTAATCTTTCAAATAATCATTCCATGTTTTTAAAATAAAATTATAAATTATATATTAATATAGCAACAGAATATTTAAAAAACGAATATGTAAAATAAAAGGAAAAACAGTTTTGAGAAGGTTGTTTGTTTTTTACATTAAAAATGCTTTACAATTTAATATACTCACAATAAAATTCTACTACTATATAGGTACATATAATAAAATTCTAACTGAGCCGTATCTGTACATGAAATATTTTTTGGATCATCTTATTGGAATAGACATTATTATCGATATAGAGGCCGAATCTATAGTTTTTAGAATTTTTGTCTGTCTGTCTGGTACCGCATCAGGGAAAAACCACTGGAGGGATTTTGATGAAATTTGGTATAATATAGCTGGTTATCCGGATCAACATATAGGATACTTTTTATTGCGGGAAAATATTTCATTTCTGAGAAATCTATACTAAACGTTAAAACGTAAGTAGGGACGAACCCGAGCGGAGCGAGGGTGAGTCGCTAGTTTATCATAAAAAATAACTTACCAGTTTCAATAGAAATGGTAGATATACAAATATAGTTTCAAAATTCCTGCTGTACGGTATTGCAAAGAGAGAACCGAGTCTAAATCTATGTTTTTTTTAAGAATAATAAAACATAAAGAGCGTCTTATAATTGTTTGACGAATATGTAAATCTTTAAGGAAATGAAAATTCAATGTTACCCGTCTCTATAGCTGCTATAAAAAAGAGGAATAATAATAATTAATTATTAGGAGTAAGCAAAAAGGGATATAAAAATTTTAGTTATTTTACTAAACAGATTTTACAGACAGACAATAACATGATACAGTGAAACGGGCAAAATATGTCTATAATTTGTATGGGCTTATAAAAAATTCAATCCGATTAAGAAAGAAGTCTGGCGTAAGTGATCTTTGCCTAACATGTAATGTCCATGAAATGTGGAAAGAAGGAATGTAAACAATTATTATTTTTTTGTTTTTTGAACACGTTCTGTGCATGGTATGTATATACATAATACATATATTATTATGTAAGGTAAGGCTGGCCTCGCATCTCCGATGACGCTATCAAGGCCGATAGGGCCAACAAGTTACAAGTTTACTCTTAATGCGAAAGAAACAATTTACTGAAGTGGATCTTTAGGTCCTTTACTTTATTTGTGTAGTTCAAATTTTTATTGTCCTCTTGTTTGCTATTATTGGTATTACTTTATAGTTTACTAACAACTCACCTTGGCTCCGCTCGGGTACGTCCCTAATAACTTTTTAGCTGTTAGTATAGATTTCTCAGAGATGAGGTATATTCTCGCAGTAAAATGTATATGTTGACCCGGATAACTAGCTACCATCATACTAAATTTCATCAAAATCCCTCCAGTAGTTTTTCCGTGTTGCGGTAACAGACAGACAGACAAAATATCTAAAAACTATAGATTCGGCCATCTGTATCGATAATAATGTCTATTTCAATAAGATTTTCCAAAAAATATTTAATGTACAGATTCGGTTTACTTAAAATTTTATTATATGTATAGACTAGCGGCTCACCCTCCACCCTCGCTACAACCGTATATTTTTCCGGTATAAAAAAAGTAGCCTATTTGTTATTCTGATGTATGAACTATATTATTGTAAAGTTTCATTAAAATCCAATCAGAAGTGTTTATGTACTAAGCTGTATACTATAGATTTTTTTAACTATCCCACGGGAACTCTTTAATTTTCCGGGATGAAAAGTATCTAAAATGTTGACCGGGGATATAAGGTACCACCATGCAAAATTTCATTTAAATCGGTCCAACAGTTTCGGCGACTAGCCCATACAAACAGACAAACAGACAGAGAAACAAAAATAATGAAATAATCTGGACGAGTTCTATTTCTCTTCTTACATCCCCCTGACTCGGTTTTTAGCATTTTTTTCTATGTACAGACATTCGACCTCTACAGTTTTATTATATGTATAGATATTTATGTATATCTGTGCACATACATCAATTCTTTATTCCGTAGCTTTCTGAAAGAAAGCTAAACCAGCAAACAAATTCATTTCTATAATATTAGCTAAAGATACATTTAAGAAAATCTGTCTATGACAGACATCTATAGTTTTTTAATTTATATGTTAATTTTATACGCATATTTTAGATTGTATACTTTTTTAAAGTTTTATAAATTTTGTAGCATATTTTATATATGTACATATTTAGTAATAAATGAAAATTATCTAAACCAGATCATTTATAAATAATAGAATCGGTTCTAGACAATTCGTTCTAATTAAACAACACTCACAAAAAAAATGAGATTAGCTTTTATCTTATTGGTATTAAGAGTCATACTTATCGTCTCAAACCTCTAATAGCAGTTTTCCGCGGAGACCTACTAAACTCGTGTTTCATCGGAACTATACACCATAGCATGCAATTAGCTAGTTCAATGCCTTCTTAAATCCATATATGAAAATAGGAATGAGTATTTTCTCAGATTAAAAAAAAAACTAGCTACGGAACCGACAGTGAAAGTTTCTCTTGTATATACATAATATATTTCCGCATTTATCTAATTCATAGGGCATATGTTATTTTACACACATGTTAATGCGCTAAACGTGCTAATCTTTTTAGTAAAGCAACGCTAAAATGAAATAGGAATTTCGTATTTTCCAATAAAATCTTTCATTAAGTCGCATAAAGAACATGAACAGGAAAAACGAACGATAGCTTATCACTAGCAATGATGAACCATAAATTATTCGCAAGTAGATTTAACTAGAAAAATTGAATTTTAAGCGGAGGTAAAAAAAAATGGCTTGAACATCTGAAACACTGCCTTCTCTTACCACCGTCTTGCAGTTTATAAATTATACAGTTTATTACGTAGAGCTGCTTCGCGAAGGCAGCACGCGTATTCCGTTGTACGCACGAACTAAATTTGAAAAATATATATCCGAGAACGATATTGTTTACAAAAAGCAAAGTGCCGTATTCGCTTAAACAATACTTCCATAGTGATGTATTGAAAGTGATTTCGTGGTTTTAAACGTTTCAACTGTTGTGTCAACATATGGATGTAGGCTGAAACTCTGCAGATATATAGGTACTTAAATTAAAATAGGTAAGTGAATTGTTATTGTTTGACATTTTTGTTTAGTTATCAATATTTTCCTGTATATCGTTTTATATTAAAAGTAGCATTGCCGCCCGCGTTCAAATGACCAAAAACCAAATTCTTAGGTTTTACATATTAGTATACTCCTACATTGTAGTTTTGTATTTTTGCTCAGAAATTAGACATTTTCCCGGGGTAAAAAGTACCCTATATGTTGACCCGAATAACCAGCTATCACCATACCAAATTTCATCAAAATCATTCCAGTGGTTTTTCTGTGATGCGGTAACAGACAGACAAAAATTTTAAAAACAATAGATTCGGCCTCTGTATCGATAATAATGTCTATTTCAATAAGATTTCCCAAAAAATATTTAATGTACAGATTCGGCTTAGTTAGAATTTTATTATAATGTATAGATCAATATATCGCTTAATTCAAAAGCAGTTTATATCATTGTCTCACTACAAAACTAGTCGTAGGTAGAGAATGAATATTGGCAAAGTATTACAAAAATGCATGTATGTAAGTGTAATCTAAACGTGAATGCTATTCAATGGAAATATTTTCATTATGCTTTTGTAATGAAGTCTACAGGTTATTACGATATTAATTATAATGTACGAACAAACAAGTGACACTCGCTTATTACATTAATTACTTCATTCATTAAGCCGGGTCCTCTGCCTTTATTTGTGTAATATTTAAAAATATTTTGCCATAGATATTACTCAAATGAGACAGCCAAATACAACTCTGATGATGATGATGTTTTCCTGACCGATTCCGGCCACGGCGGCCAATCTCATTGAGATTAGCCAACTGCGCAGGAGATATTATAGTGCACAAGTGTACGCGCAGACACAAGTGCACTCTCTATTCCTGTCACTCTCATACTCCGGTGGGACGACCACTCGACACGACCGGTGAGAGTTAAGGCGCAGGACCAACGGCTTAACGTGCTCTCCGAGGCACGGGGATGAAATATCGCCAACTTCCCAACTCCGGGCTGTCACTGAGGCTTACTACACAGAAAGACTCAACAACTAAACTTGGCCCGAGTCCCGACTCGAACCCAGGACCTCCGGGTGTGCAGCCGTACATAAATACCACTCTACATAGAGCTCTACATAGCTACATACTTCGAGAGTTTATTTTTTTATAACAAAAAATATATATGGCTTTACGTGGTCAAGTATCATGTTTACATAAAATGCGTTTAAATTACTTAACTCGTGTTGAAGCAAAAGAAATACTTCCTTAAAGTTTATATGTGATTGTAATATAAACAATAAAAATAATTAAATAAATAGGTATACGTATTTGTAAATATAAATTAAAAAAATCTCTTCATCAAGTAAAAAGTAAGGTTTAATTCAAGTTAAACCAGCTTTACTTATTTCTATCCAGTTGCAGTTAGACTTAGCTAGTAACTGTGCTTAAAATAACTTTATGAGATCAGAAAAACGTAACAAATAGCTATTATTTAGCTTTTATAACGCTATCGCATATATTTTTATCATAACTCAGTATTCAGATATTTTACAGCAAAGAAACAATAGGAGATAAAAAAAATAAAAGTTTAAAAATTCTTTCTTAGATTTGCCACAAAACAAAAAAATTAACATACTATAAAGTGAAGTCGATTCCACTATCTGTTCGATTAGACCTTTTAAACTACTCAACGGATTTTAATACAGTTTTCAGCAATAGGTAGAGTGTAGCGATGGGTCGTCGACGTATTTGGCGTGAACGAAACTAGACCGTTCATTTTATTTCATCGACTACTCGATCAACTAGTTCAATTCGTGGACTATGGTTCACATTCCGCTTCTGACTTCAATGTAGTTGTAGACGCTAGACAGTCTATCCTATCTTTACTAGTTTATGTTGCGAGACGGAACGATTGATGAGTGTTTAAATTAGACTTTGTTAATTCGTAATGATGACATTTTATACTGAATAAATTGTTAATCTTAAAATTTACGCGCACATCCAAATATTATCACTTGCAAAAAATTGTAACTATAATAATTATGGCATTTCTTTTCTACATTGACCACAATATAATAAAATAGGCTAGACCAATAATATAATAGGCCTATCTCACTCTAAAGCTCGCATTCAAATATCAAACCACTATAGTAAACATTAGAGTTGAAATTAGTTTACATTCTGTTTTAAACGGACGACAAACGAACTCCTTGTTTACGTCTGTTTTAGTCTATGAAATGAACTAGTCCATTCGAAAATCGTGAACTGTTGAACCGTCGACGCATCGTCGACCGGTTGATTGAACTAGTCCGTTCATTCAACGCCCATCACTAGTAGAGTGATTCAAGAGGAAGGTTTATATGTATAATACATGCATGTTATAGTACAGAAAAGCCGAGAAATTCAAAGATTGGTATTTCATACTAACCGTTAAAACGTACCTAGTTAAATATAAAAATTCAATAAGTCCGCTAGAAACTAAATAAAATAGCTAAGAAAATGGCTCATATTTGCTGTAAATATCAGGAATGCTGCGTCAAATTTAAATGTCAGATGAATATAATCGTCTAACGATAGATACTTATTTATAGCCCATTTAAATTCTGAAATCGATGTTTGTATTATATACATATTTAAAATTATCTTAAACATTCAGGCAGCGCTACAATCTGCAATAAAGGTTTATTTAAATAAGGTGTTATCTTGGTGAATTGAAAGATTGTAAAAAAATATTAATAGGTCTTTTTTTTTTAATCTCGTGCCCTACAATTTTAAATAGAAATCTGTCATCTATTTAAATTATTGTAACAAGTTTTTGACGCTACCCACCGCTGTGGGTCGACGACAATATTATTTTCATTAATAGTTTCCTTATTAAGGAGTCTGCCCAATACACCGTCTCATACCATGACCGAGCTATGAACGTATCTAGCACGAAAACAAACATAGCACGGACTACTATGCCCACTAGAACGTATCAACAGCATATCATACCCGTACATAACGCTTTTAGTGCTGCGTATACTCACAATTGCGCCGCCTGCGCGCACCAGTCCCGCAACGTCGCGTGCAAGGCACGAAGCGTACCGGCACCGGCAAAATATTCTCGCCGACAATTGTTACCGTTCCGTGCTCGAAATGCGACGGTTCCGGTTTGGTGACGAAACGATCTAATGGGCAGGGTCTCATACTTTTCAATACAAAGAATATTTTTTTGCTGACACGGTCCTAGCAAGGTCATGGTAAGAGATGGTGTAGTGGGCAGACCTTTACTTATGACAGTATTTAAAAAAAAAAAATTGTTGATTTTTTTAAAAAAACCGCTCTACCAATTTCGATAAAATTTATATGGGACCACCTGGGAACTATATATACCCTTTGAAACAAAAAAAATATCCAAATCGGTGCAGGCGTCTTCGAGTAATCGGTGAACATATATTAAAAAAAAGATACCGACGAATGGGGAACCTCCACTTTTTTGGAAGCCGGTTAAAAATGAGCTTGGACTTACGGAATACACAAAGATTACTTTCACAGTACATTCGAACTGTGTCTCTTGTACTTTATATAAATAAAGTTATGTAAAAAATGTCTATTTAATTAGTATCTAAAGTATGTCAGCGTTGTCTGTCCGTGAAGAAAGTTACCTCTCATCATTCCATACTCAACCTGAGCCTACTTATACCGACATCTTGGCCATCGATCCCACCATTTCATTGTTCATTGCTTTTAACCTTAGTTGTTTTGCATAAGCGAGACAGTATGTTAAATGTAGGTATGTACTATGTACATATGTGTATTTAATTAATTATACATATAATAACTTCAATACAGTTTTAAAAACTATATTTATTATTACGACGGTAATCATACATTTTATCTATGTACATATAATAAAATTGTAACTGAGTCCAATCTGTACATTAAATATTTATTGGAAAATCTTATTGAAATAGTCATTATTATCGATACAGAGGCCGAATCTATAGTTTTAGAATTTTTATCCATCTGTCTACCTGGGAACGCATCACTAGAAAACCGCTGGACAGATTTTGATGAAATGTGGTATGATGAAAGCTGGTTATCCGAGTCAACATATAGGTATATATATGATCATGGTACTCAAGGGAGCGGAGTAGTAATCATAAATATTAAAAAATCCGACCGACTTCTATACATTACTGTAAAATTGATGTTTATAATCAAACAAATTTAACGCGGGTGAAACCGCGGGGCACAGCTAGTCTAAAATAATTTAATGATATCCTAATTTTTTTCAATAAAAATATCTTCAGAGTATGGTACATTTGCGTTGCCAGCGTCATATTGTGATCTAAATAATCTATGAAACCTTTAAAGAATGTTGGTTATTGAGGCGTGGAACGCAAATAAACAAACTATTTTTTAATTAATGACGCGCTAATCTCACAAATGAAGCATTGTAAGGTCCATGTTTTTAATGGCATGTCTTATACGAGTATATATGACGATAATAGCCGAAACGTATGTACTTGAATTTAACTGTAAATAGTTTTTGTCTGCGTGTCCGTTTACATGACATAAAATCATGCAAGACTAAATGAGACATTAGCTACTACAAAAAAAATGGCCTTTTATGTACATATAATAAAATTGTAACTGAGACGAATCTGTACATTAAATATTTTTTGGAAAATCTTATTGAAATTGTCATTATTATCGATACAGAGGCCAAATCTATAGTTTTTAGAATTTTTGTCTGTCTGTCAATATGGGAACGCATCATGAGAAAACCACTGGGCAGATTTTGATAAGAGTGGAGTTTTTGATGATTTTGATGCAGTTTCGATCCACTTTTATTTTTTACGAAAAACTATGTCTAAACGTTTTTTTTTTTATTTATTACCTAATTAAAAAGATACTGGCGCGTGTCATTTTTTATTTTTAAATTTAACATAATATATGTAATAGGGATATGAATTATCTACATTTTCTTGAGATATTATTTTGAAGGTATTTATAATAATTATTCAAGTGATATTCATTGGCCTCAATTGTTTTTATAAGTTAATATCATCCTCGGCTACTAAAAATTAGAGATATTTTCCCGCAGTAAAAAGTATATTAAGTACCTATGCCTATCTCAATAAACGGGCTATTTAATGCAAAAAGAATTATTCAAATCGATTAGTAGTATGTACCTGAGATTAGCGCGTTCAAACAAACAAACAAACAAACAAACAAACAAACGAACGAACAAAATTTGTCTCTTTATAATATTAGTATAGAATATAGATGATACATGTTAATTTTATTACATTACAAGCGCCTTCTCTCGGGTAAAAATTCATCCAACCGTATCAGCGTGAAGGAGTTAAAGAACATACACACACATACAAACTTTCGTATTTATAATAGTAGGTATTAGGTAGTTCGATTAGACAATTTATTAACATCTACTAGCAATGCAAAATAAATATTCAAATAATTACGCATGTGCGTAATAAATGATACTTTTATTATAGTTATTTCGTAGGTATTCAATGCAAAAATGTTGGTTACGCTATTTTAGCGCTAATAAGCTTACATTTCTTACGGCCTACGAAGCACTTGTATCAGCCATAAAAATAATCGTGTGGGTAAGAATATGTACATGGACTAAATCGTACTAATTTTAAACTGCTACTCAATAATATTCATCTTCTCTGTCTAGATACATATTTATAGAGTAACCATCTTGTTAAAATGTGTTTTATTTATTTTCAAGATAATGTTTTAATAAATAATTTAGGCATTAAAATAAATATGATAGTTACATAAATAAATTATAATATCATCTGTCTGTAAAAGTTGGCTGAAGCAATTCCCCCATCTAACACGATGCGTGTGTACAGGTTTTTCCCTATGCCTATGTTCTAGGCTCTATACTACTATAGTAAACTAGCAGCACCCGCAGCTCCACCTGCGTTTAAACCTCCGCTCGCTACAAACTTCATAGGATCACCCGCCAGGCTAATCTAAAGTTTGCCTGAATTTTTTTATAAATACGATATATAAAAATTTATTATAATATATTATTTTTTTAAGTATATACACAAAGAAAGAAAAAAACTTCAATCGAGCTCTACTCACATACATGTTTGGTAACAGATAAAATATGCCCTAAAGTAAGACATAGGTGGAAGATGAGTCCTTCTTCGGTGAGCTCAGCTACAATATAAGCGAATGCGCCTAGCGTAAATCGTAATCAAAGGACCAAAATAAAGAGCGATTTATTTTGTGGGCTACAATACATTCTCGAATACCTACGTATGCGAAAATGTATTTTATGGCGTGCGGAAAGGATATCACGTAGGTGTGATGCGTGAGGATATACGAGAGGGGGATGACGGGTAACAATTTATTATTTATCAAGTAATGGCCCGAATAAACTCATTGTTTTCTGTGTACTAGGCCTGGTTATAGTTTAATTGAAGGAAAACCATCACTTAACCAACTTATATCTGATACTTAAGAACATCCTCTATATTAATATACATACATACATACATACAAAATAACACAAAACGTAATATTTATTATTATGTAATGAATGGGTTAATTTCTGACATTTGCATAGTTCTAAAAAAATGTTATAAGATACTTTTTGTTTTTTTAAACTCTCGGTTGACATGCCATGTGAGCGGAACTGAGAACATATTTACCTAATATAAGACTAATTTTATATATTAAAGTTTGTAAGTGTGTGCGTTACTTCTTCACGCTATAACCGCTCAATGGATTTGAGTGAAATTCGTAATGGAGATAACTTTCTGCGTAAAATCCACTGCCAACATTTATTTTAAAAGGTTAACTTATGCTAAGGAGTCTATTTTAGTTCTGAATACTATGCTAACATGTGTATATAAAATGGAGGCGATCCGCCCTGTATAGTGCTTATCTATTAATGTATTCATCCCTTTTTAACGGCACGGGCCTGTGTTCAATACAAGGGGGAGCAGGCACAGTCCACCGCGCTGGGCCATTGAGGGTTAGCAGACTTCATATTCTTTCGAAGGCTTGATAGAATTATCCTTCACCGTAAGACAAATGGTCGTATTTGAAATAATTAGCACATGAAAATATCAGAGGTGCGAGACTCGGGATTTGAACCCGCTTCACTCAGTTTTCTAAACGAGCGAGTTATGACTAAGGTACACCGGTCTGTATATTGTTTATATCCACTAATACACTTAGTTAAACCATATAAACTAGCAAGGTCTTACACGGAATTAAACTTTAAAAATAATAACAGTATAAATGTTGCTTATGGGATTACCAAATACGTATATCAAAAAGAGATAATTATCATGTTAATAAAAATAGCAAGCTGCAAAACTGGTAATTTAGTATCTGCTAAGTTTAGTGATCATCTGAAATGACGTCATAGACATTTGAATAAATGTTGTACACCGAATAGCAGGCTGTTGTTTATCGTTAGTCATCATAAATTAATTTCCTCTCAACGTCATACGCGAAACCAAAAATTTGCTATTATTCTTAACAAATAACAACAAATTTCGTATTAGTTACTAAAAAACTTTATTAAGAATGATTACATCTTTAGAACCGTTACTTAACACAATGTCGATGGAGGAGGGAGAGGGCGAGCGGTAACTGTGTTCTAAAACCCGTAAGGCAAATTATAGCGCGAAGCTGTATGTATTGTAAGCATGCCTAGACCAACAAAAGCAGGGTTTCTCAAAGTGAGATACGCGGACTCCTTAACAGTTCCTCGGTTAATCGCAGATCGTCAACAAAAATTATATTATTTAAAGTATTATATTTTTTATCTATATAATTAAGTCAAAAGACCGCTAATGACGAGAAGAGCCAAGGATAAAAACTTTTTAACAAAAAAATAAAAACCGACTTCAAACAAAAGCACTAAAAAGTGAAAAATAACTGATTGGTAGTTTTCATTTACTATACATACCTAATCAAATATTTTCGAAGTCGGTGTGCTTTGGCTAAGTAATTAAAGCCTACCTATTAAATACATACCTAATCAAATATTTTTGAAATCGGTCCCAGCCCATACAAAGCAAAGCACACCGACTTCGAAAATATTTGATTAGGTATGTATAGTAAATGAAAACTACCAATCAGTTATTTTTCACTTTTTAGTGCTTTTGTTTGAAGTCGGTTTTTATTTTTTTGTTAAAAAGTTTTTATTTTTCCCTTTTTAGTGTAGACAATAGTAGCAAAGTAAGGATTCTAACGTGTTAGGCTTGTCAAATCAAACAAAATAAGCCCAAACTCAAAGTATCTACTATTAGCCGTTGAAGAGTTCCACCTATCCACCTTCTGGCCTTGCCATCAGATCAGGTCAACAACACCGAACCACTGTACTATCAACGGAAATAGAAATACTTGCAAAGTTTCAAGTCAATATGACAATTAGAAGTAGGTAAAATTCATCATTAGTTGTTTTTCCACCCTTAGGGGTGGTATTTTTTTTTGAAATTTAAATGGGACCAATCTGGAAGTATACCCTTTCAAACAAAACAAAAATTGTCCAAATCGGTTAATAAATGACGGAGTTCTGAGGTAACAAACATAAAAAAAAAAAAAAACATACAGGCGAATTGAGAACCTCCTCCTTTTTGAAGTCAGTTGAAAAAAATAATGATTAATTCCACTGAACCTAAGACAATGCTATAATTATAGTAAGTCGATTAGGCATTTTTTGGGTACGTAGTTTGAACAACTCTGATTGAATTAATATAGATTTTAGAATTACTAATAGCTTAGCGTACTTGCATTCCTTTTCGGTTTCTAAAACATTAGCATGAATTTATCTTACTAAGTATTAATAATACCTAACATATATTTATTTAGAAATAGTTGTGTTTAAACTACATACAATGTTACACCGACTCCTCTTCTCCCTGCCCATTTCCCAATCATTTGGGGTCGGCGCAGTACTTCTTCTTTCCTGCTGGAAAGATTTGGCAAGTTTTATGACCGGCCGCCTGCCTGACGTCAACCCTCCTTGGGAATGCTATTGTCTCTCTTTGTCTGAATGGTATCGCGGAAGCCTTGTATTTATTATGCACTTTCGATTTTGTTGTCTTTTAAAACATTTTTAATATTATTACTTCAATTTTTAATGTTCTCACACACACCGACTCACAATCAATTAATCATTCTTCCATAGGAGTGGTTTTTTTTTTTAATTTATAAAAGTTAAGGTACATAGATATCGCATAACGTACAAAAACCTATCTAAATGAGAAAAAGAAGCAACCATCCAACATACAATAAGTTCAACATAACAATTTAAAGTCATTAAGAACCAGGTAATAACGATATCGAATATTACAAATTGTAATACTTAATCGTTCACGATAAAAGACTGACAAGTTCCACATGGCAACCAGGGTTTAGTAACAAAGGCATTAGTCATATGGCTATTTATACCATTTGCATATCGATGTTATAATGTCCGATTACGCACTTGAACTTTGTTTTATAGAATCGGAATAAAAAAAGCTTTAGATAAATTATGATATATACACATATATTTTATTTGAAAATTAAATTCTTTACCAAATATGTCCATCAAATCAAAAAGTATTATGCTGTACATTTTTTGATCAGGTGACTCTATTTGGATGTATTTTTGAAGTTAAAACTTCTTTAGAATCGTTGTGGTTTAAAACTCGATGAAACGGAAATGCGACACGAGAAAGAGACAAACATAAATATATAGATAGCATTATGCCGGTGAGAGTATGATATAGAATACATTACACAAGAAGTGAGAAATAACACTGAATAAAATGTTATGTAATATACCTATGTTAAATAAAATGTAATATAACGTTTAAACTTGGTAAAAATTAATATTTATTACTGTGGAATCAATATGCATAAATTAAATAAAAGCGATTATGATTTGTGACTAATTGTTGTCATGGTAACCGTTGTTATTGTCTAACAAATATATAATATTATATTCTTTCCGTCTATGATATTCTAGAAAAATATGATTGTAGTATGTCTAATATACCTTATTTAAATATTGATTTGTTTTCATTTAATTGCGGCATTTGCCGAAGAAGTTAAGAGTTAGGAGAAGTTACTTCAACCGCGCGTAAAGGTTACTCGCACCCATTATTTTTGTGTGTATAATTGTTTTCGCCATTTATAAATCGATTATCAAATTCTCTCAATGAGTAGATTATACCTCATGAGTAGCTCCACATTAATTAAAAAAATCCACCCCTTAAGGTGGAATAACTGAAAGAAAGAAGAAAACGGACGAAACGAAAGTGTTTTCGAAGCTGGTGTACATTTTTTTGTAAAAAGTAGTTATTACCAATTTCCAAGAGCATTATATAAACAATTTACGCAAACTTATATTATAAATGCAAAAGGAGATTAATTTTTCGTTTGTCCTTCTTTTACGCAGCAATGGAGCAAATTATCGGAGATTTTTTGCATAGGTGAGTAATAGTTAGAACCTACGAGTATATAATATTTTTTAATCGTTAAGTATTGCATCTTTCTTTATAGACCAGGTATAAGTCTCTTGTAGAGTTACCTTGTTTCAGGCTGGTGGCTAATCTTATAAATACACTCACTTCGCTCAGGTGCATCTCTATCTACCATTTATAATATTAGTATGGATAGTATTTATCCATACCTACTATTCATACTACTACTAATATTTTTTAATGTTAGAAATGTCAAAGTGTGTTTGTTTGTCCTTCTTTCACGTCGAAAAATGGTGACGGATTGGCGTGATTTTTTGTATGGAGATAGTTGGAGGGCTGGAGAGTGATATAGGCCACTTTTTACCGCGGGAGATTGTCTTATTACCACGGGAAAACATGTTATAATACAACCCACAACAACTCATCATGTAGGTATGTATAAATATATAGTCTATCTATTCCATATTAATATTTAAAACGATGGACCCGAGCGAAGAGAGGGTGAGTCGCTTATATAGGCATATAGTTTATAAGCAACGCAAACTTTCGTCAACTTTTATTACTACTCTAGGTCATAGTCTATCTGTGTATTAAACGCCCAAATCCGTCTAGC
Source organism: Brenthis hecate (assembly GCA_951806755.1). Classification (NCBI taxonomy): domain Eukaryota; kingdom Metazoa; phylum Arthropoda; class Insecta; order Lepidoptera; family Nymphalidae; genus Brenthis; species Brenthis hecate. Next base: position 7,383,871 of record OX638249.1, read on the forward strand.
TGTCAACTTGAAGAAGTAACAAACGTACATATACAAACTATCGCATGTATAACACTAAGAGTGTTATTTTATTATTTGAAATCCAAAAAGTTTCCACCAAAAAGCAATACGTTATTATACGGAAGTAAACAACAGCGCGAGATGTGTAAATAAGCAAAAACAAAACAGTTCAGTATCGTAAACTCCTCTGTAACAGATTTTTTGTTTAGGAGTTATTAACGAGCTTTAGAACTAAAGTCGAATTTCGAAATATCGGCTAACACTAGTGTAAATAGCTATAAATATTTTAAGTTTATTGTCATTTAGTTAAACAGACTCGTCTGTAGCTAGCTTTATTTGACATTGACTTGCAGCTAGAGACACGAGAATGCTAAGCCTTCGGTCAAGTTAATGTCCATATTTAATGATCTCTTCCGTGCTTAAGGTCGAGTAATGATATAACTGTATTTATTTTAATGTATTCCCCACTTATTTTCTCGCAACGGTAGTATTGGTTACATTAGTTATCAGGTCAACTAGTAACCAGTTAGCTAGCCTGTACTGTGTAGACCATGGTACCGGGTTCAATTCTTGGATCAGGATAAGAAGTTAAAACTAAGTTATAATAAGTTAACCATCTAAGAAAACCCATTCATTGTATACTAATCCCTCAACAACCGCGGACACGCCGGCGTTACAGTTAACCATAGATTTCTTAGAAATTTACCTGGAGGTGCTAAGAAATTCTTACTTTCTGCCTGAAGTGGAGAATTGAGTAGAGTTACATGTGTCTGTAAGAGCACGTAAAGCCATGTGACGCGTGATGGTTGCCATGCCGATGGACGCACTAATTTTTACAGTTTAACCATCTTACTTTTGTGCACTATAGACTGCCCGCGAAAATCCCCGATACTGCATAGCCTAGAATCGGCCGCCGTGACCGAAAATCGGTCAGAAAGACATTATTTATCATTATGAGGTACTCATGAGTTAAACCTAATGTTAAAGTGCGTTTTAACCGAGTATGGCTGGGGCGGACAGCAACTGAATTCTTTATTTTAACTTAAACCATACATTATATTTCCTTTTACGTATTAATTGTACGTACGGTATGTATGGCTTGGCTGCTTAAACGCCAGTAATGTGCCGGCGACGCGGGCCGGTCGACGTGTAGAATCTCGTTGCCTCTCTCAGCTCCCCCTCCCCGCTCAGGTGCATCGTAGACAATAATAATTTTATCTATACATATAATAAAATTCTAACTGAGTCGAATCTGTACATTAAATATTTTTTGGAAAATCTTATTGAAATAAACATTATTATCGATACAGAGGCCGAATCCATAGTTTTAGATTTTTTGTCTGTCTGGAAACGCATCACGAGAAAACACTGAACAGATTTTGATGAAATTTGATATGATGATAGCTGGTTATCCGGAAATATGGGATATTTTTTAATGCGAGAAAATATCTCATCTCTGAGAAATCTATATTAAACGTTAAAACGTAACTAGGGACGAATACCTAATAAACATCTAATAAAAATAAATATATAAACATCTAATTTTTTAAGCTTGGAAAATTATAAAAAACGATAAATCAAATATTTTAATGCTCAATTTTAATATGGATGACAATTTGCATACTAGTGTTTTCTGTTATATCTATTGTTTGATTGATAGTTCAACTCGTGTAGTAATAAAAAGCCCATAAGGCTTTTTATCGCATTGTTTATGGTTTAGCTGGTTTATTTTCAACGATCAACAGAAGAAAGTGTTGTGTTATTTCACATCTATACTAATATTATAAAGAGGTAAAGTTTGTGAGTTTGTGACGTTGTAGAAGGAAATCTCTGGATTTATATGAAATTTGGTAGAAAAATAGTCAGAGACCCTGGGAAGGCCACAGGATAGTTTTTATCCCGGAAATCATCCCTTAAGGGGGTGAAAATGGGGATGAAAGTTTGCATGGGGAATCAAGCTAGGGACGAACCCGAGCGAAGCCAGGGTGAGTCGCTAGTTTTGTATATACGTAATAGTACCTATTACCTACTACTATTGGCATATTGGCACAGAGATTAGATTAGGCAGTTCTATTATTTCCAACTTACTATTGTGTATGAATCCGTCCGCGTTTATAAAAATGCCTACATACCTATATAAGAAGCAAAAACTTTATACTGTTTAGTACTTTTTCCTTTGTTGTGTTTGTTTTTTTGTTTAGTATCAGTAAAAAAAATATATTATGGTCGAATCTCGACCACTGTGCGAATACTAGTACCTATTCATTATTGCGTGAATTTAATACTAAATATGACCACTGCTTTCCAAAAGGACACACAGAAGTATAAAGTCATGCTGTGTCTTTAAATTTACATATGCAAGCAAATGAAAAAAAAAAAGTGAAATTCTTCGTTTTTTCTGCTACCTACTTATATTAGATAACGTATCAACTTATTAAATAATAATTATAAATCTGATGTACACAATGCAAGAGTTAGTCAAGTAGATACCATCGGTAGCGATTAAATTTTTTAAATATTAAAAAATAAACTAGAAACCAGCTCACACTTTGCTCAAAGTCAGACTCTATATACAAATTATAGATGCATTTTCTCACCTCATTCTTACCAGAACAAATAAAATATTTCAACGAAATAATGATAGCTCTCATATTTTTCATTATTGCACATACGAGTATACCTACCCACTAAACAGTACCATTTCAGTATACAGAAGGATATTAGGATCGCTGGAATCTTAAGGATGGAATGCCACTGGTTAAATTTCTTTATTCAATGTAACTAATCCAAGAATTTGGATGGATTAATCAAAAATGCTTGTAAAACCGTATATTTTATTAACACCTCCAGGTAAATTTCTAAGAAATTAATTAAATTTCTAAGAAGTCTATTGTTAACTGTAACGCCGTCATGTCCGCGGTCGTTGAGGTATTAAAAGATTTTTGACACATTCAATCAACAAATATCGCCCTAGCTAATCCGCTGCCATCATAGCATGATAAAGACTAAGAACCTCCTCGTTTTTGGAAGTCTGTTAAAAATCTTGCACAAACCTGACGGACAAAAAAGGAGTAAGTAGCATGCGACAATCGTTACAAAAATTGGATTCAATGTTGGACCAAGAGACCGGATCAATAGCAAAACCCCTTAGCGTTCTGTTATTACATCTTCTTACCATTATTTTATTTGTATCTTTAATAACTTCATTTACATTTAATATAAAATTTAAATTAAAAATAAATTAATATAAGATCTTTACAAAAGAACGCTTAATGATTGTTCAATTTCATGAAGGAGCAAGAATTGGAAATTAACATCAAGACCTGAATGAAAATTAAGTCATGATTTTGCGACGTATAACAGACTTCGATATTGAATTAAATAAAATAAACGAGACTTTCGTGCAAATTTTATGATCAGAAATGAAATTTATGCCGCGGAATCGTCTCGCTCTGTGACGTTATCCAATAATGAAAACCGATATCCTTATGCGCTATGGCAACGCAATTTTAACCGATGTAAAAAGGGAGGTTACTAATGATGAGATATTTGGTGATAATTTTTTTGTTAGTGATAAAATCTGCGGTAGAATTCGGTACATGAGGATACTGCGAGAGATATTATAGTGTGCAAATATTTATGTGTGGAAGCACAAGCGCTCTGTATTTCTTTCATTCTGATAGTGAAGGCGTAGGATATACCTGCTACTACCTATGTGTTCAGGTCGTAGTTTATTTGTATACTTAATTTTATCTGTTTCATCGTGAAGGAGTAACAAACATACACACATACAAACTTTTAGATTTATAATAGCAGTCCAAAGTACAGGAAGTGCAGGACTATAGAAAGTACATAACATACATAGGTTTTACATTTTTAATTATGAGATACTTCGTAAGTAACTAACAATAAAATAAGTGTCAATTTGAAACGCATCTCCACATATTGAAACAAATCTGTACTGTACAATGTATGTAAAGACTTAAACTTTAATGGTGAACTAAAAGGTGCCTATTCTCACAACTAAAAATATCGCATACTTGACTATTTTGTAGGAACTTATTGGAGATTTTGAAGGATTCAAAAATTGACAAGCGTTGAATATTACCGATCTTAATATAAAGATGTTTATGGTAATTCTGTATAGCTCATTAAGTTGATTTGTTTCAGTGAATGATAAACAAAGTTATTTCCATACTAGCGGCTCACCCTCGCTTCGCTCGGGTTCGCCTCTAGAAAAACACTAATAGAGATCTATTAGTTACCACGGGAAGCGTTCATTTTTCCGGGATGAAAAGTAACCTGTTGTTTGACCGGCAATATAAGGCATGAGAATATTAAATTTTACTAAATTAAGTGCATGAGTTGTTATGTATTAAGCTGTATAAGTTACTATAGTTTTTTTAACCATCCCACGGGAACTCTTTAATTTTCCGGGATGAAAAGTATCTAAGCTGTTGATCGAGGATATAAGGTAACCACCATGCAAAATTTTATTTAAATCGGTCCAACAGTTTCGGAGATTAGCTCGTACAAACAGATACACAGACAGAGAAACAAAAAATTTGAAAATTTTTAATACCTTTTGTTTTGTGGTCTAAGTTGTGTACATAATACGTTACAAATAAACAAAAACATCTATCCCACGGGAACCGTACATTTTTTCCAGAACAAAAAGTAACCTATTTGTTATTCTGATGTATGAACTATATTATTGTAAAGTTTCATTAAAATCCAATCAGTGATTTTTGTGTACTAAGCTGTATAAGTTATTATAGTTTTTTAACTGTCCCACGGGAACTATTTAATTTTCCGGGATAAAAAGTATCTAAAATGTTGCCCGGGGATATAAGGTACCACCATACAAAATTTCATTTAAATTGGTTCAATAGATTCGGAGATTATCCCGTACAAACAGACAGAGAAACAAAAAAATTGAAAAAAATTTGGATTTGTTCTATTTGTCTTCTTACATCCCCCTGACTCGGCTTTTACCATTTTTTTCCTATGTACAGACATTCGACCTTTACTGTTTTATTATAGTATAGATATAAACACAGACATTTTGAATTATCTTTTTAGTTCAAGAATTGTCTTTAATTATTTAAAAACACCTTTACCTATATATTATTAATAATATTAACATACGTACATGAACGAATTAGCCACAATTCGTTCATGTATACGTATTATTAAAATTTTAAGAGATTGGTTATGCATTAATTAACAAAACACAATCGTGAAGATTTTATGCAAAATAACGGTAAATAAATATCATCAAAGTATATTAATGTCTGTATTAGGTAACCAGTTTTTTAAGCTGCCGGTCCATATTGCATTGATTAAGATTTTTAATTGAAAAAAATGTAATTATTTGAGGAAATATATAAAAGCAAGGTACAGATAGGTGCCGCAGGCATATTCTATGGTTCGTCATTTTACAAAGGGCGCCGTCTGTTAGCAAACGCTCGCGAGCTGGTCAAATACGGAAGAAAAATTGTAAAACGCTGGAATGTAAAACAAGCTATGTGTGTATGTGAGCAGTAAGGGTTTCTAAGCTCAAGAAAAAAATACCAAACGACTTTCTCGTTTGGTATATATATACAAGAATTGCTCGTTTAAATATATTAGATTACATATTAAAAATATTTAACAGATAAAAATGTACATCCGTGTTCATGTTCGATGAGAAAAGAAACGATTCTAAAATATGTTTAAGTTCATCATATAATATTCATCAATATATAATATGTATTATTAATTATAAAACTAAATTATCTTTGTCTGGGTATTGCACCAATATTTAAGATAAGATATGAGACTCTTTAAGAGCTTACTCAACCTAAAAAAGGTCTTGCATTTCCAATTGCTTGAAATCTACCTATCACTAGATTAAAAAATTCGCCTCTGTGTTTATGTTTAAAGCATTCGTATAATTTTAGTAACTAGTAAAACTACTGAGTTATTATGATCATGTCCGGGAAGATTTTTGACTGATGGTCATCTACCGGTTGACAATGGGAGGTTACGTGATGTAGGTAGGTGAATCAGTATTTATTTATTTATTTTGTGTATAGTCATTATTATATACTAGTGAAATACCCTTGCTTCGCTGATCGCTCGGGCTAACATTAGCCTACGTGTTTCTTCAAACCATAGTTTTTTCTATCTAATCTATTCTATTATATCTAAATTTCACACACCAACACAAACATACACACTTTCAGATTTAGTACTTCTTCTAAATTATTTTTCTGCTTTCGCAAATAATAGTATCTAATCCAATTTAAAATAGTTGATTACATTAGGTTTTAGTCGGGGACTTGTGTAGTGAGTAGCGACCTAATGTATAAAACACTACTTAATACCGTATTTAATGTAAGTTGGTGTTCTTAATTCAGTTTCAAATGAGTTTTTAGCAAGAAATCATCTTTATCAAAATAAAATATGTATAACAAAATATACAAATGTTAGTTGTCATATTAAAGGTTAAGTTTTCTTTTATCGATATCGTTGTAGAAAGTTAACAAAAAGCTTGGGCTCTAAAAGGAAAAACAAGGGTACTTACAGAGTAATGTTGTGTTTAATAGGGACAACCTAGTAATTAGTAAAGTTTTATTTAAGTGTACGCAGAATAACTCACCAAAGTTTCATCATAATTGGATGGATGATTTAGGAACGTATAGAAAAGAAACATGCAAAGCAACATTAATTTTAATTGAAAATGACAAATTATTAACTTTATTAAGTTAGACTTATTTAAAGATGGTCAGTGAGTGTATTATTTATATAGATTGACTAGCGACTCAACCTCGCTCCGCTAGGGTTCGTCACTAGGTACGTTTTAACGGTTATTAGGTACCTATAGATTTCTCAGAGATGAGATATTTTCCCGCAGTATCCTAATCAAATAAATAAATACCTTTAAGCGGGCAATTCTTGTATATTTATTTATTTATACCGGCGATCTCGGAAACGGCTTCAACGATTTCGCTGAAATTTAGTATATAGGAGTTTTAGGAGCGAAAAATTGATCTAGATTAATCATATGTCTGGGAAAACGCGTGTTTTCGAGTTTACGTGCGGTTTTATTTCGCATTATTCCACGTAAAATATGGTCGCTAATTTCGCACGCTCGTGCATAAGCATCGTGGTCAAGCGGCTAAGGCGCAAGATTGACGTTGAGATTGGGTTCGAATCCCGGTCGGATATTTAAGTTTTTAGTTTTTTTTTGTTTTTAAGCCTAATTAAAAAGAAAATTGTACCTTTGGCCAAAACTCCGAGCGAAGCTCGGTCATCCAGGTACTAATAATATAAAGTAGTAAAAGTATCCTGTATGTTGAACCGGAGCTACAAGTACACAAGATTTCATCAAAATCATTTCATCGACCAGTGGTTTTTTTGTGATGCATTCTCCGACAGACAAAAATTCTAAAAACTATTGATACGGCCTCTGTATCGATGATAATGACTATTTCAATAAGATTTTTCAAAAAATATTTAATTTAAAGATTCGACTTAGCTACAATTTTATTATATGTATAGATAAATCAATTTGCACGATACTTGTATTTAAACAGTTCAATTAATTATTGTAACCATAGAAAGGTTTAACCACTTGTCACAATTGCGTAAACGTAACATACTTTACCTTTTTATGACACCGAAATTATTTTATGCAATAGTAATATTTTCTTGCAAATATAAAATTAAGGGATATTATCTTGTTTTTATATAAAATATACCTAAAATAGAAAAAAGGTGCTTTCACTAAAGATAAAGTGGATACGAATATATGTACTTATTTATAAGATTATTATTAACACAAACCATTAAACTCTTAGTAATGTAATTGAGAGACGTAAAAAATGTGTAGTGTAGGTACATTAATTTGACACATTGTGAGGCGCGGGTGATACCTATAAAAAATCTCATCGACACATTTAAATAAATATATAATCTGTTGCTATTTAAAACTATATAAAACATACATTGGGCGCTGCTTATATGGACACTGCGATTTTTTATTAATCGTACCTACCGGAGATGATATAATAGATAGGTACAATGTACATGGTGCACAGATACTACATGACCTACAAAGAAATTCGAAGGCAATAATTTGGGCTTTAAAATAAATTATTTCATTTTATAAAAAAACCAGCACAAACCGCGGCTTCGCTCGCGCTAAAACTACAAAAACATATCTAAAAAGGTAGTTTCATACAAACTTTCATCGACTATTTTACCCCCTTATAGAATGAATTTTGAAAAATACCAAAACACATATTTATTTAATTTTATTGAAGAGCATTAATACCAAGTTTCAAGTAATTCTGATCATAATTATTTTTTTGGATCATTTGATAACGTGTTTTCCCGTGGGAAATAGATGATCTCCCATGAAAAAAGTATCTTGTCTCTCTCCCGCACTCCAACTATCTCCACACAAAAAATCAACCCATCTCTCCGTCTCAACGTGAAAGAAGGACAAACAAACACACTTTCCCATTTATAATATTAGTATGGAAGTATGGATATGCAAAAGCATTTGTAAAGTAATATCATACATAAAAAAACCTAATAACCAGTATAAACAATCATAAATTGCACGCAGCACCATCTATATTCTATAAAGACGCAGTACAAAATTAGTACCTACGGATTATTTGATATTGAATAGTAAGGAACTTTGATTTATGATGTCATTACTTCGTAGGATCTATTCATTTTCTTGCAAAATTTACTTTCTATATTAAAATCAACATATTTATGTACCTATACAATATAGGTACAAGTATTTTGTACCATATTCAAGAGTCAAGTCGAGATAGCACCTTTTTACTAAGGGTCCGTATCCGTCTATGTTTTATGGAATGTACCTAAAAAAGAATATTTGAAGAATCTATTATTGAAGGTTCTTAATGTTTTTGTTCCATCGTAAAAACGTGCCTTAGAATAGTAATTGTACAAACTCCATATAGTAATACCTAAGAAGAACTGACGCAAGTGTGAGTTGAAGACATTCGTATTTTCAAGTTGTAATCGGTATAAAGTCCAATTTAATGTTTAAATATCTTACACATAGTTCGTATGTACCTTACACGTACTTATTTTGTATGCTGCTTAATAATTTTTATTAGGATTCCGTACCCGAAGGGTGCCAACGGAACCCTATTACTAAACCTCCGCTGTCCGTCCGTCCGTCTGTCAGAGGGCTGTATCTCATGAACCGTAATAGGTACAGAGTTGAAATTTTCACAGAGTGTGTATATCTCTGTTGTCGCTATAACAATGTTATACATGATGATATACATGTATGTATTCAGCCCTTTTTAATGTCCCACTGCTGGGCATGGGTTTCCCTTCAATTCGAGGTGGATCAGGCCATAGTCCACCACTTTGGCCAATTTTAATTATTATTTATTCCATAAAACTAAAAAATAACTGTAATAAGAACAAATACATACTACCTATATAAAGGAAAACATACCGCGGAATATACGAATAATGAGAAATAGTTTCCATTATTTTGAGTTTAGTCAAACTAGAATACAAGGTAAATTAAAATTAATCAATGTTTGAAATCATTTTATTTCTCTTGAAAAAAACTAAAAAGTATTATGTTAGGAATCAAATAAAATTATATCATTACTCTTAGGCTAACTTCGAAATAAATCTTTATGGAACCATCATTAGCTACTTATCCTTAAGCAGTTCATTGACAATAAGTATGAAAATCGGTTCACCACTAACAAAGAAATCACACCAAAAACAACTGTTTAGAGAATATAATAGAGGTAGGAGAGTAGGTATTTCCATTTTTTAGACGTCACACAAAAATATACTATTTCGTAGAACGGTATATGAAGATGTACTAAGTTCTAAGAATAAATCTCGCCTTAGAATACTTATTTACGGATACAGAATGAACTCATAACGATCATTTTTAGCTTTAATAATTAATTAGCATCAAAATGATGTTTTCTTCTTTATACCAATTTAATTTTTTAAGCGTTTCTAACGTTGTAACATTGTTAAAATCCTTGTCTGTCAAAGTACCAACATTCAGATTAAATAATTTCTATAAATATTTTTTAATAATTTTATTAATTAATTAAAAAATTAAATTAGTTAATTAAAAAATAAAAATAATTTAAAAAGACCTTTAGGTATCTATATTTGCACATAGTATAAATTATAAAACAGTTGCTGTCTGCGTCTGTCTGTTTTTCCACTTACTTCTTCTAAACTATTTTTGATACGGTTTTCACTAATAGGAAGAGCGATAATCGAGGAAAGGTTTATATATGTATATATAGTCATTATTTTGTACAAAATGACCGAGCCTAGACGGTGTTTATCTCCTAAGATATGCTCACATTAACTATATTTATCTATATAATTTATAGAACGTGCCTAGGAACGCACCTTTTTTTTAACGTTGAGAAAAGCATTTACGCATACATGCAGATGGTTACGTGGGACTCTCCGGCAAAGTTAAACTAAACCTACCTACTAAAACCCAACCGAACCTCCCCCGTCTTAATATAACGTCGCAGGATCGTTTACGCACTCAACAACGACACCACTGTGTAAGTATATAAATTGAGAATAGAATACGTTAAACAGATACTGCTGGATACTTAGGTAATGTAGAGCTAGAAACTAATTAACTATAAAAGATAATAACGAGATGTTAATTTATATAATTATCATATCGATCACTCCATAAATAACAAAATAAAGTTAATTTTAAATGAATTTATGCAAATTTTACAAGCGTAACATCTGTTTATGATGATTTATAGTTCTAACATAAACAGGTTGTACGAGTAGATTAACACAAGAATTAGTTATCATCTCTTTTTGACCGATTTCCAAAAAGGAGGTGGTCTTCTGTTCGTGTGTATGTATTTTTTTATGTACGTTCAACGATTTCTCAAAGACGGCTTGACCGATTTTGGTAGTTTATATTTTATTCGATTAAGGTTGAGGAATTTTTTTTTTACTTTTTTGTGTCGGGAAGTCGGTTCTTATAGTTTTTTAATTTTTATAACAGTACCAATGTCGATTAAATGAAAGTATTTAATTAGTGCATATTGTTAAAACTATTTTTATTTTTTTAATTTGATTGCCTTTTTTAAACTTCTTAAACCGCGATTAAGTTGTGACATGATAATAATCAGCAATTAGTGACTAAAGTAACTAAAGATAATTTTATTTTAGAAAGCAAATAAGATTGCGTGACAGGTGGAAGGTCTCAAATATCATTGTTTTTAAACGTTAATGTCCCTTCTAAACTATTAAATGCTAGCCAGTTTTATTTGTTATGTAACAACAACAATAATTTAAATGGGGCATATATATTTAAGCAAGCCATATAATGCCAACAAACTTCAAAGCTGATACTTCCTAAACGTAAATGTATGATATTTCTCAAATCAAAAGATCAAATATCTGAATCAATCATACAAACAATTCTTAGTTAGCATACAATAAAATAAAACATAAAAAGGGTTAAAAAATCGTCCAAATATGAAGTAGAAGAGGTTGACTCGTGCTTTGAGGGATCTGTATAACTATCATAATAAAACATTTTATTTGCTAAATGCTGTATTTATAAATAAATAAAACAGCCAAGTCCATGTGAAAAAAGTTTCACTCAAAAATCTCAACCCATGAAGGTTCTATGTCAATTCGAAGTAGGTACCTATTAAAATAAAACGGCAATTTCATACTTTAACCCCTATTATAATTTATACTATGTGTAAATGTAGATACCTAAGGGTCTTTTTAAATTATTTTTATTTTAAATTATTTAACCGTATAATCTATACTAATATTATAAAGACGTAAAGTTTGTGAGTTTGTGGTTTAGTGAGTTTGTGAGTTAGTGACGTTGTAGGGGGTAATCTCTGAATCTACTGAACCGATTTAGATGAACAGTAAGTAAAGCACTAACATTAATAGATGTTTTAATTTGTTTATGAACACGATAGACACTTGGGCAAATCACATACATCTCGGCACACTAACAGATTAATTCAATTACTGAGTACTATTTTCCACTTTACTGCAATTTCCTTCATATTTTTTTTGATTTAAAATTGAAATTAAATAATATTTACGTGCCTCTAATAGTCGTATTTATTTAAAACTTCGATATGTGTATGTATTTCTGATGACAGCATAAAAATTGGGTATCATTGATCTGGCACCAACTTCAAAAATAGCTGATTAGATATCTATTGTAATTTGAAAAAAAAACCGGTTAGATATTTCGTATATTAAGGGCATGGAAGTTTAGTTTTTTTTATTAAGTCTTTATTATGTATAGACGTTCTACACTGTCATAATAATGCAGCAATCCTACTAATATTATAAATGCGAATGTTTTAAGCATGTATGGATGGCTGGATGTATAGATGTATGGATGTTTGTTACTCTTTCACGCTAAAACTACTGAATGGATTTTAATGAAACTTTGCAATAATATAGCTCATACATCAGAATAACATAATTTAGGGTACTTCTTATCCCGGAAAAATCTACGGTTCCCGTAGGATACTTGTTTTTGTTTATGTAGAGGCGAACCCAAGCGAAGCGAGGGTGAGCCGCTAGTATTATATGTTTCTGTTTATATTCTATAAAAAAATATTTCGATTTAATCGTATCAAATACCGGTCATATTGATTAAAATGCCACGCTTCAATCAATGTACACGTAGGTATAGTTAAAAAACGCACAATTGCATGGTTTAGTAGCAATTTTTAAAATTGATTTTTTTAGATATTTCATATATGGACGTAGAAAATTACTTTTTTATTGTTTATATGTACATATATTTATAATAAAGATTGAAAATCCTTTCAATAAATATAAAAAAATATTTTGGTATATATGTATGTATATTCTTTATTTGTGCAATAAAGAATATATATGTATATAAAAACTATATATAAATATTTATAATTTTTATATTTATTAAAGTATTTTCAATTTTAAATTTACATAAAAAATCTTTAATAAAATTTTATTATTTTATTTCAGTTTGTCAAACAAGATGTTGTCAGAGATACAAAATTTATTACTATTTGTAATTCTAGACTGTACAATAAAGTGAATATCCTAAGTAAAGTTCATGGCGAGATATAGCCATAGGTATAATTCAAATTAAAACTTATACATTTAAAGAACCATTAAAATAAGACGGACTTGACTTTTAAATGTCCATTACATTACACAAGTGTTTAAACCCCTAGGCTATTCATTAGATAATAATGAATTTATTTAACTGCTTTGGTGGTCTAGTGGCTAGCGTAGCAGATCCGAAGGTTCAGGTATTGGTTTCAAGTTCCGGTTCGGGCCAAGTTCAGTCATTGAGTATTTCTGTCAGAAATTTTCAGTAACAACCCTGAGTTAGGAAGTGGGCGGTGTTTCATCCTCGTGCCTCGGAGAGGACGTAAAGCCGTCCTTCCTGCACCTTAATTCTCACTGATCGAACAAACGCCCCATCGAACTGACAACGACATTGAAGGAAGGGAGAGGAATAGACAGAACGTAGTGCCTGCACGTACACTTGTGCACTATAATATCTCTTGCGCAGTTGGCTAGTCTCACTGAGATTGGCCGCCGTGACCGAAATCGATCAGAAGGACATTATTATTAATTAATTTTATTCTAGATCATGAAACTTGGAATAATTCATGAATCATTATGATGAATTACAATTCAAAATAAGTATAATTATCAATTCTGAAGTTCTAATTGCTGTTCACAATTTAACAACTATTTCTTATGGTTTTAGTATTTCTTATGGTTTTAACACTGAGTCACCTGTTTTTAATGACTGTAAGTGGGCGGAAATAATATTTGAGAGATTTTAAATATATTTTTTTGTTCATAAAAGAGGTTGAAGTTGAAATTTTGATCTAACATAACACTCAAGTTTTCTATAGTGGTGGTGGGGTTTATTAGCGTCTGGCAATCCAGCCGGGCGTGAAGCCAAGAAACTCACTAGGGAGGCGGGAGATGTACACCGCGGGTGTGCCGGTGTGTCGGTTGATCCTGGTCCTTCACTGATAGCAAAGGACCGTAGGGACGTTGTGGTTAAGTGGTAAGTGATCATACTATTGTTCCGTTGGATTATAATGGGTAGTTTTGGCTTTATTGGTTGTTTTGGATGAAACCCACATAACCACCTGTATGTATGTGTATGGTATGCTTAAATGCATTTTCCAACGTTAAAAACAAAGGTGCATGTAATATAACCTACCCCCGCAGTCAAGTCGATTTTCTATAATCGACATCGTCTGTAGAAAACTAAAACATATACATATATAACATTTTTAGACTTCACTTTCTTAAAAGTTGTTGCACGATTGTAGAATGTTAAATGTTGTCTTAGCTCCAATGAGTTAAGATATTTTACATCACGTCATTTATATTATTTCTAAAGCTAAAGTGTTGTACTTATTTTTTTATTCGCTAATCTCAAGAACCAATATAATAAGAAAAATTGATGAAATTAGATAAGTGTTTAGGATATAAATAAAAAAGTAGATATGATTCAATCAAAGAGAATAAATCATTAACGCAGATTAAGTATTACCACACTGTGCTAGCATAAAAACAACAGGTATTTAATAGGAATATTCAGCAGAATATAAATTTTAATTGATACTTGTAAACCCCAAATAAAATATTGTAAATAATGTCATAGATAAAATCAAGAAGCGTTTCTTATGCGTCAACATCAAAATTATTGTATAATATGTTCATACAAAAGACCTTGAACTTTGAAGCATCACTCAGCAGTAATGTGCTAAAAACTAAATTAATTCCTAAATTTAGTAAAATATACAAATCTTAAAATACAAAGGCAGTGGTAGTCCAGTGGTAACGCGCTCGCTTGAGAAACCGAGTGAAGCGGGTTCAAATCCCGGGTCTAGCACCTCTGATATTTTCATGTGCGAATAATTTCTAATTTGATTACGATTTGATCTATATTGATTACGTGTACTATAATATTAAAAACAACTCTTACTGTAATCGTATATTATAATAGTGTGTTGCGTCTTTTTTAGTTTTACGCGAATATTTTGACATTTAAAAAAAACTATCTTTTCGGTTTTTTTCGTGGATTTATTTTAATCTCCTAAACATTACCTTAGCCTTTCCCGTGACACACAACAATCATGGTCACGGGAGAGTACAAAAAGTTACATTAGTCCGTCAACTTCAGAATTGTTCGTCAATTTTTTCGAGACTAAAATTAGGAATAATACGCTCAACGTTTTTAATTCGGTTAGACCGTTTGCTTATTTGAAGTTATAAACTTATTGAGAAAACCATCCTATTTTACCTATACAGATAAATAAAATTGAAATGTCTGTTTGAAATGTCAAAATAACAGATTTTTACGAAAGGCATATGAAGTTATATACGGAAAAACACTTTTTTTCTGTCTGTCTGTCCCTATCTATCTGTTTGTTCCGGCTAATCTCCGAAACGGTTGGACTGATTTTGGTGGGACTTTCTAAGACTAATAATGAAACTGAAAAATAATGATAGCTAATGTCATAAGGAGTAACTTAGGCTACTTTTATTTTAGAAATAGAATTATGCCCGATTTCATCAACATCCCATAAGCTACCACCTACATATGGGATCCCTAGCTTAAAGGTTCCCCTGAACTAGCCCCTAAATTAAATTTCGTTTTACCATCGTTAGAGCCCGTATTTCTAGTACCTATATTTAGGTGGTATTTTAACATTTAGGTGACCCCTAACTGTCGGTGAAACAGAAACTGTCCCCTAAAACAGCCCCCTAACCATGCTTAGGGGATCCCTTAAACTTAGGTGACGTTGGTGAAATCAGCCATTAGTGTTCAGCTCAAAATAATTAAAATATACATAGGGACGCACCCAAGCGAAGCTAGGCTAAGTCGTTAGTTTTAAATAAAACATAAGATTAATTGGAGGCTGCGAACTGATTGAAAATAGGGTCGCTAGTTGAATGATTATAATATACAAGATCGATATATAAGCATATAAATTCTCACCATTGGACGAAACAATAGAATTACATAGGTTTATAAACTTTTTATAGGAAATCAAAATAAAGGGGCAATTTATGAACCTACGATTTTTTACATATCTATAGCAGTGTTATCTTAAATTGTTTTATAATTGGTCCATGCTGTACCCTTGACTTCGCAAATAGTAGCGTAAATTGTAATACATATGTACATAATTCGATACTTTCATATTAATAATGAACGAAGGCAAGCTTGAGGCAATGATTTTTTAATAACATTTTAATGATATTTTGCAATGTATTTGTGTACTTAATTTTTTATAAAGTCTAAAAGATCTTCACTAGCTACATAACAAGTACATTAAGTAGTAAATATATGTATGTTTATTTGCTAGAATTGACTTAAATAGATCAGATGTATTGTTTGACAATGTTACAATGAAAATGGTTGGAAATAAATGACTTTTAGTATTACCACGGTAATGTAATGCATATATTACCGTGGTATTACCAAGTTAAAAGCTTATTATCAGGAAGCAATAATTACAATTTTTTTTTCAAAACTAGCAACTTTCGCATTTCAAACGGTAATCAAGCCCCGCGCTTTCCTTTAATAACTTATGCTAGTTTATAAATTATGAATTAATACCTAAATAACCACAAGCACCTAAATAAAATATAATAATAATAAAAACTATAGGTATACTAAAATTAGTATCATGGCAACCACTATGATGATATCTTACTAATATTATAAATGTGAAAGTTTAGATGTTTGGATGTTTTTTACTCAATCACGCCAGTACAGCTGAACGGATATGAATTAAAGGCACAGAGATAGACTATAGTCTGGAATAGTACATAAGCTACTTTTTATATCGAAAAAATGTACGGTTCCCGGGAGTTTGTCTTAGTTTTTCTACAGGCGAACCCGAGCGAAGCGAGGTTGAGCCGCTAGTTAATAATATAAACAAATATATTATGAAAATAAAAAACCCGACTGCATAAAAGCTAACTAAAAAGATGAAAACAAGTTCACGATAGAATATAGTATTATGCAGTCGGAGACATACACGTTTCATACTTGCCGCAAGATGTACAATTTATGTACATACTCGTATGTATGTCTCTGACTGCATAATACTATATTCCATCGTGAACTAGTTTTAATCTTTTTAGTTAGCCTTTATGCAGTCGGGTTTTTTATTTTTATAATATATTTATTCATTTACAGCTTTTTAAGCATTTTTAAGTAGGAAAATTAGCGGTTGGTAACCAAATTTAAATCATTATATATCAAAAACTGTTATTTAAAATGAAAAATGATGAAAGAAACCTAAAAATGATTTTTAAATACCTATTCAACGATACCTCACTTGACATAGTTCGTCGATTTTCATTTTTTTCGTTTTCACGTTATGGAATTTAGCAGCCCCCATATTTATTTTTTTATGTCACCTATCTAAGAACACTTGGACTAATGAGACCAATCGAATGATACCTTAATTAAAGAAATCCATCAAGTGGTTTGGAACCAACAAACATACAAAGATAGGCGCGAAAAACATTTCCTTGCAGTCGGGTAAGAATTACTCGATAATACTCGGTAAAACTATAGACTGGGGAACATACTCGAACCCATAATCTCTGTGTAAAGAAAAGTGAATCCAGGGCTACTTCCATGAAAGAAGAACAGGGAAACAAATCAACACTTAAAAAAATTGTTAGAATAAGCATATGACTGGAACTGTTCGATGGGCCATTTCAAAATTACATACCTAATACTCTATTCTCTACGCTACTTGAGTGACTTCACACGGTTCATGTTTCATATTAGATTTACTGTTGAATAAAAAAGATTTAATCAAGAAAGATATTTATCATTTCCTGAAGAAAAAATATAAATAATGACAATTACCTACAAGTGTTTCTTTTCTTTTTGAAACACATGTGTGAAATACTTCAGCTAATTGTATGTTTTAATTAACATAACATCTGTCATATAATAGAATGATATCATAATAATATAAATAGTCAAACACGATATGAATCAGATTATTGGGAATCTTTTCATAACCCAACATAAACAGCTTATAAAATTGTAAGGTTAAAGAAGTTGTACATTAAAAAATATTTGGAAACTAACGTTATGTCTTCAGAGAAAATTTGGGATATAAAAGATATCCAATAATAATAATATCCTACTTACCGATTTGGTCCACGAGTCACCACGGTTTATCTCCATAAAATCTAATTTTTTTATTTAATTTAACGCAGGACATTGTGTCACATTTTTACTAATTTATTACAAACTAAATGGCCTGTTTAACAAGCATTTCAGACACAATGATGTTGTTCACGATTTTAATTAGTCACATATCTGCAAAAATTGATGCAATCTCTTAAAAAAACGTCAATTTTACAGACATGTATCACGTCAATGCAGTTGCTGCGTGAATGAAGAATAAACAGACATACTTATGCCTTTACAATATTAGTAAAAAAAAATTCTGAAAAAGCCAGTATAGAAAAATAGCAATATTTATTATATTACTACATGTTGGTTATATAAAACTTATACCTATCTTTTTTTTAAAAGTCAAATTGGAAGGTGCAACAGCCTTCAGTGCGAAATAAATGGAGCAAGGAAAAAAAATAATGAAATAAACCAATATTAATTCAAGACTTACCACTTTTAATTAAATACATTAATATTATTGAGGCTTTTAATGCTAGTTTTTTTATGAAGAAATCCATATATCTGATTAATTAGTGCAATAGTAGTAATTATATATAATCATAATTGTTTTACATATGTATGTTTATAATTACGAGTATAAGAGGTTAATTGATATTTAATTTCGTTCCAAAACAGGAATTAAGGCTCTTGGGTTTGAGTACATATGCCGAACTATACCTATATTGATTTCCGAATATTTCTACTACTGCAGCTACTCTATTTTACTCAGCCCTTATTTAACGTCCCACTGCTGGGAACGGCCTACCTTCAATACGAAGGGATCAGAACATACTCCACCACACTGTCCAAGTTCGGGTTGGCGGACATCACATGTCCTGCGAAAACTTGCTAGGTTCTCTCAGACATGCAGGTTTCCTCAGACCTCACGATATTGTGCTTCACCGTAAGACGAATATCGACGTAATCATATTG
Organism: Brenthis hecate; assembly: GCA_951806755.1. Taxonomy (NCBI): domain Eukaryota; kingdom Metazoa; phylum Arthropoda; class Insecta; order Lepidoptera; family Nymphalidae; genus Brenthis; species Brenthis hecate. The sequence continues at coordinate 7,403,084 of OX638249.1, forward strand.
GAAATGATTCGCACATGAAAATATCAGAGGTACGTAACCCGGAGGAACCTGCTTTACTCAGTTTCCCAAGCGAGCACGTTACCATTAGGTTATCACTGCCTGAGCTCCTCTATATTGAGCAAATATGTATGTTTATTGTTATAAAAGCCTATAAAAACTTATTTGCCTGCTTGTACCCACTCATCTGCAGTCATATTCCACTCATATTCCAGGAGAATCATAAATTATATAATTTAAGCGTTAAACTTTGCATGAAACCTTATAGAAAAAGTTCTAAAGTAAAATAAAAAAAATATACTAACGCAAGAACTTTACGACCTTTACGTTTTGCAGCTATTATCATTTCGTCTTTTGTAAACATATTATAATATATATTACAAGCTTTTGAACTTTCTTATTGCATTAAAATGAAACTAATCTAAGTGTAGGTACTGAATGCTTTATTAATGTCCGACTCATTAAGTAACAAATCTTACATACACTCCTCGATTATGCAACTACTTTATAATATATTTACTACAATTATTAAAGAAATAAAAATGTAAATGTTAAAAAAAACTTATTCCCCAAAAGACAAGCTTTAATATTCGCTTAAACAAGGCCAAGAACAATTCAACTACGACTGGGCTACTTTCAAAAATCCGTTGAATGTTTTAGTTAGCCCTTACTGTTGACATTGTTTTACGTTGTACATAAAATTTTAAAATAAAATTTTATGTTAAAATTTAACTTGAAAATAAGAGTAACAAATCCTCCGTTTTTCTTCACAATTTGTTGTATTACAATTTGAGCGTTTTGAAACATATTTGAAAAATACGTAGTTACATTAACTAATGCAGATGCTCGTAAAGGAAAAGATTGATCGTTTAACTTGAAGCATGTATATGAAAACGAAACCTTTTATAATTGAACTATTGTCCTATTTTTATTGTCGTATTATCTATAATAAGCATGTATTTAATAATTAAAACAGCAGTATAAAGAGATCAAAGTTCAGGCATTGAAAGCATTTGTAAATATTTTCCGGCTTCATCTGACAGTCAATAATTATTATATTAACATAATTATACTTGATGACTAGGTATTATATATTACAGGTACCTATAATAAAAGTTTAAAATAAAATCATCTTTTGGTATTTTTTCGCGGATTTATTTTGATTTTTGGTTCCCGACGCGACGTTTCGAATACTTTACAACAGTCATGGTCACAGGAACGACTCTACGCGTATAAATCTAAGAAAGTACTCGTATTATAATAAAAGTTTTATGCATCTAATACTCTTTTGAGCAATGGATGAAATATCATACAAGACAAATTTTGTAAGACTTTTCTACATACACGAGCAGCTGACAGCTTGTAAGCAATACTGTTGCTCGGCTATACCTACTATATGGATTCAAACTTTTGAAATCTATTTATGAGTATTGCAACGATTAAAAAAAGTGTACTAATTTGTACAGAATAGTAATTTTTGTAAACAATTTAATAAACATTCTGTATTGTTGACAAGATAATGATATCATTACTTGTTTTTTATTGCTTATTATTTTTGTTTGAATTCTGTAGAGGGTAACTTGAGGAATAGTTCTTAATATGCCTTGTTCCTGTTAACATCCGGAAGTACGGAGCTGGCCGAGATTTCGATCTTAGCAGCATCCGCTGAGTTACTACCTTTTGCCAAAAGATAGTTTTACGTAAGTTAGACTTAAAAAATAGTGTTACTATCTACTGTTTTTATTTTATGGCAACAAATGTTATTTATACTTGTTTGTTTTTATTTTAAGTTACATACGTATACCTCAATAAAATGTATAATAAACTTCATAAAAAGCAGTTATTTCGAAATTACAGACAGCTAGCGAAACCGCGAACCGGTACTACAATAAAGTCTTTTAACTGAAATTGTAGACATTGAGGCTTAATTATCTTTCCAAGACATCACTTCAAAATTGTAATTTAACTTTTTACTAAAATTTAAATTAACTTATTTCCGTTACAAAAGCTTTTGTGTTTGATGATATAAAAAATATGAAATAATACGATAGTGTACAATTTATTTCTTACATAAGTTTTACTTGAGCATGCTAGCGATTATATCTTATAGGTATAATTAAGTTGGGAGTTCCCAGATCACTAAGAAATACGATTGATTTGATGATAACATGTATCTCCTATACTCGTATACATACATACACGGTCATTTAATAATCAAGATTTTGTTGATTTGTCTTTATTTTAGGCAGCAAGCAAAATAGAATTTAACTTTGCACTAAATTTCCGCTCCATTTTTTTTAATAAGTTTTAGGATCACTTACTGAGTATAAAATCACAAAATGCCGACAGATTCAGGTGCAGCTTCAGACGCCAACGTTTTTTCAAGATGGCGTCTTCGTCTTTCATAATAAAATCTGTTGCTTTATTAGCAACAGATTTTAATTTATAATTAACTTTCAAATTAACAGATATCAACTATTATATTTGAAAGGATCGGTTACATTCTTTTAAACTCTTTTTTTTATTTGTTAGTTGCGGCTATAGAGTATCACGTCGAGTACCATACCTGGTGTATTGTGATAGCCGCATTTTAAACTAGAGTCACCCACTAAACCCTGGCTGGCGCTGTAATAAACTGTAGGTTATATTTAGGGGTATAGTCCATACTTTCATCTTGGCATATAAACTTTTTCCCAAGATGAATATTGCGCTTGTGCAAAAGAGGTCCACACTCACACAGAAAATGGAGTGGCGTTTCATCTGCCTCCATACATCTTCTGCAGGTTTGTGTGATACTCAACCTTAGATTGAACTTGTGCCTGTTTAAGCAGCAGTGTTCTGTAAGATTTCAAACTCGTTCCTTAATATTTAATGCCAGCATACACATATGTAAATGGAAATAAAATTGGAAAGCCGCAAGCGAGTATTAGTTTTGTATACTAATACAAAAATTTACATTTGCACATTAATCATAATCAATGCATAGGTAATGCAATTACTATTGTATAATAATAATTCTTGTGCAATGTTAAATATAAACATAATTGTGTTTTGTTTGAACATTACAAGCAAAATTGTATTTGTATTATTATAAAGATCTTTGCCTTTTGCAAATAAAAAAAGTTTACAACTTTTAAATATAGAAGTAATTTACTTAGTGCAAATGTTGTTTGAAATATATAATTTGCACAGAAATTAGAATAATAACTTTAAAACATTTATTTGTAGCGAATCAATTAAAGATTTGTTTAAATGAAGTTTTCTGCTGACCTAATGATAATGAACTCTAAAATTTTTACAATGTGCGCGCACACCGACAGCTAAAAAGCGACATGATGAAGTTAGCTGCCAACCTTTTACAAACAGAGAGTTGTGGCATACGTAATGAAATCTTTAGCTATTTTTGTTTTGTTACGCCAAAGAAGTATAACTCCTTAGGGGCCATTCAAGTATTACATTAGCAGAATTTTAGTAATTATTCACCCCTCCCTCCCCGTTGTCATCAAAAGTAGGCAAATCTCTAACTCCCCTTTTTAACGCTTACGTAAGCATGACGTCTCAATTATTTCGGGGAATCTCTGAACATGATTTTTGCTTAAGTAATTTTGTTATGTGTGTTTTGAAAATATTGATTTGACAAATCGAAATCTACTAAATTTTAATTAATTTTATTTTTAATCACTAAATATTGTTGACGTAATCACCACCGAGATCCCAACGACCCCCATGTCATCAAAAATAAGCTAAACAAAGACCCCCATGCCCCCCTTTGGTACTTAGGTAATACTTGAATGACCCCTTACGTGCGTACATAAGTACACACACACACGTTTTTTTTATATATAAGCAATACTGCTATGTAATGATACGCGATATAAACCTATTACTTTTACTAACATTTTAATGTGCTTAGAATCTTTTGCTAATTTTGCAAAGACATATTGTATCTAATGATATTGGTTTTAACTATTTTTTTCTTTTATTCCTGATGAGCGTTACGCCATGTGAAAACTTTAAATATTTGTTGTAGAAATTGCAAAAGTTTGCTCCAAAAACAATATATGAATAAGATTATCATAAAGTTTAATCTCGCGTACTGGTCATAATGAAAAACATGAGGAAGACGTTCTTAATTAGCATCAATTGTATGTAGGACGTTATAGAGAACATAAACTGCTTATAAATATACCATTTCAACACTAAGTGGCAACCTATCCGCATTCTGCATCGAAAATAACAACTAGAAGTAATAGTAGAATAATAAATAGGTTGTAAATAAAACTGAAGTGACTATCTATGATTTCATTTGTTTGAATGTGTGCCTGTTAACGTCTGGAACTCCTAAAATGTTCCCGACAGCATTTTCTTGGTATGGAGTTACGTACACCAGTACTCGTTATTACGGAATTGTTTGAATTGGAAATTCACATGATATGTCCAAACTACTTGATAAATTTTGGTGTCATTTGCAATTTGACGTGATATAACAGTTTCTTTAGAATACCAAATACAAGAAGTACCTATCTAATTTAATTAAATTAGTATGACGACACTGGACTGCATATTTATATTAGTAGGTGTGATTAAATTATTCTTTTTATACTCGCACCGAACTCGGGATAGCAATACAAGATTACATTAATAATGTTGCCTCATGTCTAAAAATCGGTAAACATCGTAATATTTCGGGGACGCCTATCTCTAGAAGTAAATTTTCCGAAATGATAATATTGAAACTTATCAAAACTAATGTACTGTAATTTATCAAAACATTCAAGAATGTTTGAAAAATTTAAATTAAAAAAAATATGTGATAGTCACAAAATAAATAGACAAACTCATAACGACGAGTTTTCATCAATCATCTTCCAAGCTATATGCATATTATATCGATAAAAATATTATACTACATAATAACAATCTTTGAAATAAAAAAAACTGAACTGTTAAGTTTCTCGTAGGCTCATCCTGGTATGACTAGGTACATTGCTAGCCGATGGCTCCCCGCGGACAGAACACTAACTCAATTTTGAATTTGAGTTTAAATGACTGTTGGTTTTCCGAGGTGCAATGTAATAAAAAAATAGACCAGAAGTAAAAAAAAACAGAACCGCTAGTGAAGACGGGTGTGATTACGATAGTTATTTAAAGTTTCGTCTTTTTCGACATATCGCAAAATTTCGATGACCATTAGTTAAAAGTCTATTTTGCTCTACAGGTGTAAAAATCATTGTTAGAAAAAATCATCGGACTCGGAAGAGGTACACAGTCGTCTAAAAAATTTCAAAAGGTACGTGGATCGATCCGCTTGAGCGATTAGTTAAGATATTTCTACTTAGAATTAACTCTAACCTCTGCCTTTTCGGATGCTATTTCAATCTCCGTACAGGGTTTTTTTTGTATATGTAGATACCACAAATGTCATTGTCTGTATGTACACAGGGTACTTTAATTAGGATCATAGAGTGAAATAGGTTTATTATACTATACTCGGCCACGCGATGCTGTGTTGCTCAGTCTAATTAAATCCAGTGGCGAGTTGCTATTTTCATTTGCGAACGATTGTCCAATCGTTTTTGTCGAGATGATCGGCGATTTACACCGAAATGGAAAGCCTAAAATCGAAATGGAAAGTAAAAAATCTTCTCCATGTAATAAAAACTATTTTGTGTAAAAATATCAAAGCAATCGGTAAAGAATATTCGAATATTTGCCGTGTTGCAATAACGAACATTTACAATTAAATTAGTAAATTATATTTAGCGAGGTCATCAAAAACCTGTAAAGATATTAAATATCTATGAATTTGATTGGTCTATTTCTAATGAACAATAAATAGAATCTTTTTTTTTAAACTAGTTAACAATGTACATTTTGTTATCTTTTAAGATTTGAAATATCTTATCTGCATACTACAATATGTACATATATCTCCTACTAAAGAAGACAGATGGTATCATATAATGGAAGATTCGACAATATATTGCGACAATAACGAGGCTACTAGAATGATTCTGTTAGAAAGTAGTGCAGGGCCACTTTCGACGCATTTTATATTGGTGGCTTTATTTTCATGATATATGATCTATTTTAGTTTAAACTTTGTAAATATTTTTTAAGATAATATTCTATTCCATCTATTATAATTATTTACTATAGTATATTTACTATACTATGTTATAAGCTACACCTGCAGATTGCTTTGTATGTGTTTTATACTGAGTCTGTAACCATGCAAACAAAATGTGGAGCTTAAAAGTTAAACTGTCTTTAGTGATTTATCCAACTGCACCAAATGTTTCTCATCAAAACATGCTCAGTTAACTATGTATTGTGCAATTTAATAGAAAAAAACAACAGACAAAAGTTGTATCATCTCCTAATTTGGCTTGAAACATAATTTTCATAACATGGTAATACATAATATAATGTATTTTTAAATGTCATTATAATATGTTAAAATTATTTTATGTACCTATTCTGCTAAGTAATATTCTATAAAAGTAACATGATTAGGTATCCTAGGATAAAATATAGACAATGTTACTCTCCAGCTCGTAAACTATATTGGATCTCCACAAGTAACTAATTTAAAAAAATCTTTTCTACCATAGGGTAGCTTTAATTTTATTTATTGAGCACAAAGTTCCCAATTGCCTGTATTCTTTTATATTCAGCGGCTTTAGTTTATCAATGGTAAAACATAAGTCTTCTATGGCTTGGTGAGACTGTGTATTTTTAAACCCTGATTCAAAAACAACAGGGTGTTATAAGTTTGACGTGTCTGTGTGTGTGTGTGTCTGTCTGTGGCATCGTAGCTCCCGAATGGATGAACCGATCTAGTTTTTTCTTTGTTTAGAGGTGAATAAGTCAGGAGTGTTCTTAGTTATGTTTGATGAAAATCGGTGCAAGATGGTCAGCGTTTTTTAAATTTTTAATTTAATGTTGTAATAATTGTAGCCGAGATTATTTTTGAAATAGGGTAAAAACTAAAAACTAATAATGTCGATCAACAGCAAATGTGTGCTTGTTGGTTTGTCAATTTGCCTTTTGTTTGATAAACAGCTGCTGAATGGAAAAAAAATATAATTTTCTTTATAATTAGTTTCATTACTATGAAACATTGATATTCTAATTCCTTTATTGATAGGTACATGGTTTTACAATAAATATTACATAATAGTCATATGAAAGTCATAGTATGATGAATATCTGTTTCATAGCAGTGTAGAAATATGAATAAAGAATGAAATTGCTATAAAGAAATTAGTTTCATAATATTTTAGGCTTATTAATATTATTACTTAAAGTACTTAAATAAGTATTTAAGTCAAATAAATAAAACAAATATTACATTAAAATTGGAAAACTTTCAACATTTCAAACTTGTGATGTAAGTACATACAACAAATCCATGCCAATATTATAATTGTGAAAGTGTATTAATTTGCCCTTCAGCTTCACGTCAAACTGGCATAATTTTTATATAAACAAATGTAATGAAAAATAAATATTCAAATTTAATAATAGTAAAATCATAATAAAAAAACAAGTAAAACCAACAAGCAGTCCCTTGGTTACTGTACTTTACAACTAAAAATATAAATAACAAAGTATTACTTACTATTATAAATCCCTTTAGACTTAAGTATATCTTGTGTTAAGTAGTACCAATAATATTTATCTTTAAAATAACTTGCGCAACACGTTTTGCTGGCAAATAACGAAACAATTCAAGCAGTCACATTATAAACAAAAAATTAAGCGTTATTTGACAGTACCAATTATTTACTGAAGTAAGAGTAACATTGACATCTCGCAAGTGGTGCCAACTTACCAGTTACAGCAGAAATATTTGTAAATACTTAGCTACCTAAGCCAAATAGTGAGCTAAGAGCTTTTAGTAAACTACAAAAGGCTAGAATAGCCAGTTAGACATTGGTTTACAAGAGTTCTTTCTTAATCCTGTTTTCGTAATACAGCTCTTATTAACAAATAATATAGGTTTGGTTGAATACTCTGGCCTATATGTGATAATAGTATTGTATCGGTAGTCATTCAATTTTAAGGTGAATAAGATGATTTTTATTAATAAATCAATTTTAATTTATAATTTTGTTTTCAGATAAAACAATGTATCGGTGATGGACATTACATTTTACGAGACGAAAATGTTGGAAGTACCAGACAATGTAAGTTGTATTGGAAATCCGTTAAATAGGTAGTCTGTAGTATAACTATTTACACAAGCGCTCTTTCCTCTACTATATATTAAATATAAATACGCGAATAAAGGCCTTTTGATAAATTATGACTTTGTATTTTATGATATATAATTAGAATTAATTAAAGTTGCCTACTCATAAGGGTACTAGTTTTTTCTCACTTAATCTAAAGCAGTTTAACAATGGTTATAATATTTATTCCTTATTTTCATTTTTAATGTATTGTTGTATAAATAAGTACGTAAGGCCACATACATAGGTACAATAATAAAACAACAAAAGCCACGTGACATCACAAAAATAAATCGTTGTTATATTATCTCCGTTTGGAAAACATCCAAAACATGAGAGGCAAATCGAATACCAATCTTGAATTATGATCCATGTAGCTTTGATAATAAGGAGGTTGTTTTGCGGCTATACCTACAGTACGACTTCAGTAATTACTTTTATTTAGTTTACGAATTGACGCGTAGACTGAAGACTTTTCTTGTTATTATAAGCTAAGTTTAAATATTTTTGTTAGCATATTATAGTAAAGATATCGCTCACTTTCATCATTTGCTTGTGTACCGTTGAGCTATAGGATTTGCTCTAACTTTCTCCGCGATACTTGATAAGGTCAGTAAACTTAAAGATCTACCCTCTTAGACGAGGTGACTTTCTATGATCGATATCGCTTATAAAAAAAACTATGTGGGAATAACAACATTTTACATAACTATTGTATCTATCTACAACGTATGTCATTTACGTACAATTTTTTATATTTTGTTAACTCAAGCAACTAAAGAATGTCATCTTGTTTAAATCTTTTACTATGTTTATCCTTACTCATTTTATAAATGACAAAATGCATTCTGCATTTTGTCATTTATAAAATGAGTAAGGATGGTAAAAAAGGTATTACAATAAAATTACATCTTGATATGGTCATACATATCAAACACTACAATTATATTGACGTATATCCGTTTCTGGCGTAGTACTCCTGTTATTCCGGAAGAACCTTACATTCATCGACAATTATAGTTAAACCATGAATAAGCAATAGGCAACAGAGTACGAGACAATGTTATCTCTTATTTATGTGCAAATATTATCTTAACATACGATATTTTTTTAGTAAACTCTTTTACGGCTAAGGGTTGGCATTCGTCAGAATATGAAAATGTCGCTTTATATTCTATTTAAACTTATAATCTATTAAAAATTATATATTAGTAACAAATCAATATTCTCAAGGGGTCATAAAACTACAACAAGTTATAGTTAAACGGGCAACCTCTAGGCTCAGTTCATAAAGTACATTGACCACAACCTAACTGCGTCGGTCAGTAAGTGACCATAATAGGTAATGTGCCTTTGATTTCTGTTTACTAACTTGGTACTTATTTTCTTTTTTCGTAGAGAGAACATTAAGCTATTATTATTGGAAGACGTAAATTAGTAAACTTGAAATTTTTTTAGTTGTTAAAAGTTCATTACACTTCCGGTCCATTCAAAACATTATTATTAGTACTTTTTAAGTTATTATTACTGGCTGGATACTATAAGACGCATAGAAGCTAGCAGAAGCTAAAAAATCTTTATCAGTTCTTTACATTTATTCGAACGATGATAATATTTTATTTAATAAATCTGTATAACATAAACTTATACTAAATACATAAAAATTGAAATTACGTAGAACATTATCCCACATATTTGGAAAAATTAACAATTTGAAAACTAATTAGGGAATTATTGTTTTATCCCAGCCCTATATTTGAGGTCAAGCTGCATGATATTAGTTATGCAAACGTTTAGTCTTGCGCGGCAATTCCTAACGATCGACAGTATACGGGCATTATACGGTTGTCGTATGAAAAAAATATTTTTGTTTTTTAACTGACTAATATTACATAACTGAAATTTCGCCACATTTTGAGTTAAATTAGATAAATACGAAGTGTTGGCTTGCCTGGATTACTTTGCTATTTAGAATTAAAATTGGATGTTGTTTCTTATTGGATGAGCTGGTAAGTACTGTTTGAATAAATGATTATAGCTTATAATAAATATGCTCACCACCACATATATAGGTATATAATATTTGACAGACGAAAATGTTTATTCAATCGTAAAATTAACAATAAATTCGTATTAGTATTTTTACCGTCCATATATTATTATTAGATGAAATGTAAGTACGTAGACACAAACGTAGTAATATGAAACAGCCACTGTCCTTATTTTTTATCATTATTTACATAATTTATTTACGCCAAATTATACGCATGCTCTTGGAGAGTGTCTTGTTGACTACTTTTTCTGAGCGCAGCCGGAAGGTCGGTCGGTCCAAATAAAGATTTCGGTTTGCATGTATCTGCATTGAATGCTGAGCAGTAGTGCTCGCATACCCTATTTTAGAATCAGCTTAGTTAGTTAACGTGCTAGAAACGTGAACACGTTAAAAAATACTTCGAATAAATCTTTCCAGGACTTAATACTTTCGAAAATATATAGTATATACATAGCTGACATAATGATCAATTATATAAATCAATTCGTGCGAACATGATTAGTTTAGACATTTAGATATATAGATATATTTAAGTGATCGTATACATAAATCAAAGAATTTTATGGAGAATTTACACGTGGTCGATTTCTGATACACGATTGTTACGCACGGTGAAAATGAGCATGTTTTTCATATTTTGTACTCGACTTACTTTGTTTAGGTGAATTCACCTTATCTGTCCTTATAAACTATTCTAATCTACCCACTTCTTTTAGTAATACTTTTCGTAACTTACAATAATTAGGGTCAATTATAAACAATTTTAACAGTATAATATAAAATACGTTTGTAAGAAAAAATATACCTAATAGAATATTTTTTTTTATTTGTACACCCCTATTTTTTGATGTGTTGAAATACAGTGCAAATGCTTATGTTTATGTGAGTATCTCTATTTAGTATTTACATATATCAAGACAACGATATTTAGTTAAGAGATAGTAAAATTGCGTTCTCGTTAAAACCGTAATGTGATGTTTTAATGTTCTACTTTAGAGGATTACAAAAACAAATACTTATATTTTCTTTTATTTATCAGTCTTAAAACTCCACAGCTCGTTTTCCGCAAGTTTTACATATTTATTGATTAGACGATATGAATAAATGGAAAATAAACTTATCTACATATATACATATAATAGGTAAAGTTTTAAGACGAATCTGTACATTAATTTATATGTTTTAGAAAAACTTATTGAAATAGTCATTATTATCGATACAGAGGCCAAATCTATAGGTTTTATATAGGTTTTAGATTTTTGTGTCTGTCTGTTTGGGAACGCATCACGAGAAAACTACAGGATAGACTTTAATGTAATTTGGTATAATGATAGCTGGTTATTCGGGTCAATATATAGGATACTTTTTACTGCTGGAAAATATCTCATCTCTGAGAAATCTATACTAAATGTTAAAACGTAAATAGGGACGAATTCGGGAGCGGAGCGAGGTTGAGTCTCTAGTAATGATGTAAATATGCAAAGAAAGTACTTTTAGGTATTTCCAAAACGAAAAAATTTTTACGAAAATATTTTTTTGCCCTTGGGTAGGCTCCAAACCTGTAAACTAGGCTAGGAGATGGTACACTTTTGACACGTGTCAAGAGGCTAACGTGCCATTACAGTTTTAACTTTAGTTGAAAAAAAAGACTTACCTTTAGGCTTTAATTACATGATTTCATAATTTTACCTCAACTATTCTTGCCTCAACATAAGTTTGTATATTTTATGAAAAAAATGTCTTAAGTATAAAGATATTAATAGTAACATTTAATAAATTTATGATCAGGTAAAAAAGTAAAATAAGGATAAAACTTTATTTAGTTATACCCATAGGATTTTCCTTATAGTTTATGGAATCTGATTCTATAAGTGGTACACCACAAGTAGTGCTTGCTTCAACGTGAAGTCTTTTATATACATAATAATTATATTAACTCTGTTCACGTTCGTAGCTTTTATAGTTGGGAAATTTGAACGACGAATTCGAAAACGACAATTGATTACCTATTTCGTATGAACGTAACCATTTTTAAAAACTAAAGTAAAAGTTACTTTAAGCTGAAGAAAATAGCATATGTAAAAATATTTATTCACATTATACATATGCATTTATTAAATGACAAATGTGTCATTTACATATTATTATATACATACACCTAGTTTATCGTTCATAATATATATATTTTTTTCAACAATTGATTATAAAATAAAACAAAATATGTTTCATTTTTTGGCGTAAAGTAATATAGAAAAGAAAAAAGAAGTTTTGTTGTAAATTATTTTACATTAAATTTAGTAACATTTATGCACTATATAAGAGCTACAGGTAAAAAACAAAAAATAAACAAGCAACAGTAGTTTATGATATTTTTGCTGTAAATATTCAAGTTATCGTTAATCGATTTAAATAATTTTCATAAATCCACCATTTATTGCTAATAAAGTAATAACTATAAAAATATGATAATGTAACATTCAAATGAGTACAGAGGAAAATAAATTAAGTTATAAATATAATAGATCGTATTAGATGCATTCATATATTTATTCCTATATTATAACCCATGCATTTTATTTTGACATTAATTACGTACATATGTATGTACCTACGTATTTACGGTGAATATGTGTAAATTACTCTCAAGTACAAATTAAGAACTGCGCTGTATTGTAGGAGGAAAGCAAACACTCATAGATGACACATACTATATCTACTCGTAAATAATTAATTAGACTATGTAAAGGTAGCGAGTAATATTCCTTATTATGGCTTCGTTACTAAATAATTGTTATTAGGAGTATATTTGACACCATGTTGCTATTAAAAAATCTATGATATATTTGTTCACTATTATTTCTGAATTTCGTATTGAGAAAACCAAAGACAAAACAATTGATTTTTTTAATTTTGTATCGTTTTTTTTTATAATTAAAATCACATAGCAAAATCAGTCAGATAAGTAAGTAAATTTTAATAAATATAAATGGCTGATATTTTTTACTGCAATATAGAAAACTAAAGTTTGAAATACAAACCTACCTAGTACATATTATTTGATTCAATGGTATGGAGCTAATGTGATATCGGATATACACTTAGTTGCGTAAATAAAATAATAAAAAAAAAATAGTTTCAAGAAGAAGAAACCTGCTAAATATTGCTTATATTAAAAAAAATAAGTACATGGCTTTTTTAAATGAAAATATTAATTTGTTTTCGTTTCAAAATCAGTAGGTATATAATCGATTAATAATACATCAGCTCAAACTAAATAAATATTCCTTAAAGTATGTGCACCAGAGAAAAATATTCATTGCTCTCTGGAAAATATTAATGGTTTCTATGGCAACATGTTGTTACAATGCATTATGGCAAAATCAGTTTTTTTTTTGCATAATACATATAAAGTTCCAATAACGACGTGTAAGGTTTTAAAACGAAAAATTCTAAAATAACAATCCTAAAATTACAAAAATCATTACAATATAAGTAATTTTCAGAAAACTTACAAATATTGTTTTAGAATTGATTTTGTTATAAGCAGGAGCCAGGAGATGAAATAATTTGAACTCACAAATTAATATACCTAGATATGTTCGAAGGTGATAAATGGTTAATTAAAAAAACACAAATCGATGACGTGTTTAGGCCATAGAAACCTTTTTTTCGCGAAACGCTAAACATGCTATTGTTTATTGCGGTTGAGGTATAGTATAGTACAGTAATATCATAAATGATCTTCATGAGATATTACGTATCATTTTGAAATCGGTATCTTAAAACAGTGTAAGGTTTAATCAAAGCGCGAGTTGCGGTTTCCTCAGTGCGCTTTTTCCTTTTGCGGCGGAAACTTGTCGACCGCCGAAATGTCAAACTTCCCGCCATTTTTTACGCGATAGTTCTGAAAGTTATCTGTGATTTGTTTTACAATATAATATAAGTATATGTTTAAAAATTTTAATATTATTGAATAGTAAGATACTTGAATAATTAAATAATAAACAGTGACTAGTGATAAAAATTTGGAAAATATGAAAAAGGTTTGTTCTACATTCTAATATTTTTCTACAATTTATGTAGCTCTCTCAACTACTTATAATTGTAACATAACTGAGCTAAATTATTTGTTTGACAGTGTCTTAATTTTTAACTTAAAATACATTTGAGTTCGCATGCTTACCTAAATAAAAAGCATTAACACAAAAACCTTAACATAGTTATTTACAACTGATAACTAATGAATGTTGTGTATTGCTTTAAGTAATAATAATATTAGTAAGAACAAAAATATTAGTGGAAGATATGTTTGGTAATGAGCTAGCAAAAAAATTAGGTTTGCATTTACATTATAAGAATACATTTAAAAAATTGTAATTATCGAGAAATAAATGAAGTGTATTCCATAAATAAGATTACAATTAATGTAAAATAAGTATTTTATCAAAAAAAAAATGTTTTTGGAAAATATAGTTGTAAAACGTATCTTAGATAAAAATACACCTAAAGCGTGTAACTTAGATACTATCACAAGTGTTAACATAAAAGGTGTAATATTTTTAGCTGGGTAACAACTTATAACAATAAAATAAAATAAAATAATAATGCCGTGTAGAGTAGGATAAGATATTATTTTACAATTGATATTAAAATAATTGTTACTGAAATTTAAGTTGTGATCATAAAAGCGAGTTGCGTACCTTTTAAAGACTTAAAATTATAATTTAGTTTTTTTCAATCCGTTACGCTGATAAGAGGAAGAAGTAACAAATTCACTCTCCCTCATTCAATTTTGTGAGTAAGCTTTTATAATATGAGTGTAGTTACTGATTATTATCATGCCGGTACAATCATTAATTTTTAATTTAGTTTTAACCACACACTAACTCGTAATATACCATATAATTATTACTGTTTAAGTTATTTTTTAATCACTAAAGGCTTGTTCAATATAGGAGGTTTCATTAGTCCAGCTGGTCTAGCAACTATGTAAAATTTCAAACTGAACAAAATATTTACTTATAATCTTTGAAATCCATTAGACAACGAGAAATTAAATGGATAAGACAATGAAAATTTAGGTTTGCATGTATTTTTATTGCCGAATCACAAAAAATTAAAATTAAAAATTTCGTCCAAAAAAATTGTAATCTTTGGATGGACCACTCTTATCACCTACTACTGAATATACACAGAATTTTATAAGAATCGATCAAGCCGTTTCGGAGGAGTTTTGTTACAAACACTGTGACAGGAGAATTTTATATATTAGAGAGATAAGAAGTCTGTTAAAATTTAAAATGGACTTACAAGATTTGATCACACAGTTAATTATAATGTGAATCTACTCAAAGCGTCTTAAAAATGATAAAACGTTATTATTATTATTATTTTATCATTCAAATTCTTTTTTTAAGTAAAAACGAAAAATATTATTATAACAATTAATAAAATAATAAATATTTTTTCATAGTTTGGTTGCTTATTAATTTGAAAATTTACAATTTACAAATAAAAGATGCAAGATGAGTACAGGAAATGTTTTCGCGAAAATATAAAAAAGTTTGTTCTGACTGATTTACGAACGCGAAGACGAAACCGATGGACGTTAATTTCTATTGCTAAAAGTTATGAATTGCAAGGAGTACTATTTTTAACTTGCTACTTTTAAAGAATACTTTATATGAAGTAACCGTTGTTACTGTATGAAAAATTATATTATATATAGGTATCTATATGCATTTTTTTCCGTTGCTATCTTCTAAGATTACTATTTTTCTAATTTGTTTATATTTATGAAAAATATTTATAAAAAACAAAAAAACAATAGAGCGACTCGTTAAAATAGACATTTCGCGTTTAAACCGACAGTGTGCACCGAGGGGCTGTGTCGGCCCCACCGGATTTTTGTTTTACTAGACAGAAATAGGAGTGTCCATTTTTTTGGTAGACGATAGATAATTTACTAGTAAGTCCCACAGACCATAACAAATATAAATTTAAATAAAAAGCACTCACGCACACAGTACTATGTTCATTATAGTTGAGATGGACCGCATAAAAACATTTACATAATAACTCTTTTAAGTTTTAGATAATCACTAATGATGTCATGTAAGTTGTAACTTAACGAAAATTGTCAAAAAACAAAGATTATAAACACATAATGTGACTGTCATTGTCACCAAATATTTAGACTAAATGACAAACGTAATAAAAAGCAACTGAGTGCATCGAGCCGTGACAAACACTAACCACTAGTATAGCGTGGTAGCGTGGAAGACACTCATTTCGCTGATTGCTCTAACAATTACCTTGCCAGTGACATTAGCGGGTCGATCCTGTATTTACGTATAAACTATAAAGCCATGCAAGAAACAAAGCCAAATAAATTACGATTTTGCTACCATAAGTTCTCTGAATACTTCTAGAATTGTACTTTGGCCTCTTACTATTATGAAAGAGCATTGTTTTTCTAAGTAGTATCTTATGTTTAATCTTTACCAACCCAATAATATTCCATTTCAAGCCGATGGTGGGTAAAAATTAAAATTCAGTTATTATTAGTTATTACTAAGATTTAATTACTAGCTTATTAACTAAATAATTCATCGATAATTTAGTATATTAATCTATTTGAATATAACAATAATTTGACTTTACGTATATTTTGTTTGCTTGTAGAGGCATTGGATATGATCTTGAATATATACCAAAATAAACTGAACAACATTCCTCACATGTGTAGTGTGTCACATCTGCTAATGTGTATCAATGCCGATATTGATCTTTGTAACGTGTCATGTGGGAAAATCTAACTCATAAAATTATGCATGCATTATATTGAAGGAAGCTTATACCTTTTGCATAAATAAAAATCTTTTAAAATATAAGCATTTATACCAATAAAATTTTCCGTAAATGTAAAGTGGAAAACCATACAGGATAGTAGACATAATAATATCCCATCCAGCCCTTTCTTTAACGTCCCATTGCTGGCCACGGGCCTTCCTATAGGTATAGCTATATTACGACTATATAGCCACCATGGCCAAATGCGCATGGCTTTTAAAATCTAGTTAGGTTCACCCAGACTTGCAGGTTTCCACGATGTTTTCCTTCACCGTAAATCGTGTGAAGTGTTTCGCACATGAAAATATCAGAGGTGCGAGACCCGAGATTTAGTTTTCCAAGTGAGTGCGTACTACTATTACTGCCTTCAGGATAACATACGTTAATATAATTAATAAGCTACAACTTACCTTTTGTCTTTGGAAAAAAACATAGAAAGTTAAAACAAGAAGTTTATCAACCAACTTCAAAAAGGAGGAGGTTCTCAATTCGACTGATTTTTTTTTTATGTTTGTTACCTCAGAACTCCGTCATTTATTAACCGATTTGGACAATTTTTGTGTTGTTTGAAAGTGTATACTTCCAGATTGGTCCCATTTAAATTTCAAAAAGAAATGCCACCCCTGGGTGGAAAAATAGCTAATTATGAATTTAGCCTACCTACATTTATGACGACACGTTTGGCTCAGTTTGTAGTGACCCTACTCGCTGCGCCAAAGGTCGCGGGTTCGAGTCCCGTTGGGGGCATACGTTTGTGTGATGGGCACGAATGTTTGTACTCCAGTCATGGGTGTTTATATTTATAATATGTATGTATTTAAAGTTATATATGTATAATGTATCAACTATCTGGTATCCATAACACAAGCCTCGTAGCTTACCATGGAACTAGATGGCGCTGTGTGTTAATGTCCTGACAAAAAATTAATTGTCATATTGACTTGAAACTTTGCAAGTGTTTCTATTTCCGTTGATAGTACAGTGGTTCGGTATTGTTGACCTGATCTGATGGTAAGGCCAGAAGGTGGATAGGTGGAACTCTTCAACGGCTAATAATAATAATAATAATAATAATATTTTATTTCACAAAAATACATACATATTGTAGTTGAAAAGCATATTGAACAGTACATTTTGAAACAAACAATTTAGACTATCAATACAAATAATACGGTTGTCTCTGCTGCCGTACTAGGAGACCTGTATTACGGCATACAGTGCCAATCCCCCAAAATATTGTCAGAATTAAATTATCTGTTTAGTTTGCGAGTGTGCTATTTTGAGCTGTTGGTTGGTGCTATATGTATATATGTATGTGTCTGTGATGGGTGTGTGTGTTAATGTGTGTGTGTGTGTGTGCGTGAGTGTGTGTGTGCGTGAATGTGTGTGTGTGTGTGTGTGTGTGTGTGTGTGAGAGAGAGAGAGAGAGAGAGTTTGTTGTGAATGGGTAGTGATTATATGAAAAATATAGTAGTTCTTATCTGGAGTAGATCAGCAATGATTCTGTGTTCGAATAATCCTGTTTTAAAAGCCAGTCCGTAAGTTTAAGTTTTAGGTCGTAGGTATTTAAATCTATAATGTTTAATTTTTTATGAAGGTTTCTATAAATATGTACACTTAGGACAAAGAATTGGTTTTTAGCAAACGAGGTTCTGTGTTGCACATTTGGTGGAAGGTTTGTTCGTTTATTTGAATTTGATGGGCTAACATACTTGTGTCTTCTCAGAGTCGACATGAGCACGAAGAGCTGTCGGACCGTCAATACGTTAGTTTCTGAATAGACTTGGGAAGTTGGGTATTTAAAGGGTTTTCGCAAAATAACTTTTAGTACAGCTCTCTGTGCCCTCTCAACCCTAAGAAGACTTGCTTTACTTGCACCGCCCCAAGCAGCAATACAGTATCCAATGATCGATTGACATAGAGCGAGGTAGGTCATTCTTAGAATCTCTAGGTTAGATGACTCCCTAAGTAGTTTAAAAGTGTGGATTAGTCGCATTATTCTAGTGACGAGAGCGTTTATATGAACATCCCACCTTAATCCATCATCAATTTGAACGCCTAAATACTTTACAGTGTCAGTTCTTGTAAGAGGAGCACAGGAACATTGTATAATCGGTGCGTCACAGGTGTGGGCAATTATTGAGTATGAGTTTGGAGGTTTATTTCTGCGGCGAATAGTGAAAGGGATGTATGCAGTTTTGTTGATGTTTAGTGTCAGAAAATTTAGTTTCAACCATTTCATGATACTTTTGAGGGAAAATAGAATAAATAGTAGATACTTTGAGTTTGGGCTTATTTTGTTTGATTCGACAAGCCTAATACGTTAGAATTCTTACTTTGCTACTACTGTCTACACTAAAAAGGGAAAAATAAAAACTTTTAACAAAAAAATAAAAACCGACTTCAAACAAAAATACTAAAAAGTAAAAAATAACTGATTGGTAGTTTTCATTTACTATACATACCTAATCAAATATTTCAATGTCGGTGTGCTTTAGCTAAGTAATTAAAGCCTACCTATTAAATACATACCTAATCAAATATTTTCGAAATCGGTGCCGGCCCATACAAAGCAAAGCACACCGACTTCGAAGTCGGTTTTTATTTTTTTGTTAAAAAGTTTTTATTTTTGTAAGTTTGAGTTTAGAAAATAGACTTAGTGAGACATAAAAAAACCCTAATAGATTATAGAATCCTATTGAATAATGATAGAGCCCGAATAAAAAAACACAGGGAGGGGAATGAAATGAGTGAATGAATGAAATAAAGAGTTATATTATTTTATTACTCAAAATCATTGAAATATTTTTTAACATAAACCTACTTTAATGAAGTTAATTTTATACTTTTTCTATTAAATACTGCAAATTTTAGTCATAAATAAAAATATATGAAATCAACGACGATTTATCGTGTAGATATATGTATTTATAATATAATTATTGTGATTAAATAGTATATTATTTCTGATATGAAATGAAAAGTAATATTTCCTAGGAATATTTAAATAAATAGACTGATACGATATGATAAATAGACTGATAGAGAGACGTTATGACTTATAAGCATGTAATGTAGTGTGAAATAGAACCACGATAATAGCATGTGCTATTTTTATTCAATACTGGTGACTAAGCTAGGTTCATCGTCAAGGTACATCTATATATATATATATAAATCTGCCTCGGTGGTGTAGTGGCTGGCATGTACGGCTGCACACCCGGAGGTCCTGGGTTCGAGTGCCGGGTCGGGCCAAGTTTAGTTATTGAATCTTTCTGTATATTAAGCCTAAGTAACAGCCCGGAATTGGAAAGTTGGCGGTGCTTCACCCCCGTGCCTCGGAGAGCACGTAAAGCCGTCGGTCCTGCGCCTTAACTCTCACTGGTCGTGTCGAGTGGTCGTCCCACCAGAGTATGAAAGTGACAGGAATAGAGAGTGCACTTGTGTCTGCGCGTACACTTGTGCACTATAAAATCTCCTGCGCAGTTGGCTAGTCTCAATGAGATTGGCCGCCGTGGCCGGAATCGGTCAGGAGAACATCATATATAAATCAAAGTTGGGTTTGTTACAACACTTATAACTCGAGAACTGCTGGACCGATTTTTATGATCTTTGCTTTGTTTGATTTGTCTTCACTCCGAATAGCAGAATAACTATGAAAACATCGAAAAAATCACGATATATTTTTTTTAAATATATATATATATTCCATACTAGGCGTCGTAAACGTACCTAGGGACGAACTTAAGCAAAGCGAGGGTGAGTCGCTAGTTTTAAATAGATAAAAAAGTTATTGTGAGTTTATCATAGGAGATACACATGCTGTTGCGGACTTTTCTGTAGGCATTTTTAAAACCTAGTTTAAAATTATCAGCGTCGGCCGTGTAAGCTTATGATAACAGATTTTTTGACCAAACACTAATAGTTCAGCTATTTTGTATAAAATATGTATACACAAATCATTACGAGCTTTTATTTAGTTTCACCTTGCCGGGTCTGTGTAATGGAATCTTGTTAGTAAAATTTGTCCCATTTATCAGTGTCCGATTGAGCTGAAATTTGGCACATTAGTTTCGTTCCCGTTACAATGTACGATTACCTAAATGCTGCCATTTTAATCCAATATGGCGGAAGTTACAAAATTGCGATTTATCATTTCCATAGTGATCCTTATGACATGGGCAGCAAATAAAAGGGTCTGTTAAGCGAAATACGATGAGTAAAGTGACGTCTAATGACGAAATATTTATCATTACAAACTTTTATTTAGTTTCACTTGTCTCGGTGTAATCTTGCAAGTTTTTGACTATGAAGTGTAAAATGTTTTTACATTAAGTATAGTATAATATAGCAAAATATAGTATAGCATTAGTATAGCGATAGTATAGCATTAAGTTCACTGTAAGCCATACTTTAGTAAATCACTCATGTATCATCCATATATGGTCGACCACCCATTAAGCTAAGCTTTATTATAAGTGTACTTATGATCTTCTGATTATGAAATATGTCTCCAACCTAAGAAGACTTTATCTCTGGAACCTCTAAATCATACCACATTTGAACAAACGTTATTCTAAATCCAATCTGGCGGACTCCCAAAGTTGGCGGACTATGTTTTTTTATGCATGCCCATGATATGAATATCAAATGAAAGGATTTGCTTAGAAAAATAAATTAATTGTTTATAGCTGTTTCTATTAGTAAAAAATCTATAGTGGTTTAGAAGAATACACATAAGCGGAAAAACAGTGAGCTATTTTTTTATTCTATTATCTATATATATAGGTACCTACCTAGATATATCTCAGAGATTTTACCGCACTAAATTGTTTATTATGCTAATTTTTAACCCTGCTACTTAGTATTTGTATAATAAATCATTGAAGTGTTTGTATGAAGGACAACTCGGTCGAATCAGTTATTGTGTTTTCCCATGGGAATAAAAAAAAACCTGTAGTAAAAGATATCACAAATGTTGTCCCGAGTAATAAGTTAGTACTGACAAAAATTCAACAACTACTGTTGGGGGTCTATATTTATTACAGAACACGTAACAGTCATTGTTTTTAAAAAATATTTTATGCACAGATTTCGTTTTGTTACTATTTTATTATTTGTATAGATTATAAAGAGACAGAGTTTGTTTGTTTGTTTGGTTGAACGCGCTAATCTCAGGAACTACTAATCCGATTTGAAAAGTTATTTTTTCATTAGATAGCCCGTTTATTAAGGAAGCCTATAGGCTATAATATATCATCCCGGAAAAATGTATGGTTCCCGTGCAATAGATTTATTTTTGTCTAGAGGCGAACCCAAAGCGAAGCGAAGGTGAGTCACTAGTTAAGATATAATATCCTAATTTTACCGGTGGTAGGACTCTGTCAAGCCTGAGGAGTACGACTGGATGGGTACCAATCCCTTATCTATTTCTGCCGCCAAGAGCAACAATGATTACATTGTTGTGTTCCGGTTTGAAGGATAAGGATTCACCTTATCCTTCAAATACAGGCAAGAGGCATATCATCTTAGCCCTCACAGTGACAACTCATCTGCGGTTCTGTACCTTTGTAACATAAAACCTAAGTGCATGAACCGTAGGTGTTATGGGCGACAGGTACCGCTTTCCATCAGGTGGGCTGTCTGCTCGTTTGTCACTGAATATCATAAAAAAAATACCTACTACAGCTACCTCAACTATAGGTACCTTAAGAACGGAATTCCCATTATCTACACAAACTACAAATCTAATATTACCCACTTCCACACTATATCTATAAATATATTTTATATACGTATCTTCATAAATTGTGCACAATATATTTTATTAATTTTATTGCAATAACCAGTTTTTTAAATCTAGATGAATATTGTAATTATTTCTAAGTAGATTTTGCTTAGAATAAAAAGTTATCCTCAATCCATTACAATGTCGTTCGTATTAAAATACAATTACTTAATTAATTCAATTATTTTATATTAATTCGTTAATAACTGGAGTAGGTTAATAATATTTTTAAATAGCAAAAAAATCAATTTCTCTATTGGATTTTATAAGTACAAAACATTTTGTACTGACATATAGACTCGTATATAATTTATATGTACGGTTTATTTATATATTTTTTATATTCAAAATTATATATCAACTAGCGTTTGCTCGCGGCTTTGCTATAGTTTTATTCGTAATTCGTAGTACTAAAACTCGTAGCCCCGTAGTAATGCGCTTGCTTGGGAAAACAAGTGAAGCGCCTCTCACTTTTGACGTTTTGATTACCATTTACTTTATGGTGAAGGAAAACATTTTGAGAAAACCTACTGTCTGAAAGAACTTATATCATGTTTTCAAAAGATATATTGTGAAGTCCGCCAACGGGCACTTGGACAGCGTGGTGCATTATGGCCTGATCCCCCTCGTATTGAATGGAGGTCCGTGCCCAGCAGTGGGATGTTTAAAAGGGCTAAATACAAAGTAAGCTAAATATAAATAATAAGTAAATTATAAAACAATTAGTGGACAATAGAACAATTATTAATTCATAAAATAAAACTACCTACGTTAAAAAAAACCGACTTCAAAAACTAAAAACTATAAAATCTATACATATAATTTTTATTTTTGACGACGCATGTGGCTTAGTTTGTAGTGACCCTACTTGCTGTGCTAGCGGTCGCGGGTTCGAGACCCGCTGGGGGCATTCATTTGTTTGATGAGCACGAATGTTTGTACTCCATGAGTGTTTATATTTATAATATGTATGTATTTAAAGTTATATATGTGTAGTGTATCAACTATTTGGTATCCATAACACAAGCCTCGTAGCTTACCATGGAACTAGATGGTGCTATGTGTTAATGTCCCAACATATTTATTTATTTATAATAAAATTGTAACTAAGCCGAATCTGTAGATTAAATATTTTTTGGAAAATCTTATTGAAATAAACATTATTATCGATACAGAGGCCGAATCTATAGTTTTTAGAATTTTTGTCTCTCTGTCTGTCTGTCTGATACCGCATCACAGAAAAACTACTGGAGGGATTTTGATGAAATTTGGTATGGTGATAGCTGGTTATCCGGGTCAACATATAGGACTTCTTACCGCGGGAAAATGTCTCATTTCTGAGAAAAATACATAACATAAGTAAAAATTATAAAAATACTTTTTTTCAATAATTCATCTTGTATCTTACTCGCATCACAACTACTAAGCAGATTCTATCATGTTTTAGTTATCTAATTAAAACAATACTTTTCGAAGTCCATTCGAGATCTCGAAAATGCCGAGATCTCGCCGAGATCGAATTTCTGATCCATCGAGATCTCATTAGCGATCTCGTCTCGAGATTGCATTCCCTAAATAGTAGGTACCTACCTACCTACACTCGCCGCAATCTGAGAAATCTATACTAAAAAATCTTTATTAAGTTATTTTATACTTTTTAGTTTTTGAAGTCGGTTATTTTAAACGTAGTTTTTTTTATTTTTTACTTTTTAGTGTCTGTAATAGGTAGTTCTGTAAACTACAGTACGTAATAATGTAACGATTGGTTATAATATTTCTCAGTTTCTCTGCTCTGCACGCTCGCTCCGCTTCGATAAAAAAATGTTCATAAAATAAAAACTACTGAGCCAAACTATGTTAATTTTTGATGGGACCAAATGGCAACTATTCCGCATCAAACTAAAAAAGAATCACGTAAATCGGATCTTAAATCTCAGAGCAGAGCATGGGACGTTAAAAAGTGTTGAATATATTATTAAATTGGGAATTTTATTTTAAACTAAAATTACATCGTTTTAAACGAAAAACACTAATAGAGATCTATTAGTTCCCATGGGAACCGTTCATTTTTCCGGGATGGAAAGTAATCTGTTGCTTGACCGGCAATATAAGGTATCAGCATGCCAAATTTTACTAAATTAGGTGCATAAGGTGTTGTGTACTAAGCTGTATAAGATACTATAGTTTTTTTAACTATCCCACGGGAACTCTTTAGTTTTCTGGAATGAAAAGTATCTTACATGTTGACCGGAAATATAAGGTATGATCATGCAAAATTTCGTTTAAATCGGTCCAATAGTTTCGGAGATTAGCCCGTACAAACAGACAGAGAAACAAAAAAATTAAAAAAAAAACTGGATTTGTTCTATTTTTTTTCTTACGGGATGTAAGAAGATAACTGACTCGGTTTTTAGCATTTTTTTGTATGTACAGACATTCGATCTCTACAGTTTTATTATATTTACAGATAGAATAAATAACGTATAATAAAACAGTAATATATAATAATGAAAATAGTTATAGCGAGTGTACCTTAGGAGATAGACATATACTATTGATAACTTTTCTATCGACCTTTTTAAGACTTACAATTTTCTGGTACAATGTTTTGATTCATCTCTTAAGGTTTAGTTAGCGTTATATATAAATTTCTAAGGACAATTCGATAGAATCAGTTATGTTTTCCCGTGGGAATGAGTGAGATGTGATGTGTGTGAGTGAAATGAAATGTTGACCCGAGTACTAAGTTATCACTACAAAATTTAGTTAAAATTGGTTCAGTACTTTTTGCATGAAGCGCGCACATCGATTTAGAGATTTAGTTCGATTATAGGTATAGATAAGAATAGATATTGCTTATGAGATATACATATACTATTCAGAACTTTCCTGTAGGTCTTTTCAAGACCTACAATTTTTTAGTATATTGTTTTGATGTATGTATGTCTTAAGGTTTAGCCAGCGGAAGGTTTCTAGGGAGGACTCGTTAAAACCAGTTATTGTATCTTCCCGTGAGAAAGAAAGATTTTCTTGAAGTAAAAGGTATCCTAAACGTTGACTCGAATAATAAGTTATCACTTCACCAAATTTCGTTGAAATCGGTTCATTATTTTTCGCGTGAAACGCGCATACAAAAACAGACAAACAGACATACAGGCAAAGAAACATTTTTTTAATAACTATTGTTTTGGGGTCTATGTTGTGTACATAATACGTTTCAAATAAACGAAAACATCTATCCCACGGGAACCGTACATTTTTCCGGTATAAAGTAACCTATTTGTTATTCTGATGCATACATCAGGTCATAACCTATATTATTGTAAAGTTTCATCAAAATCCAATCAGTAGTTTTTGTGTACTAAGTTGTATAAGTTACTACAGTTTTTTGACTGTCCCACGGGAAGGAACCCTTTAATTTTCCGGGATTAAAAGTAGCCGATTTGTTATTGTCATGTATGAACTATATTATTGTAAAGTTTTATTAAAATCCAATTAGTAGTTTTTGTGTACTAAGCTGCATAAGTTATTATAGTTTTTTAGCTATCCCTCGGGAACTTTTTAATTTTTCGGGATAAAAAGTATTTAAGATATTGCCCGGGGATATAAGGTACCACCACGCAAAATTTCATTTAAAACGGTCCAATAGATTCGGAGATTAGCCCGTACAAACAAACAGACAGAAAAACAAAAAAATTGAAAAAAATCTGGATTTGTTCTTTTTGTCTTCTTACATTCCCCTGACTCGGTTTTTCGCATTTTTTTGCTATGTACAGACATTCGACCTCTACTGTTTCATTATAGTATAGCTAAATGATTTTCCGAATCTTATTTAGCTATATTGATGAAATGTTTTTTTTTCTTTTAATCATAGATATCTGAAGCTAGCTTTGTCACAAGCGTAGAAGAGGCGTGCCGGATTGATCAATGCACTCAAACACCGCCGTGCGGGAAGTCTAGACCGAGGTCCTTACAACGATACAATACTAGCGATCATTTGTACGAGAGGCACAGACCTTACAGACTGAAGGATTACCGACCAAAGAGTTTGGGGTTGTGTGAATCTTATCAGTGCTTGGGGAAACCGCCTAGTTATGACTGTGGGAGTCCAGCAAAGTAAGTAATAAATAACTATATATTTTTTGTTTTGTCACTAATTACTGTATAAAACATACACGCAGAGCCTACTAAGCTATTCTATTTATACATAGTTTTTACCAAAAAGTTCCTAGGAGTTTCGGAATTTTGAAAAGCTTGAGATCGGTAATATTCAAACTATTTTAACACGGTAATGTTACATACAGTATTCCATCTTTATACAAACGGTCGGAAATCGAGTTATACCTACGCGCGTCGCGTTCTGTATACACTCGGTAGACAACCGTGCGGGGCTGCCACATCGTATAATTTGATAAGAAAATTTTATAAGATGGTTATGTTATGTAACTTTTATAATTGGATACAAAAATAAACATTTTATTCCTCCCGTAAATTCGCTATTATGTCAAACAAAAAAGTATCGAGACATCGTATGTTTTAAAAATAAAAACTAATTATGTAATTAAATTAAAAATAAAAATTAAAGTATTTTTAATTAAACTTTTTATCCGAATGCGGATTCTTTATTCTATTAAATTTAACAATAAAGCTTTTCGTATGTCTCAGTCGAGGTGTAAATATTTTTAAATCTCAAATTTATAAGGGTCACATACCACCCTTATAAATTTCAGATTTTTTAATTAAATCTACTAATAATATTTTTTAAATAAAATATATAATATTTTAAATCACAAAACTAGAAAGAAACTCAAGTAGGTGATGAAATTAAAATACTGGGCGGCGGGCACTCGGGCAGCCCTGTCGCGTGGGTACGTGCCGCTCGGCTGTAGGTAATTATTTCAAGGACAGGGCGGAGTTGGAATACTGTATGCATTACATTACCGTGATTTTAATATACACGAGGTAAACCCATCTCAATATGAAGACAAATGTTATTATTGTACCTAATAACAAAGTCAAATATTGACGTGCGAAACTCAAATGAGATTTCAATATTTGTCATATGGTAAACAGTTAAACACTGATTGTTTAAGTAGCTACGTACTAACATTTGTGTTTGTTGATATAATTACTTATTTACCTGTAACTGCAATAAGTCATCATTTTCCACAACTTAGTACATAATGTACTAAACATAATGATTAAAACTAAATTTGCCATACATACATAAAACAGATACATAATTCTCAGTAACACTCAAGCAGATTATTATCTTCTTTTATATTCAACTAGCGTTAAAGACACTCTGGAGTGGTAAATAGTTTATATAATAAACTTACTTGCGGCTCACCCTTGATTGACTCGGGTGCATCCCTAGGTGCCTAACAGTAACCTATATCACTCCAGGATATATAAATGTACCAGCATTGCCCGCGGCTCCGCCCGCGTTCAGATGACCAAAAACTAAATTCTTCATTTGCCGATTTGTACTGAAAAATTGAAATTCGTTTTATTTTAATTTAAAATATTTAATCAAAATAATTACTATTATTATCTATACATATTGCTGCCATCTAATAGGAAGGTCATTTATGCCTTTGCGATAGTACTCTGGTGATCTAGATTCGATAAACTGTGTGAAAGCATTTTGTACTGCCTCCTGAGAAGAATACTTTTTATCACGTAGAAAATTGTCCAAATCACGAAAAAAATGGTAGTCCGTTGGAGCAAGGTCTGGCGAATACGGAGGGTGACGAATGGTTTCTAATTGCAGTTCCTGTAGAGTTAAAACGGTTTCTCGTGCTGTATGAGGTCTCGCGTTATTATGGAGCAATAATGGTGAAGATTGATTCATGAGTCGGGGCTGTTTCACTGCTAGTTTTGCTACCATTGTTCGGAGTTCGGCACAGTAGACATCTGCCGTTATTGCTTGACCAGATCGGAGAAAGCTATAGTGAATGACACCATGATGAGACCACCAAACAATTACCATTACCTCTTTATTGGTAAGCTTTGCTTTAGGACACTGTTGCGGCGTTTGACCTGGGGTCAGCCATTGTATTTATCGCTTACGGTTATCGTAAAGAATCCACTTTTCATTACATGTCACAATTCGATCCAATATTCCTTCATTTCTGTATCGATCCAACAAGGCAACACAAATTTCAACACGCGTTTCTTTCTGCAGATCAGTCAAATCGTGAGGCACCCATTTTTCATATTTTTTTATTTTATTGATTTGACGCAAATGAGTCAATATTGTTGGTAAGGTAACGCTAAACCATGCCACTAATTCCTGGGTAGTTTGGCTCGGATCGGCTTCCACCATCTCTTTCAACTCATTGTTCTTCACCTGTGTGGGCGGTCTTCGACGTGATTCGTTCTTCAAATCAAAGTTTCCATCACGAAAGCGTTTAAACCAGAATCGCACGGTGCTATCATTAGCAGTCCCCTCTCCAAACGCAACATTGATATTGCGAGCTGTTTCTGCCGCGTTAGTTCCGCATCGGAAGTCGTATTCAAAAATCACTCGAATTTTCGAAGTATCAATCTTTCTTGTCTAAGCTGAATAAAAAAAACAACTGAAAATCGATAATCGAATGTTGCACATTTTTTAAAAGAAGAAATACTTAGGTACCATGTGAAAAAAGTTTCACTCAAAATTCTCAAACCATGAAGGTTCTATGTCAATTCGAAATACCTATTACAATAAAACGGCAATTTCATACTTTAACCCCTATTATTAGTATACGTATGATAACCAGCTAACACCATATCAAATTTCATCAAAATCCCTCCAGTGGTTTTTCTGTGATACAGTAACAAAAATTCTAAAAGCTATAGATTCGGCCTCTGTATCGATAATAATGTTTATTTCAACAAGATTTTCCAAAAAATATCTAATGTACAGATTCGCCTAAGTTACAATTTTATTATATGAACCTATAGATGGCCAATGCAAAATATATTATCAACTCATTACAATTGTTAAGCGTAAATTCCATTATCAATTGACAATGTATAGTTTAGCAAGAAAAAAAAATTATTTTAAAGATTTCTTGATGTGTTGTCATGATATATTGCACTTCATAGTAGTTATTTTATATAATTGTTTCTTTTTAATTCAGACTAATTTTACTAATATTATAAATGTATAAGTTTAGATGTTTGGATGGATGTTTACACAGACATTACAACCAGGTTATCTATAGATTGTATTGTCTGTGGATGTTTGTTACTCAATCACGCCAGAACGGCTGAGCGGATTTGGATAAAATTTGGCACAAAGATAGATTATAATCTGGAATAGCACCTAGGCTACATTTTTATCCCGGAAAAATGTACGGCGCCCGTGGGGTAGATTTGTTTTTGTTTTTCTAGAGGCGAACCCAACGAAGTGAGGGTGAGCCGCTAGTAAATCAAAATTTCTAAAATTATGCCACCTATCGTATATTAAAAGTAGTTTGTGTCAGAAACCTTCGCAACCTTGCACATAGCAACTCATCATTATCAATCTTTAAATTACTGTAATTAGGAACGCAGACGTTGCAAATGAATATACATATTTTTTTTCATAATGTCTACAATATTGTACAATGAGAAAATAAACTTGATCTATAGGTGTATTACTTCGTTTTTGGAATTTGAACCATATTATAGTGTGATACTCAGGTATATACTAAGGTACTCAGGGTGTATAGGTAGATATGTACTACCTATACACCCTGAGTACCTTTATAATTTTTAAAGTCAATAAAACCAAAGAACCAAAGGGGTTGCTAACCTTATATTTTCTCTTCAGGGTTAAGGTGACAGCAACAGATAGTCCAACTATCTCGGTGACTCCCCCCCACAGCCTGGAGTACGAGTGTGGGAAGGGAGGCTGTACCCCCAACGGGAGTGTCACGCCTACAGGCATGGTTTCCAACAGATCAACGGCCACCACGGTGCTACTGAGCCCAGGGTACTTGCAGAGTCCTTGCCAATGTAATCAGTCGATTAGAGTGAGTTTAGATATTTAATTATATAAAATCCAAGTGATTTCAAAATAGCTACTGATAATGTCTTTCAAATAATCATATGAGCCATAGTTACCACATTAGTAAAATAATAAAATGAATATAGATATATATGAATCTGATAAAATGTTTGTTTTCTAATCTCCAAAACGGCTAAATCAATTTTCGAGGGACTTTTACTGGCAAGGAGCCATTGAAAAATTCCAATTTGCCTTCCTGGTCCATCATTTGCACTTTTTTGCAAACTTCCAAGATTTGATTACATAGTTTCTTAGTTAAAAGTGTAACTAGTGAAAGGCAGATAAATATTCTTACAATTACTATGTTATTTTAGAGTGTAAGCGAGGTAGCGCTCGCTATGCCGGCGCCTGCCTGGAACGAGGACACCGCTTTACCAGCCTCACCTGATGACCTCTCGTGGAGAAGACTTCACATGTCCAGAGCTAAGCTAAAAGCCACAGCCACCACATCAGAATTACTCTCAGGTAGGTAAAGATGGGATAAATTG
The DNA here is from genome assembly GCA_951806755.1 of Brenthis hecate. NCBI lineage: Eukaryota > Metazoa > Arthropoda > Insecta > Lepidoptera > Nymphalidae > Brenthis > Brenthis hecate. The sequence goes on from OX638249.1 coordinate 7,434,537, forward strand.
TGTAATTGATATTAATTTGTAATTTAATTAAGTTAGTTTTTTTTAACTTTGATGGATTTATTTTACTCACATTTTAGAGGTATCTTGTATGAAACTATATTGGTTTAACAAATTATATAGTAGGGGTGCTCAAGAGCGGCTTTTAGGATTTACTCAAGCGCGGCAGATTAACATAAGGGGGGACACCTTGCATTCTGTCGAGAACGTCCGCCGTATATAAGTCCTATCCGTATATCCTCCTATATACGGTATATAAGTCCTCTGTGTAAGGACAGCCGATAACCATAACTTTGTGGTCGATTTTTGTTTCTTCGACTTGTGGAAATCTGCAGATTATTGAATAGCATGTAATTATCCCACCACACCTTAGTTTGACGCGCTCAAATATTTCTAAGTTATCAAAATATTTTTTAAACATATTGATCGGCTGCCCGAGACGCGCGGCCTAAATAGAGTTCCTATAAACATATAGTGGAGGTACTCAACAGAGTGCAAGGTTTCACCCCTTATATTAATCTGCCGCGTTTGTGTAAATCCAAAAATTCCCTATTGACCTCCCCTACTAATATGAATCTTTACGACATATACTCATGTCAAAATTCATGAAACTGCAAATATATTATAAACTAATAAAACTTAACATTCTTTTGGATGGTCGGGTAATTCTTTAAAACTGCTGTGTAGTGTCTTATTAGCATTGACTCTGGGCACAAGTTCAACTCCCCGTTCAGTCAATTTAGACAGATTTTTTTTTATATACATAGAAGTTGAAATTATTTACCAATTATTACTATTCTATTATTACCGTATGTAATACAAACTATAAGCATAGAGTATACCATATCTACCACATAACCTTTAATAAAATCAATTATGAATTTTCAAGACAACTATAGATTAATTGATTTGTGTTATTAAATGATGATTTACAATAATAGTTTATTGTTTTATTTTATTGTTTATTGTTCTATTCAAACAATCGCATAAGACGAATGTATAAGTGTTAAACTTTACCCGTTTTAAATCAATCAAGTAACATACAAGTGACTTAACCTCGCTTCACTCAAGAATTCAACTCGGTGAATTTGTATTTATCTATACATATAATAAAATTCTTACTGATTCGAATCTGTACATAAACATTTTTTTGGAAAATCTTATTGAAATAATCAGTATCGATACAGAGGCCGATTCTATAGTTTTTAGAATTTTTGTATGTCTGTCTGTGACCTTATTTGAAGCCTTGTTTTTGAAGCCTGTCAAAAAAGCAATGGCATACGACATATAATACAATGTACATCCAAATTATTATTTTCAAAAAGAATGCATATTGCATAATATTTACATATCTTTTTTTACCTTGAACAGGTTTCGCTATGGTCGCAATGGTGGAACTTCAAATCAACGAGCCAACAAACGTCCCTGAATGGCTCTTCGTAATGTTTGCTGTGTGCACCACCGTGCTAGTTGCTGTACATATATTCGCCTTAATGATCTCCACATATTTATTGCCTAATATTGATGCTGTGAGCAAAATGGACATACCTGGCAACCCCGCACTCGCCCTCAGGGACTCCCCGCATGAAAGGATGAGGGGTTTCATAGAGCTCGCTTGGGCATTTAGTACTGTATTAGGTAAGTGACGTATTATCATAATATTTTTTTTGTAAGTGTATCTAAAGCGTATCGCTCTCAATGTTGGAATTAAAGACTGAACGGTTTTTAGCAAGACTTTTAAAGGAGTAATATTCAGAGATTTGTTTAGTATATAAGTTAGTGTACTCAGCCCTTTTTAAAGTCCCACAGCTGGGCACGGACCGCCATTCAATACGAGGGGGATCAGGCCATAGTCCTCCACGCTGGCCGAGTGCGAGTTGGCGAACTTCACGTCTTTCGAAAACTTGCTAGGTTCTCTAACATGCAGGTTTCCTCGCGATGTTTTCCTTTCACCGTAAAGATTCGCACATGAAAATAACTAAGGTGCGAGACCCGAAATTTGAACCAGCTTCACTCAGTTTCCCAAGCGAGCGCATTACCACTGAGCTACTACTGTACATATAAGTTATTATTTGATAAGAAAATATCTTCAGGAATTTTTGAAAATTCGGCAATGTGCCATTCCTAAAATAAAATACCTTTGGCCGATAAATCATTCAAATCGTTATAAAAATACTTTTTGTTAGTTGTTTGTACTGTAAACTCATATTAGTTCCGAATACAGTTACTAGAGAAATCTAATCAACACTAAAATGCATAGCGAAAACTAATGAAACATAAGAACGAGTTAGCCAATTAAAATATTTTAATATATTATGTGATTCTTTCACTACTAATTCTAATATCCACTCTATTAAATTCTATCGTTCACATCCATGGATTGACAAAAAGAAATCTCTTTACTATATTAGATATACTACACTTTATACTTATTCTTTACTAGCGACTCACCCTCGCTCCGCTCGGATTAGTCCCTAGGTACGTTTTAACGTTTAATATAGATTTTTCAGAGTAAAAAGTATCCTATATGTTGATCCGGATAACCAGCTATCATCATACTAAATTTCATCAAAATCTGTCCAGTGGTTTTGTCGTGATGCGTTCCTAAACAGACAGGCAGACAAAAATTCTAACAACTATAGATTCCACCTCTGTATCGATAATAATGACTATTTCAATAAGATTTTCCAAAAGATATTTAATGCACAGATTCGACTCTGTTGAGTTTTATTATATGATTTCTGTTGAGTTTTATTATATTATTGTCTAGGATATTGATACTTATAGTTATTGAAAATATACTTACATTATATTTTTAATATCTTAAGTACTATGATGATAAAGCACTTTAGCCTTTTGCCAATTAGAATTTTTTTCATGAATAAAAATAAACATATTTCTTTTTGTTACAATGTATTCGTGTAAAAATGACGTAATTCAAAGTTGTTTGGGCAAAAAATGAAGCACCTGAAGACGAAATGATGACGACGATTAAATTGATGTTGAAAGATGATTGAAAGGACTGTTAATAACATGACAAAAAATATCATTCAAGAATCGATTGTCACGAATTATAATTATATTTAAAATGGTGATAGATTTCTGTGTTTTAAGACGTTTTTTTGTCTTTTCAACCGACTTCTTCAAAAAGGAGGAGGTTCTCAATTCGTTGGTTTTTTAACTTAGCGTAAATATGGGACTCATCGAAATGAATCAAATGAGGCAAAATTGGAAGGTTTCACTGGTAACCATTAAAGAACTTCATTATACATCTTGTAGCTCCATTAAGAGATCAGCTCGATGTTATTTAAATATTTTATTGTGATGCTAATTTCACATACAAAATTACTATATATGTAGATATTAATGACGAATAACGCGCGTGTTTGGAAAATGAAATAAAACGGGTTCAAACCCTGCTTCAAAACATGGGAAATTTCATGGTGAAGAAAAATATGGTGAGGAAACTTGCATGTCAGAGAAAACTAAATAAGTTTTCCAAAGACATGCTCATTGCTCAGTCCGCCATTCCACCAACACTTGGCAGTGTGGTCTATGCCCGAATCCTCCTCGTATTGAAGGAAGGCTCGTGCCCAGAAGTGTGTCCCACTACTAATAGGGCTTAATTTTAAATAAGTTCAAAACAATTTCCATGATTTTTCATAATTTTCTTATTTATAGTCAAGCTAATGAAAGTACCTACGTAATAAATATTTCTTTCTAAAAGTTACGATTTCTGCTCAGACCAATAAATACTTTTTTATTGGTCTGAGGTTTTCTGAGATTTCTTTCTTAAGAAAATAAAGCTCTATATTTATAACATTATTATTGGAGGAAGACCATACATACAATGTAAAGAAAAAATATCTCAGTATTTTTTTTTCTCCACAAATTCGTATTACATGTGCGTTTGTTTGTTGTTTAATAACAAACTGCATTCGGTTTATTTGTAGTGAAATCTATTTGATTAAGAGAAAGTTACGATTTTAGGTACGATGTCATGTGTTTATGTATCCCGGTACCTTTAAGCAGATTGTAGAGTATTTAGAGAGATTACTTAAAAATTTTGTTAAATGTCAACTAAAACTGTAACCTTAAGAGTTAAAATCTAAATAAACAATCAAATTCTGATCACTGATAGATTAGAGTTAAAAAAACGATTTAAAGCTCTACACTTCAATTTCTTTTCTATAAGTAGGTACCATAATATTATGTACATTGTACATACTTTCATATGCATTTAGTAAAAAGCTGTAATTTTGACATTACAAACAGACACTTCAATTTTATTTATTTGTATAGATTTTTTTAAGTTAAGATTACATTTAACGTTGGTATTTGACTTATTTGTTCCCTTTGGATGTTTAACTGTGGAGATTTGGAATATGCATAACTAGCCAATTAATTAAAAAATAATATTAAATTCAGTTTAATTTTATATGAGGTATAACGTAACATACAAAAGGTCACACCAGAATTGAGCACCGCCTCCTTTTTTGAAGTCGGCCATAATAGTAACGCATACAACAGACCTCTATGTATGTCATTAAGAGGTGTTAAAATAATAATTTCTATTATTTTTTCAGGCTTATTCCTATTTTTAGTAGAAATAGCCATTCTCTGCTGGGTGAAGTTCTGGGATTATTCCTTCGCAGCCGCCACCGCCGCCACCGTCATTGTTATACCAGGTAAACATACTCATACATACCTATATCTGTATTTAAAATACTGTATGTATATAGGTATTTAAACCCTTACTAGCAACTCACCCTCGCTTCGCTCAGGTTCGTCTCTAGGCACATTTTGACGCTTAATATGGAATAGTTTTTTTTTTTCAATTTTTTTTTTCGTGAATTTTTTCGATGTTTTAATAGTTATTCTGCTATTCGGGGTAAAGACAAATCAAACAAAACAAAGATCATAAAAATCTGTCGAGCAGTTCTCCAGTTATAGTGTTGTAACAAACCCGAGTTTGTTTATAAATACCCTTATGTATTCAAACCTTTTTAACGTCCCGCTATTGGGCAAGGGGCAGCTCTCAATGCGAGAGGAAAAAACATTAAGAACCCTTTTGCGTGCTGCCTTTAAAACATTAAGAACGTAGCAGATCCGAAGGTTCAAGTATTGGTTTCAAGTCCGGGTTCGGTCCAAGTTCGGTCATTGAGTATTTCTGTCAAGAAATTTTCAGTAACAACCCTGAGTTAGGAAGTGGGCGGTGTTTCATCCTCGTGCCCCGGAGAGGACGTAAAGCCTTCCTTCCTGCACCTTAATTCTCACTGATCGAACAATCGCCCCATCGAACTGACAACGACATTGAAGGAAGGGAGAGGAATAGACAGAACGTTGTGCCTGCACGTACACTTGTGCACTATAATATCTCCTTCACAGTTGGCTAGTCTCAGTGAGGTTGGCCACCGTGGGCAGAATCAGTCCGGACAACATTATTTATTTATTAATCCTTTATTATATACCAAAACAAAAATACAATTTAAAAGAACATATATCTTTACAAATATATGTTAGTGTAAAGGCGGCCTTATCACTAAAGTGGTCTCTTCCAGGCAACCTTTATTATAAAGAAACTCATAGGCTGTCAAGGATTATGGTTGGTGCAGAAAAAAATGAACTATTCTATAATAAACGGTACATACTATAAAGTACACACAAGCTTACATAAATAATAATATGGACATATATAAATATATAGTTTATTATATAATTGTAAATAATATACGTATATATTATTAAGACATTATTATTAACTTATTATTAATCTATACATATAACACTTTATATACAATATTATTATTAATTATTTAATCGATTAATTTTTTTATTACAGTACTAATAGTATTCGTGGCATTTGCGATACACTTCTACCACTCGCTCGTAGTTCAGAAGTGCGAAACATCCGGACAGGACATCAAACAGCTAGAAAACATGAAGAGAGATCTAGACACGGCCACTGTTAAAGTTAATATGTTTTAATAAATAATGGATTGCATTCGCGATTCGATTTTTAAATCTCAATGTTTAAATCTCAATATCGATATTAATTTAAATCGATTTGGTGTGATTCTTCAACTAGTAAATCGATTTAAAAGTGCTGGTGAACGATCATGTTGTTATTTTTCAAAATGTCAGTCAACAATAGAGGCTGCTCTCTGACATATTTGAAATAGCATTTTACTTTTATTGGACTGTTTCGATACAACTTTCTTTTCATTGTAAAAATCAAAATTAATGTGTAGAGCTTTTAAAAGTAAGTATTTTTTAGCTATATGGTTTTTGTTTGTATCACGTTTATTTAATTTCGATTATTCAAAATTAAGTTACATTATATTTTTTTAATATTTTCTTTCTGTAAATACACTTGAATATTTATTTTTTTTGAATTAAAATACGGCATGTATGAATAAAACTCGAAATAACCCATGAAAAATATATAACGTAGCTAGCCTCAGTGCATTTTGAAACTTAATATTATAACATCTTTAGTAGTACAGTACATCTTTATATCAATTTAATCGGCGTTCAACCATTTTTCATTGCTTTATTTCATCAGTCAATTGAGACAAGCTATGAATATATAAAGAATAATTTAATTAATTTAAAATTATTCCCAGTGTTTCAAAATATACATATAAATAAAAGTTCTCGAATAAATATCGATTACAAATAAATCATATCAAAAAAGCGAAAAAATTAACGATTTACAATACGATACGGTTAATTACAAATTCGATGAATCTCGATTTAATTATCATGAAAATTAAGTGTAAAAATTTTACTTTTAATTTTTAAAGGGGATAGAACTTTTGTGCCATAAAGCTATCTCTACGTACAGTACACATATCGTTCTTTGCTCTCAAATATCTTGGAAATGACACTTTTTAGGGATTGTTTTTTTTTGCTTAGAAAAATATTAAAATGGCGGAAAATAGATAATGCCATTTTCTTGTTTCCATTTAGAAATGTATGTTCCATTGAAAATTATATTGTTAAGTTTCGAAGACATTGATGTTTGAAATGGACTGATTGTAAATAATCATATTGTGTGCTATCATTTTTAAATAAATAAATATTCATTAAAATATTTATTAATTAAAGTTATGGTTTTTAAATTGACAATCCGAGTGCGAGTGGTTTAAATATGAAAAATAAAATATTAAGTTTAGTACATTTCGCCTCAAATATGTCAAGAAGGAAACATGCACCTGTTTTAAGTTTTAACTCTCGAATTGTCAATTAAATAATTAAATTAAGACTGTATTTTTACATGTACATACATAAGTCGATTTAATGTACTCGTGAAATGTATGGACCAATATACGATTCGAAATCAGTATTTAATGATCTAATATTATTTATGTTTTAGATAGATAGAATTTATAAATGTGGTTATATTGATATTAATAAATTTTGTATAAAATTAATAAAAACTTATATGAATTTATATTTTGGTTTTATTTTAAATTAATGTTTTCTCTTTGCGTATTTCTTGTTTACAAGGACGATCGCTATCACTAGCATAGCCCTAGTCCCTCACTTTATATATAAATAGCGATATCTATAGGTACTAATATTATAAAGAGGCAAAATTTGTGAGATTGTGAGTTTGTGACGTTGTAGGGGGTAATCTCAGGATCTGCTAAACCGATTTAGATGAAATTTGGTTAAAAAATAGTTTGAGGCCTTGGGAAGTACATAGGACACTTTTTATCCCGGAATTTATTTAGGAATGAAAGTTCGTATCAAGGAAGGAAAGGAATCAAGCTAGGGACGAACCCGTGCGAAACGTCTTATATATACTTGCTTTTGCCCGCAACTTCGTCGGTGTGATTTACAGAAACTGTTTGGTACTGTTCGTTTATTAGACGATATTGGTCAAAAACACTTTTTAAACAAAACTCTTTTAGTTAAAAATGAATAGGCATTTGAGTGGTCAATAGTTTGATATAGTAGGTATTATTAGTAGAGAAGGCTAATTAATCTGTCATATCAATTTTGTATTTTTTTTATATTTCATGCAATAAAGATAATAAATAATAAAAAAAGTACTAGTATGTACATACTTTTTTTGTAAAAAATTATATCGACCTAGAGTGGATAAAGTAATACAATTTAGTAAATAGCCGTGTTAAACCATTCAGAAATATAAGCGCCATCTATGAATGCACAGTACCTAGAGTACACTCATTGCTAATCTATACATATAATAAAATTGTAACTGAGCCGAATCTGTACATTAAATATTTTTTGGAAATTCTTATTGAAATAGATATTATTATCGATACAGAGGCCGAATCTATAGTTTTTAGAATTTTTGTCTGTCTGTTACCGCATCACAGAAAAACCACTGTTGGGATTTTAATGAAATTTGGTATGGTGATAGCTGGTTATCCGGGTCAACTTATAGGATACTTTTTACCTCGGGAAAATGTCTCATTTTTGAGAAAAAATACGAAAACTGCAATGTAAGAGTATACTTATATGTAAAACCTAAGAATTTGGTTTTTGGTCATCTGAACGCGTGCGGAGCCGCGGGCAATACTAGTCAACTACTACAGATGGCCTATCCCATAAGAAATAGTACTAATTCAGACTATACTTTGGACAAGATCTGGGCAATTAAACAATTTTCAGTGATTATGAGTTTTTAACAATAAATAAGCAATACAAAAAAGTAAAAGCGCCATCTGTGTATACGTACTAAAAACCCACTGCTGATTGACATCAGACTGTTGATTTTAAAATAATCAGAAAATTATGCAAATTTGACTTAAGAGTGCATATTTCATTTTCGTTAACTTATTTTCTTAAAACTAAAATATATTTTTTTTTATCTATTATTCATCTTTGGATAAATCGATACAGACAATGCCATCTATTGACATTTATTTGAACTAATTTTTTCTTAGTTTAGTAAAATTAAGGAAATTTAATTCAATTACATTTACAGTATTATTTAATTTTGCTTTCCTTTGATCATTTTTCCAAGCAATTTTAAGGCCTTCTTGCCTTTTGGATTATTATTATAAGCCTGTGGTGTCCCACTACAGGGTAAAGGTCTCCTTACTCTTTTTCCACTGCTCTTTCTCTTTCGCCACAGTAGATCAGTCTCTGGAAGGAATCCAACTCATCCCGCCATTAAGGTATAGAACTCGAAAAAATAACTTACTTTTTAATAATTTGATATTGCATATTATGTAACAGTTTATAAGTACATTTTATGTAGTTTTGAAATATATCTACATATTATAGTTTTTATTATAATTAATTTTAAATATTATTTAAAAACAGATTTTTAATTAAATATTCAATATTAAACAACACACTTATAAGAACTATAAAGAAAATATATATATGGGTTTAAAAGATGATAAGTAATAAAATAATAAGATATTTTTTATACATTTATTTATTCTCACAATCTACCTTTTATTCACATTTTCATCCTCACTACTACATACAGAAACAGAATATGAGTAACAAAATGAATTTGAATTGCACTTATTGCAATGTTAACTTATATCAAATCTCACCTTAATAAAATTGCATTTTAAAATTAGGTAATTAAGCTACTCTACACAAAAAGTATAAAAAAACTTATCTCATTTTAAAACTCTCTACGTCTGTTATACACATCATATTATATTTCTAAAGAAAATCTTAAGATCCATCTACAACAGTACAATAAAATGAATAGACAAACCCAATTAGTATCATTATATCAAAATTCCTACACACTCATACCAAAGCTATATGCAATAATTATTCACTAACAAATTGTTGACAAATTTGGATACTGAAGATTAATGCTAACATTATTTATGTATTGAGCTTAGTGGTACAATAATTTAGTCATTGAAAGTCTATTGTGATTTTTTTTAATTGGCACCGAGATAGAAGCACACTTAATTTAATGTTACAGGTTTATAAAAAAGAAGCCATTTCAAGTTTTTGTTGTAATATTCCCGTTCCACTTGATAGTTTATGTTTATGAATATAATAGATAATAAATAGCTTATATCGCTCTTTCTCCATTAAGCATGACATGCAAATCTATGTTACTGTGCTGCTAAAGAATGACAAACAACAAAGATTAAGCCAAATACGCACTGTCACATTTATATTAGTAAACATTAAAAAGAATAAACAGACACAAAGATATGCAAAGGACATACTAATTACTTACAATATCATCTTATCTTATATTGAAATAAAACTATTAATAAAATAAGTCTTGAACTTCAAAAATATTGTGTAAAGGCAACAGATATTAAATATGATATTTAAAATTTCTTACACTGTTTTTATGTCAATGCCAGCTTGTAGAAAAACTCATACGGTAATATGTAAGACTTCTAAAATGTAAACTTCTGAATCATGCTGAATAATCACTATCGACTTTCAATCTTCACTTTTAACTAACTCAACAGTATTAACTCAGGCAAGTTAATGGTGTGCACCCATGCCTCACAAAAATACTTAACTGGTGTTACTGAGTCTGATCCTATATATTAAAGAATAAAAATATCATGGTGCCACTCAATATCTATTAATTTAACACTCAATATCTATTAACTTAATTTTTGATTTAGCTAATACTGAGTCTATAGAAACATACTTCTAAAACTTTTCCATCTAGTAGATTCTATGACTAATATCTTAGTTAAACCTGAGTGAGTGAGAACTGGGTAAGTAAGAAAACTCTGTAAGTGAGAGTTATTGCCAGATCCCATCACTTTATCCCTCTAAAACCTCTATAACAGAGAAACAGAAACCTCTATAAAACCTTCCCACATACGCAAAATAGGTACACAGACATCGAGTTGCAGAAACAAGTCCGAATATATCACACCATAATCTCTATAAGAGTCGTTTTTCATTCGTGGATCTCTATAACTGAGACTGCTACTTGCCTGTACCTCTCTCTTCTTAAGCGACAATAAGAGAATTTAACATGTACTAATTATGGCTTTTTAATGGAACTAATATTGTTTTTTTTCTTTAAATTTCAAGTAACTAATGTTAGTTCCTAGTCGAATTCTGATGAATAATAGCAATAAAATACATACACATTTGCTGTATTTTTTCAAACCTCTATAAACGAGATAGGCCATACCTGTACCTCTATAAGCTAGAGATTAGGGATGGTGAGAAAGCTCCACAAGAGAGAAAGAAATTGCGGTCCCTTGAAGTCTTGCTTATCCAGGTTTGACTGTATATATTTAAAATATTTAGTCACCATACAAAACAGGGACAGAAATTAACAAAAGCAAGCACCTAGGCAGGGTTCGAAACGACAATTATCATTGATAATTATCTTTATCATGATAAATATGGGTTGATAATTATCTTTGATAAATATAATTGAAAATATTTCATTTGTAACTCTTCAAATTGTCGATCAGCTAACTGAACTCTCTCAATCAACTCAAAAAACTCAATCAGCAAACTGAGTTAATACAGTTGAGGAGGATGAGGATGATATTCCACTCATTAAGGACTCTGCTTACTACACCGTCTCATACCATGACCGTACTATGAACGTATCAGGCACGAATACAAGCGACATGGACTAATAGTAATCAGTATCGCCCACTAGAACGTATCATTCGCGTATCATCCGCGTGTCATATCCGTATAGTTCCCGTTTTCTCAGTCGTAGTAGTTCACCTGTGTTTTCGTGTGAGGCAGCCGCGTCAGAAAGAGCGAGTGAATATTTTTGTTATAAACATTATTTCCTATACCTATACGATGGCTATTAGAAACTTGTTCAACAGAAAATTAATAATGATAGCCGTGGTTTTAGACGAGGAAGAAAGAGAATACATCATGACGTTACTAGATTCACGCCGTTTTAAAAAAAATATAGGTATTATAACGGGCTTAGAACGGTCATCATACGCAGTTATAACTCGTGTGCTTACCGTTTCGTCCGCGCGCACCGGTTCGGCAACGTCACGTGCCAGGCACGGAGCGTATCGGTTCCGGCAAAATATTCTTGCCGACAATTATTGTTAACTTTCCATGCACGGCATGTGACGGTGTTGGTTGGTGACGGAAAGGTCTGGGTCGGTGATGGAACGGTCTAGTGGGCATAGTCTCATACTTTTCAATACAAAGAATATTTTTTGCCTGACATGGTCCTAGCACTGTCATGGTATGAGACGGTGTAGTGGGCAGAGCCTTTAATTTAATTAAATAGTGTCTATATAGTTGGTTAAGTTTATTCTGTTTTTATTTCCAAGTTTGTATGTGTCAAAATAATGAAAAAATTATAATATTATATAAAAGATTACCTTGATTGTTAAAAGTATATAATTTATTCTAACATAAATTATAATAGGCAAGTAGCCAAATACCAATACCTACACAAGTTTAGTAGTAAGTAGTAAACACTTTTTATCTGTTTGATAATTATCGGATAATTATCTTGATAATTATTGCGATAATTATCAAAAGATATATTTATCTTGATAATTTCATACCCTGCACCAAGGTGATTGGGGTAAGTTGCTAGAAAAATAATGAAGTGAAAAGAGATTTTTTACCCTTATATAAATATTTTCAATAAATATTGCATGATTATAGTAAATAACAACTAGTTTACAAAAAATTTAACACTGTTGCCTTTACAATCTTAACTTACATTTCATGTATTAGTTACCATAGTATCACATCTCCATATCCATTCTATTGTGTTCTACAACAAGGACACCAGTTCTTCTTTTAGGTGATTCTTCTTCCTCTGAGCTTGATTTTTCTTTTTCTTCTTTTATTTTTTCTAATACATTTTCTCGAGGTTTCCAAACTACTAATGACATCTGTGGCTTTTGTAACCTGTAAAATGTTAACAAATAAATCTTTTATAATATTTGCCTCTAAATCTATACTTAATATTATAAATGTGAATGTGTGTTAGTTTCTGTCCTTTTTTCATGTCGAAATATGCTACTTTTTACTGCAGAAGATTCATGACATCTCTATATATCTATGTAGTATAATATATATCTATATAGTATAATATATATCTATATTCCATACTAACCATTAAAACATACCTAGAGACGAACCCGAGCAAAGCAAGGGTGAGTGGCTAGTATGTCTATAAATACTCCAAGCCAAAAAAAATTACAATCATTATGGATCTGTTTATATCATTTATATTTACATCAACAATATTTATAAATTTATTTTAGGCAACTCACTTAAGCAATGTGGAAGGGACGGCATTATTTAAAAATAAAAGTTCTTGTTTAATTTTTTATTAAGGTTATAATTTATTCAAAAATTATTATTTACCTTTCAATAAGAGCTGCAGGTAAAAGAGGTTCCTCTTGTACTTTTTTTACATCATCTGATAGAACAATAGTGTGACCTTTAAGTTTTTCACACAATGAACTTGGGTCAACACTCACTTCCATCACATCCTCACTGGCTAGCGAATGTTTTGTATAGTTTGAAGATATGTGTAGTCCACTTAGATGTGCTGCCATTTTTTCTTCAGTTATGAACTGCTTAGTGGGACTAGAATTATAATACATAATATTAAATTATATATATTGATATTCTAAATACTTTATTCAAACACAAAATAATGTATATATATTTTATTACTTCAATGCAATATATCATAAAATATTATATTTACATCGTAGTAACTTTACTATATTACCTAAAGCATAAAAAAATAGTTTGAATATGAATACATTTTTCCTAAGCCTGAATACTTACATTGGTGGTTCAATATCTAAACTTTTCCTCTTACAATGAACGACTGGTGAAATTTTAGGTTCTGGAGTTTGTGCAGTAAATTGTACCAAATTTGGTGGAGACTCCGTAGTCCATGGAATACCCTGGACATTCCATGGAGTTCCTGTTGGAACCGGCATAGTATGAGGCTCTTGTATGCCTCGGTTGTAAGGATTAGGAACAGATGAAGCCAAAGCTTGCTGTGCGAACATTTGTTTTGCTAGATCATCTGATTGATTGTATTGGTAAGGAGGATACCCGTATATATCCATTTTTCATAAATATGTGTTTAAAACACTGTATACAATTTTATAACTGCACCACGAAATATATAAATAAAAGTTTGGTTACCGAAAGACCAAAATTAAGCGCAGATCTACGAGTTAAACAATACAAAACACAAGTTGAAGTTGAATTTGCTTGACACTTCTAGAAACAGACAACATATTAAATTCCTTCATTATTTATCCATATCCACATCATTGACCATAGTCTCTTAAATCCACACAACAGAATATAAAATGTAAATACTAAATAGGAGAAAGCTATACTATAATACAGAATGTTCTAGAATTTAAAAGTTTGCATTAGATGATTCTTAAATGTTATTTTTTTTACCTACTTTATATTATCTTGTGAAACTAAAATGTAAAATATCCATGGATATTTAAAAAAAATATTTTAACGTTTTAAATTCTTACAGATAAAAAAATTAAATAAAACTCAAAATAAAAATATAGACAAATCTGTCACATACAATATACAAAATACAAATGTCAAACTCGCGTTGTCGTTGGCAGGCAGTTGCACTATTTCAACTGCGTTTTTGCCTTTTTAGTTCGATAATCAATTATGATATGCCTTTCACTTTTGTAGAAAACGTGTATTTACCGTAAAAACAATATATGTAAAGTTCGAAAGTTGTGGCTATCTTTGGTCTGAATATCCCTGAGTACCGAAATCGTTGCAATGGCATAAACTTGATTGCAACACAAAAATGGGTTTAGATTTTGATGTTTTGGAGTTTTGTAAAAAATTACGGCAAAACAGGCCTCCTCCATATCAGTGCCCGTTAGAAAAATGTGACAAAGTATATAAAAGCTTATGTGGCTTACAGTATCATTTAGTAAACTTTGATCACGATAATCCCACACCGGCAACACCCGCAATCACATACAGTCGTAAAAAAGGCAGGACTAGGGCTGCAGTGACGACTGGAGATATTGCTCTGCAAACTCCTCCTAAAGAAGCTTTAACTTTTGCTGAAGCACAAAAAGTAGTACAATTCGAGATTGATGGTAAAATAAGTAGAATACCTATTGATCAGCCATTGCCTATTATTTCTTTGGAAGAATGGGAAAAAAAGAATGCTGAATTAGAAAAACCCTTACCTTTTATAGAACCCCCAGTAGAACCTCATGTAAAATTGCCAGAAGCCTCATATCAAGTAAGTAAACAAATATGTCATGTCTATTTTCAAGTATTGGCTCGCGGTTTTTAAAATATAAATAAAATATTTTCAGCTTATACCAGATTATAACGAAAGAGTATGTGATGCACCTTCTCGGCCTAATGCTTACATTAGGTTTATAGAGAAATCAGCAGAAGAACTGGATGGTGAGGTAGAATATGATGTAGATGAAGAGGATACTGCATGGTTGGCCATCATCAATAAGAATAGAGTTAAACAAGGCCTACCACCAGTATCTGTTGATACATTGGAATTATTAATGGATCGACTTGAAAAAGAATCTTATTTCCAAGTAAGTTCTGGTAATATCAACTTTTTAAATATATTAATACTATAAGATAATGTTAAATTGATATCTATTGTTTTAATTAACAGGCAACACAAAATGGACAACAAACTGCAGCAACAGTAGATGAAGATGCTGTGTGCTGTATTTGTATGGATGGAGAGTGCCAGAACACTAATGTTATATTATTCTGTGATATGTGTAATTTGGCTGTTCATCAGGATTGTTATGGGGTAAGGAATAATCCTTAATACTATAAATGGAGAAATTTATCATCTGTTGGTTAGTACTTCTATTCTTCATCTTGAAATCTTTTTCTAAGGTACCTCCTCTACATTTAGAGTGGGGATGATATTTTTTCTCGTATACCCCATGGTGTGGGATGTAGTTGGATAAGTCTTAAAAAATATTGCAGGTTTGTCGATTGTGGGTTGTTGTCAATTGTGGGTTGTTGTCAATTGTGGGTTGTTGTCGATTATTTTTTGTTAGAGTCAAGTGTCGTCGTCGTATTCGTTCCATGCTAGTGGAAAAATACACAGTAGTAGTATAACAAAGTTAAAGGAAAAATGTTACAGCTAAATAGACTTTACAAGTTTATGAGTAGTCGACCATCTTATAAAATGTACTTAGAGAAGTAATAATTTTCTTTTTTTAGTAAAAAAATTTGTTTTTTGTAAATTACTTGTTCAGTGCAGAGTGCTCCATCTGAAGTAAAGACTTTGGATTTTTGGTTTAAATGAAAATTTCCATATGGTCATCTATTAAAGATCAGGAAATTAAAAAAAGTTTTTTTGGTCTGATCCACTCCACTCTATTAGACAAACTGGCAATGTAATATATTTAAAGCAATTATTCAATTTTGCTCCCAGGTACCATACATTCCAGAAGGACAATGGTTATGTAGGAGATGCTTACAGTCTCCTTCACGTCTCGTAAACTGTGTATTATGCCCCAATACTGGAGGTAAGTTATTATATCATTATTAAAACTATTAGTTCATCATAATACTTTCCTAAATTCACGTGAATATTTGACGTTTTAAATAAAAGTATCTTATATATTATATAGGATATAAAAGATTTAAAAGTAATTATTATATAGTTTTCGCGGATTTATTTAGATTTTTGGTTCCCGACAATATATGAATGCTTTACAGCAATCATGGTCACAGGAGAGGTTTTACATGTCTCAAAGACATTATATACCACGATTGCCATGACCATGATTGCTGTTAAGTATTTGAAACGTCGGAAACTGAAAATCAAAATAAATCCACGAAAAAATAGTTTTATTTAAAATATTATTTTGACACTTGTCTTACGGTGAAGGAAAACACCGCGAGGAAAACTGCATGTCTGAGAAAACCTAGTAAGTTTTATAAAGTGCCCAGCAGCGCAACGTTAAAAAGGGCTGAATACATTTTTACCCTATAGATTATTATTTTTTAGATTTTTTTTTTAATTTCTTCTTATTCTTTTTATTTATATAGGAGCATTCAAGCAGACAGATCAAGGAACTTGGGCACATGTTGTATGTGCATTATGGATACCTGAAGTTCGTTTTGCTAACACAGTTTTCTTGGAGCCTATTGGTATGTTTTTTTTTAATTAATATTTATTCAGTTAACGGGTTTTTAAATTAAGATTATGATAAAATTGTTATTGCTTTGTTAATATAGTGGGTAGCATTTACGGCTACAAAGGTTCTAGTTTCGAGTCCCAGGTTGAGAAAATTGTAGGTTCTGGATTGTGCATTTCTTGCATGAAAACCTCAGTAATATCTTGGATTTGTGAGGGAAGCTGTGCCTCATGTCTCGGAGAACACGTAGAAGCTGTAGGTCCTGCGCCTTAACTCTCGTTGGTCGTGTCGAAGTGTGGTCCCAGACTTTGTCAAAGTGATAGTATAGTAGAAATATTATAGTGTACAAGTGTTTATGCAAACACTTCTGCACTATAATATCACCTGTTTTATATCTAGTATAATAATCTGGTTAGAATGGTTCCCGTGATCAAAATCGGTCAGGATCACATTATTACCACATTATGTTTACCTATTTACCCAATAATACAAACAGGTGGGTACTAAATACTAAATAATTTTTCCAGATTCAATAGAAATGATACCAGCCGCACGATGGAAACTTCAATGTATGGTGTGCAAGCAACGTGGCGCCGGAGCATGTATACAGTGTCACAGAAGCAATTGTTACTCCGCCTTCCATGTGACGTGTGCACAGCAAGCTGGGTGAGACAGCTTTTATTATTTTAAGTTAGGAAAAACTTTTTTCTTTTATGAGATCATTTCTATTACCTTGAATGGTTAAAGAGTTTAAGTGCGGAAAACTGAGTCCACTCTATACATACCTTAATTCGCAAGTCAACTCTGTTTTGGAAAATAAAATCAGTGCTTTTATCGTAATAGTAGTATTAATATTATGAATTTGGAAAAACCGAAAATCCCATTTTTAGATGTTTTTTTTTTAAATCTGTAAATGGGATGTTTTTTTTTTCGAAATTCGTATGATTATTGAAACAATTATGGTTTTAGCAGCTGATTTAAGGTATTGTTTTGCATTAGTATGTAATATCAATTAACTTGGCTTATCAATGCCTTCTGCAGCCCAAAAATTAATGTAATTTTTATTTGCATGCTGTTAGTTTAACGGTTTCTGAAGAATAATTCTATTCAAGAATAATTCTGGCGTTTTTACTTTAAATAAAACCAGTCAAAAAAACGATCTGCTGACATTCCATATCAAATTATGTTGCGGCAAATTGGAGATCATTGTATTAATATAATTATTATTTCACATACCTACAGCTGATTTCTAAATTCCTGGCGCTTTGATGAGATAATTCTACCTACTTCAGTTTTAAGGACTTGATATACCTGTTCCAATTCCAGCAGACTATGGTAAAAATAAAAAAATAAACGTGCGTGTATGTGCTTATGTACGCACGTAAGAAGTTATACTTCTTTGGTGTAACAGAACGAAAATAGCTAAATATTTCATCCCGTATGTCACACTCTCTGTTTGTAAAATAAATGCAGCTAACTTCATCATGTCGCTTTTTGGCTGTCGGTTTGCGCGCGAATAGTAAAAATTTTACTCTCATAATTTTTTCCAAACATGCCAAAAGAAATATAACTTCAAAAAACAAAAACGATTCAAATAATTTTAAATGCTAGATCTCGTCTATTATAGGTATATGGTAGGAAGGATTGAAAGTTCAAAGATACATAATACATATATTATATTAGCTTTAAGTTAGTCACAAATATCCCTAGCATATATACTTTTATAACAATATAAGTGAGAAGCGAATCGGTAGGCGGTAATGGAACAACTGGGGTTCCTGGCGCGATACAATTGTTATATGACTAAAATGCGTGCATCAGCACTGCCACTACAATACCTTTTACATTAATTTCAAAAAGTCTTTGACAGATAGAAGTCTTCGGTTTCAAACAATTTGTATTTTGTGCCTCGCAACTCCTTAACATGTTTCGAATACATCGATCAAAAAAGTACTAGATACACAATCCCATACAAAAGTTCTCTTAAAATTGTCACCAATCGTGTTTAGGTAATTATTCTAGACGAAATAAATATATAACAATATAAATTGAACTTTAAATACAATGCTTAAAGTTGTTTTGACAAAAAAATTAAAAGCGCTCTCAAATGTTCAAATGGGCTCAAAAAAACAACATGGGCAACTTTAATACAAAAAAACAAAACATACACAATTAGAGTCTCAAAAGTGTCGTCAAAAAAAGTGCACAATTCGAAATTGAATTGTGCCTTTTTCAAATCTCTTTTGTTTATTGCTTTTCGGATGACAAAATTCTTCGTTAATATATAATATAATCTTTCATTAAAAAAATATACTTTACGTGGTGTGCGAAAGTTCGAATTTATGTTAAGACAATTAGAACTTTGATTTTTGAATTTTATTCTTTGGTTTGATTTAACGTGACATGTCGGCGCTTTTTGAAGAGACATTTGTTAGGAAATGCGTACCTTATGTTTTTAACTTTCACATTTATATGCAAACTAAGAAAGGTTATTTTCCAGATTGTACATGAAGATGGAGGCGGCGGGCTCAGGGCGGGACCCCAGCCAGCCGGTGCAGGTCGCGAAAATGGCGTACTGTGATGCGCACACGCCGGCACATATATTACAAGTAAACAAAATATTTCGTTTGTGTTTTTTATTTGGAAGCAGCTAAATTATGGCGATGTTGTTTGAAAATAATGTCGCACACATACTGTTTTTTTAATTAAATTTTTTATTTATTTATTTTCTTAGAATAATCAACTAAAGTTACATTAATTACGTTCGTGATTACTTTTCAAATCAAAGATAAATGATTGAGATTGAGATGAATTTACAGGTTATCACTTCATGTTCATGCAATAAATTAAAAACAAAACATCATTAGTTCTATCGATCACAAAAGTACTAATGTTATAAATGTGAAAGTGTGTTTGTTTGTTTGTCCTTCATTCACGTGGAAATGAAATGACGGATTGGCGAACTTATTTCATTCCCACGGGAAAACACGTTATAATACAATCCAAAAAAATATTTATGATCGGAATTACTTGAAACTTTTACACTTACTTTACTTGACACTTTTTACGTTGAATAAATACGTGTTTTAGCATTATTCGAAATTCATCCCATAAGGGGGTAAAATAGGGCATGAAAATTTGTATGAAACCTGCCTTTTTAGAGTTTTCTTTATAGTTTTAGCGCGAGTAAAGCCGCGGGTTCTTCTAGACTCTATTAGTTAATAAAAATAAGTCATATAAGTAAGTTCAGTAAAATAAAAGTATAATCTATACATATAATAAAATTGTAACTAAGCTGAATCTGTACATTAAATATTTTTTGGAAAATCTTATTGAAATAGACGTTATCATCGATGCAGAGGCCGAATCTATAGTTTGAAGAATTTTTGTTTGTCTGTCTGTTACCGCATCACAGAAAAACCACTGGAGGGATTTTGATAAAATTTGGTATTGCTAAACATATAGGATACTTTTTACCGCGGGAAAATATCTCATTTTTGATAAAAAATACAGAAACTGCAATGTAAGAGTATACCAATATGTAAAACCTAAGAATTTGGTTTTTGGTCATCTGAACGCGAGTGGAGCCGCGGGCAATGCTAGTCTATGATAAAGTGTGCACAAATAAGATTATATATCAGCTATCTATAATTATATGTTGGATTTACGTATGGTGTTTAAGGTTTCTTAAATTTTGCGTACAATCATTTTATATTACATCAGAATCCTTAGAATTTTCGTATACCCGATAGTGAAAAATAAATATAAAATTTAGGATATTAACACACAGCACCATCTAGTTCCATGGTAAGCTACGAGGCTTGTGTTATGGGTACCAGATAGTTGATACACTACACATATTTATGTAACTTTAAATACATATTATAAATATAATCACCTATGACCGGAGTACAAACATTCGTGCTCATCACACAAATGAATACCCCCAGCGAGACTCGAACCCACGACCGCAGGCATAGCATGTAGGGTCACTACAAACTGAGCCAAACGTGTCGTAACATAAATAAATACGGCTCTTGTACTTAGTTGCTAAATAAGAGGGTATATTTAGAAACAGCAGAAATTAAAATGTTCTAATAAATCATTCAGGAAAGAAGAGCTCAAGAGTCTGAAGGCGATAATAAATCAACAGACTTATCTGCCATCAGACAAAAAGGCCGAGAGAAAATAAAACAGGTATAATATAATTATGTACATTATGATTGGCTACTAATATTTTAATGTTTTAATTTAATTAATTTATGCTTATGCGACGTCTTCATCAATTTTTAAACGGATTTAATGAGTAGTGACTGCACTTTTAGGGTAGGCCTATATAAATTTCGTCTTTTATGCAGGGTCATCTTGTGGGGGCCCTCGGGCACACAACAATTTAGGGCCCTTTTAGAAAGTTAAAAAAGTTAAATGATAAAAAAATGCAAAAAAAAACTTATGTAAAGAAGTGAAGTAAAAAGATAGGATAGGATAATATGCAGTCTATTAAATACAATGTATGTAGTATATTGTAGACTTAAAATTGAGCTACTCTCTTTCCCATTTAAACGAATACGTGTAAAATACACGTATCGCGTGTAACATTAGATAGGTTTTTAAATCAACAAATATTGTAAGGTATTTTGGTGCCATTTTTGAAATCATTTTTGTAAAATAGTGGGTAGGTACTGTCTGTGACAAGTATGTAACGCCTTTGAGACGTCTAGAACCTTATTCTCTTCCGTGACTAAGATAAGATTGCTGTAAAGCATTCGAAACGTCGGGAACCAAAAATCTAAATAAATCCCCGATAAAATCCGAAAAGAAAGTTTTATTTAAAATGTCAAATATTCGCGTAAATCTAAGAAAGTATTATTAGATAGGTTATCAAAGGCTTAGACTAAACCAGTGACCGTCAGTCGTGTGCGCAGGCGCGGCGGGTGCTGGCCCTCAAGCGCACGTGGGCGCCCGTGGTGCTGGTGCCCACGCTGCCGGCGGAGCGCGTGGCGGAGGTGGCGGCGCTGGCGCGCGGCCCGCCGCCGGCGCGCGCCCAGCTCATGAAGCGGCTGCTCGCGTACTGGACGCTCAAACGGCACAGTCGCAACGGAGTGCCGCTGCTGAGGCGGCTGCAGAGCTTGACTAGCCATCACGGTGAGTTTGTTTTTTTTACAAGCTTTTATTTATATTGCAATGTATGTATGTTTGTCCGGGTGGAATCTTGCAACTCAATTTTGAAGCAGATATCTTCAACCGATTGAGTTGAAATTTTGTATACACGTTTAGTTTGGATGACAATGTATGGCTAGCTGTGTGACGTCATTCTAAATCCAACACGGTGGAGCACCCAAGAGGGCAGACTGGTTATTTTTAATGCACTCCTTCAATATGGGTATGAAATGAAAGGGTTTGCTGAGAAGAATACGAACAAAATAAAAACTAAAAAATGAAAAATAAATTAATAGTAGAAATATTTTATAAATAAGCTTTTATTTAAATGCTCTAAAAAAAAGATAATAAACTTTAACCACCTACCTAATGCAAAAAGAATTTTTCAAATCGGATTAGTAGTTCCTGAGATTAGTGAGTACAAACAAACAAACAAACTCTGTCTCTTTATATTTATATTATTATATTATACATATATTTTTATTATTGTCTCATTTATTGCGATTTTATATAATTTCGACGACACGTTTGGCTCAGTTTGTACTGACCCTACTCGCTGTGCCAGCGGTCGCGGGCTCGAATCCCGCTGGAGGCATTCATTTGTATGATGGGCACGAATGTTTGTACTTCAGTCATGGATGTTTATATTTATAATATGTATGTATTTAAAGTTATATATGTGTAGTGTATCAACTATCCGGTATTCATAACACAAGCCTTGTAGCTTACCATGGCACTAGATGGTGTTGTGTGTTAATGTCCTGACATATTTATTATTTATTAATTATAAATGCAAATACAAGTACATAATTGAAATAAAATTTAGTAAACCGAATCCGCTCGTATCATTGTATACATATATTCATAGTGAGTATTGTTTTCAGGTACGAGAGGCATCCAAGATGGCACGGTTAATGTTCGAGAGTTGTGCAATCAACTTAAGTACTGGCAGAGAATACGTCAAGATTTAGAAAGAGCAAGGTATTTATGACTAACGTCAGATTAGATGGATTATTCCCAAGGAGGGTTGACGTCAGGCAGGCGGCCAGTGGTAAAACTTTTGTCAAATCCTATCAGCAGTACAGAAGATGTACTGCGCCGACCCCAAATGATTGGGAAATGGGCAGGGAGAAGAAGTCAGATTAGATGGAGAGAGAAATTTAAACAGTATAACTATCTAGGTGTAATATATGTTGAACTATTTCTTATATGAAATCTTGTTTAGTGATTTCTGGTTCCGTAAATTCGGTGAACTAAAAGTAGATTATAGTTGACAAAAATCTTTTGTTTTTTTTACGAAATTATTTTATATTAGCGTTTTCCTGCGGCTTCACCTGGCAAGTGGCTAGTTCAATTATGTATTACTATATCATTATAAGTTATAGCTTATCTTTATGTGTTACTTCTATGTACATACATATAAGGCAGTGTATACATAGAGGCAGTGGTAGCCCAGTGGTAACGCGCTCGCTTGAGAAACCGAGTGAAGCGAGTTCAAATCCCGGGTCTCACACCTCTGATATTTTCATGTGCGAATCATTTCCAACATGATTACCACTTGTCTTAACGATGAAGGAAATCACCGTGAGGAAACCTGCATGTCTGAGAGAACCTAGGAAGTTTTCAAAAGACATGTGAAGTCCGCCAACCCGCACTTGGCCAGCGTGGTGGACAATGACCTGATCCCCCCCGTATTGGGAGGTCCTTGCCCAGCAGTGGGACGTTAAAAAGGGTTGAATACATACAATACATATAAGGGTCGCATACATATAAGGGAACGTACCCATACTACGTGACCAATTTTTTACAATTAAAAATAAATAAATAAAAAAATACGCGTGCCAGGTTGCTGTGCGAGCTGGTGCGCAAGCGCGAGCGGCTCAAGGCGGAGTACACGCGCGTATGGGAGCGCTGCGTGCTGCACTCGCTGCGGCCCGAGCGCGCCGCGCTGCACAAGCTGCTGCGCCTGCTGCGACACGCCGACCACAGCGACGTGTTCACTGAGCCCGTGGACTTGCTTGAGGTACACCAGTGGGAGGTGATATCATATATACACGCACATATACACACAGTAACAATAATATGCACTTATCAACTACCTCGATGGTGTAGTGGCTAGCATGTACGGCTGCACATTGAGGTCCTGCGTCCGAGCCCCGAGTCGGGCCAAGTTTAGTTATTGAGTCTTTCTGTTAAGAAAGTCCCAGTAACAACCCGGAGTTAAGAAGTTGGCGGTGTTTCGCCCTCGGAGTGCTTCGGAGAGCACGTAAAGCCGTCGGTCCTGCGTCTAACTCTCACCGGTCGTGTCTCGCGTTGTCCCAACGAAGTATGAGAGTGACAAGAATAGAGATGCAAGTTGTGTTTGCGCGTACACCGACACACGCGCTACACTATAATATCTCCTGCGCAGTTGGCTAGTCTCAATGAGATTGGCCCGGGAGGGACATTATTATGCATGTATTATTAGCTTCATTTTTGAGCCTGTTCTAGTAATTATTGTGTATGTATGTAAAAATATAATGTTTATAAAATTTTAAATCAAGCTATCCAAAGACATAGTACTAAAATAAAATAGAAACAGAGACTGTTCACAGACTACACATTTGAATTAGAATTTTATTATATGTACAGATTTACAAATCCGTATTTCTTACAAAAATGTAATTATTTACACTTTTTGTGGGTTAATTTTTTCTTACATAGTTAAACCTGAATAATACTTTAAATTTAAAGTATATTTTTTTATGTCTATAACAGGTACCCGACTACAGTACAATAGTGAAACATCCCATGGACTTGAGCACAATGGGCAAGAAGTTAGACCGCGGCGCGTACAAGACGATAGATGACGTCGAAGCTGACTTCCAGCTCATGATCGAAAACTGTCTCACGTATAACAATAAAGATACAGTGTTTTATAAGTAAGTGCTGATTTACATAGTTTATAAAGCTTTAGAGTTTTATTTTTTTATTTTTGTTATTATACAATGTCTTTGCGTTCCCTTTAATCAGTGTTAGCTTTTTTCTATATTATTGTATACATTTAAAATTGAAAAATATTTTACAAAGTATTTTAAAATTACCAAAATAAGTGTTAATTTTGTGGTCTGTATAGTTATTCTACATTTTTCTGGACTATTCTCTAAATAAAAGATGGAATGCGATAGTGATATGGAACAGTAACTTATATAACAATGAAATAAGCGGTCAGTCACGAGCATAAATATTATATGACCATGGATAGTTCTGCTATAATATTGTAATATTATTTGAATTATTGTCATACGTCAGATGTTTATACTGCCTGCATGAAATATATTTTTGTTTATGGAGTAGGCAGATATTAATAACGTCAGACGTGTCATTTATTTTTGCATTTAAGGTGAAAAATATTTTTGCAACAGAGTAGTATCCTATATTTTTGCAGCGCGTGTGTTAGATATAATTTTGTTATTAATTCGATGTAACATATTTTTGATGTCATCTAGAGAATAGATATTAATGAATGAGTCATTCAACCGCATATTATATCCGAACTGTCTAAGGTCATTATATTTTTGCTCGTGACTGTACACAGTGAAATAAACAAATTGTACCCACAGAGCGGGTATAAAGATGCGAGAGCAATGCATCCCGATATTCCGTCAAGCGCGGCGCGACGTGATCGAGGCGGGCATGCCGGGACTGGCCGGCAGCGGGGAGGCGGACGGGCCCGCGCCGCGCCCGCCCCGCGCGTCCCGCCCGCCCCGCGCCCGGGACAGCAGCGACAGTGACCACACCGCTGGTATGTATGACGTGTGACGTGACAGCTCGTGCTGGCCGGTGACATCCCCCGTTATAGTACAGCTGTAACAGCGAGTATTTTGACGTTTTGTAGCCCATTAGCATATTTATAATGTTGGTTCTATACATTTTAAATGAAACTGTATTTTTGCATTTTGTCGTGGTTTTCTTTTATATTTTATATCCCGACGTTTCGAATGCTTTACAGCAAACATAGCCACGATAAAGTCTAAGGTTTTAGACGTCTCAAAAGTCAATATAGTTCTTATAGACAGTATCTACCCACAGAATTATACAATAATTTGGAAGAAATATAAAATGGCACTTAATTACCTTACAATATTTGTTAATTTAATTTTTATAACATTTAAATATTTTTTATTAATCTAAGGAAGTATTGTGTACTATACATTTTCATTAAAAGATCAGTCGAGACTACACCCCATTTTTTGATTTGTGAATAACAACATGACATGACGTACCGGGACTTGACTTAATATCCCATAAATATCTAACCAAAAACAGCTAAATGAAATGCCGCTGATACATATCTTATTTAATTGTTTCAGACACACGCAGTGAGCGAGGAGTGTCGATAGCTCGCAGTGAGAGACGTCAGCCCAGCGTGCGGGGAGATACGGACGACGATAATAATACGGTATTTATCATTTTAATAACTTATTAATTTACCATATGTAACAACTACCTATTTTTTTAATAATCTTTTTAGCTAGTTTAATAGTTATTTTACATTTTATTTGACATAAATGTAAATTGCATATTATTTTGTAATTAATTTTATTTTTTTTCACTTCCTGTGTAATGTATTCTATCTCAAATAAATAAGGCACATTAGGTATATTACAATCATATATTTATAGAATATCATATACGGAAAGAGTATAATATTATATATTTGTCAGACAATGTCAACGGTTACCATAGCAACATGGCAATGTATTGTATCTAATTCTCTCGCCGGCTTAATTTTATATATTTATCTGTTCGTCTCTTTCTCGTGTCGCATTTTCGTTTCATCGAGTTTCAAATCACATCGATTCTAAAGAAGTTTCACTTCAAAAAATTTATATCACTTTGTTTGCTATCTCTATACATACATTGTAGCTGTTGCTTTCGTCGTATCGTAAAAGGGCGAAGTAACAAGCAGAGAGGTAATCTCTATTGTAAAATCTACATTAATTATTGTTATGCCATATGCATAAAAATAGTTTGTATTATATAATACAGTTTGTATTTTTATTATCTCAAATAATTCCAGAGGGACGATTCCCCGGCGGCCTCATCTAAGAGCAAAGTGAATAGAAACTGGTGGCGAGGCCGCGGGCGCGGGCGGGGGCGGCGCGGGCGGCGCGGGCGGGGGCGGGCGGCCCACTCGCTGCCCAGGCAGCCGAGGGAAATAGGTAAACTATACATCTATACATAGTAACTGATCGCTGTCTGTACATGGAGGATATTTGTGATAAACTATTATTGCGGGTCTTTATTAAGGCAATACAACGCAAAATAATGATTTTTAGATTTTTTGTCTGTTTGTCTGTGCATTTGTGCGCGCTAATCTCAGAAACGGCTTAACCGATTTGGGTGCGGTTTTCACTAATATATTGTGGTAAGCTTCACTAAACATTTAGTATTTGTTTTATTTCAATCGGTTTATAAATAAAAAATTTACGTCAATTTAAAGAATCACCTAGGGACGAACCTGAGCGGAGCGAGGTTGAGTCACTAGTCTACATATATAAAACAAAGTCGGGTGTGTCACAACACTTGTAACCCGAGAACTGCTGGACCGATTTTTATGATCTTTCGTTAGATTTGTTTTCACCCCGAATAGCAGAATAACTATGAAAACATCGGAAAATAAACTAAAAAAAAATCTATTCCATACTAAACGTCAAAAGGGGGTGAGTCTCTAGTAGTAAATAATATCAATTCTCCAAAAAATCCCAAAACAAGTATCTTTGATTACTTACTGGGAAGGCTCAGTTTAAAATATTGTAATTACGATTTCATGAACTAAGGTATTTTATTTTTTTATTTCTTTTTTTAATAACATCTCCTTTCGGAAGCCGGTTAAAAAGTTTTGTGACTTCTAGCTTAACTAACTTTCGTCTAGCTCGCTCAAAAAGTTTTTTTTACCTTAATATTGTATAAATGTTTTGTATTTCCACCAGACACGCCTACGACCGATTCGGAAACACCGGTGATGCCGAAGAAAACTGTAGAGCGCACGCAGAAGTTGGCGACCCCTGAAAAATCGCCATCAAAGCAACCC
This sequence comes from Brenthis hecate, assembly GCA_951806755.1. Lineage (NCBI taxonomy): Eukaryota > Metazoa > Arthropoda > Insecta > Lepidoptera > Nymphalidae > Brenthis > Brenthis hecate. Next base: position 7,462,866 of record OX638249.1, read on the forward strand.
GAAACTTCCAGTGGTAACTACTTTTATATATATTTTGATTATAATATAAATATATAATAAATAATAATATCAATAATTTATAGTGCTAGCCAGTGCATATGAAATACTATTTAAATAATTAAAGTAATTTTCTGTTACATTTTTTATTAAAACACCCATAGAATTTGTAATTTTTGGTGTCAAAGGATAATTTTTCTCTGTTTAACATATTTCCATATGTTGAATATGGCCTTTTAGAAGCTACTGAAGCAGAAAATTTTATTGAAAAATATCCGTTTCTACTTAAAGATTTGTACACTATTGTATACAATGTGCAGTGATGGCCCAGTGGAATGCGCTCGCTTGGGAAACCGAGTGAAGCGGGTTCAAATCTCGGGTCGCGCACCTCTGATATTTTCATGTGCGAATCATTTTCAACATGATTACCATTTGTCTTACGGTGAAGGAAAAATCATGAGGAAACCTGCATGTCTGAGAGAACTTTACGACCTGATCTCCTTCGTATTGAAGGAAGACCCGTGCTCAGAAGCAGGACGTTAAAAAAGGGCTGAATACAACAACACAATACAAAACTATAATACAACGTTAACACAAGTTTCATATTTTTTTAATATACGTTATACTTACATGTTTGTATATTGTCTTATAATTTATAGGTTTGGGTCTTCTGGGCGGTCTGAGGAAGCCGACACTTTTAGTGACGCCCTCTACACTAGCGACGCCCCCTAAAAGCTTCGGATCTGATGGTAACAATCTTTGTGTTGATCTTTATATATATAATTTTTTGTGTGTATGTCACTGAACTCCTAAACGGATGGACCGATTTTTATAAATGCTTGTTTTTGTTTGAGTGGATCTTTGGATGGCTTAGATTCACAATTGAATTTGGTAGGTGATGTTTGGTATGTGTTTGGTAGGCTTTATATGTATATGCCAACATATTGAAGATTTATTTATATGTTTGGACAGGGCAACGTCTGTCTGTCTAAAAGTGTCTTGTTACAAATCAATATAATGTAAGCGCAATTTTTTATTGTATTTTTTTTTAATGTATTCTTGCTTCATCACGTCACTCGGTTTCGACGTGAAAGAAGCACAAACAAATGAACTGATGAACTGATTTTGGTTTTTTTTTTTTTGTTTGGAAGGTGAATTCGTCGGGAGTGTTCTTAGCTATGTTTGATGAAAATCGGTCCAAGATGGTCGGGGGTTTTTTAAATTTTTAATATTAGTATAAATTTCACAGCCACTCTACCAACGTTATCGGCGAGTATGGGACGTACGAGCCTAGAGCCGTCGCCGAGGAAGAAGGGCCGCGGGCGTCCGCGCAAGCAAGATAAAGATAAGTCTGTATCATCGTTTGATTTGTTTAGGTATGCTTTGAGTATTAGATGTGTATTAGCCATGGAATTCAAATTGAAAAATAGATATATAAATAGATAAATACTTCATTGCACACACAAAATAATACAGATGATGTATCGAAAAAGAAAGATAACAAAAAAGCATGCGAAGATGGTCTTATTGCTATAATCTCTGACAAATAGCCTTTAGTAAAATCATTCGTGGAACCGTAAACTGGGTGGTACAATTAATAATAAATATATACAAGCTCATAAAAAGTATAGGTATATACATAAATACATACATACATACATGAATACATAATATATAGTAGATAACAACAAACAAAAGTTATACATTTCTTGCTTCTTGCCCTAATTTGGGTGTATGTTTTTTAATATAATATAATGAATTTCGCAGGGAAAAACCGTGTGAAATTATAATTTCATTGCACGGGACTTTGTCAAACGTCTCCATTTCTTACAATATCACGGGACTATCTTAGTTACTTTATAATTTTCCTGGGCAATTTCACTAAATGTTTTGGGCCGTTAAATTGTAAAACGGTCACTGATTGGTCAGGTTTAATTTTTTTTTATGCACAACGTGAACCATAGATTTAGTAAAGTAATGGAATCAATAATCAAATACTTATTTACCCTTCAACTATTTATTACATTTAAGTTATAAAGAAAAATAATTAATAATAAGTATATTTTTAAAGGAACATGGGTGATGCAAATGCAGAGGGAGCTGGTGTTCCAAGTAGCGCCTCGTTCTTACAGTACCGAGGCCCGCCTGGGGAGGTCGGCTCTGATAGTGACCTCGCTTTGTCTAGGTAATCATAGATAGCTATACTCTGTTCACAGAGTGAACCATGCAAAGCGCTTTCTCTGTCCCACATTAGCATACAAACTGATAAGGACAGAAAACTGTCTAGCTCCGTTCACTAAAGCTTGCAACTGGTTTGAAATCATAAGGCTCGTTCGTGTTGCTAATGCTTTAGTGAGGAATTGTTTATAATTTGTAATAAAATAAAATCAACATTAAAGTAAAATCAAATGTATTTTTAAATATTTGTATACATTATTTATTAATTTACTCTTTTCGACGTATCATTGTTATCTCCATTGAAATAAATCAGGTAATTACACGAGAGACGTCTGAACGGTACGGAATGCAACGACGGAATAATTATGACTTGCATTGTAAAAAAATTTGAGAAATCTCAGTGCTTGGTTCAGTCGGTGAATACAGTATAGATAATCATTTAGTCGTGCTTTGTTTCCTCTAGTGTGTGGTTTTGGATCTAAATATAGTTGTTTGCGGCTTTACCAACAATATTGACAGTTCTAATTGTTTTATGGTCTACTTCTTTAAATATACAGAATGGCACAAATGAACGGGACATTAAAGAAAAGTATCATAAATATTATAGATATTAAGTTTCACCGAAAGGAAATATTTTTTTTTTAAACAAGTAATAACTACATTTAACCTTTTTTTTTAAATTGTCGGACTCGTTAATCAAACGAACTAGAAATCGGGTGGGATTGTTTCGGGGCACACCGCCGTTGGTTTAAAGTGAAGCGTCTATTTCAGCGAGTCGCTTTTATTGTTTATGTTTTTTTAGCGACAAAATCGATAATCGCTTTGTTATGATACTCTAACGGACCAATGGCGTTCGTTTCGACTACTATGCCTTTCTCACCTATATTTGTACATTTTAATAATATTTTTTTTAATCAAGGTTAAATTTACATAAAAAAATATTGATTTAAGCTTAATTCAAAAATAATAAAGATAACAAAAACATATTTCACCTTTATTTAAATCACACGCACATTCCCCATAGGTTGAAAATTTTAAAGTACATAAAATATCATTACAAGAAAATTCTTAAAAAATGTTCCCAATTTCAAGTGACATTTACGTTGTAATCTGTGCGAAGTTTTCGTAAATTTTTTCCTTTACAGGTCTTCCAGCAGTAGCTCGGCGTGGTCACAGTCGTGTTCGTCCTGCACCCACTATGACGACGACAACGCATCAGACCATTCCTGTTCCTTTAGTTCAAGTGATGGGTGAGACATTATTTACAATCAAATAATATTTAAATGGCCTCACAGATCCTACAGAGTTTCTTTAACGCGGATATAGGGTTTTTGTTCGTTAGTCTGAGTCCCAATGACTTATGGTAGTGGGCTATGATGTACTTTTAATTGATTTCGGCCACAGCGGCCACTCTTCATTTCATTCAATTCTTCATTGTCGCTCTCATACTCCAGTGGGACAATTACTCGACACGACCAGTCGTGCTCTAGGAAGCACGGAGGTGAAACACCTCCTACACCCACTCCGGGGTGTTCCGAACTCTGGGCTGTAACTGAGATTTAAGGGGCTATACATACATAGCATTATAAAGAAATATTATCACAGATTAATCGTCGTTTTTTTCGGTACTAACACATAATACCCAACTCTTTAAAAAGAAATGATACTTTATTCGATTAGACTCATCCAAGCACTTTTGAAGGCCGGACATATATATGACGTAGGTCTATCGGTGTGCGCAAAATGTTTCCACAAAGCTGGTATTGTATCGCAGCTGCGAAGCTTCCCAAAAAAAGAAAAATTAGAGTTTAATTTGATTAAATTAAAGAATTGAAAAAAAAACAATTAGGTAAATTGTTCAATTTTCCTTTTTTTTATTTACTCATCGGTCATTATGTTCTATTCGGACATTACGTATCTAGAATAATTTTAGGGTTCTGTACCTCAAAAGGTACCCTTATAAGATCACTTTCTTGTCCGTCTGTCTGTCCGTGTGTCACCGCCGATTTTCTCAGGAACGGGTTGAACTAGCAAGTTGAAATTTATACCAGATACCAAGGTCTATATTCACTATTAGGTGTATAAAAATCAAGGTCCTGAGTCAACACGATAAAAAGATATCGGCAAATTTAGATTTTCGCGAAAACTTGTAAGTACCAAAATTTACCTTGATTTTCAACTTTTTATATTTTTCGTAATTTTCTCCTTGTTTGTACTGACCTTGCTTTTAACCAAAATTGACAATTCTAGGTCAACCGGAAGTACCCTATAAGTTTTGGGTCGAAAACCTATATGGTAGTTCCCGTTGAATCACTGGCAAAAAGCAAGGTTTTATAGCACAAATAAAGAAAAAATTTCAAAAAATAAAAAAAAAGTTGGAAATTAAAGTTACACAGATTTCCTACTTTGTACGAAACCCTCGGTGGGCGAGTCCGACTCGCACTTGTCCGGAATTTTAAATTTGTTTTTTAAAATTCATTAAAGGTATAAAAACTATGATTTAAATCAAATATGTATGGTCATAGATCAAGTTACAATGAGACGATGGACTCGACAGTAGAGGGCGGCAGTGGCGCAGAGCCCCGGCACCGCGCGCGCCGCACCGACGCGTCCGATGCGGAGCCGCCGACTACACCCGTCAAGGTATTTTGATCTTTATTAGTGTGGGCTAAGATTCAAAATCGTTTTTTGTATTTAACAAATAATGTGTAGTCGCTCATCGTGGTTTCGCCTGCTTAATATAAACATTTTTATTGTCTATTTTATAAGAATTTTTTTTATGAGGATTGTATGGAAAAATATTATTATTAAAACCGTTTTTTTTAATATAGTCTATATTATAAAATTTAACAAAATCTATTTTAAATCACCCCAATATTAAAACAACCCCAAAAATAAATAAAATTATCAAAGTCTACTATCTATGTACTAGATGATTCGATTCAATTTAGAAAAATTAACTTTCTCAAAATAAAGTACATTTTTAAAAGTGGACATATAATAGTAATAATATACATATATAAGAGAAATATATAATTATGATTTGATTTAATGAATTTATTTTGTTTCAGGGTCGCGGCACGAGATCGTCCACGTCAAAGACGCCAGTAAAGAGTGCGCAGTCGGACCTCCAGCTGGAACCCTTGCAACTTGTATGGGCTAAGTGCAGGTTTGTAAAGGATTATATTAGTCAGAATCTAAGAATTAGTAAGTAAAAGTGGCAGTGTTCCTGTTTTATTTTGATTTTTTGTTCCAAACAACAAAAATTTAGAATAAAAGCGCTAAAAAACTTGTAAGATTTATTTTAAAAAGTTTATATTTTTGGTTGTCTAATTACATATGTTATTAAAAAATATTGGCTCAATACAAGTAGTTTTTACTTTGCAGTTACTAGTAAATGTAATAACAACCAAAAATTAACGATAAAAATCCAATAAGATAGTTTTATTTAAAATGTCAAATATTCCTGTAAATCTGAGAGAGTATTAATTATAGATATTTTTTATATTACAGAGGATACCCCTGGTACCCAGCTTTAATAATCGATCCAAAGATGCCAAAAGGGTACATTTACAATGGAGTGCCCCTACCAGTGCCACCACAGGATGTTTTAAATCTCAAGAAAAACTATGCCCACGAGCCTGTACTCTACCTCGTGTTATTCTTCGACGTGAAACGTACGTGGCAATGGCTACCACCAAATAAATTAGAGTCTTTGGGCTTAGATAAAGCCGTAGATCAAGCTAAGTTGGTAGAGTCAAGGAAACCCACAGATAGAAAAGCAGTGAAAAAGGCCTATGGTGATGCAATGCAGTTCAGGAAGCAAGTGGATGGAGATAAATGACACAGGTTTAGGTATCGGTCCAAGAGACCGGCCAGAAATAAAGGATTCAGCTTCGGAACATTCTCCATGATGCACATACGGACCCCCGAGACAACTGACACTAGTGATTAATGTATCTGTCTTGTTTATATGAAACTAGTAACTCACCCTCGCTTCGCTCGGGTTCGTCCCTAATGAAAAACAAAAACAAATCTATCCAACGGGAACCGTACATTTTTCCGGGATGAAAAGTAACCTATGTGCTATTCCAGACTATGATCTATGCATCTTTGTGTCAAATTTCATCCAGATCCGTTCACCTGTTCTGGTGTGATTGAGTAATAAACATCCATTCAAACTTTCACATTTATAATATGAATGGGATGTTTTTGTATTTTTACTGAGCTGTTTCTATTAGATCTATAATAAGGATGTGATTTTTATAAATTCTCTCTATAAAAATTGAATTATTACCGACAATGTGATGTTAAGTATTTTGTATTTTACAACACTATTATTTTTATCCTGGAAAATATTGACCACATAAAGGAGAACTAAATATCCGAATTTTTATAGATCATATTTCCATAATATATATGTATAAATTAAATGTTTGTCTGTTTGTAACCACAAATTACTTTCCTATTACATTCGTCTAGTGAGGGATATGACGAGTTGTAAGGGAAATTATTACCATCATATTTATGATAACTGGTGGCATTGCCGTAACTAGCCTTTAAACTTCTATGAGAGTAGTCCTTGGAAAAATGTTTTGAAATAAAAGATTTTTTTGTGGTCCGCTGTGGCCCCATGCGATCATATTGGTTGCATTGGTATGCCAACGCTACGCCACTTTACGCACCCAATACGTATTTAGATGTATAAATATGTAAGTACATAAGAATTTATGTATAATATATCTGTGAAATTTTTGCTCTTAAGTGATCATGTACGTACATAATAAATATGTGCCAATATATCGATTTGACATTCTTGAATAAAGATATCATAAATCATCAAAATTTACAATCTCTGTAGTGTGATTATTCTAATAAATAATTTTAAAAATTTAAGATAAAATTGTTACATCATATGAACTAAGCCTTAAAATATTACATGATGTGTAATAATTGGATGATGGATGTAGAATAATTTGAGATAACTTTTACGCCCCCCGCGCACTGACGGCCAGGCTGGACAGGCGGCCTGACTGCGGCGGGCGAAAAATTGAACAGCCAGTTAGAGCAGCTATGGCGACGGCCAGTTGGGACGAAATCATTTTGTAAAAAAGTTTCACAACGCAAAATACGTCTGGCTTTTACGACAAGTGGAGAATGATAAAAAGGGTTACATACTCTATGGAGACTGACGGCAGCCACATACATTCGCCCACACTCGCTGTGGCTGCGCCAGCCAATGAGCTGCCGTGCAATCAGGCGCGTTCATAATGGCCTCCGTAGCCAACAGTAGTAAGAATTCGTGGCTGCCTAGTGCGAGGGCTCCCATACGCCGTCATATGTTCGACTGGCTGCCTAATAATTGCGCAGGGGGCCTTAGCGTTTCACTATATTGGACTAAAATACGATAATGTTTCTAATAAGGCAACTTTTTTAATCTTTTTCGTTCAAGTAATATTAATGATGTATAAAAATATCAATAAGATAGAATTGGAAACTTAAGGTAAAATATATTTAATCGAAAATGTATTTAGAAATTAAATTACACAATCTTTAATGATAAATGAAAAATGTAATCTCATTTGTATTGGAATATTAAAAAGGGGTTAAGATTGTAACGGTATGGCATATAATCAATTTTTTTAAAGCTATTAAAAAACTAACTATAATATTTTAGAAATCTATATATTTTTGTTTTTTACTCTTCATTTAAATATGTATCATCTGAAGGTGTAAAATTCACATTATTACATATATACACAAAAAATAAAATAATAGATAGTTTGGAAGTAGGAAGAAAACTGAAGTATTGATCTGATAGACAAAACATTTTTTTTTTACTAATAGAAAGCTACATTATTCATGAGTTTATTTCTATGTATTGAATAGTTCCTGTGAGAGAATAGCATTTTGAATAGTTAGTGAAGGATGTGTGGACCGAAGTTAGGAGTAAATAAAGGTTGAATTGTTTGTACTAGATTAATATTATGTCAATAGAAAATGGAATTTTATTTAATTCTTTATTATAATAATTCATGTGGAGCTGCCATAAGCTTATAATGTTAAGCATTAGTTTTGTTTTGTAAAACTTAAATGGGCTTTCACGCATTTTGTTTTATTTGTACTATAAGTGTTATTTGTGTTGTTTGTGTATAATAAAATATTTGAAACTATTTTATTCTTTTCATATTTTTTTTAAATTTTCAACAAAAAGTATTTATAATATATTTTTTTTATAATTACTGTTACTGACTAATCCCACCGCAGGACCAAGGCTTCCCCTCTGTTTCCAAATTTTGCAGTTGTGTGCAATTATAGTCCAATTTGGATGGAATTAGTCTAGTCCTTCTCACTATAGATCTGCAGCCATATGGCAACAAACATGGCTATCCCAGTCTTATGTGAAATTTACAATTGATTTACGACTTGACAATATTATGTGTCAAATTTTGACACATCATAATATTCAGTCAAGTCATAAATCAAATGTAAGCCAAGCCAAGCCAGTCAAGTCATATTATAAACTAGAATCACATATGTATTCCATATGTTTCTTATAATAAATTTACTTTTTTAACTGAATAAAAATATTAAATAATCATATATTATAAATTGTTGAGTTAGTCTAATTTTACTCTTGTTAGAATTCCCATATTTAACTTTGGAGATTGTTAACCATTTTTTCCATTTACAGGATTTAAATATAACAGCAATATTTTAAAGTAATCTATTATTATTTAATGAAACATAATTTACAGTGCACAAGCTAATAATTATTCATAATGTTTATCCCAGTTATACAATTTTCCTGGAGTTGGCCGTACATTCACTGCAGTTTTAGGAGTACTGAAATAAAAAGAATAATAACTTTACCATCATTAACTAAGTAAACTAAAGCCTATTTAAATCAAGAAATGGTTTACTAAATTATATTGTTGAATTAAATGTACATACATATTAATGAAAAACATGTTATACATGAGAATGAAACTCGGGAAAGACTAACACAGAGTTCATAAATTCTTATTTTAAAAATTATAATCTCTATCATAAATACACTATTAGTATTCTTACTCTTTGTCGGCACTACTGTCTGGAAGCAACTGCTGGGTTATAACTAGAGGTGGTGTAACTTCACGTCGACCATCTCGAGTATAATAGTAGTTGTGGGCATGCCTATAAAATACCAAGTATTAGCTATTTTAGTTACAATTAAGCAACAAAATTTTCGGTAATATATGACAGTTTTAAAAATTCCATTATTTTATTTTGACTTCTTTAAATTTGAACTAGTAAAACAACTAAGTTTTTAATTCATATTGATACAGAAACAGAGATGGCAAACTATTTTTTTTCTCTCTTTAATTTATGGCTTAGAGAGAAATTAATTAATAAATGCTGTTTTCCAAAATATGTCAAATAATTGCCAAACATTTTTTTAAATATTTAAAACGTAATAGCATACTTATGGGTGGGTCCGTCAGGAATTTCGGGTGGAGGTTGAGTCCTGGCTGCTAATAAAGGCTCGAATCTCAGTGCATTTGTATGTTTTCTCTATTGTAACAATGATTAAATTATTTTAGGCAACTTTAGGTTACTTACATAACAACAAAAACATACAAAAAACACCACTTACACCAAGAAGGAAATTTCTAAAAGCTTGCAATGCAGGTGAAATATCACGAAATGGAACCTTGCCCATTTTTTGTTTGCTATATTTCTTTACTACAAAAATTAATTAGATTTTTCGTTTTAGAGTTAGTTAAATGTCAACATGAACATAGCTGTCGTTAATACCTCGTCTGTCGATCGACCTTTTAAAGGTCGATGTCAAAAAGACCCCTGTCTGTCAAGCGACCTTTTAAAGGTCGATTGGTCCCGATGTCATTTAATGTGTGATTTCTCGCATTTAAACTATATTTATTTTTATCTAACTTTTGTAACGTGTAAAGGAAAATACAAGCAATAATATCATACTACATTTCAAAAAAGTAATAACTCCAATAACATAATTTATTGTAATTTGTGCAGACAATGTATTTAAATTTTGGCGGTCTGCGAACTCAATACTTGTGAGTAAAAAATTAATAAAATAGTGTAAAATTATTAGTATAAGGATTGGAATATGATGGAAGGGTAAGTAATTAACAGTTTGTATTTCATAGGATGTGTATTGAATAAAGATTTTATACAGAAATTGTTATATTTGTCAAACATCGTAAGCATTCACGCGCGCTAAGTCCTTATATTTTCACTTTTTCTGAATAAAAAATACACTAGCGAAAGCATTATATTTTTATTAACATGATTTAAATTTATAACTAAATAACTACGTATAATTGAATTTGTAAATTTTCTATTGGATTTTAAGTAATTATTAATATAACCCCTCAACTGTCGCTGTCATTTTACAAGAATATGGCGCATCTGTCGGCTACTTTCCGAGGACCTGCGCGAAATATGTACGCATCATTAAAATAACAATATTTCTTAAAATTTTTATATATAAGCTATATATAAAGCTTATATCGTTAGAATCGTTTTAAAACAAACTAAGAATATATATATAAATGAGTTCAATTGTATTTAATAATATATAGTTAATTCTAAGTTGAAATGACTGAAAGTGATTTTTTAGCAGTATATAGTATGAAAACAGGAATTATTACAAAATAAAACTATTATTTTAAAAAGTTATAATTTAATTTAATAATTGATACAATATTTTATATTAATTGATTAAAACAACACAACTCACTGTACATTTTTTTTATACCACAAGCTTTTACAATAACATGTCTCAATCATAGCGACTTAGCGCTGGATAAAAAAGAGGTTTTTTTATACTTTAATTCTGAGAGCATTGAAGATCAAGAGATTTAGGATAATCATTTATATTATAGTTTAGTCCACATACGTTATACTGACATAGTTTGAGTTCTTATAACTATTTAGTTTACGAGAATTAAACAATAAACCAAACACTTTAAAATAAGTACTAAAAAACGTCATCTCAAACTTTGGATCGCAGAGCAAATTCTGTTTAAATTTTCATTAAAATATATGAACATCTTACAATTTAGTGATATTTAAAATTAGAGAAATATAATAAAAAGACATGTTGCCTTATTAGAATATTTCAGAAATCAATTCTGAAAACTAACAATTTCACTATAAGAATTACAAGGGACAGCTAAAAAAGTATGGATACGACCAATTCCATCACATCTGAACAGATTATGTTATGGAAATAAAATGATAATAAAAACATCAATAAAAAATAAAACAACTTCAAATATTAATTCGGACAGGAATTATTTTTTTTCAACTGTTTTTATCCTCCGACGCAAAAACGACGGGGAGTTATAAGTTTGACGTGCTGTGTGTGTGTGTCTGTCTGTCTGTGGCATAGTAGCTCCGGAAGAGATGATCCGCTTTTGTTTTTGTTTTTTCTTAGAAAGGTGAATTATTCGGAAGTGTTCTAGCTATGTTTGATGAAAATCGGTCCAAGATGGCCGCCGCCACAAAATAGCGGATTACATATTATTTCACAACTCCCTCAATATGGGTATCAAATGAATTAGGGTTGACTAGTATAATACACACTACGATAAATTTCAAATCCAAGATGGCCGCCGCCACAAAATGGCGAATTACATGTCGGGGTTACTTTTAAATTTTTAATTTAAATTTTATAAGATTGAAGTATTGTGCCAGTTACTGTATTGAGTATTTAATGGACTCCGAAGTTATAGTAGTAAACAAAATTATAGTAGAGTATAAAAATTTTGTAATTAGTACTCACAGATGTTTTAAATCTGAACTTGAAAATTTTGGATGCCTTTTGTTAAGTAAAGGACACTTTTTAATGAATATTGCTGGTAGGTAGAAGCTTTTATACATATTTTTTTAATTGAAAAAAAAAGATGAGCATCTACCCTAAAAGCAACAAATACTAATTATCACTAAGTAAAGATACATACGTAGCTATACTAACCTCCTCCCATATAAAGTTCAGCACGTCTTCGATGTTCAGTCACGTCGTCGAAACGAACAAAGGCGTGGTATAATATATAAATCAGATATTTTCGAAGTCGGTGCCAGCCGATGCAAAGCACATCTAATATATTTCGATACGTAAAACATATATTTACTTATTAGATATTTATATCTTTCAATATTGTCGGCTGGCACCGACTTCTAAAATATCTGATTAGGTATCTATTCTAAATGAAAACCTCCGTTTAGTTATTTTTTACATTTTAGAGCCTGGAAGTCGGTTTATATTTTTTTTTAAGTTTTTATAGAGTTTTTTATACTACACCCTTGTTTGCTTCCGCTCTACATTGCCTACAATTGGTCTTTCTTGTTCACCCCACCGATCATAATATTGTAATCTAATAAGGCATGTTTTAAGCAATTTTGGTGCAGCTACAATAAACATAAAATGCTACATGATACTAGTGTAAGAGATGCAAATAAACATATTTTTTACCCGACAACGCGACGCAAAGGAGGGTAATGTGTTTATCAGTCTATGTATGTATGTATGTACATAGGTATGTTTTTCCTTTGTGGCACTCTAGAAACCAAACGCGTGGGCCGATTTTGATGATTCATATGTCGTTAGTGTCGTATTTACGCGAGTGCTATAAGCTATATATGGCCTATGATACTCGCATTATAGTTAAAAATTAAAAATAGTTGAAAATTAAAATGGCGGATATCAGGCGCCAATTTGTGTCTCTGTAAAAAAATCTTCCAAATCAATCGAATGGGGTCTCAAAATAAATATTTTTGGTGATCACAAAAAAATTTAAAAGAACCCAACTTACATGTTAGAGGTAATTTGGGATAAGAAATTGCTAAATATTAGGTTATACCTATGAAATTGTCGTTTAATATACAGAAACTTAAAGTAATTTTTTTTTATAAATATTTTTCATTTCTATTAATCAAAATATGCACCCATGCTACTGATGCAATTTGATGCAAATGTACCAATATTGTTTTAATGCTAACGTTAAAAGCTGCTGCTATCTCATCCACAGATTGAGTATCGTCAGCTTCCACTATCGCCTTTAATGCGTCGTTACTGATTTTAGTTTTCGGGCGACCACGGGGTTAATTTTTTAAGATCAAAATTTCGATGATGGAAGCGTTCAGACCAATAACGAGTCGTGCGTTCGTTTGTAGTGTTCACTCGGTACTCCGTACACGTCATTAATATTGCGAGCCGTTTGTGCGGGATTGCTACCGCGATGGAACTCGTATTTCATAATTACTCGTATTTTTATTGCGTTCATATTGATGAAAAACAAACAAATGTAGTGAAAACAAAACACTAATTAATAAACAAACGACTGAATTCAAAAATAGAACTCCATACTTTTAAAATAAAATACATTTGAATATAGAATTTATTGCCGGCCATTCATAAATTACGTTTCGAATGGCCAGTAAGTATTGTAGAACGGCAATTTCAAAAGACCTATTATAACTTCAAATGTCTAATAAAATTAAAAAGCTGTAAATAAAAAAATACGTTTCATTCTTGTCGCGAGATGTACATATGTATGTCACCAACTGCATAATACTTTATTCCTTCGTCAACTTGTTTTCATCTTTTTAGTTAGCTTTTATGCAGTTAGGTTTTTTATTTTTATAATGTTTCAAAGTAATCTGTAAGTTGAAATTATATCTGTAAAATAAAAATCGTTCTGCTTAAAAAAAAACAATTTTTATTTTTGTAGGAAAACAGTTAAAATAATTTTATAAAATACTAAATTTCAAATAATGCTAAAAAAACATCAATCTGAATATTCTAATCAATATTAAAAAAGCCTTCCCCATACTATCCAACAGCCGTCAAAAATGGCGGCTCGAATTTGGGTTACGTGTTATTATATTAATAATTACTTAAAATCCAATAGAAAATTTACAAATTCAATTATACGTAGTTATTTAGTTATAAATTTAAATCATGTTAATAAAAATATAATGCTTTCGCTAGTGTATTTTTTATTCAGAAAAAGTGAAAATATAAGGACTTAACGCGCGTGAATGCTTACGATGTTTGACAAATATAACAATTTCTGTATAAAACCTTTATTCAATACACATCCTATGAAATACAAACTGTTAATTACTTACCCTTCCATCATATTCCAATCCTTATACTAATAATTTTACACTATTTTATTAATTTTTTACTCACAAGTATTGAGTTCGAAGACCGCCAAAATTTAAATAAATTGTCTGCACAAATTACAAAAAAATATGTTATTGGAGTTATTACTTTTTTGATATGTAGTATGATATTATTGCTTGTATTTTCCTTTACACGTTACAAAAGTTAGATAAAAATAAATATAGTTTAAATGCGAGAAATCACACATTAAATGACATCGAGACCAATCGACCTTTAAAAGGTCGCTTGACAGACAGGGGTCTTTTTGACATCGACCTTTAAAAGGTCGATCGACAGACGAGGTAATAATAACACGTAACCCAAATTCGAGCCGCCATTTTTGACGGCTGTTAGATAGTATGGGGAAGGCTTTTTTAATATTGATTAGAATATTCAGATTGATATTTTTTAGCATTATTTGAAATTTAGTATTTTATAAAATTATTTTAACTGTTTTCCTACAAAAATAAAAATTGTTTTTTTTTTAAACAGAACGATTTTTATTTTACAGATATAATTTCAACTTACAGATTACTTTGAAACATTATAAAAATAAAAAAGCCTAACTGCATAAAAGCTAACTAAAAAGATGAAAATAAGTTGACGAAGGAATAAAGTATTATGCAGTTGGTGACATACATATGTACATCTCGCGACAAGAATGAAACGTATTTTTTTATTTACAGCTTTTTAATTTTATTAGACATTTGAAGTTATAATAGGTTTTTTGAAATTGCCGTTCTACAATACTTACTGGCCATTGGAAACGTAATTTATGAATGGCCGGCAATAAATTCTATATTCAAATGTATTTTATTTTAAAAGTATGGAGTTCTATTTTTGAATTCAGTCGTTTGTTTATTAATTAGTGTTTTGTTTTCACTACATTTGTTTGTTTTTCATCAATATGAACGTAATAAAAATACGAGTAATTATGAAATACGAGTTCCATCGCGGTAGCAATCCCGCACAAACGGCTCGCAATATTAATGACGTGTACGGAGTACCGAGTGAACACTACAAACGAACGCACGACTCGTTATTGGTCTGAACGCTTCCAACATCGAAATTTTGATCTTAAAAAATTAACCCCGTGGTCGCCCGAAAACTAAAATCAGTAACGACGCATTAAAGGCGATAGTGGAAGCTGACGATACTCAATCTGTGGATGAGATAGCAGCAGCTTTTAACGTTAGCATCAAAACAATATTGGTACATTTGCATCAAATTGCATCAATAGCATGGGTGCATATTTTGATTAATAGAAATGAAAAATATTTATAAAAAAAAATACTTTAACTTTCTGTACATTAAACGACAATTTCATAGGTATAACGTAATATTTAGCAATTTCTTATCCCAAATTACCTCTAACATGTAAGTTGTGTTCTTTTAAATTTTTTTGTGATCACCAAAAATATTTATTTTGAGACCCCATTCGATTGATTTGGAAGATTTTTTTACAGAGACACAAATTGGCGCCTGATATCCGCCATTTTAATTTTCAACTATTTTTAATTTTTAACTATAATATGAGTATCGTAGGCTATATATAGCTTATAGCACTCGCGTAAATACGACACTAACGACATATGAATCATCAAAATCGGCCCACACGTTTGGTTTCTAGAGTGCCACAAAGGAAAAACATACCTATGTACATACATACATAGACTGATAAACACATTACCCTCCTTTGCGTCGCGTTGTCGGGTAAAAAATATGTTTATTTGCATCTCTTACACTAGTATCATGTTGCATTTTATGTTTATTGTAGCTGCACCAAAATTGCTTAAAACATGCCTTATTAGATTACAATATTATGATCGGTGGGGTGAACAAGAAAGACCAATTGTAGGCAATGTAGAGCGGAAGCAAACAAGGGTGTAGTATAAAAAACTCTATAAAAACTTAAAAAAAATATAAACCGACTTCCAGGCTCTAAAATGTAAAAAATAACTAAACGGAGGTTTTCATTTAGAATAGATACATAATCAGATATTTTCGAAGTCGGTGCCAGCCGACAATATTGAAAGATATAAATATCTAATAAGTAAATATATGTTTTACGTATCGAAATATATTAGATGTGCTTTGCATCGGCTGGCACCGACTTCGAAAATATCTGATTTATATATTATACCACGCCTTTGTTCGTTTCGACGACGTGACTGAACATCGAAGACGTGCTGAACTTTATATGGGAGGAGGTTAGTATAGCTACGTATGTATCTTTACTTAGTGATAAATAGTATTTGTTGCTTTTAGGGTAGATGCTCATATTTTTTTTTCAATTTAAAAAATATGTATAAAAGCTTCTACCTGCCAGCAATATTCATTAAAAAGTGTCCTTTACTTAACAAAAGGCATCCAAAATTTTCAAGTTCAGATTTAAAACATCTGTGAGTACTAATTACAAAATTTTTATACTCTACTATAATTTTGTTTACTACTATAACTACGGAGTCCATTAAATACTCAATACAGTAACTGGCACAATACTTCAATCTTATAAAATTTAAATTAAAAATTTAAAAGTAACCCCGACATGTAATTCGCCATTTTATGACGGCGGCCATCTTGGATTTGAAATTTATCGTAGTGTGTATTATACTAGTCAACCCTAATTCATTTGATACCCATATTGAGGGAGTTGTGAAATAATATGTAATCCGCTATTTTGTGGCGGCGGCCATCTTGGACCGATTTTCATCAAACATAGCTAGAACACTTCCGAATAATTCACCTTTCTAAGAAAAAACAAAAACAAAAGCGGATCATCTCTTCCGGAGCTACTATGCCACAGACAGACAGACACACACACACAGCACGTCAAACTTATATAACTCCCCGTCGTTTTTGCGTCGGAGGATAAAAACAGTTGAAAAAAAATAATTCCTGTCCGAATTAATATTTGAAGTTGTTTTATTTTTTATTGATGTTTTTATTATCATTTTATTTCCATAACATAATCTGTTCAGATGTGATGGAATTGGTCGTATCCATACTTTTTTAGCTGTCCCTTGTAATTCTTATAGTGAAATTGTTAGTTTTCAGAATTGATTTCTGAAATATTCTAATAAGGCAACATGTCTTTTTATTATATTTTTCTAATTTTAAATATCACTAAATTGTAAGATGTTCATATATTTTAATGAAAATTTAAACAGAATTTGCTCTGCGATCCAAAGTTTGAGATGACGTTTTTTAGTACTTATTTTAAAGTGTATGGCTTATTGTTTAATTCTCGTAAACTAAATAGTTATAAGAACTCAAACTATGTCAGTATAACGTATGTGGACTAAACTATAATATAAATGATTATCCTAAATCTCTTGATCTTCAATGCTCTCAGAATTAAAGTATAAAAAAACCTCTTTTTTATCCAGCGCTAAGTCGCTATGATTGAGACATGTTATTGTAAAAGCTTGTAGTATAAAAAAAATGTACAGTGAGTTGTGTTGTTTTAATCAATTAATATAAAATATTGTATCAATTATTAAATTAAATTATAACTTTTTAAAATAATAGTTTTATTTTGTAATAATTCCTGTTTTCATACTATATACTGCTAAAAAATCACTTTCAGTAATTTAAACTTAGAATTAACTATATATTATTAAATACAATTGAACTCATTTATATATATATTCTTAGTTTATTTTAAAACGATTCTAACGATATAAGCTTTATATATAGCTTATATATAAAAATTTTAAGAAATATTGTTATTTTAATGATGCGTACATATTTCGCGCAGGTCCTCGGAAAGTAGCCGACAGATGCGCCATATTCTTGTAAAATGACAGCGACAGTTGAGGGGTTAATCGATATGCCAAATTGCTAATTCAATAATTGCCAATTTGACATAACACTTTCGTTCTTTAATATGGAGGGTAGAAGTAAGGAGGACCATCTCATGTATTAAAAAATGTCCGTTAAATTAAAAAAGGAAATAAAAATTTCCGCTTTGTTCCAGCGCATTTTTTTAAATTATTATAATATACAGACAAACATGAATATGGAATAAAATTATACAGTATTTTTAAGTTCCCCAATTATTTGTAAATAGCAAATAGAACATAGTATTAAATAATAACCGCAATTAAAAAAAAAATTATTAAAATTGTAACAAGCAAATTTTCAACCCAGCACACTTCACTTTGTTTATAACTGCTAAATTCATATAATTTATATTTCCTGCACTAGCGCTATTTCCGTGAGTGTGCGAACAATAATTTGCTGTTTACAAGTGGACACTTTTTCAACTAATCCCCCATACAAGACGGTCCTCCTTACTTCCACCCTCCATCTATACTATAATAAAACAATAGAGGTCGAATGTCTGTACATAGCAAAAAAATGCTAAAAACCGAGTCAGGGGGATGTAAGAAGACAAATAGAACGAATCCAGTTTTTTTTCGATTTTTTTGTTTCTGTCTGTTTGTCTGTTTGTACGGGCTAATCTCCAAAGCTATTGGACCGATTTGAATGAAATTTTGCATGGTGGTACCTTATATTCCCAGGCAACATCTTAGATACTTTTTATCCCGGAAAATTAAATAGTTCCCGTGGGATAGTCAAAAAACTATAGTAACTTATACAGCTTTAGTACACAAAAACTACTGATTGGATTTTGATGAAACTTTACAATAATATAGTTCATACATCACAATAACAAATAGGTTACTTTTTATCCCGGAAAAATGTACGGTTCCCGTGGGATAGATGTTTTTGTTTATTTGTAACGTATTATGTACACAACACATTCATTCATACTTTCAGCAGTACAGAAGATGTACTGAGCCGACCCCAAGTGATTGGGAAATGGGCAGGGAGAAGATGATGTACACAACATAGACCACAAAACAAAAGTTATTTAAAAAATTCAAATTTTTGTTTCTTTCTCTGTGTATCTGTTTGTACGAGCTAATCTCCGAAACTGTTGGACCGATTTAAATGAAATTTTGCACGGTGGTTACTCTATATCCCCGATCAACGGCTTAGATACTTTTCATTCGGGAAAATTAAAGAGTTCCCGTGGGATAGTTAAAAAAACTATAGTAACTTATAAAGCGTAGTACACAACAACTCATGCACTTAATTTAGTAAAATTTAACATTCTGATACCTTATATTGCCGGTCAAACAACAGGTTACTTTTCATCCCGGCAAAATGAACGGTTCCCGTGGTAACTAATAGATCTCTATTAGTTTTTTCTAGAGGCGAACCCGAGCGAAGCGAGGGTGAGCCGCTAGTATTATATAAGATAATTAATATCCCGCCCGTTCCATTTGTCAGCAAAAGTAAGAAAATATTCGACCCGAATATTGAACATTGGATTAATAAAAATTAAATAAAAAAGACGGTTTCAATAAAATAATTATTATTTAATATTACATAAAATATGAGCTAATACGTAATACATATATTTATTTACAAATTATCATATACAAATATTATTCATAATCTAAAATATTACAGCTATTATACAACAGTCCCTTAATTTTAATAAGATCTAAACAAGTATACGCTTCACATAATAAGTATTATTGGCGTGTGCAGCATTTGGAGATTCTTTATATCCATTTTTCTTTAGTATTCGATTGTGATTGTCTTTGTTTTAAGGTATTCATTAAGCGCTTCCTGACCTGTAACAAAGGAGAAATTTAAAATGTAAATATTTAATCCCAGAACATTTCATTTTTAATTTTTGGATGACTAAAGGGATAAAGGGGTAGTCCGTAATAGTCCGCCAATCCGCATTTGACCAGCGTGGTGGGCTATGGCCTCCTCGTATTGAAGGGATGCCCGTGCCCAGCAGTGGGACCGGGGACGTTGAAAACGGAGACTTTAAATATATACATACTATACAAAGGGATGTAAGTGTATTCGATTGAGTATTCTTTGAGTATTGACATGATTGCTGACTAGACATTAGAAAAAAACTTTTTTATAAACATATAGGTAGTCTGAACAGGTATATGCTATGCTAAAATATAGAACAATAATAATTTCAACAATGATGAAATTAAAAAAAAACTGTTTTATTTTATTAAGTGAGTCATCATTTTTTAACATAAAATCTAGTATCTAAAATGTAAATATTATAGCATATTACCTATCATAGTACATATGTACATACCCAAGTCCTTTCCAAATCCAGATTGTTTGAAGCCACCGAAGGGGGCGGCGACGTCCGTCTTATTGTACGTGTTGACAAACACGGTACCGGCATCTATGCGCTCAGCGAAGCGCAGCGCGCGGGACACGTCGCGCGTGAACACGCCACTCGCCAGACCGTACTCCGTGCTGTTTGCACGGCGTATCACGTCATCCATGTTTCTGGATACAATCGTGATTGATTATTTTCATTATAGATTTTATCGTATGGTTTTCAATTGTAAAGTTAATATTTTATTCTAGGGACATCATTTTTTCTCTTCATTCCCATTTCCACCCTCTTAAGGGATGATATCCGGGATAAAAAGTTTCCTATGTCCTTCTCAGGGTCTCAAGCTATCTTCTTACCAAATTTCATTTAAATCGGTTCAGTAGATCCACAGATAACCTCACAAACTCAGAAACTTTACCTCTTTATAAAATTAATATTAAGTAATATAGATAAAGCGACTTTAGCGACCTATCTCTATGATTATAATGAATCCCATTTTAGGATTTAATTAAAAATTTCAAAAATGTCCAAAATTAATTGTCAGAATTGCACCTTTTTAGATTAAATAATTTTTCGTGGCGCAAACCGAATTTTATTTATTTAGATAAATTTTGTCCAATATACTAATGAAACATCAAAATAAAAAATAGTAGCACTTATTTTCTGTTGATTGCGATTAGTTCGACTAGAAAATAAACCTTGAACATATTTAAAATTATATAAAACCTCAAGCATCGACAATGGCACTAATTTTGTTTTAGTCTTTTCAGGTGCAAATTAAAAATACCCTAAATGGGTATCCTAAACACTTTTGTTTGCTAAATATTTAATTAAACAGTAGATACCGCACTAAAGAACTCACTTGCTACTAAATTTGCTGATGATCATGATAGGCCCGAAGGACTCTTCCTTAGCAATGAACATGTCGTCAGTTACATCAGTAAAGATAGTTGGCATGAAGAAGAAGCCAGGACGGTCCACACGTTTGCCACCGTATACTAGTTTAGCTCCTTCTTTGACACCACGCTCGCAGAACTGTTAAAGTTAAAATATATGTTAGGAAACATAAATTGACAAGTAATGCATTAGCAAAGCATTATTCATACAGATCCACATCTGAAAGCCTTCTGCTAATTGTCGAAACGATTTGATTGTTGATCATACGTGAAGAAGTAATAAACATACGCGCGCACTTATAAATTTTTGAAGTTATTCTTCTTTTGGGACGTTTGGAAAAAAATCATACATTCCTTTTACAAACAGAGAGTTGTGACATACGGGATGAAATCTTTAGCTATTTTTGTTCTGTTACGCCAAAGAAGTATAACTTCTTACGTGCGTACATAAGTACACACACACGTTTTTTTTTTGCATATAGGTACATATAACAGTTATCCGACCTACGTATTTGTAACTTACCTTAACGAGCTTATCCATGTGCGCTTTGTGGTTTTGAGGTCCATGCGCCGTTCCTCTATTCAAAGGATCTCCAATGCTCATCTTCTTCGTCTCTTCTAGCACTCGCCTCACGAACTCATCGTGAACTCTCTCTTCGACGAACAACCGTCCCGCGGCAATGCAATTCTCACCTTTATTGAAGAATACTGACGCCATACCCTAGACATCATTGAATATTATATATTGCTTTAATTTGAAGAAATTTTAATTATAATATTCCGCCTGTTAACTTAGCTTTAATTTTAGGATTTAGTTACGCTATTAATTTGACTTACTTTACACAATCTTGGTTTGAGCTCTAAATATTATACCAGCTTATATAAACGTTGGGTGACGCTATTTAGAAGTTTAATGTGGAACTTTAAGAAACAAATAGTACAGCATAAACTGCAGATAATATTGTTGTTCTACTTACATTCCTAACTGCTTTATCAAGTTCACAGTCTTCGAATATGACTAAAGGCGACTTGCCGCCTAATTCCAAAGACACCTTCTTCATGTTCGACGCAGCACAGGACTTCATTATTGTTTGACCTAATAATACAAGTGTAGATTGTTACTACTTCTTATAAAACTGGATGGAAAAACTTCAGAAACTCGATTTTTATATTTCAAATTAATTTATACACCCGACCGATGAACACGAAGCAACTTTTTTCAACCGACTTCAAAAAGGAGGAGGTTCTCAATTCGACTGTATGTTTTTTTTTTTTTATGTTTGTTACCTCAGAACTCCGTCATTTATTAACCGATTTGGACAATTTTTGTTTTGTTTGAAAGGGTATACTTCCAGATTGGTCCCATTTAAATTTCAAAAAAAAAAATACCACCCCTAAGGGTGGAAAAACAACTAATGATGAATTTAACCTACTTCTAATTGTCATATTGACTTGAAACTTTGCAAGTATTTCTATTTCCGTTGATAGTACAGTGGTTCGGTGTTGTTGACCTGATTTGATGGCAAGGCCAGAAGGTGGATAGGTGGAAGTCTTCAACGGCTAATAGTAGATACTTTAAGTTTGGGCTTATTTTGTTTGATTTGACAAGCCTAACACGTTAGAATCCTTACTTTGCTACTACTGTCTACACTAAAAAGGGAAAAATAAAAACTTTTTAACAAAAAAATAAAAACCGACTTCAAACAAAAGCACTAAAAATTAAAAAAATAACTGATTGGTAGTTTTCATTTACTATACATACCTAATCAAATATTTTCGAAGTCGGTGTGCTTTGGCTAAGTAATTAAAGCCTACCTATTAAATACATACCTAATCAAATATTTTCGAAACCAGCCAGTGCCAGCCCATACAAAGCAAAGCACACCGACTTCGAAAATATTTGATTAGGTATGTATAGTAAATAAAAACTACCAATCAGTTATTTTTTTAATTTTTAGTGCTTTTGTTTGAAGTCGGTTTTTATTTTTTTGTTAAAAAGTTTTTATATTTTCTACCAATCTCCTTAACTATAGCATTTTTAAACTATTACTAAGAGTAAATATTTCGTATGCAGTGATCTATAACTATTTATTGATAATTTTATAGACGTGGAAGACGTGGAATACTAAATAAGTACATACGTCATTTTAGATGAAAATTCTTTGAAAATTCGTCCGTTCGTTACAATTTTCTAGAAAAGCACCAGGTTATGGATTTGGGTGAAAACGAAGCAGTAAATATTCATTTGTATTATTGTTGTAACTTGTAATAATTATTTAATTCTATAAAGTTTTCGATTCTTCGCGTACCGATCTCAGTGCTCCCAGTGAAACCCAGCTTCCTGACAAGCGGGTGGTTGGAGAGCGCCTGTCCAGACACCGTCCCGCTGCCCGGCAGGATGTTGACCACGCCGCGGGGAATACCCGCCAGCACACACAGCTCGGCAAACTTTAGAGCTGTTAGTGGACATACCTGTGGTGGGATTTATTTAACTCAATGTTATTTTGAGTACAGGCACACATCTATATAGTGAATTTGTTAATTACGTCAAAATTAAAATAATTTTTATTTTAAATTCATAAGTCAACTAGATTCCGATCTCAGTCATGTTGTCTTTACATTCTGTGACAGATTCATAATTTTTAATGATAGTATTTTACTGTACCAATAAATATAAAAAGTATTTTTTTAACAATGAATAGTTTAGTATTGTTTTAGATTCACTTACCGCCGCTGGTTTCATAACAACCGTGTTTCCCGCAGCCAAGCAAGCCGCCATCTTCCAAGACAACATCATAAGCGGATAGTTCCAAGGTGTTATCAAACCACATACCCCTATCGGCTCTTTCTTAGTCATTGTGAGATTTCTATTAGGCCTTGCGTGGTTTATGGGAATTGTGGCACCTTGAATCTTATCGCACCAGCCGGCGAAGTACCGCCAAGTTTCGATAGACATGCCTATATGTGTTTTTAAAGCAAGAGTGTACACCGCGCCTGAGTCTATTGATTCAATGGTGGCTAGTTCTTCTTTATGCTGTTCCATTAAGTCTGCTAATCTGTTAGAAATAATAAATATTAATTTTTAGCCAATTACACAGATAATATTAATTTCAAGAATAATCATTGTTCTTGCACACAATCCTCCTACTATACTTCATTATAACAAAAAATTACATACATATATTATACTATTGAAACATTCAATTATTACTTACTTGAATAAAAATTGACCTCTTTCCCTTGCACTTATTTTTGACCACTCTCCTTCTTCGAAAGCATTTTTCGCTGCCTTCACCGCCCTGTCGACATCTGATTCTGACGCACTTTGAACTTTACATATTACAGATTCGTCTGAAGGGTTAATTAACGTTAAAGTTTTCCCGTTATCCGAATTTACGAATTCTCCATTAATAAATAATTGAGTTGGGAATTTTATTTTCATTTTATTTACTTCTAGTTCTATGCCTTCATAAACAATCTCTTTGGTACCAGAATCACCTCGTGCTTTAAGTATAGCAATTGTATAAAACTCTTCAAAAGTGGTATTCATGTATATATCTTCGTTTTGTAGTTCTATGTTAGCTAAATCTTTAATTTCCTCAACTAATCTTACAACATCCATAGAGCCAGCTCCGGAATCAAAAAAGTCTGTATCATTGTCGATATCTAATCTTAGTATGGCTTTCCAAATAATACGAGCGTTTTCTATGAACTGTTTCTCTTCAGCTGTTAGCTCTAGTGATACTTTGTTTTCATTTGCTTTGAAAAAGTTTTGAGCATTGATCATTTTACCATTCACTTTTAACCTTTGTACGTTCAACTGTAAAAAGATAAACAAATGACATGATTTTTTTAATTAATTTTATTTATGTTAAATGTTTAATACCTACTGTATTTCTTTAAAAACACTAACCTTAATACCATCGTTAGCTGTAATTAACAATCCTGCATCTTGAATAACTGCCGGTTTCAGTAGCCCTGGTATATATACTTTATCGCCTTTGCTCTCGTATTCCCCTTCCCATAAAGACGAGCCAAAAAATTTTATTTCAATATTGGCATCACTGCTTTCATCAACACCGTCTCTGCTCTGTGGTTTTATAAATGTTGTAGCTCCAGGCGAAGAATCTAGACCTCTAATAAAGTTATGTAACGCCAGACCGCCTTTTGACCAATCGATCTAAAATTTATTAAAAGTCCTTTAAAATCATATCGTAATTTATAAAATCAATAAAATACATTTCATAAGATTTGTAATATCTATATACAATATACATATATAAAACAAAGTCGGGCTTGTTACAACACTTATAACTCGAGAACTGCTGGACCGATTTTTATGATCTTTGTTTTGTTGGATTAGTCTTCACCCGAATAGCATAATAATTTATTTATTTTTCAATAAATATTAGGTTTTTTTACTTTATAACACATTTATGTTCTTTTTAAGCAATAATGAATTATCCAGCTGTTTACAGAAACAGTCGATCTCTAATTATTTATTTCCCGAGTTGGGCTAAGTATGTTAATGTGTAGTTGCTTATTCATGGAACTTGTTATTGCATCGGGCGAGATTTCTACTCGATTAGCTGTTGCAAATTACTCAAATCGTTCATAATTTTATTGATTATAGATTATTATTATTTACGTTTAGTTTATAGTAACTTTGGCTGAAATATTTATACGGAATGATTTTTCCGTATTTTTACGCGAATTTCACGGCGAACAACTTTTATAATTGTAATAAGTTTTATAGTTGAATATTAAATGTTTAAAATCTAAAATTAACAAATATTATATGCTTATACTTTGGTGCCATTTTTGTATTTTTGAAAATGATTGTATAATTTTATTTGTAGGTGCTGTTTGTAACAACTTTATACGTGACCATGATTGCGATAAAGCATTCGAAACGCCGGGAACCAAAAATCAAAATAAATCAGCGAAAAAATCCGAAAAGATAGAAGAAAAATTAGAAGAGAAGAGAATATTATACCTGATGCGTTTCTGGTTTGAATAAAGCAGGGTCGTAGGTGGCTCCTTCTTCTGTTTGCATTATTCTTGGAGCAGTGCCGTTGGCCACCATATTGACTGATTCTGCTAGAGCTTTGATACCTGCGAACAAATGTTAGTTTATGAAAAAAAATACACCGCTGTCACATGAAATTGCATAATCGTTGGATTACTACATAAAGCATTATTTTACGATGTATAATAATGAACACTAGACCGTTAGTTAAAAATTCATCTTAATAAAAGGAAATACCTAATTTCTTTTCGATCAAACAAAAATAATTTTAATATAAATACTATCGACTAGCCCTCGCTTTGGTCTCACCTTCGGGATAAAGGTATTTATTGTACAAAGTGTCCACAGTATCATCGATGGTGCAGGGGAAACTCTTCTGTAGTAATATCGGACCCGTATCTAAGCCGTCGTCTGCCCAGAATATTGACAGGCCGCATGTTGTGTCTCCTTCTATTAAAGTCCTAAGGACAAGGAAAGAAAATATTCATAAAATATAATGTATATAATAATATAAAACAGGCTAATTATAAAACAATATTCTTTAACTAACATTATCTATTTTGCCAACTGCATTATTGTGTGTATATTATATACTGATGAGATATCAGATAAACCATAAAAATTATAATTATTCATGTCATTTAAGAAACTCTGAATTTATAAATTCAATAGGTAAATAAAATTCAAGCATTAACAATAACCTCAGTTCACCTTCAATTAAAAATTGATTGAAATAAGTTATTTACGAGACCTTTTACTACAAGTGTGCCTTTTATTTTTATTCACACGTACCAATTAATTGACGATGCTCCTCTATGTCTGGGCAGGATGCTGGGGTGATAGCAAATACTTTGATATTTAGGGTGTAGAATAACTTCCATGGGAATAAATTGTGTGCAGAATGGCAACACGTTGATGTCTGCGTTTACCTGAAGGTAAATAATATATTTAATTCTTCCAGTCAGTATGTTTTTCTATTAAAATATGAGACATTTTTGTATAGGTACTATGAAAAATCAAAAATCAAGCAGATCATAAATCGAATGTCATTTTTAACCGAATTTCAAATAGGATGTTATATGTTTGGCTGGTGTGTTTATGTGAAAATATGTGCAATTATTATGATTAATTATAATCATTCTCTTTGACTTCGTACAAAGGATATCAGTGTTTTGTCAGAAGCACACTTCGTGAATTGTTTATATTAATTATAATTTTATAACAATTTGGTGCAAAACTATGGATAAGATACTGGGGTCACAGTGCAGCGGCAAGTGTGAGTACTGTGAGATAATATTCATGCCTTATAGACGTGTTGTTAGAAAGTGTGATATTTTTATTAATGTATACAATATATTTAGCGTTTTTTAACGTCCCACTGCTGGGCACGGGCCTCCCTCCAATGCGTGGGGGATCAGGCCATAGTCCACCACGCTAGCCAAGTGCGGGTTGGCGGACTACACACATGTTAAAAACTTGCTAGGTTCGCTCAGAGGTGCAGATTTCCTACGATATATACCTTAATAACTTCTACGTACGATATATATCTTATTATAAATTCTATAAATTCTTTTAATTTGAAAGCCTATTTGATTGAAATAGTTCTTGTTAGAGTTTAATTAAAGAATTTCTGATAAAAAATAAATTTAAAATCTTAAAAACCATGTAGGTACTGGTACAAAATTATTTCTTATAATGTAAAGTAATATATTGGAAAGTAGCCTCTATGACGATAAAGGCTGCTTTTTATTTTCTCATATAAAAGTGTATCCGTGGGAAATTACTCTGTAGTAAAAATGGCGAGACACATTTTTTTATAAATATTATTACATTTTAATATTTAAATAGGCAAAGACAACAGTTTATTAGTATTTTTTTTCTGTCATTCGATTTTTTTTATAGTTAGTTTTATGTTATTGTTTTAATTAACACAGATTACGCACGACGGCTGAATTTTTGGTTTTTTCATGTCACATGGCTTTTTTAAATGTTAATAATAAATACAATACATTTATTTAAAATTAAACTGCCTTATTATTACTTGTGTAGTAAAAAAGCCGTTTTGAATAACCATATGCATATTGTAGTGCCCCTTGGCGATTTGTGACTTTATAAAATTTAGCTAAGAACATGCTAAAGAATGAGATTTATTCAAAGCAAAAAACTGTTTCACAATCGGCCTAGCCATTTCCGAGAATAATGGTCACAGACACACAAACACCTCTTACCCCAAACGTATGTACCGTCTCCGTGCCCGTCGCGGGTAAAAATAGAAATTATGATTTTACAAATTCAAGGTAAGGTTTAAAAACAATATAAAAATAAAAAAAATATTACTGATTTGTAGTCTTCTAATACTTCAGGTATAACTTTTCCTTTGATTCGCCATGTTTTATATTTAAACACTGGTATTCCATTCTGCGCTGCGATAGTTGCTGTTAAAAAGAAAAAAAAAATAAAAAAAATGGCATGTTATTACAGAATTACTCTAACATAATTTGGCAAAAGTTGTATATATACATTTTATCTTTTAGCCAATTTGCTCGTTTCGCAAAAAAGGGCAAACCAACAAACAATAAATATATTCGCATATAATTCTATTGAAGTAAAATAATTAATTAATTGTATTTTTACGAAAATAAGTAGGTATAGAAAGTACAAAAAAAATCTATATACGGCACCTAATTAAAAGAGATAGATAAGTACATATTTATATAGGTTAGCTGTAAATTTATATCAATGAAACTGATTAATAGTTACGTAACAAATTGTAATAAGTAACACTTTACAAAGGGTTCAGCGATCGTTTTAGTAGTATTATGAACTAAGATTTTAGGGCATCGTCCTTTAAGGGTCGAGACACATTGTATGTAGATGTAGGACAATTTTTCTGGAAAACTAAAACTTAGAAGGTATGTATTTTTGACTTTAAAAAAGAGTATCTACTCAATAATAGATACCTAATTTGAACCAATTATAATGATTCTTTTTAATTCCATAGTAAAATAATTAATAAATAAACTTGTAAAGTATGAGTTGTGACTCGCACTAAGGCTAAAAGGCGATTAAATAAAATATTTGCTTAACAAGTTTTATTTTTATATTTATATGATGATGGTAAATTGTCCGAAGGAACTTGGTACGTTTTCACTTTCACAAAACGATTTCACAATTTTTAATCTGTAATTTTTATTTTTTATAGTATAAATTGCTCCTATAACCAACCCTTATATCCGATAAAATCTCAAAGTAATAAAAATTTTGCGCAATTGGTTTGAACTTGAAATCAAAAATGCTTGGTTGCTCGTGCAACAAAGAAGAAATTAACTTACAAATTATTGTTATCATTAAATGTATTTAGCATAAAATACACAAATAATACATACCGAGAGGGTCTTCCCTATTCCCTTTGTCCAGAACAGTGAACACACCGACCACTTCATGTCCTTCTTTTTTAAGCAGTTTAAACACTTCCGCCGCGAAAGTACTCTGTCCTATAAGGGCCACACGAAGATGTTTCTTCGGAGCCTATGAATATCGACATTGAATAACGTTATTAAATTATAACTTAATAAGAGGAAGTTATTATTAGTTTTGCAAATGTTACACTTAAATTTTACATACATAGTATATAACACTATTTATTTAATATAATATGTATTATACAATTTAAAAAAATGCACTTTTCATTATTATTAATTAATAATATTTTTCGTTATTTATGCATTAATAAATTAGAATCCATTATTAAATGTTTAATTGATTAAATAATTATAATAATAAAGGTATAAAGGTAATAAAATATAATGTAATAGGTACCTCTTCAGGCACAGCGACTGGTGGCATTGTACAATCTTAAACTTTCGTTGCAACCGCGGCTACTCAAGCCGTGGAGCGCTAACTGACTAAATGGATGCCGTACACATGATCCTATATATGAGATTTTTCGCACCGATCTTATCTAATTATAATTGAACTTTTGCTATCAAATGGCTATCGGCTTTTGTTTGACTTTTGAACAGCTGATTTTGTATTACTCGTACTAAATAAATCCAGCCCTCGGTACCGTTCATCTTCCGCCTACCTCCGTAAAGTTTTATAGCTTTCAAAAATATTATGCACTGTGAATACATGATAGATACAAATATTTTTTTATCAAGTACCTTATAAATTAGTTAGTTGTAATTTGTTTAAAAATTCATATAAAAGGCGTGATTAAATTTTATTTTCTTTATTGTAAAATTGGTCTCCACGAAATGCCCTTTTTTAACAGAAATAAAATATTTAGCGGTATACTGTAAGCGGTATACAGAAAGAAGGCTTATTCTACACTTATTATTCATGATTTTTTTTGATTAAATCGGATGAGTACCTACCTACTTAGTTTCGGATATTATTTCCTACATCCAAAAACAAGCTTTACATTTTTTTTTAATTTTAGTGTACATCAAAATTATTACGTTTTCATTATGAGGTTTATTATATTTATCATTCAATATTATAGTCATTCTATAAACATAATTCAAAGTTGGTCATCATCAGTCTCATCATCATTTTTGTTGCGTGGAAGAAAGAAAAAACAAAAAACACACTTTACAATTTCGCTAATAGAGAAATACATAGATAACATAATACTATCTATACAAGGTATAAAAATGATATCGCTTAAACATTGTAAAAGATGCAAAGGTTATAATACAGTTTTAAAATTGTTTATTCACGTTCCTTTAGGTATATAAATCTACTGCCTAAGATTCCTTTCTTATGGTGTGGTGGTCGTGGTAACTGATTGGGGTGATCATTAGCATCCGGTAATCCAGCCGGGAGTGAAACCACTTCGGTGGGCGGTGTGCCATGCGGGCTGTTCCTGGTACTTCTCTGATAGCAGAGTGAGCTAAAAGAGCAATCTTATGGTTGTTGTGGTCTACCTCGGCAGGCTAATCGTCAGGGTGTTGTCGTGAGTGCGTAAGCGATCCTGCGATGCCCCATTAAGACGGGAGAGGTTCCGTTGGGTTTTAGTCGACGACGACTTTAAAAAATTAGGAACAGGTCTATGTTCGTCTGTATATATTTTTAGCGTCACTTGAGTATGTCATCATCGATATATATACAGTATACCTACTTACTACATTTTGATAAATTTGAACTTTTAAAAACTAAAAAAACTTAGTCCAATTCAACCCCAAAAAGACACAAGTTTGCGCGTTAACCGCTAAAAAATCGCCATTTATCGTAGCTCCTCAATTTGAGGACACTCCTCTGTCTGCTACAGCCAGTATCGGAATACTTGGCGTCGATATCTCGAGCAACGTCCAGTTCCGTGGTCAATTGGAAGATAAGGCCAAACTGGCCTCAAAGAAGCTTGGTGTGCTCAGCAAGGCGAGATAGTACTTCACGTCGCGTCAGCGTCTTATTCTTTATAAGGCGCAAATTCGGCCCCACATGGAGTACTGTTCTCATCTTTGGGCGGGAGCTCCCCAGTACCAGCTACTTCCATTTGACAGCATTCAACGTAGGGCGGCTCGAGTTATCGACGATCAAGCTCTCTCTGATCGGCTTGATCCTTTAGCCCTGCGTAGAGATGTTGGATCACTCTGCATCTTCTACCGCATTTATCACGGGGAGTGTTCTGAGGAATTGTTCGGACTGATCCCGGCTGCTGAATTTCATCATCGGACATCGCGCCAAAATAGTAAATTCCATCCACACCACCTCGATGTCCAGCGTTCCACAACAGTGCGATTTTTAAGGCATTTTCTGCCCCGCACAACCACTCTGTGGAACCAGCTATCGCCGGCGGTCTTTCCGAACCGCTACGACCTGGCCACCTTCAAGAAGAGAGCGTATTCCTTCCTTAAAGGCCGGCAACGCATCTGCAAGCCCTGCGGTGTTGCAGATGTCCATGGGCGGCGGTGATCACTTTCCATCAGGTGAGCCTCCTGCCCGTTTGCCCCCTTAGTCCCATAAAAAAAAAAAACATAATTTCTTGTTATCAATATTTTTTTATCCACAACCAAATGAGTTAAATGACGAATTTGAATGTTGACTTTTTATTAAATTATTAGTAGGTATAGTCTAAAATAATATAGGTATATAAGTAGATTATGGAATATAGGTCGTGATATAAGAGCACTGAGCAGTATGAGTATGACTTTTGACTTGGGCTGCAATATAAACTTCCTGACATACATTTGAAGAAACATGTAATTTATTTTTAACTCTAAATATTTTCAACATTTAATTTTAGTTTACTTATAATATAAGACGAACAATGTATGAAAGATATAAATGTAATTGTTTATTTAGAAAGACTAAGAACGACGTAAGGGATGAAAAGATGAGGGATAAGGGATGAAAAGCGAGTGAGGATGAAAGAAAAGATATTCTGTCGGTACAACGGCAGCAGAATTAAAGCTGTCTTCATAGTTCATACGCGCTAAGTTTTAAATGGTGATTTATCTTGAACGACATCTAAAAGCAATTTATTCGGCTGTATTTTTTGTGTATGTTATGCGATTTCTTTGTAATTATGACCTGATTTTGGTAATTCTTTTTTTACCTCAAGGTCACATAAAAATTTCAAAGAACCTTAAATTTGTTTTAATTTTTACAAGCGGTATTCTCTTAAAGTCTTAACCGACTTTCGTCACAGGTACCTGGTACATAATAAAGTATATGGAACCTTATACTATTTTGAAACTTATAGATGAAACCTTATAGGTTGAGAAATATAATTTACTGATTAAAATTATTGTATAACAATAGCCCAGTCACTTATGTGGCATACAGAGGTCAGTCTGCTCTGACGAAATAACAGATAATAAAAACAGACAACCGTTATACCAGTTCAAAGTGGATATTCACGAACATTGAAGAAATTCATGTCACATAATAAATTAATAGATGATCTATCTGACAATCGTAGCATATGTACTACATTATTATTACATAAAATATAAATAATATAATTTTGAGACATTCATTATAAGTTTAATTGAATTGAATAGTAATAAAAAAGCCTAAATATATTTTAAAAAAGGGAGCTTGACTCAGGAACTTAAAGTTTTGCGAAGATAGTGAATTTACTAATTCTTAATTTTTTTTAGAAATCTTTAATGATGTTTTATTTTAAAATGGTGCAAAATGTTTGACGAATATTATTCAGGGACGCTGGGTCTTTACTTAGTAGTTAGTGTCTAAATACTTCTATTACTTTTACAAACGTTAGGTACTAGCAAATATCCTATGACTTCTACCACAGGTGTCATAAGTTCATAACAGCTGTTAAACATGAATGTTTACAGCAGCGAATTTTTTTTTTTGGAAATATGCGATTGATTAAAAAGTTGACTTATTACAATCGAAAGCTAAGAGAAAACTAATAATATGTATATGAAAATGATTTATCCTTACTACATAACGGTCAGTTCTTTTAAGGTCAGGCTCAGACCAAATAAAAAAGTTTTTTATTTGGTCTGAGAGGTCAGGATCTTAGTAATACAAAAAGTCAAGCCATCCTCGAATACACTTAAATAGACTGACGATTTACCTGACATAGCTCTAACACTAAAGTTAATTCCATTACAATAATTATGTAATTATTGATTAACTAACGGTTATCTAACATGTAAGCACTTCAAAAATAATACTTATTTACAACTAGCGACTTATCTTCGCTTTACTCGTGAGGGTCCCTAGGTGCCTTTTGTATTTATAATATAATTATATTCACTCGGGTTTGTCCTTGGGCGCCTAACATATGTAGGGTTAGTTCTATCCTCTATAGCCTAAGAGTAGCCTATGTGTGACTCTGCAATCTACATGTGTACACATCCAAATCCGGCCAGCCGGTTCAGAGTGATGAAGTAACAATTACACACATACAAACTTCCGTATAATATAATAATAGTCCGATATGCAATGGCATCGGTACTTATTGGCACATTTTATTGCTAACAGTAGTCTTTGTGTTCCTTTAGGTCATAGTCTATCTATGTATATACTAAATTTCATCAAAATCGGTCCAGCCGCGCGCTAACAAAAGAACACACAAACTTTCGCCTTCATAATAATAGTATGATTATTAGTAAACTTGCATTCAATGTCATTGAAAAACTATTTTCAAAACAGTCGGTCTATGTCTTAATAACGAATTGTTTAAACATAACCGGATCGAAGCAGTTTTGTGCGTGCTCATCACTTACCGGCCACTTGACCCACGATAAGTATGAAATACTGTTTATTTTCTCATATCAGACTTATTATCAGCTATTTCGTTGTTATGTTGAGTGATTTAGTCGTGGAATATTCGGCGTGGTATATATTATAGTTATGGCAGAGTTTTAATTGAAAAATATCTATTCTATTCCTTGATATACAATAAATAACTCAAGATACGCAATTAGCGTCTTAAAAGTGTCCTCAAAAAGAAGCGCACAATTCGAAATTGAAATGTGCTCTTTAAATCTCTTGTTTATTGCATTTCAGATGATAAAGTTAAAACGCACGTTGTTTAGTTTAAAAAAGTGCTTTATATAGTGTGCGATTCGTATTCGAATTTGAGTTTAGACAATTAAAACTTTCGATTTTTGGATATTATATCCGTCACAGGTCGACGTCACTTTTTGAATAGATATTTGTTACGATATGTGTATCTATGTTTAAATTAAATATCAATGATTCTATTGCTTGTTTTTGAAACCTTTTACACTAGGCTCCTTAGGTCCCTTTCAAAAAGGACACCCCGTACCCGAAGGGTGCCAACGGAACCTTATTACTAAGCCTCCGCTGTCCGTCAGTCTATGATCAGAGGGCTGTATCTCATAAATATTTCTATTGCGTTATAACAACAAATAATAAAAAACCAAGATGGCGAATTTCTAAAAGGCTGCAATGCAAATTAAAAGGAATCCATTATGGTAAGGAGCCCTTCGTGTGCGAGTCCAACTGTTTTGTTTTTGTTTTAATATAAGATTGTTTTGTTTGTTTATTTTTATTTTTTCATTTTAAAATGGATTTCGATGTGAAAAATCACATCATCGTTAATTACAACTGTAGGAGAATTTCACCTGGAAGATTTGTATATAACGCACTGCTTTGATATACTACACATGTGTTATAAATATACCTACTACATGTATTTAATACCTACTATTTATAATAGGTTTTGTTTGCGAGCATTTTTTTCGATTAAATAATATCATCGTATTACAAAAGTAAGAACCAAATTAACTTAAAACATTCTTATTCCAAAACAGCAGCGTATTACATTTTTACTTTTTCTCATTACTTTCCGCGTACTTACAAAGTTATAATTCCATGGAGACAATCTTGAGACAATTTAGTTTCTCGAAATTAAAAAAATCTGTGTCCAGCTTTAAATTAAGCTTTAAATGACACAAAATTTGTGTTTACATAAAATAAGTATTTTTGCCAGCATGAAAATAACTAAAACAACTCATATTGGTTTTTCATCCAGTTTTTATCTTATAAGAATCCTGTTTTTACAAGATTAAGCAAGTAGTTACTATCATGCAATTGACCCATGTATTATCTATATAAATAAAAATGACATGCTGTTTTTACAAGCCATATCACTTTAGAACGGGGGGCACGGCTTGGCTAATATTTTTCAAAATTGTTCGTTAGTCTAAATAAGGTTTAAAAAAAATATGAAAAATTTTATTGAATTTTCTTTAGGAATTTTTGCATTAATAATTTATTATCTATAAAATAAAATGTTGATCCATATTAGCACATATTATGACACAATACGTACTACGAGTATACTAGTACCGTGGGGTTTCATTAGGAACAAAGAAAAATTAGTTCGAATAAATGTCAATAGATGGCGTTGTTTGTGTAAAATTAACAAAAAATAAAAGATAGATAGCAAAAAGGTGTAGTAAACCTATACCTATTTGGGTTGGTTGGCTAAAAAAAACGCTTACTTTATTAATCAATAAAATTATGCAAATTGATTTACGAGCGCATGCGCATTATATTGTTTTCTTTTACTTAGATATATTTTTAAGGTATATATAATATAAACCATAGGTATTTTTGAGCCTGGCCTATTGGCCTTTTTGAGACATATTTATTATCTTTTGATAATTTTATATATACTTCAATAACAAATGCAAAACCTACATGCAATTCATTCATCCATCTATAAACATTTATTTAAACTGTTTTTTCTTTGTTCCTGGGGAGACTCCATGATATTATTAAAATCATATATAGGATCGCATCAGGTTTTGTAGAGATTACCTAATTATTTCCAAAATCAAGCTTGCAAATTCCACCTCTTTATACACTCTATTCTTAAAGGTACATCTTACTACTAGGTATATAAATGTGAAAGTTTGGATGGATGGTTGTTTGTTACTCAATCACGCAAGAACGGTTGAACGGATCTGGATGAAATTTAGCACTGTGATAGATTATAGTCTGGAGTAGAACATAGGCTACTTTTTATCCCGGAAACATGTACGGTTCCCGTGGGATGGATTTCTTTTTGTTTTTCACTAGGAACGAACCCGAACAAAGCGAGGTTGATCCGCTAGTACCTATGTTTAATTAAATTCTAGTTCTTTTCCATGCATGTCGTGGTTGAATAATTCGCACTAGTCACTACCATAAATATATTCACTTAGAATGTTGTCAATAACTATTACATACTATTCGCTATTTGTTCTTTAATGAGCAGTTTGAATAAATGAATAAATATATCAAAATATTTGTATCTGTAGAGTAATTTTTATCACATAATATTATCATAATCTCCGTTTAAACAAAATTTTCAAATTTTTACATTAAAAATACTTAAGTTTGACTTCTTAGTTACCACTTCTGACACGGCAGTTGTGGGAGCCATTTTTCGAGTATACTTACAATACTTATATAATTTTACATTTAAACTTATTTTGTACTAAAATTAAAGTATAACATTTGTGTTTTTATTGTATATCCAGCGCTTTGAAAATTGGTTTACGCTGTTCCGAAAATTAGACCGGGCAAGAATAAAGAAATTATATTTTTTGTTTTATTTCTTCCTATCTTAATAAAATTAAATATCTTATATAGATTTATAAGATATTTAATTTTATTTAATAAGTGAAAATCGTTTAAGCGCGTGAAAGCGGCGGCGGGTTTTGTTTCTTGTTATAATTTAAATAGGTAGTTTGATAGTTTGTAATCAACCCACAGTTACATTACTTCCGCTACAAAGTGCCCTGTGCCTGTGTGAACAACCGATTCTACCCAAAAAACAACATAAGTCCTAAAAACTTATCTACTAATTAAAGAACAGAAAATAGATAAGAATGTCTATTAAAAAAACTTTATTATAAAAATGTCTGCCTGTGATTATAGTCAGCTCATTTAGCTATTTACAAGATATCAATGTCCAAGCTCGATCGATGCCATTATAAACATTTCTAGGGTTCCGTAGGCAAAAAAACTAAAACCGAGCCGTAATCGTATCGCCTTGTCCTTATTATACTACTAAAAACTATTTATATTACTTTCTACGCGAATATTTGCCATTAAAATAAAACTATCTTTTTCGCGGATTTATTTTGATTTTTGGTTCTCGACGTGGCTTTACATGGGACAGACTCTCCCGTGATCATGATAAAAAAACTATCAAAAATGTAACGTCAAACGACAATTAAGTAAAATTCCTAATGGGAAATTTGTATTTTCAACTGGCGCGCTTAGCAAAGATTAAAGCGAAAAAATTGAATTGTATTCCATTCCACTCATTTGCTTTGTACATGTCATTGTTTCACGAACAATGAGAAGATGAATAGCGAAGTATCATTTTGAATGATGATATATAATCATTGATCAACAACAGCAGTGAACAGTGGAAGTGCGTCAAATATTTTTGGCTCGAAAAATGATCTCGCTCTGGTCATTGCTTATAATATTGGCAATAATAGTACTAGAGGTATCTCCGTACAATTTAACATTTAAATTTCCGATGTGGTGCAACTTACATTTTAACACCTGTGTATTAAATTTAAATTTTGATCTTCTATCATAGATTTGGTACGTTTAGTTTATTGATTTTTTCAATCGATTTCAAAACTTGGGGCTCAGCTATTATTATTTTATTATTATAAGTGAAAATGAAATTAAACTATAGGCTACATTATAATGGCGTCAAAATATTTTAGGTGCTGTGTTCTGACGATATAACAACAGAACTTTTAGGAGATAACGTTCCTCTATCAAAAGCCCTAGGTTTTTCAATGCGGAATAATTATGGAAGAAAACTTGACGAAAGTCGACTTAATTCAGAGTATTTGGAGTTATATAATGATATGT
This sequence comes from Brenthis hecate, assembly GCA_951806755.1. Lineage (NCBI taxonomy): Eukaryota > Metazoa > Arthropoda > Insecta > Lepidoptera > Nymphalidae > Brenthis > Brenthis hecate. Next base: position 7,501,664 of record OX638249.1, read on the forward strand.
TAAAAGCCGGTCAAGAAGGGGTTAAAAAGTTGGAAGACATTGAAGATTACATTGGAACAGATCTTATTAAACTTAAAGGTACACCTATTATATCTACATATATATTTTTTTATTTAATTTAATAACAATTTGCTTGATAGGATTGGTATTTTTTTGATAGGAGGTCCTAGAAAGTTATTTTTTGTTAGACCCAAAAGTTGATTTAGAAAAAAAGTTCTAGTTAAACTTAGCGAACAAAACAATGAGGGAGCTTAACTAAATTAGAAAAAACTACTAGCCTTGTAGACTATCGTCTAAGCTTCAGAATGGCCTTTGCATGTTCATGTTACATCAAATGCAATTAGAAAGGAGTGCTCTAATGTTGAAATCGTACAGTTCAATCACCGACCTCACTGCTGTCATTATGAGATGTACAATCTAGATAATAATATTTCTATTTAGAAGAAAACCATCTGAGTGGTATTCTAAACGTAAAAATTTGTACTCGTATATGTATGTCTGTTACTTCTTCACGCTAATACGGCTGGATGAATTTGGATGAAATTTACTACATAGATAGATTATGACTTGGAGTAACATATAGACTACTGTTAGGCACCTAGGAGCGCATCCGAGCAAAGCGAGCGTAGGTAGTGACATTTTTGAATTTGATTGTTTTAGTTTGTGGCTTTTAGGCGTGCCAGTTGGACACAGTTTATTTCGCTTATATCGCATAGAATGAACAAATGTTTTTTTAATCTTCTAATTACATACAAGAAAAAAAAAAGATAATTACTAGAATTTGATAATCTTTAGTAATAGTACAAAACAGTAGAAAAACAGAAACAGATCTATCCCACGGGAACCGTGCATTTTTTCCAAGAAAAAAGTAGCCTATGTGTTATTCTGGTGTATGAGCTATATTATTGTATAGTTTCATTAAAATCCATTCAGTAATTTTTGCGTGAAAGAGTAACAAACATCCATACATCTATACATTCAGACGTACGTCCTCACAAACTTTCGAATTTATAATATTAGTACGATTATGCGAGTGAGGAAATGTATTTGTTCATTTTTTTACTGTACTGTATATTTTGGTGCTGTAAAGTTTCATTAAAATGTATTCAGTTTTCGCATAAAAGAGTAACAAACATCCATCCATATATCCACATCCTTCCTTACAAGCTTTTGCGTCAATAAAAATAGTAGAAAGCGTATAATATGTAGGTACGTAGGTATATTGTACTAGCGTGGCGCGCGGCTCCTAAAAGTAAAAAGGATCCTATCCTAGATAACCAGCTATCACCATACCAAATTTCATCAAAATCCCTCCAGTGGTTTATCCGTGATACGGTAACAGACAGACAGACAAAAATTCTAAAAACTATAGATTCGGCCTCTGTATCGGTAATAATGTTTATTTCAATAAGATTTCCAAAAAAATATTTAATGTACAGATTCAGCTTACTTACAATTTTATTATATGTATAAATATTGTTCATTTTAAGGTATGGTGGATCATCGAAGGTCTGTCCGAATGCAGTCTGCGGCAGGAGGGCGTCGCGCTCGATCTCAGGCCATACGCAGAGAGAAACTCAATAGCCAAAGCCTAAAAAGCCATAGAGAACATTCTCTACACTCAAGTGTAGAACAACGCTTGCTAATTTAAATTATATTATGTTATATAAAGATCGCCTAGCAATAAATTTAAAGCAATAAATGACATTATCGGTTATGCTAATCATAAAATCTTTGAATGTTTATATTAAATACCAGTAGATCCAGAGGTTACCCTCTACAACGTCACAAACTCACAAACCTTACCTCTATATAATATTAGTTAGTGTAGATAAGACCTAAGCACTACTAATAAATCTATACTAATATTATAAAGAGGAAAGATTTGATTTTTTATTTGTTTGTTTGTAACGAATAGGCTCCGAAACTGCTGAACCGATTTAGATGAAATTTGGTAAGAAGACAGTTTGAGAGCTTGGGAAGGACATAGGGTCCTTTTTAATCCGAAAATCATCCCTTAAAGGGTTGAAAATGGGGATGAAAGTTTAACCTAGGGATGAACCCGAGCAATGCGAGGGTGAGTCGGTAGTATATAATATAATTAAAATTGTCTCTCGGTCAATATCACCATCAACTTGCACGAGAGATCCGAAATAGTCAGAGCAGATTGGTAAGAGTATTCCCGAAAGAAACCACCACCATGTACCCTTATCTGTCACTCTTTTCTCTTTAGGCTCACCCAAAATCTCCATTGCTTTATTTCTGGTTTAGGCGATTGCGCTTGGCCAGTAAGTAATCTATCTGCGTCGTGTGTAGACCACTTTTATAAGTAAACAGTTCCAGAAGCCTTAAATGTTTGCCTTTCTATTATTAAAAGTTATTGTAATGATCATATTTTTTCGTATAAACAATAAAATATTACCTGTCGTCACTTGGAAAAAAAGTAATTCGTAATTAATGGTTACATTAAAGTGACGTTATTAACTTTCCTGTAATAAAAATGATTAATAACAATACTGTTATCATATCTCTTTAAAATTACGCCAATAACAACGTAATAACACATTATGCATCGTCCTTGTGATAGAAAATAACGTTGTAGAAGGCCATTTCATTATGTTACTTATGATAATGTTCGAAAAATTTATTGTAATAATCCCGTAAATGTTGTGTGTTATTAGTGTAAATATTTTACCTATCACATTTTCGGTAATAGGTATATATTTTCTTACATTGCTAGGTTTTGGCTAAAGATAATTCTATATTGACATTATAGGTACATTTCACAAAAAAAATTGCGTTTATTTGATGTATCAATGTCCTAAATACTCCCACTGCTTGAAAAGTTATAATTCAACAAAAACAATAAATAATTTCTCCTGTAAAATTTGGATTTTATGATTATCGACTTATTGCTTGGGGATGTCGATTAGTTGTTACTAAATATCTTATCCAATATAGAGTGTATGTGTTCGGGTAATGCTAGAAGATTAAGCAAACCTAGGTTTACCCGGTTTTACTTAGAATCACCCAATGTTTTTGGGTAAAGTTCGAATAATCTTTATATATATAATACTTCTGTGAGTGTGTATGTCACTAACCTTCTCTCAAACGACTGGACCGATTTTGATGAAATTTTTTGTGTGTGTTCAAGGGGATCTGGGAATGGTTTAGATTCACAACTTTGTCCAAAAAATTTGAAATTTTCAAATTAAAGACGTGTAGACAGGACAACGTCTGTCGGGTCCGCTAGTAAATTAAATAAGTTTTTATTCGGGATTTACCCATATACACTTAGGTCTACCCAACACTGGTTGGGTAATGTTAGATGATCTAATGTTACGTAAATACGCCTTCCTTAGTCAAAATTATGTTTTTATTCCATTTTGCTGTAGAAACACATGGTCAAGTCAAAGTGCAAAGCAGTTCAAAGACGCCAATTTTCGCCCAAAGAATCGGCACTGCCATTCAACGGGGGATTACGGCTAGCATTCTTGACACTATTCCACGCGGACATAACTTATACAGTAATAACTAAGTGTACATTTGTTTTGTATATGTTGTATATAGTTAAGTATATTTGTTATTTTCTTTAATTATAACGTAAGAAAAAAAAATTGATTTGAAGCTAAAATTGTTTTAAATAAATAAATTTTCATTTTAGGTATTTAGCAAGCTCCACTGTATCTATTTATTGCAAATTTTTCTACTCCATCTTTCCAAATTTAGAGTAAAAGAGTACAATGATACAACTCGTATACAATGTTTACGACTTTAGAACCATGTAATTCGGCTAATATAGGTTTTTTAACTAACATACTAAAGTCTACGTTATTTTTAAGACCCAACGATATGTACATACATCTGAAGCTTACAGTCCTTTTGTTAAGTTACATATAGGTATAAAGTGCCATTCTTATTTTGCTATAGCTTTTTGCCCGCGGCTACAGTCGCGTGGACTTAAAAATTTGCTCAGATTTCATTTCCATTGAATTTATATGTTGTCATATAGATTTTTTTATAGTATGTGTTCATTTATATAACCACTCTAGATTCATTTAACGTATTCATTTAACGTAGTTTACGCTAAACAACAACCACAAATATACCATATTGAAGAATGTAATAAGTACTCGTATTATACTAATTTATACATAAAAGTGTATCTCTTCTGCATTCGTTGTTTTTTTTTTAATATTTTGTGTAAAATCTGCCTCTTGAATAAAAGGTGAACATTTTAAATACCTTGATTTGTTTGAGGGTTTTATATTTGGTAAATAACTTAAACATTTTATAATCTTATGATCCTTCCAAAAATATGGATCGAATTCATGAAGTGCCCATTTTACCACACTCAAATCGAGTAAAAGTTAATATCCTATTTTTAGATATCGCAAGATACATCTATTTGGTGAAGTCAATCGTACGGCCACTTTGACTCCAGACTTGGGTATCTATACTACAGATTTTGGTGTCACTTTTGGTCACTTCATCTGCTTCGACATAATGTACCAAGTGCCAGCGGTACAAGTCGTGCTAAAGTATAATGTAACTGATGTCATCTTCTCTACCAAGTGGTACTCCGAAATGCCTTATTTAACCGGTAAGTTTAAACTTTATTAGCTCCTGCCTACTAGTAGTCATCAGGCAATTCTGATATCACCTTTTTTGAGAGTGCGTCGATTTAAAGTAGTATCTTTAGATCTACTCTACCGATTGATACGCAGGAGCGATACCTAATATATTATCAAAAATTGTTGATTTGGTTCTTACTGCACCCCAAAAATGTTCAAACTCATTTCTTTTATATTTACTAATATGACGTATGATTACAAAAGTTTGTTTGTTTTTGTTGCTGCACGCAAGAACGTGGCAGCGAGCCAACATTAATAATTTTAGCACAGGGATAGTTTATTGTCTAGATTATAGATTGTACTAACATGGCTTGTTTTGTTCCGGTACCTTAATTACGGTTCCCGTGAAATATTATTATGTTTTACTAGCTTTTGCTACCGCGAGCAAACTACGAAAAAAAAATTTCGCAATACATACTTCATTATTTGCAAAAATAAGTTAGTGTTTCATATTATTTTTAAAGGTATATGGAAAAAAAATAATAATTTAAGCGATCTTAACTCAAAATATTCAGTATGTTTAAAGAAGTTAAACGTAGGTATATTCTGTAAATAAATTTTCATTTTAGGTATTAAGCAAGCTCCACTGCTCCATATTTTTTGCACATTTTTCTACTCCATCTTCCTGTATTTGAAGTAAAAGAGTACAATGATACAACTCGTATATGTATAATGTTTACGACTTTAGAATCTGCGGCTTTTTAACTATAACTAATATACAAACAGGCTAACATCTACGTTATTTTTAAAGACCCAATGATATGCACACCTGAAGCTTACAGTCCTTCTTGTTTAAGTTACATATATAATGTGCCATTCTTATTTTGCTATAGCTTTTTGCCTACGGCTACGCTCACGTGGACAAAGAATTTGCTCATTTATAATTTCTATTGAATTTATATGTTGTATTTATATTTATATGGTGTACAGTTAACTTAGTCTACCTACGCTAAAGAACCAACTACAAATGTACCACATTGGTGGATGTTCTGTGTCTGGGTTCTGTTAAAATTAACAGAACATCCACCTCACCATCCATAATTCTTCTCACAGGGACATTTGTCCCCGTGAGAGCAATAAAACATCAGTCGTGCAAAAGACGTGCTTTAATTTCTCGATCCCCGAACTCATAGAATGTAACAATATATTATTTGGATTTTTAATAAATAATGCAACATTGAAAACAGGAACACTTATTTTTCAGCTGTACAAATCCAAGAAGCATACGCGTACGCAATGAATGTGAACTTTTTAGGGGCTGGCGCGAACAATGTGCGAGTTGGAAATGGAGGTTTGTAGCTTATTGTACTTTTACTCGACACATCTGAAGAAAGGTAGTATTTTTATGTATATGTATTATGTATATCAAGATTTTTGCATACTTTGCCATTTAAACCCTTTAATGGTTTTTAGCCTGCTTGCGTTTTTGTCGTGCTTGTGGAAGTGAAATAGGGTGAAATATAAATTACAAAAGATATATAGAATAGATATTTTGGGAGAAATGGGAGACCGTTAAGAGAAATAGTTTTAGAGCAATTGACAAAGCAGAAATAAACGGCCTTAAAACTTAATGCTTATAGAACGTTAACAGTTCAAAATTATCAAATATTCTAACGCTTAAAGCTTTAAATATTGAGCTGATCCTAGAAACAAGAAATAGGATTTTAAAATAAAATATGATTCTTCATATTTATTCCAAATATGACTATAACAATAGAAAAACAAACAGATATTTAACTTTAAAGTTCGGTGTTTTTATTTTACAGGTTCAGGAATCTATTCGGGAAAAGCTGGAGCTTTAGTAAGCATTATGCCAGGAATATCAACAACGAAATTAATTGTGTCTCGAGTACCAAAGTACCTGGTCAGGTAATCAATTTTATAGAAAGAGTACACGCCCAGAATTGTTCTCTACTCTTACACTGTTTACAGTTAATATTAAATATTTTACCCCCTTAAAGGACGATTTCGAAAAATGCTAAAACAAGTATTTATTTAATTTTATTGAAGAGTTTCACCAAGTTTCAAGTAATTCTAATCATAAATACTTTTTTGGATTGTATTATAACGTGTTCTCCTGTGGGGATTAGATAAATCTCCCACGGTAAAAAGTAGCCTATGTCACTCTCCAGCCCTTCAAATATCTCACGCGAATCCGTCACTCCGTTTCGACGTGAAAGAAAGACAACCAAACAAACAAACACACTTTCGCATTTATAATATTTTATATTAGTATGGATATGGATTAGCTATAGTTTAAATAGTAGTAAGCATTCGTAAAGCATATTACTTTCGCAGATTCCCAAGATTTTCATCAAATACGACCGCTGTTTTTGAAGAGCTTACAATAACAGCAACGGTACCAACCCCAAAACCAAATACAGACCTTTCAGCGAACAGTGCAACTTATTTTCCTTTGTCTCTTGACAAGACTCTTAAGCCATTAAAACCTGAGTATTTCAATTTTAACTCAGTATCATTTTTCGACACATTATCAATTTACACGTTGAAATTGGTCAAGTCTGCACCTGATTTATATTCTTTCGCTATTTGGGGAAGAGAACACGATGAAGGAACTGATGACAGTACAACAACTACACCTGCTCCAGAAGACGATGCACCAGACAGCTCCTTTATACATAAATCTAGCTTAACATTATTAGTAATGAGTATTGCAACATTGTTTACGTATGTACTCATATTATAATTATTTAAGTAGGGTTACCAGCCGTCAAAAACACCATCTACCCTACCTTACGTACCTTTAAATTTATTTAAACTAGCACTTTTTTATATAGAAAGGACGTAGGACGTAGGTAGTCTACGCAAAGTCTAACCAGAGATTCTAATTCCCTAAGATAATTCTTTTTTTAATTATAAAACCTCATGTTATTAATGTTTTAACAATGATATCAGAAATTATAATTATAATAAATATCGAACTAATTTTCATATACATTTTGAGTTATATTTTTTATTTATGTAATTAATAAAACTCGCGCTGTAGCACGAAATATAATAAATATAACTTACTAAACTCGTACTCGAGTTGTTTTGTATTTATTAATATTTTTATATATTTAACTAGCGGACCCGACAGACGTTGTCCTGTCTACACGTCTTTAATTTGAAAATTTCAAACTTTTTGGACAAAATTGTGAATCTAAACCATTCCCAGATCCCCTTGAACACACACAAAAAATTTCATCAAAATCGGTCCAGTCGTTTGAGAGAAGTTCAGTGCCATACACACTCACAGAAGAATTATATATATAAAGATTAATTTAGTATAATTTCGTAAAGTACAGAATATTATCTTATCAAACATTAAATATTTTTATAAACAAGTTTTGTTTTATTTTAAGGCATTTACTTATATCAAGTTATTGCATCTCATCAAAAACAAAGAAAATATCAATAAAAAAGGCTATAAATATATTATGACGACGTGAATTGGAAACCGATTCCGGTGAAGATCTATGGGTTTCATGTAAGATACAGGGTCGATCTATGTTTATATGTGTAGTCTATATAAAACCCAGTGCATCCGACGAAGACTACATGAATTTATTTTGTAAAATAGAAAGTTTTATGTTTGACTTGAAAGGATTAGTGGTTATATTGGGGGATTTAAATTTAAACAGTGCATCCTATAACATAGTTTGTTATTATTCATATTTTGTGACACTTTGCGGCTTAACCGAGCATAATAACATTGTGAATACTCATGGGAGTATACTAGATGTAGTACTGATCCAAGAGCATGTTGAAACGATAGTCTCTGATACGGAGGGAATGGTTCCACCTGATTTATACCATCCCCCTATTAACATTAAGATGAATATTCGTACAGCTAAACACTCTGACAGATTGGAGCCTAGCAACATAAACAACTCCAAAGATTGGAATTTCCGCAAACTTGATTATGAACAACTCCTTATTCTAATGTCTATGGTATCTTGGGATGTTCTTTTGACTGCAACCGATGTACAGTCAGCGATAACTTGTTTCTACAGAATTATGTATGATCTTTTTGACTTGTGCATGCCTAAAAAGAATAGGAAAAAAGGTAATATCAAGCGATATCCGGTTTGGTTTACAAACGATATTATCCGCGATGTAGAATTGAAATTAAAGTTACATTCCAAATGGATCAAAACTAAATGTGTTCAGACTTATACTAGGTTCTCAGAAATAAGATCTAACTTGAAGGCTTGCATTCCAGAAGCATATGACAATTACATTAGGCGCGCTGAAAGTAATATTAAAGCCAATCCTTTAGGTTTTTGGGACTACATCAGTAGCTTGCGGGTTAAAGGGGGATTTGAGCCTAATGTCACCTTAAATGGTTGCATGCACTCCGGAGTAGATGCAGCCGAAGCCTTTGCAATTTTCTTTGCAGACGTGTTCTTATCTGAGGTGCCAAAGCTAAGTGTGGATGAGGCATGTCTAAATGATGATAAGTTACATGGTACTGTCATCTCCATTCCAAAGTTTTCAGTAGCTGACATAGCATATAGTATTGATAAACTCAAGATAAACTGTTCAACTGGTCCAGACAACTTGCCAGCAGGTGTTATGAAAATGTGTAAGAAATATCTCAGCCTCCCTCTTTGTCATATATTTAATTTAATTTTAAAGACGGGACAATATCCTTCTCAATGGAAACTGACACGAGTCACCCCGATACCTAAGAAAACCGGTACAACATCTGTCGAGGAATTTCGGCCCATAGCTATTCTCTCAACGCCGGCCAAGGTATTCGAGAGAATCGTGCATAGAGAAATTAGTAGGCAAATCAATAATTTACTATGTGACGAACAGCATGGTTTCCGGAATAAAAAGTCTGTCAACTCAAACTTACTAACAGCTGCTGATTACATATCCACCTGTCTGGATAGAGGTCATCAAGTGGATGCACTTTATTTCGATTACCGCAAAGCTTTTGACAGGGTAAACAATGATATTCTTCTCAGCAAGCTCAATGCAATAGGTTTGTCTCCCCAGCTTATTTACTTAATCTCTAACTATCTCCGTGATCGTCAGCAATTCGTTCGTTATGGTATGTATGAGTCAAAACCATATCATACGAGATCCGGTGTAAGTCAGGGCTCCATCTTAGAACCATTACTATTCTTAATTATGATAAATGATCTTCCGAAATGTATAAAACATGCGAAATGCCTATTATATGCTGATGATCTCAAACTCATACTCGAAATTACTTCTATCGAAGATTGCTTCAAGTTACAACACGATCTAACAGCTGTATGTAACTGGAGTGAAGCCAACAGAATGGAGCTCAATTATGACAAATGTTCAGTGATGACCTTTGGTAGAGTTCGGTATCCCTTGATACATGAGTACCAAATGGATGGCATTTCTGTACCCAGAGTGCAAAATATGAGAGATCTGGGTGTAAATTTTGACACCAAATTAACCTTCCGAGGTCATATTAGCTCAGTAGCAGCCGATTCATTTCGAAGATTAGGGTTCGTATTGCGCAACTCTCGGGAGTTCAGTAGTCCTGTAGTAATACGGTTACTATATGACGGTCTAGTCCGAAGCAAACTGGAAACAAGCGCCTGCGTCTGGCACCCATACGAGAAAAAGTATGGGCTTATATTGGAAAAAGTACAGAAGGCCTTCATGAGGTACCTATTCAAACGATGCTATGGATATTACCCATTTCTATACCCAACCAAATTTCTTTTGGGTTGCTTGGGTTTCAACTCCTTGGAAGTCAGACGGACTTGTGACCAACTAAAAACTATGTGCCGAATTTTGCGAGGAGACGTTGATGCTCCGGATCTTCATGCCCAACTGTGTCGCATTCATGCCCCAATTATCAACAATCTCCGCCCCCGAAAAAATAAGTTATTCGTTGTCCCATATTGTCGCACTATTGCTCGAACCATGGCACCTATACCGCGTTCATTGGCATCGTTCAACGCGCTCTTGGACAACAACGCTCATTGGGACCCATTCAATGACAAGTGGTCAACTTTGGTCTTTGAGTTGCTGAGGTGTGAGTGTATTTAATGCTTGAAATAATTTATAATGTATAATCTAGTTAGTGTAAGTGGCGCCGCCGTTCTAATTGGATGTAAAATAAATAAATAAATAAATAAATAAAATTATACGCTTGATGCTGTCTGTGTGTTGTGTAATGTTTCGAATAAAAAAATTACGTTAGTGCTGCCTTTTTGGCGTATTTAGTTAAATTAATCGATAAGTAATAAGTGAGTGTCATTGATTAGTAATAAGTATCATCGATTAGTAATCAATACGGAATTTTTGAAATTATAGCATTATTCATTGTTTATGAAGAGATAAATAGAATGTTATGTAACGCTATATCTAGGTACAGCATATGTATAGCTTATACATACATAGTTCATAGAGTTATTGTGACTCCTGATAAATTATCATTGTCGTTATAACTGGGATATCATGTCTATTGAAACAAAGATAAGCAAATCTTATTTTATTGCAATAAAAAACAGTTAAGTTAGCTTATTTAGATAAGTATTAAGTAAATGTTATCGTGAAGTAAAAATTTAAAATTTGACCTTGCGTATCATAGAGATTAACGAGTTTTTTTTTACATATTTTATTCATGGAAGAAAAAAATCATAGCTTTATTTGTTATTGAAATAATCCAAAAATATGAAAAAAAATTAAGGATTATTTGATAAGATCGAACAGAGCGTGATATTTGCATTATCAATATTATTTTAATGTCAATACTTGTGTAAATGGCAGGTAGATAGATAACTGAGAAACGTAATAAAGCTAATATTTTATCCTCACGCATTTATTTCAATTGAACTTTGTAACTTTCAAAATAGATAATTGTTTCCATTTCGTTAATTTCAGTACGTCTTATAAAAAATGTGAATCGAGATCAAAGTTATATTTTATTTCTTTTTTTGAATTCGATTTCTAAGATATTTATTTATGTAAAGTTAAAAATATAAATGAAAATCAAGATGTCATGTAGGTAGGTATATGTACATTAGAGGACATACCTCTTAACGATATTTTTTCCAACGAAGCTCGAGCGTTATAAGAAAATAAAATATGTTATTTATTAATAAAATTCCATTATTGAAAGACTTTTTTAAATATTTAATTAGCCCAAGTCCAATTAAATATTTTTTTTTGTTTCTTGTTACACATTATCTTCTCGAATACCTAGTATTTACATATAGGTACTTTTTTATTCCAATTTATGGCTTACATGGAATACCATGGAAAAAATATAAATAAGTTTATAAATATTTGAATAAAATATTTTAAACAGTATTGTATTATATTATGATCTGTGTTTTAAACAGAGAGTTTAAAAATTTGAATAAAACAAATCTGTAGACATAACACTGACGTCAAATTTTTGTTCCAAACTATTGGTTGTGGGTTGGCGGGTTTCGTAATTTTGAATTTGCCGCACTTTTACACTTATAATAAGAAATAACAGGGATATAATGTACAATCAATTAATATTTAGTAAATAGAATATTTTAAACAAATATAAGCGAAATGCTTATTCGCTATATCAATTTTTATAATTTTTTTACAACTATAAAATACTTTTTAGTCGATTATTATCCTCCACTTGTTTTATCGCACATCGCTCGAGAAAATGTAAAAAAAGATCAATAGGTGTATTTGGGTATTTTTCCGAGATTGCGTTCCTCGTCTGATTTATCTGGCCAAAAATTATAACATTATTAAATAAAAATATTATTAAATTATTATATTAAGACATGCCAAATATTATTTGGCATGTCTTTAATCATAAGAGTATGTTGAATAGAGCCAAAAATGAAAATAATTTTTGGCCAGATAAATCAGACGAGGAACGCAATTTCGGAGAAATACCCATTCATAGCACATAATTAAATTTATATATCAAATACTATTTATAAAGTACATCATGAATTTTATTTTAAATTCGATGAGTAGATCCAAAAATATATACCTCAGTACGTAGAATCTACGCTTCTTTGAAATGCTGCTGTTTGTTGATTCTACAATGTAATGAGGATTGTACATTATATTTACACTTGCCAAGAAAAGCTTGGAACTTGGAACTGCAGTTTTGAAGTTATTATTTAAATTATTTAAATTTTAAATTATATTAAAAAAAGGTCTTTTTTAAATTATATCGACACTGAGTTACAATATTGTTCCTTGGAGGTGAAGTATACCTATTAAGTATAGTAAAAATATTAAGTTGTTATTGCAAATCCTTATTATTACTGACAGTTAAAATAAAATAAAAAACATAATTTGTATTTAAATATTATTAAATTGTATATTTTTTGTTTTATTTATAATTTATATTATAAGGCAATCTTATTACTTGTAGTCTGTATCCAAAAAAATCTAAATAAATATGTACCGTGAAACTCAGATGTACCTACGAGTAAGTAGCTATCTATAGTAATGACAATATTTTAGTTTTATGTAGATATGTTTATTTATTTATTATTATTATTATTGAAGTTATACTTCTTTTGGCACGTTTTGAAAAAATATGTGAGTAAAATTTTTACGATGCGTGCGCACACCCACAGTCAAAAAGCGACATAATGAAGTTAGCTGTAAGCGACATGATAAAGTTAGCTGCATTCCTTTTACGAACAGAGGTGACATACGGGATGAAATCTTTAGCTATTTTTGTTCAGTTACGCCAAAGAAATATGACTTCTTATGTTCGTACATAAGTACACACACGTTTTTATTATTATTTTCAAAACAAGACGTAGACCGTAGAACAGAAGCCTACAGCTACACGAAATACACTTCATATCTAACAACCAATGACTCTGCGGAAAAAGGTTAATGCTTTTCGATGCAGTTAAATAGGTTAAATGACTCAGTTATCTGAATGGAAATTGCACGCATATTTAGCATCGAGAATCGGGATCTCCCCTGAAGTCTATAAATAACAATAACTGTTATCCATTGCCCTTGTGATCTTATATACGTATAATGTATTGAAAGTTACAAATGAAAGATGTCTATAATTATATTATAATTAAAATAATTTTTATTTATATTTGATATATTCTATACAATAATTATTAATTACATAAATGTCATAAACTCAGAAAATATGGTAAGTTATATACATTTTAAAAGAAAAGTATCTTCAAAATATTTATTAAGTATAAAAAAGTTTATTCTGTCCAAAAAATACCGACAAGTCATCCTAAAGATTTCTGAGTATTTTCATTTGTTATAAGGATCAAAACAATATTTTTAAATTTGTAAAATAGCGAAATTAAATAAAGTTATAAAATAATAATTGTGAATGTGAATTTTTCTAAATGTGGAAGACACTCATCCGACAACGGCACGCCGTTGTCGGAGTGTAGCATTGGAGACGGACACTTTCTGGCACTCATATAATATGTACATATAAAGACCTGTACTAGTGTACATCTTTGTTTATTAGTAAGCGTCAGTGATAACAAAGTGCACGTTGTTTTCCACTCAAGCGATGAAGTTCAGAGCAATAATATTTTTGTGCCTATTAGGATTTTCCTTACAGGTTAGAATTTGTTTTTCATTATTATTTAATAAAATAATAAGTTTTTGTTTTATTGTTTTGTTTTGATTTTGTTTGTTTGTTTGGATAAAAAAAATATAAGTTTACAATTATTATTTATGTTAATGTATGAGTCATAAATCTAGATGTTATATATTACTAGGTTTCACCTAGCAGTTTTTATTCAACTTCTTAAAGTATGTTACAGCTGTTGGTTATTTACAATTAAATTCAATTATTTGAAGTTAAAATTTCTTTTAAATATAAATAATACTTATTATTTATCAAAACTTTCCGTGTTATATTTAAATTAATAGAAAGAGAAACAAACATTTATATATCCAAACATCCATACATCCTCACAAACCTTCGCATAACATTAGTAGGATTGTTTAAAGCATTGTAATAAATTAGGTACAGTAAGTGATATAAATAATTAATGTAAGTGCAAAATCGTATTAAAAATATTTATTTGTGCTCGTGCGCATTTTTCACAGGTGAACAATATTTTAAATTTATTTAATAATATTTTTAATTGCATTTTCGGCGAAAAATGATAAAAATAAGGCATAGCTACGATAGTAGATTAAGAAAAAACTGACTTGAAAATACTAATAACTATTTATATATATGACATATGAAGTTAATTTAAACAAAACAACTTATGTATTAGGTATATCTAAAACCGATAATCTTTTAATATCGGAATTCTAACTTATCCTTTACCTAATCTTTCTATAGATACAAATGAACCTCGTATATCTAAAGATATTTTTAATATTTACTATTTTGTGTTCTTTTGCGAATCAGGAAATGTGATGTTATACATTTTATAATACTAACTAGCGGCTCACCCTCGCTTCGCTCTGGTTCACTTCTAGAAAAACAAAAACAAATCTATCCCTCGGTAACCGTATATTTTTTGGGTATAAAAAGTAGTCTATGTGTTATTTTAGACTATAATCTATCTCTGTGCCAAAATTCATCCAGATTCGTTCAGCCGTTCTGGCGTAAAAGAGTAACAAACATCCATATTCACAAACTTTCACATTTATAATATGTATTAGTATAGATGCAGATAAGTAATAGTAGCAATAAATATGATAAGATTTATCTATAAAGAATAAATAAATAAAGCAGTAAATGTGTACAAAATAATATATTTAGAACCGTCGCGCCGACAGTAAAGCTAAAATTTTTACAATAAAATACAACCAAGTTTTATCGATACATATAATAAAAGTGTAATTGATCGTTGTCAGTACAAGGAAGATATTTGAGAAAATCTATTACAGGGGTCTTTATTAAGGCATTAGAGCCCAAAACAATGATTTAGAATTTTTGTCTGTTTGTCTGTGCGTTTGTGCGCGCTAATCTCAGAAACGGCTTAACTGATTTGGGTGCAGTTTTCACTAATGTATTGTGGGCAAGCTTTACTTAACAGTTCGTATTTGTTTTATTTTAATCGGTTCATAAATTAAAAAATATGTGAATTTACAGAATCACCTACATACAAAACTTTTAGGTCCGCCCGCGTTCTAACTTCCGAACGATTCCAAACTTCACAGGATCATCCGTTAGGCTAATCGAAGATTGCCTGAAAACTTCATCAAAGTTGTGTCAGCTGTTTTGGAGTCTATAGGGAACGTACACACACATAGATTTTTATATATAGACTTAAAATCGACTAACTTCTATGGTTTCCCGTGTCTATAAAAATCTTTGTATATTTTATTCCCTGTTGTTGTTGTCGCAATACAGATTATGCGATATTATGAATAAAACGCGTACACAGAGGTCAATCGTGTTTTGGTTCTCTAACCGCTAGTATCCGCGTCGGTATCGCGTCGACAACCTCGAATATACAAGTGATCTTATAAGACATAAATTACATAATAAATGTAATACTAATTTTATTGTAACATTTACTTAATACATATATGCCTTTATATAAGCTGTGTCAGCCAATGATAAAGGTTTTTTTTCAACCGACTTCAAAAAGGAGGAGGTTCTCAATTCGCCTGTATGTTTTTTTTTTTTTTTTATGTTTGTTACCTCAGAACTCCGTCATTTATTAACCGATTTGGACAATTTTTGTTTTGTTTGAAAGGGTATACTTCCAGATTGGTCCCATTTAAATTTCAAAAAAAAAAAATACCACCCCTAAGGGTGGAAAAACAACTAATGATGAATTTAACCTACTTCTAATTGTCATATTGACTTGAAACTTTGCAAGTATTTCTATTTCCGTTGATAGTACAGTGGTTCGGTGTTGTTGACCTGATCTGATGGCAAGGCCAGAAGGTGGATAGGTGGAACTCTTCAACGGCTAATAGTAGATACTTTGAGTTTGGGCTTATTTTGTTTGATTTGACAAGCCTAACACGTTAGAATCCTTACTTTGCTACTATTGTCTACACTAAAAAGGGAAAAATAAAAACTTTTTAACAAAAAAATAAAAACCGACTTCAAACAAAAGCACTAAAAAGTGTAAAATAACTGATTGGTAGTTTTCATTTACTATACATACCTAATCAAACTTTTTCGAAGTCGGTGTGCTTTGCTTTGTATGAGCTGGGACCGATTTCAAAAATATTTGATTAGGTATGTATTTAATAGGTAGGCTTTAATTACTTAGCCAAAGCACACCGACTTCGAAAAAGTTTGATTAGGTATGTATAGTAAATGAAAACTACCAATCAGTTATTTTACACTTTTTAGTGCTTTTGTTTGAAGTCGGTTTTTATTTTTTTGTTAAAAAGTTTTTATTATATAAGCAATGTCTTTGTTTATACGTCCTTTGATAGTAGTGCTACTTTGTGTTTATTCTGAACAGGTACGTATAAGTCATAAATGTTTTATAAGTTTCATACATAATATTATAAATGTGAAAGTGTGTTTGTTTGTTTGTCCTTCTTCGACGTAGAAACGGAGTGACGTATTGGCGTGATTTTTTGTGTGGAGATAGTTGGAGGGCTGGAGAGTGACATGACTTTTTACCACGGGAGATTGTCTTATTCCCACGAGATAGCACGTTATAATACAATCCAAAAAAATATTTATGATCAGAATTACTTGAAACTTGGTATTAATGCTCTTCAATAAAATTAAATAATACGTGTTTTAGCATTTTTTTAAATTCATCCTATAAGGGGGTAAAATAGAGGATGAAAGTTTGTATGAAACTACCTTTTTAGAGTTTGTTTTGTAATTTTAGCGCGAGCGAAGCTGCGGGATCTGCTAGTACTTCATATTTTTTGAGTACATGTGTAGCAAAGTGTAAAGTGATTTTCAATACAGGCTATTATTGAAAGGGACACAATACACATTATTTAAAGATGCAGAATTAAATAACTAAGAATGAATAAATGACAATTTGTGAATTTTATTTCAGTAGTATAATAATGGAGGCTTCCCATTCGACTCCAACCTGTTCCAAATATTATCTCAAGCACTTACTAGAGCCTCAAGAGAGAACTGTGTGTATGTGTTTATAAAGTAAGACCATTTCCTATTTCTAGCGATCTACTCCAGAAGATAACAGTTATGTTGCAGCCGTGGTGGAGTACCAAGTGCAGTCTAACTCGGCCACTAATTTACAAAATTACATGAAAATAATAGGAGATGCTGCTGAGCAGGTAAAAAGATGGATAGAAAATGAATTTATTCTAATTTTGTTTTGAATTGCGCGTTTTGCTACTTATGAAGCACCTAGTGATAATTATCCTGTAAGTAGCTTCACACTACAGTCTACAACATACAATAGAAAAAACAAAGAGTATTTTTATATATTTAGCTGAAGCGATACAATATACAGACGATATAGGCTACACAGTAGGATAAAGGTATTTTTAGGATATCCGTAAATTTATACGTATATCCCAATAAAACTTCGGAGACTATTGTATCTATAGGTATTGCTGAAGATGATGAGATTCCATGGGTTGGTGTCTCAATAAATAATATAAAAATACAAAAACTACAAAAAATAGGGGTGCCCCCCCCATTGCCCCCCCCCCCCCCCCCCATTTTACTTACAGGCATTTAAAGAAAGTGTACGGGGTATATTTGGATTGGTCTTTAAGTTGTAATATTTTACTTGTAATACCAATAATAAACATGATATAATGTATTTTACAGAATGCTGATATCATAGTGTTTCCTGAATTAACGATCTCCAGCCGCGAGAGCGTAGTTGTGCCAATCAACGGTTTGCTCAATGAACACCCTATTCCAGCGTTACAACCTCAATTATTCGGCGAGGTTAGAAATGGCATTTATATTTTTTAGATATATATACCTACTCGTATAAATTAATAATATACAATCGATCATAAAATTATCTACAAAAAAGGTCGTAATATTTTTTTTCTAACAATCTCCATTCCTAAGATATCGCGATTCTAAAAGTTGAAGGTGTTGCATTCTATATGATAGGCACCGAAAAAAAGTATTACGACCATTTTTGTAGATAATATGATCTACAATTTTTTTCTGGTCTATATTTTTGATAAAACTTATCGTTTTCGAGAAAAATCGAAAAAGTCGAAAAGTTTGCCTTTACCTTTAACATTGAATAACTTTTTTAACATGATCACTATTATTGTCTAATTTGACCGGACTATAATTTAGCATATATTTGTAAATATGTAATTTATAAGGTATTGCGTTGTTTATGAATGACATATACTTATTAGCTTAAGTTGAGATGGGTTACATATTTAATCTAAATTCTAAAGTGAAGAAAGCACCTTTGGTCGCATATATGTATTTATTGTATACCTACTAGCGACTCACCCTCGCTCCGCTCGGGTTCGTCCCTAGTTACGTTTTCACGTTTAGTATAGATTTCTCAGAGATGGGATATTTTTTCGCAGTAAAAAGTATCTCATCTGTAGGTATATTCTATATGGTATCCACCACATCTATCCTATATATTGACCCGAATAACCAGCATCATCACTCTAAAATTCATCAAAATCTATCCAGTGGTTTTCTCGTGATGCGGACAGACAGACAGACAAAGATTCTAAAAACTATGGATTCGGCCTCTGTATCTATAATAATGACTCTTTTAATAAGATTTTCCAAAAAATATTTAATGTACAAATTCGACTCAGTTAGAATTTTATTACATACTAGCGACTCACCTTCGCTTCGCTCGGGTTCGTCCCTATCTTGTCCACTTTTTCACCCCCTTAAGGGGTGATTTCCGGGATAAAAAGTATTCTATGCCCTTGCCAGGGTCTCAAACTATCTTCTTACCAAATTTTATCTAAATCGGTTCAGTTGATCCAGAGATTACCCCTTACAACATCACAAACTCTCAAACTCACAAACTTTACCTCTTTATAATATTAGTATAGATTTATTCATAAACTTTCAGGTCTTAGTATCAATATCGTCAGCTGCGCGGCATCATCAGATATATGTAGTGATTAACGTACAAGAGCTTGTAAATTGCACTGTAGAGGCAACCGGGGAGAGCTGCCCTGAGGAAAAAATTTACTTGTTTAACACCAACGTTGTGTTTGATAGGGCTGGTGCAGTTATCGACAGGTACCTTTTTTATATACAGGTGTTTATGTGAGACTCATCGGCAGAAAAGCCAGTACTACTCACTAAAACCCAAAAACCCAACACAACCTCCCTGTCTTAATGGGGCGTCACAGGATCGCTTGCGCACTCAACCACGACGCCCCTACGGCAGGCTTGCCGAAGCAAACTTAAACATCCACACAAACATTAAGATTTATCCAATTTTTTGAATAATAACTCTACATTTTATAATTGTCTTATACTTTCATGAATATAGATAATACTCATTTAAGTTCCTAATTTACTACAAGCAAATCGAGTAAAAGATAATTTCCTATTTTCAGATATCGCAAGATAAATCTCTTCGGTGAACACACTCGTACACCAGCTTTGACTCCAGACTTAGGTATCTTTACTACAGATTTTGGTGTCACTTTTGGTCACTACATCTGCTTCGATCTAATGTTCCAAGTGCCCGCGGTACAAGTTGTGCAGAAGTATAATATAACTGATGTCATTTTCCCTACTATGTGGTTCTCCGAAATGCCTTATTTAACCGGTAAGTTTAACTTTATTAGCTCCTACCTACAAGTAGTCATCAGGCAATTGTGACCATTACCTTTTATAAGAGTTCTGGAATCTAAAGCAGTATCTTTACATATAATCTACCGATTGATCTGTGAGCAAAGAGACAAGCAAAGACACAATATAATGTTAATTTTGTTCGTACTGTTTACTTAATGTTTGGTTTGAACATTAAGTAAACAGTATCCTATATCTATACTATGGAGAGCCGATTTTTTGTTCGATTATACTGCGATAACTACTAAACCGATCGGAATAATACTCATACCCTAAGATGCAGCGTGTTTCGGAATAGGTTTTAGTATATGATATATTGGTGATTAATGTACTATGCGGGCGGAGCCGCAGGAAAACGCTAGTATGTATATATAAAACAAAGTCGGGTTTGTTACAACACTTATAACTCGAGAACTGCTGGACCGATTTTTATGATCTTTGTTTTGTTGGATTTGTCTTCCTCCCGAATAACAGAATAACTATTAAAACATCGGAAAAATTCACGAAAAAAAT
This sequence comes from Brenthis hecate, assembly GCA_951806755.1. Lineage (NCBI taxonomy): Eukaryota > Metazoa > Arthropoda > Insecta > Lepidoptera > Nymphalidae > Brenthis > Brenthis hecate. Next base: position 7,522,490 of record OX638249.1, read on the forward strand.
CTATTCCATACTAAGCGTCAAAACGTACATAGGGACAAACCTAAGCGAAACGAGGGTGAGTCGCTAGTTTTTAATATTTTCTAATAATATGTATGATTGCAAAAGTTTCTACTGCTTGCTTCTTTCACGCAAGAATGTGGCAACGAGTCGACATCAATAATTTTTGCACAGAGATAGTTTATATTTTATATTATAGTAACATTGCTTGTTTTGTTAACCTTACTTAATAACGGATTTATCACTTTTCCCATGGAATATTATTCTGTTATACATCACTATGTACGTATAGACAATAGTTTTATGTAATTCATTTTGTTATTTTGTGGGTAGGCTGTCTGTAACAACTATATAATCCCTTTGAGTTATCTTAATTCTTAGTCTCCCCCGTGACCGTGATTACTCTAAAGCATTCTAAAGGTCGGGAACCAAATAGAGGATTTGTTGGGAAAATAGTAATTTGTTTGATCGCAATCATGAGACGATTAATCGGTTATGTCGCATGTATCATGGTTCAAAAAGATTTGTCACACAAAAACTATTTCTTTTTCTGGGAATCGATAAAAAATGCGTGCTAGCAAAGTGTTACTTACTATCTTATCTGGTGGTCATACCAATTGGAACACGTTATTTTGATAAGTTGTAAAACAATTTTTGGTAAAACTTAAAAAAAATATGTATTATTTAAATAAATAGCCTTCCAAAATGCTGCCAAATCTTGATAAATCTTTATTTTTAATAATAAATTTAATATTAAAATAGGAACACTTATTTTTCAGCTGTGCAAATCCAAGAAGCGTACGCGTACGCAATGAATGTAAACTTCTTAGGGGCTGGAGCGAACAATGTGCTAGTTGGAAGTGCAGGTTTGTAGCTTATTATATTTTTACTCAACATTACCTGAAGAAGGGTAATATTTTTTAAGTGTATGTATGTCAAGTTTTTTGCCTACTTTTTCATTTAAATGTCAGATATGATATGTGTAAATCATTTTATATTGTTATGTTAATAAAAATAAATGTCTAACATCGATATTTAAAAGACCAACTTTTGAGTTGGCTCTTCTTAGCAGAACTGCTTTTCGAGCCGGTGGTAGCTTCCATACGGACTGACTACACTGACGCTTACATTAAATTGACGGTTCAAATACACTTGTAATAAGTCTAATTGTATAAAGTTTATTTCATTTCACTTCAATGGTTTTGTGGTTTTTAGCATAGAAATGTCGTTTTTGTCTTGCTCGTGGACGTGAAATAGAGTGTAATATAAATTACAAAAGATACAGAGTTTTTTTTTTCTCTGCGTGTATTTGCAATCAGCCCCAAGACTTTGTGCACAGAACAGATTTCTGTTCTGTGATGCTGTCATACGGAGCGGCTTGCCATTATAAACATCTAGTCATCTGCTGCCCAGAACTATTGTCGGCCTTCTAGCTCTAGGAGAATATAAAATGGCAGTGTAAAAATATAAGTAAGAATAAAAGCCAGTTAGTCGAATAGCTTTTGTTTCATACCTACATTTTTTTCATTTTGTGAATTGTGAAAAAAATAGACGTAGAAGAAAAATGTTAATAGTTTTTTCTCTCATTTTGACGGAGAGAATAAAGTACCAAAATTCTATTTGGCATTTACATCTTCAGTGCGTTTGTGATGGAGAAATAATTTTAGGGCAATTGACAATTCAGAATTAAACGGCCTTAAAAACTTAATTATAGCTACTTACTACTTAAAAACTTAATAATAGCTTACAGTTCAAAATTGTCTCAAATAGTCAGAATTATTTTCTACTAGACTTCTTATTCACTTATTCTTAGGCTATAAATATATAAAATTTTGAGCTAATACTAGTGGCAATAAATAGGAAAAATATTTTAAAATAGGTACAATAAACACATCTATTCCAAATACGACTGTAACAATGGAAAAAAAACAATTTTTAATTTTAAAGTTCGGTATTTTTATTTTACAGGTTCAGGAATCTATTCGGGAAAAGCTGGAGCTTTAGTTAGCATTATGCCAGGAACACCAACAACGAAGTTACTCGTGTCGCGAGTACCCAAAGTACCTGGTCAGGTAATCTATATTTTTTTCTATTTGTATTTGGGAAAGTGTACACGTCCGGAACTGTTCTCTACTTTCATTTGTTCACAGTTTGTATTAAATGGATGTAAATTCAGATAATGTAGCTGTTTTAACTATATATGCATAAATACTGCAACGGTGTGAATGATGATCTATAAAAAAAAATATCTCTTTTTAATGTGCTTAAATACAAACAAACACTGAAACAACATTATATATATAGATAAGAAGGTGTACATGATCTGTGTACTGGGTTTCATTCAAATTCATTCAGCAATTTACACGGGATTTAGGCAAAAACTTCCAAACATATTCAAACTTTCGCATTAATGTAAATAAGAAATAAATGGGTGCGTGTAACGTTTACGCGCGGTTGAAGTAAAACCTCTTTGGCAAATATCGCATATAAATTTAAACAAATCAATTATTAAAGAGACACGTTAGGCATAAGAACGGTTACCATGGCAACAATTGATCATGTACTCTATCTCATTATGTGCTTGTCTCTTTCTCGTGTCGCAGTTTCGTTTTATCGAGTTTCAAGTCACAACGATTCTAAAGAAGTTTCACATCAATAGAATAGCATTAAATTTTCAATATATATAATTTATTACAGGTGGAAGGTGACTACCCAGGACCAATAAACGACGACCCCTTAGTGCTAGACAGTTTAGTGCTGATAAGTGATCCCTCGCTACCATCGTACGTCACGCGTCTTATTAAGCCAGGTCTCGAGGAATTCACGCTGATAGACAAAGACGTTTTTTGCCGATTTAAAATACATATGAGTGAAAGAAATAGTGACACGGTAAGTGTAAATATACATACTAGCTATTAGCTAGTCTATGGGTTTGCATGTGTATATTTAGTGCATAACTATAACATTGCCCAAGCTTTATATGAGTGTGTAGAATATTTAGTTTTAATAATTTTTTTGGTCTTAGGTAAAGTAAGTAGTACTAGCATGTTTTTTTTTCTAAAGTTGCGGCGCACTATGATTCTGGGTATTGATAAAAAGTACTTAAATTAATAGATAAACATCAGCATTATGGTGCCTTAAAATGTCACGTTTCCGAGATTCCTTTTCCATGTCACGCCATTACAGTGAAGAATGTTCGAACCCCTTTATAATTCGTCTCATGGATATTAACCTCCTTTTAACTCCTTTTTTATTTTTTTCATTATGGACAAAGATTATAATATGTGAATAATATTAGGTCACAGATGGGTTGTTTATTCAAACATGTTTTTCAACAAACAAGCATTCACAGTGTTATTCAGAAAAAAAAATATTTTTTTTTGCTTCGGCATGACATTTTGCTTTATTTAAATAATATTCTAAACTTTTATTTTTATTTTAAGGAACTTAATAAAAAAAATATTTTCTATTCTTATTCTGTCATACGGGATTACAGGTTATTTATTATTCTGTCATACGGGATTACAGGTTATTTTCTAAATAAGTTCCCTTGTTGAGTTATCTAAATTCGCAGGCGGGTGTAAAAGTTTCATAAAAATAAGAGAATATGGAGTTATAATTAGTCAGTGATTGGTATTAGGTATGTTTTTTGTGTAAATTTTTTACCAAAAAAATTACACAGTAGAAGATAACTACAATAATCTATACATATAATACTTTCTTAGATTTACGCGAATGTTTGACATTTTTAAATAAAACTATCTTTTTTTTTATTTAAAAAATCTATACATATAATAAAATCCGTACTAATCTTATAAGTGTGAAAGTGTGTTTATTTGTCCTTCTTCCACGTCGAAACGGAGTGACGGATTGGCGTGATTTCTTATATGGAGATAGTTGAAGGGCTGGAGAGTGACATAGGCTACTTTTTACCGTGGGAGATTATTTAATTCCCACGGAAAAATACATAATTATGATCAGAATTACTCGAAACTTGTATCAATGCTCTTCAATGAAATTAAATAAATACATATTTTAACATTTTTCGTAATTTATCCTACAACAAACAAACACACTTTCACATTTATAATAATATAATTTATATATATATATATATATATATATATATATATATATATATAATATATTATAGTATGGATATAATGATATGCATGTTATGTCGACGTATATGCATTTAAACATAATTGTTATTAACACGTTATATTTGGCTTTTAAAATAAATAAAAATTGTTCAAGTGCATGACATTAACTAATAAAATTTACTTCTATAAGGTAAGTCAAATTTATTACTACTTAAAATGTATGATTTTTTAACGTACCTTAGAAGTAAGTGCTTATCTCATTGGATAAGTAGGTAAGTAATTTATACCTTTAAGGGACTGGATAACACCAACTTATCTCTAACATCTTAGAATACTTCTTCGCTTGTTCTAAAGCCTAGATTGAATACTAACAATTCGCCTTAAACTAAATATCATAAAGCTCTTACTTTGTTCCTTTATCCCACGGGAATGTATTCCTTCTTTTCTTGAAATCTTCTCGGGATTTAAAGTATCATAAGTTGGTTTTGACTGAAAAAAAAGAATTCTTTATATTGGTATGTGGACTTAATATGCAGTAGTTTTATTTTGAATGTTGAGACAGACGCTTCAATTATATTTATCATAATAAGCACACCCGATAAAAATTGACTTCACCTTTTAAAGGCATTTTAAGTTCCGAGAAATTAGCTAAATAAATTACTAAAGTACATTCTTGTACGACTAATATAAACATTTGTCACTCGTAGTAATCGAACCCGTGATCGCCAAGAACCTCTTTATATTTTTAAAGTTGTATAGAATAATATTTACATGAAAATAATAATGTATACGAACATTATATTAAGTAAAAATATATATTATATTTCAGGCGCCATATTATAGAGCAGTGGCTCATGATGGAGTTAACGTGTACGCGAAGCGGCCAGTCGGTACTGTGGGATGCACTATAGTCGCTTGTAAGACTGAAGATATCAAAAGCTGTGTTTATAGGTTAATACTTATTTCTATTGAGCTTATTCTTAGTTTAGCGGCATTTATGAAGGTCGCTGATTCGATTTTGCAGGGGTTTGATTAATACTACTACCTACTAGCAACTTATGTTTATCTATACTAATATAATAAAGAGGTAAAGTTTGTGAATTGTGAGTTTGTGACGTTGTAGGGGGTAATCTCTGGATCTACTGCACCGATTTAGATGAAATTTGGTAAGAAGATAGTTTGAGACCCAGGGATGGACATAGAATACTTTTTATCCCGGAAATCATCTCTTAAGGTGGTGAAAATGGAGATGAAATTTTGTATTGGGAAGCAAGCTAGGGACAAACCCGAGTGAAGCGAGGGTGAGTCGCTAGTAATCTATACATATAATAAAATTGTAACAAAGCCGAATCTGTACATTAGATATTTTTTGGAAAATCTTATTGAAATAAATATTATTATCAATACAGACGCCGAATCTATAGTTTTTAGAATTTTTGTCTGTCTGTCTGTCTATCTTTCTGTCTGTCTGTCTGTCTGTTACCGCATCACAGAAAAACCACTGGAGGGATTTTGATGAAATTTGGTATGGTTATAGCTGCTTATCCGGGTCAACATATAGGATTCTTTTCTTTTCTTGAAAACTGTAAAAATATAATTAGTAATAATATTAATTTTTTACAGATTTCCAAATAACGGAAAAAGAGAAATTACAGCGTTGGAAATTCAAATGACGTCATACAGCAAACACTATAACAGCACATTGAAATGCGAAGACATACTTTACTATCCGCTTTCACTTAAAAACAATAAGTTTCCTCTAAGTCCCAAGAACTTTACTTTTAATGAACAAAGTATAGAAAACAATGAGATTTTGCAAAAAACTTTCCAAGAATTTTTGACGTATAAAATTAATTCGCCTCAAGAAGATTTGATTTCTAGTGGAATTTGGGGGAGAATATTTACTAGAGATGGAAAAATAAATTTTAATCCAACTGAAGAAGATATACAAAGATATATTGACATAGAAAAAGTGATATTTGATAATAATGTGGACAGGAATATGCCAAGAGCTTAATACGAGTATTTTATGTTTGTACATGTTTTAGCTGTGCAGGTAAAGAATGGGATTAGTCTTAAAAGTCGACTGATAGAATATTATGGTGTAATTAATTTAGAAGAAGCTTAAAAAATGGTAAAAAGATTGGCTAAATACGATGTAATGTTACATTTAAATACTCATGTTAGTTTTAGATAATATTTGGGAACATTCTTGACCGTTTAAAATCGTTGTGTTACGATCTCGATTCTCGTTAATTTTACATGATCACGTTATTTTATAAAACGCCTTAAAAATAATAAAAGTCTTGAAATAAAATGCTATAATTAAATCATTGTTACACTAATAGGTATACCATTACATTTTTGAACGAGAATATAAACTGTATGTAAATACGGCGATAGTTTGTAAGCGAAAACTGATAAAGGCGATACTGTGTATATACTCGTATCTATCCCGTTCTTTATTTTCGTGAATTTCATATAACCAAATCTCAACTGTAGAATATCTCATTTTAGTATTTACTGCAGGAAATTGTCTCCACTGGTAGGAATTAACAGCCATAAAACAAAAATGAAAATTCGGTTGAATTATTTTTATATTGTGATAAAAATTGAAATTGATTAGTATTGATATACTTTACATATATCTAATACTGAGAGATAGCAAACGATTACTTTTATCCCTTTTCTTGTTTTGTTATTTGTTAAGAGAACTTTAGCTTTAAAATACAAAGGAATATTTATACACAGGAAGTTAAACATAGTACTGAATAATATGTTATTATGTAATAACATATTATTCAGTATTATGTTTAGTTAGGCAGTGGTAGCCCAGTGGTAACGCGATCGCTTGGGAAACCGAGTGAAGCGGGTTCAAATCCCGGGTCTCGCACCTCTGATTTTTTCATGTGCGAATCTTTTCTAACATGATTACCACTTGCCTTACGGTGAAGAAAAACACCGTGAGGAAACCTGCATGTCTAAGAGTACTTAGCAAGTTTTCGAAAGACATGTGAAGTCCGCCAACCCGCACTTGGCCAGCGTGGTGGACTATGGCCTGATTCCCCTCGTACTGAAGGGAGGCCCGTGCCCAGCAGTGGGACGTTAAAAAGGGCTGAATACACATACACATGTAATATATGTTAACGTTTGTAATTTTAGGTATATTTTAATTATTGAAATATTGCATGCTGTAAGGCTGAATTTGGCTGAACATTAAATATGTTATTATCAAAATCTAAATGTATGTACTAACCCAAGTTCGCAATAAAGTGTTTGATTTGATTTGAATATTTTTTTACTAATCATATTTTCTTCTCAAAAATTGTAAATTAACAACTAATACCTAGGTAGGACATTTTTATTTGTGTCTAAGAGTATATAATTTTTTAGTCTGAGGGCACGTACCTATTAAATGTCTGCAATGTAGTTTTAGCCTTTTCCAGTCAACGTCTCTGTAACAGTATTAGATATGTATATTGGTATTCTTACTTTATATTTACTAATTTTAAATTATATTTGTAGGCACTGTATGTACCTACTGTTTTTTTATTGATTTTTTTTTAAGTTTTTTTTGTTGCATTATTTAAAGAGAATAAATTATAAATTATTCTTATGAAACTTCAATTCAAAATATTTTATTAAATATATTAATTTTTAAATATTTTAATAAAATTTAAAAAAATAAATCGTCTTTCTGTTTATCATCAATATATGTTCAATGTGGTATTTTACTGACCGCTTTTATCATTTTCAATCATTTTTATAAAAAAGGACAAGAGGGATTAAAGTTTAAAATTAGGTGCCTGGATACTATTAAGAAATACGTATAAAATAATAAAAATTATAAAATAATAAAAATATAAAAATTCAAGGGGATTCAAGGGGATTCTTTAATGAAAAAAATCGAATTAAAGAAAAGTTTCAAATGCTCAACAGCAATCAAATCAAAAGTTATAATAAAGAAAAGAGACATGACACCGAAGTACCTTACAAAGTTAAAAATTAAAAAAAAAATGTATCAAAAAATTAAAATAAATAAAAAATATATTTAAAATTATAATGTATGTAGTGTTTCTTCAACACTTATGTAATTTTATTTTTGTCGCGTGATGTTGATTATAGTCGAGAGCAACGATTATTTTTTTTTAATGTAAATAAGTATCCCAGTACTTACTCGACTCCAGATTCGAATTCAAGATCTCCGGGTCTGTAACCTTACATGCTAATTACCAGGCCAACAAAAGTCTTTGTTATATCTACATATTTTAAATAATACAATATGTTTTGGAATTATAGATGTATACATACAGAGCAGGAGCCTTCAGCGGCGTGCGGTCATATAGCGGCGTAGCGACGGGAGGCACCAGAGTCTGTTCAGTATTCGCTTGCACTGGAAATACTATCAACACTTGTGGGCAAAGGTGATTTCTTATAAAAAGTTCTTTAAAAAAAATTCTACAATATTGCAAATTTATTCTTGATTACCGTATAGTTGGTGGTGTTAGTGATATTATGTGGAGATAATACGATCTGACAGAATTTATGTAGTGAATATATTGGCACCATTTGGAAAACTTTTAGAATGTAGTAGAAATTAGCTTTTTTGGAAAAAAAAAGATTTTGAAATTTTCTGGCTTTTGTCTGGCTGCGTTTATCATGTGATTACTGCAGAACAGATTAAAATTAAATGTTCTTTTCACATCTATTTGCACGATTTCCCTCTTTATGGCATTGATATACTATTCAAAAAGTATATAAACCAACAATCATACTCACTTTTTTACACGATATTAGCTATATTTAAAATAGTAGTAAGCTTTCACTTAAAAAACCTATAATAATTTTCGCAGATTCTCAAGATTTTCATCAAATACGACCGCTGTTTTTGAAGAGCTTAAAATAACAGCAGCGGTACCAACCCCAAAGCCAAATACAGACCTTTCAGCAAACAATTCAACTTATTTTCCTTTGTCTCTTGATAAGACTATTAAACCATTAAAACCTGAGTATTTCAATTTTAGCTCAGTATCATTTTTCGACACATTATCAATTTACACGTTGGAATTGGTGAAATCTGCACCTGATTTATATTCTTTCGCTATTTGGGGAAGAGAGTATACTACCGATGATGAGGAGGTATCGCCGCCAAGAGAACACGATGAAGGAACTGATGACAGTACAACAACTACACCTGCTCCAGAAGACGACGCACCAGACAGCTCCTTTATACATAAATCTAGCTTAACATTATTAGTAATGAGTATTGCAACATTGTTTACTTATGTACTCATATTATAATTATAAATAGGGTTACCAACTGTCAAAAATACCAACCATTAAATTTATTTAAACTAGCAGTTTTTTTTATATAGAAAGGACGTAGTTGTTCACGCAAAGTCCAACCAGAGATTCTAATTCTTTTTTAACGCTAAAAAATCCGCAATTTATGTTGATAATGTTTTAACCATCATCGGAAATTATATAACAAATATCGATATAAATATAATAGGTATAAAAATTATATTTAGAGTTAGATTTTTTATTTGTATAATTTATAAAACTCGTTCCGTAGAACTCGAAATATAATAAATACAACTTACTAAAACTCGTACTCGAGTTGTTTTGTAAATATTTAATTAATTTAGTATAATTTTCTAAAGTACAAAATATTTTCTTATAAAACATTAAATATTTTTATAAACAAGTTTTTTTTTATTTTACACTTAATGCATTTACATCAAATTATTGCATATCGTCAAAAACAAAGAAAATACCAATAAAAAAGTTTCCGTGCCTGATACGTTCATAGCACGGTCATGGTATGAGATGGTGTAGTGGGCAGACTCCTTTAAAGATATTGTTTTGTATATAAAAAAATTGATATATCGATAGAAACGCCTGAAAAATCACTAATTTTATGTTAGAAAACAAAAAGGTGGTTGGTAGATATGTTCAAATTTTGGGCTATGAATTACAGCTTTGGTTTGACTGAATAATTTTGGACCGATTTCAAAGAGGAGGAGTATTCAATTCGTTTGCGTTTTATGTGAGTCACGTGTTATCTTCGTCATCGTCATCATGAATCTATTTATAGATATATATTTTCCGATAACATCTAAAATCAATGGTAAAAACAGAATATGAATATTTTATTCAAAAATAATCTTATGAGTTATGCCTAAAAAAAGATAATAACTTATTATCATAAACAAAATCCGTACTTAATATTATAAATGTGAAAGTGTGTTTGTTTGTTTGTCTTTCTTTCACGTCAAAACGGCTTGGCGGATTGGCGTGATTTTTTGAGTGTAGATAGCTTTAGGGCTGGAGACTGACAAAGGCTACTTTTTACCGCTTGATATTTTCTTATTCCTCATGGGAAAACACGTTATAATGCAAACCAAAAAAAAAAATATTTATGATGAGAATTACTTGAAACTTGGTATAAATGCTCTTCAATACAATTAATTAAATACGTGTTTTAGCATTTTTCGAAATTTATCCCCTAAGGGGGTAAAATAGGGGTGAAAGTTTTTATGGAACCTACTTTTTTTAGAGTTTTTTTGTAGTTTAGCGCGAGCGAAGCCGCGGGTTCTGCTAGTAGTTAATAAATTATTTTAATGAAAAAATAATACTTTCAAAGAATTATACGTACATTAAATCTCTTATTTATATATATTCGTTATTGTACACAAAAGGTTTTATATTGGTAAGATATTCAACTGGAAGCAACAAAAACATTTTAATTTAGTTGATTGATCAATCATTGTGTTATTTGATGGTTGCCTCACTGACGTATTAAATTACTATGTTATTGCTCTATAAATTGTATGACGCGGAATGTATAAGATACTTCACGACTTTAATGGGTGAATTTTTAAGTGATATTATTTAATTGATTTGTATGGGGCGTTTATATGGGCTTCATATTAAGGCTGTCATTTATAGGTATCACTCTTAGAGTCCCATCTATACCTATTTTATCTATGTGTAAAATGACACACATGCGTAGGTTTAAAATTTAAATATAATTACTTATCAATTGTGCAATGTACATAATATTATAGTAATGCATTCTATTATTGTCCATACCTAATACATTTTTAATTTATATAATAAGCTTTAAAATATCGAGGTTCCTATATTATATTTTAATACTGAAATTTAATAATTAATTTACACATAACGGCCTGAGCAGCAGCGTGTCCCTTACGTGTCACCCTGTTTAAAACTAGATGAATGATCAAACAAATCAATTTCGAAAAAAGTATTCTCTCCACATAAATTTTGCTACCCACTCCCCCTCCCCTCTGCTCCCCTCCCCCTGCCAGTTCAAACGCAGGCGAATCTGCGGGCCCTGCTAGTGTATGTATATAAGAATAACATACTCTGAGCACTTCACACAGCTATTATATGTATAATTCCTTTCCATACCTCATTGTAGTCTTCTATTAGCGATAGCGCTTAAACAATAATTATCATCTTTATCTGCGTTAACGTATAATGTAGGTTACGTTCGTCAGTTGCACAGTGAGTCCATCGGATTGTATATTCTCCATACACTTAAAATAATAACGCCAATACAAAAAATATCTTATTCGAATATTATTTCGAAACTAATTTGTTTCTATTGCACAAGACCAGTATGACTGTATGCCAAGAAAAATTGTTTGTATATATACTTGCTAACTTTGAATGATTATATTATAATTTTTCATCGTTGAGCGTTACTGGATCCATCTGTACTATATCTCCAAACATCACGGTTTTCGGTTTATATGAGACGGGTACCTACGGGAGTGTAGACATTTATTAAGTTGATACTACTTAAGTAAGTTTTATCTATTTTCTATACCTTTTAAAAATTACGATTACATTTTAGCAAATAACTTATCTATTTAACGTAACGCTAGTCTACTTGACTCCTTAGAGCCTTCTATTAATAAAATTCATTTATTTTGCATTTAGTGTCGTATCGTTCGAGAAAAGCTGGACGGATTTCTACACAATACGTATTATCGAAGAAATAACAATTTTGATTCAAAATCCAATCATTTTTTATTTATTACTCGCATAAATCCAAATATTATTTAACATATATAATTATTATATAACTTGATTTCATATGCAGCTGCAAAAGATAAGTGATTGTGTTCAAAATTAGTATATACTTATATACACGTACTAGGTATTATAATATATTACTTTTATACTAAAATACCCTTACTCTCTTAAAATACCCAGTTTCTTTTACTTAACAATATTTATATTATAATCTCAACTATTTCAGGAATCTCGTCGAACTAAACTTAGAGCTAACGTAAACGGTACTTAACTAGAGTTTACTCAGTATAGTGTCGTGCTCACTCATCAGTGATCGTGGATTTGCTATCTTTAGTCTGCTGGTAGCGGCACACGGCTAGCTCGCATTGTGATAATAAGTTAATATTTATGACAAAAATGGGTCAAATAAGAAAAGTACTTGTTATATACACTGGGGGCACGTTTGGAATGTTGAAAAATGAAAAAGAAGGTGAGCTAATGAAACTTTTTTAACTAATTATTTTGTTTTTAAATAAAACTATCTTTTCCGATGTTTCGGGAGAGAGTCTTATTGACTATGATTGCTGCAAAGAATTCGAAACGTCAATTCGAAAAATCCGCGAAAAAATTGAAAATATAGTTTTATTTAAAATGTTATATATTCGTGTAAATCTAAGAAAGCAATATTTAATTTTTAACACATTAGTTATTTATTTCATGTTAATTTATTTTGTGTTGAAATATTTATTCATAAATACGTCTCGTCGTTGTTTGATCAGAGTGGAAAATGAAATAATTGGGTCTTAAATTTGTATTATTTTACAATTTTAGTGCTTTTACTGATGATTGAAAAATCAGCCCTTAGTTTATGGACCGAATTTTATTTTTTAGGTACATGTTTCCTTTATTTCTAGATGAAATTATTTATTAAATATTTAGTGTATAATAAAATAGTTATGAATCCTCAACAGCTTTTGGCCAAATGTCATCTACCTTTAACAGACAAAAAAATTAGTTCGAAATTCAAATAAGTATTGTCCAATTTTTTTGTATAGGATGAATCTGTACTTGTATATAAAATAAAATAAAAATAATGTAAAAAAAATACAGTGCTGTCATCTGGTCACTGGGGAGTGGCCATAACAAAATCATGCAAATCCGCATTATTTAATTATTTAATAGTTCAAAAAGTGTCAGAGAACCGTATTTCTAATAGTAAGAAAGTTAATAGTTTCATGTTTAATACTCATCTAAATAACATTTTCACTTTGCTCAAGTCCCTGCACTGATAGTGCATTGAAATTGAAAAACCCGTATTTATGCTATACGCAAATAATGAGATCAAAGTGTAATTACTATAACTATAGATAATTTAGCTTTCTCTCGTGGTTCTGCTTACTTAGTCTGTCGGTAAAAAATAATCTATTACTCAAAGATAGTGCAGCTTTCCATTAGTTAAAGAATTCATAAAGTTATTTCTACATATATAATACAACAAGACAACACGTTTGGCTCAGTTTGTACTCGTAGTGACCCTACTTGCTGTGCCAGCGGTATCCATAACACAAGCCTCGTAGCTTACCATGGAACTAGATGGTAATGTGTGTTAATGTCCCAACATACATATGTATTAGCGACTCACCCTCGCTTCGCTCGGGTTCGTCCCTAGGTTGATTCCCCATACAAACTTTCATCCCCATTTTAACCTCCTTAAGAGATGATTTCTGGGATAAAAAGTATTCTATGTCCTTGCCAGGGTCTCAAAATATCTTCTTACCAAATTTCATCTAAATCGGTTCAGCAGATCCAGAGATTATCCCCTACAACGTCACAAACTCATAATTCGCAAACAAGTTTTACCTCTTTATAATATTAGTATAGATAATACCAAATCATAAACCAGTATGATATTATTATACTGGTAATATTGAACCGACTCTATGTATTCTTTAAAAAAAAGTCGGTTATGTAGAGTCTATATAGTATCTATAGTTAGGTAAAGATATCATCTCCTACATATAAACAATTAAGACTCGCGATTGCAAAAGAAACCTAAAATAAATTCTAAAAAAATTTCCAATATTCTTTTTAATCTATAGAAAAGATATATTTTAAAATAATTATTTAAATGAAGTAGTTTATTATAATATCATGTTTTATTTATTTAACTTATTATCTACATTATATATGTATATATGTAAATACTAAATAGGCAAAGACATGACAGTTCATTATCTTTTTTATTTTATATTTATATATGTATAATATAAGTATAGTATATATATATATATATATATATATATATATATATATATATATATATATATAAATACTATATATATATATATATATATATATATATATATATATATATATATATATATATATATATATATAGTTATAGTATTTAGGTATTGGTTAGTTATATTTGACCTGTATTTATTTTGTATATTATATTATATATTTGTGTGATACGTATATGTATAAATTTATTTATTATTCGCACCCCTTCTATCTTAGTACTATTTCCTACACACCTAAAGGTTGCCTGGAAGAAATCGCGCTTTTAGCGATAAGGCCGCTTCTTGTACCTTCTTTTATATTATGTATATTTTCTTTTTCTCTTTTTGGGTGTACAATAAAGAGTAATTCATTCATTCATTATCTTTTTCTCCTCTGGTTGTCAACCGATTTTCTTTCTTTTTTTGTTTAGTAAGCTATTGACGAGCTTTAGTGTTAGGGAGCTTTCATTAATTACGTGAGACAATTTTGGCGACTTCTCGACAATTTCTTCGAAGGTGCGGGAGAGGGGGTGGTCTCATCAATGAGACCACTCCCTCCCCCACGTGAGATTGAGTGAGGTTTGGCTCAACCCCCAAATTTCGAGCACTAGACGAACACTAGCTGTTCTTAGATCCCGATATATGTGGTGGACAGGACACACAGCCACCCCTACGAATCAAGTTATATCTATAGGTATATAATAACTAAAAATAAATGGGAATGACGTACTTATCTAATGTAAGATGACGCGGTCAAAATATTTCCATATCACATTATTGTTTTATTTTTTTATATGTATAGAACATCATTTATCTTAGTTAAGATATACACTATTGTACTGTAATATATTTACATAATACATATCTATTTATCAATAGCCTACTTATTTTCATGCGCTGTTTTTGGATGATGTAATGAATTGTGTGTATTCTTATCAGTAAAGTTCAATCGGTCTCGGTATATGTTTATAGCTTAAAAATCATCAATGATGAACCGACGACCTTGTCGTAGCTAAGATGCTGCAATACAGAGTGTTCCTAAAATTATAAAGAAAAATGTTTTTAATAACCGATGGAAGCCTTTTTGAGCTCTTTGAGCTATGCTCTTTTATTGGAATATCCTGTTGGAAGTTCCTGTATGTCTTAAAAATCTGACGAATATTACATTTAAAAAACTGTTTAAGGCGTCTGTACAATTATAACGTATATTTATTATAGCTCTATGCTATGGAAGACATGCACTTAAATAATTTCTTAACAATAGATTAATAGTATAAATAAAAAAATATGTTTGTTATTACATTAGCTTGTCCTTCTTTGAAAGTAGCAATGGATCCATGGGTTTTTGCATAGAGATAGTTCATGGGTAAGATACGCTTCTTTTTAAAATATTTAAAGATTTTGTACAAAAATGTACATATTTTAATAGCAATAAAAGATAAAAACAATAGTAATTTCAGAAGTTAATAAACTGTGTCGCAATTAGATACTAAGAATAATTATAATTATTTGTTATTAGAACTTAGAGTAATTCCCATAGAGACTAGTTTGTTTTAAAAACTTTCAAGAAGTCACACAATTTGCTTGTGAAAATAATAGTTACTTAAGTTTTGTTTAATGGATATTTAAATTTACAATCAATATGGAATGCATATCAGTATAAGTTAACACAATGACTGATAACACGAGTAAGTTGATAAGTTATAATGCATTACGATCTTAACTATTGATTTTAATGAGTTTATCACAGACTGTATCATGTATGTTATAAATCGATTCTTAAGTGCAATTTAGCTGTAATCGAAACATTTTAATCGATTTAATATACATCTTATTTAATTGGTCCTGGAAAAATATATTCTTGAAATTTAACATTTCTTATATTTGTTCAATATATGAATTTTTCTCCCTTTTTACCATAATAAAATTAATTTCTATTCAGCCCTTTTTAACGTCCCACTGTTGGGGGTGGGCCTCCCTTCAATACTAGGGGGATCAGGCCATAGTCCACTACGCTGGCCAAGTGCGAGTTGGCAGACTTCACATATCTTTCGAAAACTCGCTAGGTTCTCTCAGACATGCAGGTTTCCTCACGATGTTTTCCTTCACCGTAAGGCAAGTGGTAATCAAGTTAGAAATGATTCGCACATGAAAATATCAGAGGTGCGTGACCTGGGATTTGAATCCGCTTCCCTCGGTTTCCCAAGCGAGCACGTTACCACTGGGCTACCACTGCCTTAAAAAAATAATTTATTATATAATAATTAGGGACACAAATAAAAAAGAATGTAATTATGAAAATAAATTCACTTTTTATTGTATGTAAAGTATTTTATTAATCTAAATATTTTACCCCTGTTTTCAGTATTGGTCCCTCAAAAGAACATAGAACACAGAATACTTAGAAAGGTGCCACAGCTGCATGACGATGTTTATTGGCAGAAGAATCTGGCAAAAACTGATATGGACGAATATCTCGTGTTGCCAGGTGAAAAATTTTTGTTAAAATTTACACATTGATATCTGCCTGCACCAATAAGCTATGTATGTACTAGTGATGTATATTATTATTATTAATATTCGCATTCGCGAATATTCGCATATTTTTTGACATTAGCATTCGCATTCGTATTCGCAAGAAACGATGCGAAGAAAGAAAAAAACTTAAAATAAATTTAAGCTTTCTGCAGTCCTCCATATAAACTTTAACTATGCCAAAGGTGACAATTATGCAATGTGCCTAAAAATAAGTATAATGTTTCTTTTCACATATTAATGTATAGATAATATCTATACATGGTAATATCTGTCTGTACATGAAAGATATTAGAGAAATACTATTATTGGGGGTCTTTATTAACGCGATAGAACCCAAAACAATGATTTTTAGATTTTTTGTCTGTATGTGCGCTTGTGCACGCTAATCTCAGAAACGGCTAAACAGATTTGGGTGCGGTTTTCATTAATGTATTGTCGTAAGCGTCACTTAACATTTAGTATTTTTTATTTCAATCGGTTCATAAATAAAAAAAGTTATGCCAATTTAAACCATCACCTAACCTAAGCTAGTTAAGTATCATACATACATATTTTAATATGTCAACATCTAGTTCGCCTTGTTTAAACTGGTTAGAGATATTTATTACTGGAACCATATGATCGAATGACGCGTTATCTTGAACAATTTCCTCATATTTAATTAATATTTTTTTTATATATTTAAACATGAGATAACAAGTTTTTATGAAAATATTATTATTATAATTAAACATTAACTTTTTGGGATCTATTTTATATTTTTTGATAATCTTACACAAAGTTCAATAACTAATCGATTCATATTCTAGATAATTCAAATTTAATTAAAAGCCCAGTCTACAGAAACATATATAAATTGTGAATTTGTTTTCTACAGCATCCTTTATAGCGATCATAATAGCGTAGTATTTTTATAATATTTTAAATATATTAGATTCAGTAAAAACAAATATTCTATTTTGATCTCAAATTCATTTTTTTTAATTTAGATTGCAAAGACACCAGTGCAAAGATTTTGTACAAAATCTACGAATACGAGGAATTAAAGGACTCCTCAGATTTCACAATAGATGACTGGATCACGATGGCTCGCGATGTGAAGGTTTGTAGGAACTCATTACATCTTGGTTAAATTTCTATTTTAGTATATTAATATTACGTACAGTCATTAGATACAGTTAAAGCGAAATTTTCATAATAACGTTACAATTTTATATTATTAATAAAAATAAATTACATATGTGCAATATTTATAATGTGGCTCGCCTTTTAAGTTCCAAAGGGAAAGGGAGAAACAGAAAGATAGACGTCGACGTAGAATCGTTAAGGAATAGAATTTTTCAAAATCGTGTTGCAATGGATTTATGTAATCGTTACGTTATACAGGGTTATTGGTGATTCGACGTATTCCCGTTAGGTGGTGATAGGGGTAACTATTTGCCATAATTTTAATCCCTATGTGCATTAAGCAAAAGTGAACCATTTTTGAGTTATCATGTTTTTTAGCTTTTTTCAAAATAAGTAAAAAATGGAAGATTAAAAATTTATTTAAAAAAGTATGAATTTAAATCTCACCTCTTCTTCTGATTTATAAAAATGATTAAACACTGGTTATTTATCAATATTAAAACAACAGTTATCGGTCCAAATTTATAAATGCAAGACGAAAAATGATATTTTTTTTTTAAAATTGAGATTTTTTCGATTAAAATATCTCGATGGGTGTTTGTTACTCAATCACGCCAGAACGGCTGAATGGAATTGGATGAAATTTGGCACAAAGATAGATTATAGTTTGAATTGTCCCGATAAAATTTACCGTTCCCGTGGGATAGATTTGTTTTTGTCCTTCACCAGGGACGAACCCGAGCGAAGCGAGGATGTATAGGTAGGATATAATGCATATATTGTCGTTATATAGGTATTTTTTTTAGATTTCTATTCTTTGACGATTGGTTGAACTGTAGACACTTTGTCTAAAGATCGACTAGTCTTTCGTGTTGTCGATATATTTTTACGTATAACTTGTTACATTACAGCGTTTCTACCATGACTACGATGGGTTTGTAGTCCTCCACGGAACTGACACAACAGCTTATGGTGCATCGATAATGTCTTTTATGTTAGAATCAGTTGGGAAAACTGTGGTACTCACCGGAGCACAGGTAGCCTAATCATTGAATGCCTTCATGTAGTTTAGTAAAAGCGAGCGGGGCCGCGGACACCGAGTTACGTGTATGTATCTATGTAAAAAACGTCAATCCATCGCTCTATTACTGCGTGAAAATGAAACAAATGAACAAACATATTATTATCTATACTAATATTCAATTCAATTCAATTTTCTTGTTAATAGCTCAAAGCGACCCAGTTGAGCGAACTAATATTAAAAAAGGTAAAGTTTGTAAGTTTGTATGTATGTAATCTCTGAAACTACTGACATGATTCTAAAATTCTTTGATTAATACGAAGTGGCGGCGTAAGCTTATTGTGATAAAAATGTGTTTATTGTCTGTAGTGGAATATTCTAATTTATACATAATAAAATTCTGACTTTAATTTGCATATTAAATATTTTTTGGGAAATCATATTGAAATAGTCATTATTATCGATACAGAGGTGGAATCTACAATTTTTAGAATTTTTGTCTGTCTGTCTGGGAACGTATTACAAGAAAACCACTAGACAGATTTTGATGAAATTTGGTATAATGATAGCTGGTTATACGGACCAACATATATGATACTTTTTACTGCGGGAAAATACCTTATCTCTGAGAAATCTATACTAAATGATAAAACGTAACTAGGGACGAACCCGAGCGCCGCGAGGGTGAGTCGCTTGTAATTACTAAGAAGAAATTTTAACATCTATACCTTTTTAAAAGGGACATGATTGTTTTTTTTACAGATACCAATTTTCCAGGCCCGTAACGACGCTACTAACAATCTTTTATGCGCTATTTTAATAGCCGGCACTTTACACATACCTGAAGTGACAGTGTTCTTTGGAGCAAAACTTTTCAGAGGCACGAGGTATAATTATTTATATTTTTTTATGGCAGACTCTTTTCAGTACCTAATTATTAATAGAAATTTAATGTTTCCCTTGTACTACTTGGTACTAGAGGTCTGTATGTATCTATATAAAACGTTTTTTTGACAAATATAGTTTAGCACAAATATGTACTTTACGTGAAAATGTTATATTTTTATAAGAAAACTCGCTTTTAAATAGATATAAGTAGTTAATAGTAAGCGTTAGCCATATATTTTTTTTTTGTTAATAATATTGACAAATATTGAAATTAATATTTATACGATACTAGCGTCACTCAATTGTTTTGCGTTCCCGGAACCTTTCCTCTAACACTTAAACTTTATGGTATGGTATTAACGTTCAAATTGACTTTTAAGTATTATTACGAATCTTTTGTATGGGAGTATAGAAAAGTGTTGTTTTTAGACTTTTTCAGGCAATTCTTAAAATTTTTCTCTCCGTAAGAACCATCATCGTACTTCAAGGAATAATTCTAAAAAAAAATTAGCGAAATCGGTTCAGCTGCTCTCAAGATTTGTGCTTACCAACACATTCAGCGATTAATTTTTATATTATAGAAGAAGATAAGCTAAAACAACAGTCAAGCTTTAAGTTTTGTTTTTTTTTTATTTATTAATACCTATTTTGTAGATACGATGTGAACCATTTCAACATTGAACCCGTTACTCCATAACAAGAGAGCTTTTGCAATAGTAAAAAATGGGGCACCCGATCGAACGCTTTACTAAGGTCCGTATAAATTGCATCTACTTGACAGTGTTTATCAACAGATTCTATCACAGCATCTGTAAAAGTTACAAGATTTGTCACAGTTGATCTGCCTTTAAAAAAACCATGCTGGTGATTAGTTATTAAGTTTTTAAAATGATAGTTAATGTATGGACAGATAAGATCTTCGAAAATTTTCGCGAACTGTGATAAAATTGATATAGGTCGGTAGTTTTCGACTGAGGTTTCATCATCGCCTTTGTATATGGGTACAATCCTTACTTCTTTCCACATAGTTGGAAACTCTCCAGTGCGTAAAGATTCATTATATATTAAAAATAGAGGTTTAGCAAGACCAGAGGCACATTTGCTTATAAAAATAGGCGGTATATTGTCTGGGCCCGGGCCTTTTAATATATTGAGACGTTTAAGTTTACTTAATACATCATCAACTGTGATTTTAATAGAGGGGAATATTCTATGTAGCGCACTAATCTTAATATTAGAATTGACATTGATTTGAGGTTGACCTAAAACAGAAGCAAAACATTGACCAAACAAATTACATATATCAACGCCCTTCTTTGCAGTTGAGTCAAGGTACTTTAGTGTCGCTGGATAAAAACTACGGGTATTTCGTGAATTTTTGACAAAACTAAAAAAGTATTTTGCATTAGTTTTTATATTATCTTCTATATTATTCAAATATTGATCGTATAAAATAGAGGCAAGTTTAACACAACGACTACTCAATAATTTAATAGTTAGTTCGTCCCGTGGGTTTCTGTATTTTTTGTATTTTTTTAATATTTTTTTCTTTTCGCTTAATCTTTTTACAAAATTACGATTGATCCATGGGGGATATTTATTATTATTATGCTTAGAGAATGGCACAAAATTTTCTATTGCGTTATTTAATATTTCATAAAATTTAGTTAGCATACTATCCAATGAGCAACAATCTTCAAATACCAAATCCCAATCAATATCTCCAAGATACTCATTAATAGTTTGAAAATCAGATTTATAAAAATTACGTCGTTTTATTCTAGTGTTGTGATCAAGTCTTTCAGATTTTAATATTAAAATTTCAACAGTGATAGGTGGGTGCAGTGGGTCAACCTTACATAATACATCAATAGAATCATTCACAATGCAGTTTGGTAAATCAGTTAGTACTAAATCTAAAATTCTATTGTTAACATTCTCAACATGATTACACTGAAGCAAGTTGTTATTGAAGCAGAAATCAACGAGAGTTTGACATATAGGAGGCATTTGCTGTAATTATGTACAAGATTATTTGACCAATTTATCGCTCCAAGATTGAAATCACCTATCAAACAAGTGTTTAATTCATGTTGTTCCGATACTTTATAATAATTAGCCAAAAAAATTTCCAAAAGTTTTTTGTCAACCGGAGGTGGCAAATATACTCCGCATATAACAAGTTGACAACATTTGTTATTTATTACAATATCAACAACAACCCATACATCTTCACATTCACTTTGCCAGCTCTTCATATGCTTAGAACTGAGCTTTTTTGATACAGCTACAAGAACGCCTCCACCATCTTTCTTTTTGGATAAATTATTAATAGTACGATCTCTTCTGTAGACATTATAACCATCCCCAAATAATTCAGAACTATTGACGCTATCATTTAACCAAGTTTCAGTCAGTACAATTATATCAGCGCTGCAATTAGCTAAACTACAGAGAAAGTCGTGTGTTTTAGTTCTGAGCCCTCTAACATTCTGATAATATAAATTGATAGATGAGAATTTTAAACAATAATGATTCCATAAAAAATAGCTATTAATGTATAATGCTAAGGACTAAGTTAATTTTTGTAAGTAATCTAAATTTCTTATTAATTTGTAATCAGTATTATCATTTTTACGCATATATATTTTGCCATTTCTAACCCAAACATACTTATAGTTAACTTCCTTCGCCTTAATCCTTGCTGCTGCATGCAGTGCCTTATTGGCTGGCGAGAGATGTTCCGAAACGTAAATAGGTAAAGGCGAATTGCCTATTTGTAAATGGGTAGTATTGAGCTTATTATTGTGGTTAATTTTGTTAAATTTGCTACATGCTGCAAGCAGGCGATCTCTAGTATTCTGTGTAGCAAATTGTACCACAATAGTACGCGGCCGTGGACTAGATCGATTGTACTTCGCTGTTCGTGTGCAACCAACGATGCTATTTTCTGGGATATCGCATCCTACAACGGTACTTAACTGATTCACAATTTTTACTAAATTTTCATTATTGCTTTCTGGTATGCATTGGATTTCAACATTGTTAGAACGTGCTCGTTGTTCCATTTCTTCGAGTCGGCTAGTAAGATTTTTCATTGAATTATGTATTGCGTGACTATCATCCTCTAGACTTTTAACTTTGGTAACAGTATTCTTTTGGTCTTTCATTAGGTCTTCGTACTGATCGCTTAAGAAGGTTAAAGAATTTTTAATATCCTTTATTTCTTCGCGCATAGGTTTCAACTCTATATTCAGAAGTTGCGACATAGTTGCTTTTAATTCTCCAAGTAGTTCATTGAAACGGGAATCGATAACTTCCTCAACGATTTTTCGTACATCATCTGCACACACATGTGCGCTAAAACATTCACTTGGTGGCGAAGACGTCGCAACTCTTTTGGTGGATCTTTTTGTAACGTTAGCGTCATTTGTACTTTTAGAACTACAGCCATCCTTCGATTTCACAGGTGTCGAGTCACTGGCAATCCCTCTCGGCTTTTTAGATTTACATAGCGGGCATTTCCAAGGCTGCTCATCTATCGCTTGCAAATAAACATTTATAGTGGTAGGCTTTTTTGCATATGCTACAGCATCTAAATGATTCGCTTATAGACCCACTTTCACAACAACCCCAATATATATTTGAAGCCATCATAGGATTTACAAAAATGACGATGAGGAAAAAAAGGAGCTTTGTAAGTAGGATTTGAACTCTGACTTAAGGCGTAATCAACAGCTACAGCCACCTCTACGCCACCGACACGGAAATATTTAGACACGTCTTACGATGAGACCAAGTTCAATGACCTTGTATTGTGTAGTCTATTATGTTCACTGCCACGAGTCGCTGCGTTTAAATCACTCAACAGTTAGATTTTTTATTGTAATTTCTTGATTACACTCACTTTTTCGTAGAATTTCGCGCAATTTATACAGTTATTGAGATTAACACATCACTGTGAATAAATGTGCGTATTTTTAACTTTAAATCAAAACACTTTACCACTAATCATTGTTATTTTTAACGGAGCAAAGAAACACACGTCTTGCATCGATAACAACGCCATCGCATCTGACTGTTTTTATATTAGTACCTACAATAATATGGTGAAAGTACTTAAAATGATGTTTTAAATAAATATAATTTCCATTTTCTGTACATTCAACGGATGTAACCAAGGAATATCGTATTTCAGAGTGAAAAAAGTCTCAAATACTAAGATGTACGCCTTCGACTCACCGAACTACCCCGCACTATTAGAAGCGAGAACAACTCTAGATATAGACACAAAGACGCTAATCCATCCACCAGGTTCCGTACCAAATGAATGCAGGCTACATGACAAATTGTCAAAAAAAGTGTATGTTTTGAAAGTACTTCCTACAATAACTCCTGAGATTATCAGAGCAGTGTTTGAAGGAATGGAAGGTGAGAAAATGTCTTCGTTCGTTTGTTAATTCACATTAATTATACAAAAAAGCTCAGTGTAGTCTATTTTGCTTATAATATTTTATTTAATACTAGCAATACCTGCGGCTTCACCTGCGTCCAAACTTCCGATCGTAAAGATAGACTATGCCCTGGAGCAATACATAAGGAACCAGGGATGCACCTTTTGCATTTTTAACATAGCGACTCACCCTCGCTCCGCTCGCGTTCGTCCCTTTACGTTTTAACGTTTAGTATAGATTTCTCAGAGATGAAATAATTTCCCGCTCAAAAAAGTATCCTATATGTTGACCCGGATAACCAGCTATCATCATACCAAATTTCATCAAAAGTTGTCCAGTGATTTTCTTGTGATGCGTTCACAGATAAACAGACAAAAATTCTAAGAACTATAGATTCGGCCCTGTATCGATAATAATGACTACATATTTCAATAAACTCAAGAATCAATCGCAAGAATAGTACCCCGTTAGATATTATTATTAAATTTTATTGATATTCTGTGATTGATTGTGTATTAAGTCCATTTCAAATTTTATAATGTTTATTTTACAGGAGTAGTATTAGAAACTTACGGCAACGGTAACATTCCTATTAAACGTAAAGAGATTTACAAAGAAATAGAAAGGGCTGTAAAAAATAACGTGTTAGTTGTGAATGTGACGCAGTGCATCAACGGAAACGTATTAGGAAAAGCCATTTATGAGACTGGTCTGGTAAGATTACATATAAATATTAATTTAGTATGTAAATGTGTACATTGAATTATTAAATATTATTTTTGTAAGATAAATTACTAAAAGAATGCTTAGCTGTTGATATTTAAGTCGTTTTTTTAAAAACAAACAACTATTGTGTTTCTTATCGGCTATTTTTAGCAAAACTATCTGAGAACTTCTCATTCATATTTCAATTCATTTCACGTCAATTTGTCGCATTATCTTAAACATGTAATAATAAAAAACACCTGCATTGTAAATAAATGTCTTTCACGCGATACTTGAGAGTTGAAAAGTACTTTTCCATAACATCGAGCAATTTAGATTGAAATTACTAAATATACTTATGTGTATTATATTTGTATACCTACTCCATTACACTTAACATAGCAAATAACTAGTTTAGAACCAATAATTTGAAATGAACTAAATGTTTTAAAATTTCAGTTGTTAATTGAATGTGGCGTGGTCCCGGCTTTCGACATGACCGCAGAGGCAGCTTTCGCTAAGCTTTCTTATATCCTGTCTAAAACTGAGTTGAGCTATGCAGAGAAAGTAGAGGTAAAAGTTTATTTATTTAATTAACTTTTTATTCATTTATTATCTACTAGCAACTCACCCTTCGCTAGGGTTTGTCCTTAGTAAAAAGAAAAACAAATCCATCCCACGGGAATCGTACATTTTTCCGGGATAAAAAATAACCTTAGCACATAGGTTATTTTTAGAGACTATAATCTATCTCTGTGCCAAATTTCATACAGATCCGTTCTACCGTTCTGGTGTGATTATCCATCGATCCAAACTTTCGCTTTTATAATAATAGGGGTTAAAGTATGAAATTGCCGTTTTATTATAATAGGTACTTCGAATTGTCATAGAACCTTCATGGTTTAAGAATTTTGAGTGAAACTTTTTTCACATGATACCTATGTAGTTCACTTTTTAAAAAATGTGCAACATTCGATTATCGACTTTCAGTTGTTTTTTTTATTCAGCTTAGACAAGAAAGATGGAAACTTCGAAAATTCGAGTGATTTTTGAATACGAGTTCCGACGCGGAACTAACGCGGCAGAAACAGCAAGCAATATCAATATTGCGTCCAAACGCAGGGACTGCTAATGAACGAAATTAAATGATAAAAAAGCGAATTTCAATTTTTCAGTACAAATCGGCAATTTCATACTTTAACCCCTATTATTAATGAGATGGGATAGTGGGATTAGTGTTCTCACGGGACTTAGTTAATTAATTGTATTGTATTTGTGTATTTATATTATTAATACTAAATACACACACACACACACACACATATATATATATATATATATATATATATATATATATATATATATATATATATATATATATATATATATATATATATATATATATATATATATATATATATATGTGTGTGTGTGTGTGTGTGTATTTAGTATTAATAATATAAATACACAAATATCAAAAAAAATATCAAAAGTCGAAATAGCTATATGTATATATATATATATATATATATATATATATATATATATATATATATATATATAGCTATTTCGACTATTTCGTATAAACCACCATTATTCAAAAGAAAAATTATTAAAATGTGTATATACTCGACATTGATTTTTAAAAACAAAAAAAAAAATTTGAGTGAAAGCTCTATATTGTTAAAGCATATCTTCAAACTGATGTTAGTTAGAGATGCATAACCCAACACCCAACCCACTGATACTGACTTGATTTTTTTTTCAGCTAATGAAAACTAATATAAGAGGAGAATTATACAATCCAAATAAAGGGATCTGAAGAAAAGATAATTTTAATAGGATATTTTACAGCAAATATGGCAGTTTCTTCCAGTCATCTATCTGATGCTCTCATAGAAAATTGTGGTTTTATTTATGTATGAACTAGCTAAGTGTAACTTGTACACAATAAATGTTTTTGCCTATATTATTAACCTTTCATTTAACAAATATCAACTTGCAGTAAGACTTGCAAGGTATAGACTGCAAAAAATATCAACATTCATTGTAATAAATGTGTTGAGACATTAACATACAGCACCATCTAGTTCCATGGTAAGCTACGAGGCCTGTGTTATGGATACCAGATAACTATCTAAGTTATATATGTGTGGTGTATTATATATGAGTAGTGTAATGATTCAAAAAAATTGTTAAAGAACGTTTGTGATACAATAAATGATTTTATAGTAGATGGCACACCTTGGGAATGAAATGCTCGCCTCCAGGCTACTTCAACTTGATAGAAATATTGTAAAATATAATTTTACTTTAAAAAAAGATTATACTTTAAGAAAAGATATTGGTCCCGCTGAGTTTCTTTCGCCAGTTCTTCTCAGGTCTGAGGCTTCTTCTTTCCGAACTGGTAGTAGACTCATGACGTTCAGTAAAAAATTGTAATAATTTAATGCTGAATAAAATATTTTGATTTGATTGATTTGGTATCAGCTGATACACTACACATATATAACTTTAAATACATACATATTATAAATATAAACACCCATGACTGGAGTACAAACATTCGTGCTCATCACACAAATGAATGCCCCCAGCGGCATTCGAACCCGCAACCGCTGGCGCAGCAAATAGGGTCACTACAAACTGAGCCAAACGTGTCGTCAAAAAAATAATATTAGTAAAAGAGGTATAATTTATATTATTACTATACAATGAATATAATTTCTATTATTAAATGAAATAAATATTTTTTAATTTACAAGGCCTTAATTTAATAATTATTATTGCATCTAAAAAAATTAATGCGTTGAAAAAATTATTTCCTGTCTTAATTTTATAAGATGCCATTACATCCCTCAATTTTATTCCATTGTTAGTCTTAAAATTACCCGAAATGTTTCTCAAATTACATCTAAAATTAGTGCAAATAGTTAAATCAAAAAGCATGATACCTTTAATAATAACATTATATTTAAATATATCATTATTAGCAAAAAAAAATTTTAAGATGTCTATTATTAAAACAAAATCTACTCGACTAACTTCTATTCTAACAGTACTTACAGGCTCAATATATTGCCATTTTTTGTTCCAGCATTATTCCAACATTAGTAGCCATTTTTTTTTGTTTAAAAAATGAATTTTTCATGTACTAAATACAGCCTAATCATTGCAAACTTCTTTTTTGTGAAGGTTAAAAATAAAAAAATAAACCTTTTAATTCCACACATTTATTTCAGAAATACTTGGTTCCATTACACAATCATATACTTAAAGTATAGAATAAATACAACACGAGGTAATTAGTTAATTAAAAAATAAAATTTGTGCATAAAATGTCAACTTACACGATAATAGGTACACCACAAAAATGAAAATTATCAAATAAAATTGTAAATAATTGCGCGAATCTCACACAAGTATAGTCATAAAGACAAGTGATATATAGTAGCTTAAAACAACAGTTCATGACAATAATAGAAATTAAAAAAAAAACTAAATTTTTGGGGCGTGATAAAAGAAAATTAAACATGCATAGACAAAACTAATTAATTACTTTTCACGCTTCTCACATATTTTTTTTAAATTAAAAAAAAAATAACCGACGATCACGATTGCAATCCATACAGCTATATATAGAAAGACAACGCGAGTGTACAGTGTACTTTGTAAAGGGGGGAAAAACATTGTAAAATTCTACGACAAGAAGGCAGTGTTTGAGAACACTTTAATTTCCGACAGTACAAAATCTAAACTACTCTACTGTATCAATATGTAGACACCATTTATATAATTTCTCTCTCAACTACATACAGACATACAGACAGACATACAGAATGGAAATGATACTTTCATGTACACTAATTTTGAATTTGATACTCGAAAATTTAGTAAAATTTATAAAATTATTTGCTGCCAAATCTAATTATATTATTTATAGACACAATCATATTTGATCGTATATATATCGTATTAATCGATTTTTAATTTAGTCGTATTATAATATAGCGGCATTTACCTACAAATAAAATATACATATAAAATCGATGAAATCTATCAGATATAATATCATTCCCATTCTACATACTAGTAATGTTGCATCTAATTTATTTGTACGTTTTACATATTAAATGAATTTAACCGTTGTAAGTTAAGATATATATTTATATGAACTTTTCTGTGTAGATCATAGTGTACTATGGCACTCGATTCAGAAGTTGCTATCAGGTGGTTAACAGGCGGTCACTTCCTTCTTCTTACTCGCCGCGAGAGGAGACTCATCTGTAACAATATAATAATACAATATACTAATATTAATAAAATATACGGGCCTTTCTTAGTTTTTTAAAGTAGAGTACTACTTGACTTTAAAAAACTGGTTAGGTTCTCTCAGACAAGTAGGTTTCCTCAAAATGACTTAACCGTAAGATAAGCAAATGATCCGCCCTGTACGCTTATGCCCAACTAAAAAAAAAACAAAACCACACCACTCACCACATCTTTCAATACATCCGCTGCAATGTCAAATCTGTAGCCATGTAAGCTTACGCCCAACTAAAATAATAAAAAAAGAACAAAGAAAACAAAGCAAGTCTCACCAGCAGGCTTCGGGTGCATCCGCTGCAGCACGCTGGCGAGGTCGAGGCCGGTGAGCGTGCGCAGCGCGGGCGGCAGCGCGCCGGCCAGCCGCGCCACCTCGCCCGTCACGCCGCTGTCGCCCACCAGCACTATCTCGTCCGTCTTTGCGAGAGGTGCCGATACTTCTGCTGCGATCTGTAGTGGAACGTCGGAAAAATTAAAATACTTATCGAAAATGAAGAAGAATATAGAAAAGAACGTGTGTGCGTACTTATGTACGCACGTGAGAACTTATACTTCTTTGGCGTAACAGAACTAAAATAGCTAAAGATTTCAGCCCCCATGTCACAACTCTGTTTGTAAAAGAAATGCAGCTAACTTCATCATATCGCTTTTTGGCTGTCGATGTGCGCGCGCATCGTAAAAATTTTACTATCACATTTTTTTCCAAACGTGCTAAAAGAAATATAACTTCAAAAAATATAAAAGAATTATTAAAATATGTAAGAGACAAAAATGTAAAAGCTATCAAACTTTAAAGTTGCGCTTACAAGAATAATTTCGTGACGTCACACTGCCTGAACGACCAAAATTTAAATAATTAAAAATAACACTATCAATAAATAAAAAAACAAGCAATTGTACGTAAAATAACTAGGAACAGCACGAGAGCTCACGTGCGACTTGGCAACAATTGTGCAATTGAGTGATATTTTGTGGTGCGACGATCTCAGTTAAGTAAAATGACGTAACACTCGAGTGAGTGACCGTAATCTTTGTACGTTAAAATACTTATAAACCTAGTCTTTTATTCCCGAAGATAGTGGGATCAAAACATTCATTTGTAAACAGAATATTTATAAAAACGGAAAAAATAATAAAATATTGATTTCAAACCACTCATCAATAATACATGGTCTAGAATAGTGAGAAAAGTAAAAAAAATATTAAAGTCCAACCACATGGAAAAAAGTAATAAAAGTGTAACTGTATGAACCGCAAAATTTGTAAAATACTTTAAAATTCAAAATACTTGGTATTTTTAAAGTAATTCAATTAGAAAACTAGGAATAGTTATAAAACTGTTATTTTTCAGCTTGACAAGAATCGAAACTTCAGTATTCTTTCTTGATGTTGACAGTATTGAAAAATGATTCCAATAGATTCAGGTGTTTGCCACTAGTTGGCGTAAAAGTCTAAACGCACGATCCCTATAGTGTTAAAAATAATATTAACAACACCATGAAACTTCTCCACTATAATTTAAAAAAAAAATTGCACAGTGTCGCTAGTGACAAAGATACAAAGGACACGGTCAAATGTTTCTTTGTTATACCACAGAATAGTTTGGATAAGAAAATTGTACTGCTAAAAAACGAGCCGACTGATGCTGTTCAGGTGAGTTGGTAATGTCTGTCGATATCTTTAGCTATCTACTATAGAACATATTTAAAAGATACTTTTCATCGACCACATTTTAAACGACATTTGAGCTTAAACAAACGCTTTTGAGCTTAAAAAATAACGTCTGTTTTATATAAGAACATAAATATTGCAGGCATAAATTATTTACTATTATTTTATTAGTTTTAATTATTGCTATAATATAGTTATTAGTATAATCAGTCACATATAGTATTTATTCGTACAAAAACGAAGCTACATAAGTCACTCGTCGACAAAACCAATTTTTATCTCGAGCTATTAAAAATTTCAAACCGAGCTTATTACACCAAAAAAAGACACACATACTACCGTTTAATGTAATAGCAAATAAATAAAGATATCAAAACAACTCATCCACTCACCTTAGGCAGAGCCTCCAGCACGAGGGCCATGATGGCCGCGTCTCCATACTGCTTGTACACCTTGGCCTTAGCCAGCATCCTCTCCGCGTCTGCTTTGCCCACGTCGCCGATGGCCATCGCCTCGGCCAGACCCAGCACTTTGATACGTTCTGCGTCCGCTTTAGCCGCTTCCACTGTTTGTGTGCTGGAAATTATAATTATACGTAGCTAATATGACTCATTAATAATGTCCCCTTGATCGATTTCGGCCACGGCGGTCAATCTCACTGAGACTAGCCAGATGCGCAGGAGATTAATATCTCTATAATTAATGGAATATATATAATAATATAATATCTCTATAATTAATGCAATATATATAATAATATAATATCTCTATAATTAATCACTATAATTAGTGCAGCGCGTGTATGCACAACGCCGTTCAATGAAAAAGCTAGGCCGTTAATTAAACGGCTGACTAAACTAGTTGGCTGCGACATATACATAGAGTTAACATAACAAAACCGTACCGTTTTCCCTCTGCGATGGCTTGTAGACGGTAAGCCTCGGCCTCGGCGGGCAGACGCACTGTGGATATGAGTTCTTCTTCACGACGCATGATTTCTTGTTGTTCCACCTTTTGTACACAACGTAACAAAAATAGTCTGTATAATAATTTTAAAAGATTTTTTTGAGTGCGTAATTTAGAAAGTCTTTGATATTTTTAGTGTTGACTAACTCTAGATTTTTTTAATATGTAATCATCCATATTATATAGGACTTAGGTTTCACTTTACTCGGGCGCGTCCCTATCTGCTTATATGTTATTCCCGGTAAATTTCATCCAAACTCGTACAGCTATTTCAGCAAGAATGAGTAACATACATACATACACGTATACAATATACATACTTCCACATATAATATAGTAGTTCGATCATATACCGAGGTTAGAAATATCATCTCTACATTCACATACTAGGTGCTTTACGAAGCTCTATGGAAATTACTAAGAGCCATATTATGTGTCTATAAATGTTACGAATAACAAAAATAAACAATTTGATGACTGCCTGGTGTAGAGTATTTGTTTCTACGCCAAAGGCCACAGGTTCGACTTTCGCCTGAGTCAAATATTTATACTCATTGAATGGATATTGATCATTATTTCTATGTCCCCTATATTATATGCAAGTATTAAATCTCCTATACATTACAAGTATCATAATGGGTTGAGTAGTACATAGCGTTATTTATTTAAGCAAAATGCTATGTCACATATCAATACTATGTAACATAAGCGTATATTGTTATTTAGATATTGTCAAATTTATTAAAAAAGCAAATTACTCATACAAATAAACATACAATTTTATAAAACATTACTAAGGTTTTACATGTTTAATAAAAAAAAGAATAAGCAGAAGTCTTATAAAAAATGTATAAAAAGGAAATGAGGTACCTCGATTGTATTTAAAAAATATAGCCACTTCCCTCGTTACATTGAGACAAAAATGAAAAGACATATTTTGACATTGCGTCGCCTTAGTGACCAACTTATTGTACTTTAACAGTAGAATATTTTCTTATATTTTAAAAACAAACCTTTATTTACATACACAATAAGATAAACACATTCTTGGCTTTATTAAAGTGATATAAGTAAAATTAAATTTTTCTTTGTAAAGAAAAAATAATAACTAAGTTAATGACCTAAGATAATCGTTATATTTAATTGGACTCATTTGTCTAACATACACATAGCATACCTCAATTTGCTTGCGACGCTCCACGACCTCGATTTGTATTTCTTCGTTTCGTATTTTCTGTTTGATCTTTGCTGCTTGGAGCTCGTAGGCCAAAGCAGCTTCGGCTTTCTGCGAAAAATATACGAATATTCTATACATATAATAAAATTATAACTGATTGCTGTTTGTACATGGATATTTGAGAAATACTATTATTGGGGGCCATTATTAACGGAGTAGAATCCAAAATAATGATTTTTAGATTTTTTTGTCTGTCTGTGAGTTTGTGCGCGCTAATCTCAGAAACGACTTAACCGATTTGAATGCGTTTTTCACTAATGTATTGCGGTAAGCTTCTTTGATTTCCTGATGTTTTATTTCAAACGGTTCATAAATAAAAAAGTTATTTTAATTTAAAAAAAAAAATCACCTAAGGATGAATCCGAATCGCCAAGCGTGAGAGTGACAAAATAGAGATTCACTTGTATTGTAATTAAGTTCCTCTCCCTTTTGAAGTCGTTCAAAAATTACGTATCTGGTTACCTGGTCCATAAACTATCTAGGCAGAAAATTATTTCGATCTGTCTTAAGAACTATTACATTTAAAGGAAGCATTTTAACTTACAGCAGTATTAATTTCTTGATCAAATTGTGCTTTTTGCAGCTTGTAGAGTCTTGTATTATCTTCTATTCTAGTATCCATAGAATACTTTACGTCCATAGAAGTTTTCTCGCACTCAGCTTCCTTTAAAACAAAACATACTTTCTTAGATTTACGCGAATATTGGACGTTTTAAATAAAACATCGTATTAATTCCGAAGATTATGCCTATCTCATGTCACCTTTTTTTTAAAATATTATAATTATCATTAAGTTTCCTTAAAATTATTATTGAAATTCTTAGATTATTCTATACGTTAAAGAAAATATATATTCCACATATTATGTAATATCGATATGAAAAATGAAAATAAATTTAAAATTATTATATACCTACACTCCATTTGATTTTACTCAGACCATATGGTCTTAGTGAATTGAAACGATCCTAATACCTGGAGCATACATGCAAATACTATAATCTCAACGTCATACGATCAATTATTTATAGAACACCTATAAATATTATAATTTCGGATGCCCTTGTAACCATTACAAATAATCAGCGCTAGTTCGAGTCATTAAGGGCGTTTGCCTAATTTTTCCAATTGACTCATTAACGTCATATCATTTGACATTGGCCCTTAAATGAAAATTAAGAACTGCCCTAAAAACATTAAACAGATGGAACTAAGTGTCTCCGTTTAACTTTTAGGTCACTTTTGGTTCGATATTGTGACGAATCTGGTGAATTCCATCTGTGACATGTGTATGAGATGTTTTTAGGAAAGGCCTTTTAAAAGAAATTACGGCATCACTAATGAAAACATTAAAGCATCGAAATAATGATAGAAGTGAAGTATGTTTATTTTATTATGGCGAAGATTGTAAGTATTTGACAATACCACGTCTGGAAGTTTTCATACTTCTTAAGGGAATGACATTGTTATGAACCTACTTTATTAACTAAATAGTTTATTATTTATAGTTAGGTCAGTTGTTGTGGAGGTTTATGACTCTGGATACAAAAGTTTATAGACGCAATAAAATATATATAAACCGACTTATTAACCCTTAGACTTAAATATAATATTTTTAACTATATACAAGAAAATTGTGTTAGAATAATATACATCATTTTGTACAATAATAAATGAGTTGTTTTTAATGTCGATACCAACTAAAGCAAGGAAACGGCAAGTTACAAACGTCTCTTATCTATTCTTCCGTATAATAGCCATCACCTAAGCCTAAGCGATAATCGATTATATGCTATACAAGATTTTAAAATCATCACTCACTCGTATCCCAGCATCTCTATTCGCCTGAGCCACGCCTATATCAGCGTCGCGCTTCACCACCGCCGTCTGCGCCTTCCCCAAGCTGGCCAGGTACTGGACATCATCGTACACGTCCTTGATCGTGAAGGACAGGATCTCGATGCCCATCCGCCCTACGTCCGGAGCCGCCACCTCTCGCACCAATCCCGCGAACTGATCTCTGTCCTTGTACACCTCTTCGACTGTAAGCGTTCCTGTTCACAAATTAAGTGGAAAATTAGTATCATATTTTTTTATTCTAAAAACAAATAGTAATAAGATATGAATTACAGGATCTTTGTAATAAATGACTTCAAAAAAAATTGTCATAGTCGAGTATTAGAAAGTGGGAGGAATAAATAA
Source organism: Brenthis hecate (assembly GCA_951806755.1). Classification (NCBI taxonomy): domain Eukaryota; kingdom Metazoa; phylum Arthropoda; class Insecta; order Lepidoptera; family Nymphalidae; genus Brenthis; species Brenthis hecate. The sequence goes on from OX638249.1 coordinate 7,558,054, forward strand.
TTTTGTATATTTACGTATATTGATGTTTGTAGTTTGAGTTTCGCTCGAGGGTTTCTGGTAGAGATCTCTTAAAGAGATAAGAAATCTTTTGTACACAAGGTATCGAAATAAAAATGTTATATTTGTTTCTATTCGATTTACTCGTATAGATAAAATTCTTTTTCCTTCTAAAAATTGAAATTCCTATACTTTTTTACCCATTCATCGGCTTCCAAAATCTATTACGTAGTTGACTTTCACAGTGAAATAGACTGCCGAGACCGTTGTCGGTCAGTAGTAATTAGTACCTAACAATTTAGATATTTAATTTTTCTAAAACACAGCATTACGGGGGCAGTTTTGTAATTATTAGTAAATATCTTGTGCGTAAACACCGTACATCAAATATCCTAAATAAAAACCAAATAAACACTTAAATCGTAAATAAGAAAATTTATTACAATTCAGTTAAATCCGGAAGACGATTGTCCAACAGAAATCAATATGATTTCGAATGCTAATTCAAAGTATTAATAGACATGAAATCATGGTTGCAAAATATTTTATTGTTATGGCATTCCTCGACATATATGTAATATGTATGTACCTCTGTAGTATCTAACTAACATCGAGTTCTTCTTAATTTAAGATTCCCAATTTAGTCGTAATTATTCATTGCTTTATTTGGATGTTCCCTTATAGCATATTAATCTAAGAATAAATCAAAAATCAAAATCAAAATATTTTATTCAACATTAAATTATTACAATTTTATTCGTAGATATTAATACAATCTATCTTACATATCTTATTCTTGTCCTTAATGAATTGTCAAAATAATCATATTTTAGAATGTTAATTTCATTCTTCAAATACTATCTATACATATAATAAAATTGTAACTAAGCCGAATCTGTACATTAAATATTTTTTTGAAAATCTTATTGAAATACACGTTCTTATCGATACAGATGCTGAATCTATAGTTTTTAGAATTTATGTCTGTCTGTCTCTCTGTTACCGCATCACAGAAAATCCACTGGAGGGATTTTGATGAAATTTGGTATGGTGATAGCTGGTTATTCGAGTCAACATATAGGATACTTTTTACTGCGCAAAAATATCTCATTTCTGAGAAAAAAATACAAAAACTGCAATGTAAGAGTATACTAATATTATGTAAAACCTAAGAATTTAGTTTTTGGTCATCTGAACGCGGGCGGAGCCGCGGGCAATGCTAGTTTAAAATAAATGCAAAGAATTTATCAATCATTGCCAAAATTTGAGAGGCTTTTTTTATTTCAAATGCTTGATTTATCGTAAATAAACACTTCAAATACTTGAAACTCTGTAACAAGTATGTGGACCATATAATACTCGTATAAAAAGTTATTAAACCTAAGCCACTTGACCTTACAGTGTTCTCGGTATTGAACGGTAAAGGATTTTTTTTTGGTCGCGGGTAGAATAGGTAGAAAGAAAAAAAGATTATCACATGTTTCACGACGAATAAAACGTCGCAAGAAAACCTGCATGTCTGAGAGAACCTAGCAGGTTTTCGAAAGGCATGAGCAATTCTTGTATATAATATTAATTTATTTCGTGTATCTCGGATCGGAAACGGCTTTGAAAATTTGGATCAAATTTTGTATTTAGATACGGTTTTGTTTTTTGAATTTATTTATACAGGTGTTTTTTTTTTGTAAATTTATATTATTTATAATCTTTATAGATTTTCCGGCAAAACACCTAGCGAAATTCGGTCGCCTAGATATTGAGTAGAAGTGATGTTCTTTCGAGGTATTATTAGGACTAGGCCGGCTCGTTTGTTATGATACCAAACAAAACATAGAATTTGTGAATTTAAATAATTATGCTAATCTATTATTTGGAACAGCCATTTACAAACAAACTGCGTACGGCCTGCATGCAAAGTAGGCTAAAAGCGAAGTTTGGCCATACTTAAAGGCGTTAAGGTATCAGGGGAAGATTATGCAAATGAAAATTATTTCCAAATTGTGGTCACAGGTCTGTAAAAAATTAAAAAAATAATATTTTTTGTCCTTATAAAGCTTTTTATATCTATAAGGTTTTATATAAACGGATATGGGACTACAGTCCCTACTAGTAAAATTCATCTAAACTTACAACATCTTGAACAGTTTTCTAAAACTTTGAAGTAAAACAGTTATTTTGTACAACTGACAAAAACCTTCACTTTCCATAAAATCTTTCATATTAAATTGAATATAACTTTCATTTTATAAAATATATTTTTTTATTCAATTAAACGAGTAACATCCTGACATTCGAAGTACTCAAACTGTACAAAGGTGAACTACTGCAGGCTTCAACTAGAAATCGTAATGTAACATGTGGGTATAATATGTAACCAAAAATTATGTTTGACGTTTAAACTTTATGGGTTGGGACTCAGTAATCTTAGTAATCCATACTTATAATATTATAAATGTGAAAGTGTTTATTTTGTTTATTTGTTTGTGTTTCTTTTTATGTTTGTCCTTCTTTCACGTCGAAACAGAGTGACGGATTGGCGTGATTTTATGTATGGAAATAGTTGGAGGGCTGGAGAGTAACGTAGGCTACTTTTTACCGCGGGAGATTATCTCATTCCCACGGAAAAAACGCATTATAATACAACCCAAATAAATATTTATGATCAAAATAACATATGATAAACCTACTTTTCTCTGTTACTACGACACGATATCGCCTAACTCATATTTTTTTTTTCATTTTGATTCAGAATTTGATTTACGTGATTTTCTGTAGGTATATGATAGTTATATGAATTTATGAGCGAATGTGTGATTGAGTGTATTTCTTACTTCTTTCCGCTGTAAAGGTTTAACGGATCAAATTCTGAATGACTTACATATATCTCCCCACACGAGCAGAACGTACCTAGTATGATATTTAAATGACAAAAATTTACTTTAAAACCGACATCAACTATTTACAGCATAAAAATAATGCAGAATATGGAATAAAATAACCCATCCACATATAAACTCTAAACTCCGAATTTCAAACGGCTTTATTTTATACATACAGATTTTATTGTAAGATAAATTGTTTGGACTTTAAAATATGAATTGTTAAAAATTTCGTAGTTACATATAAACGTAATAAAAACAGTATAGCATGCCGACTTTCATAGTATAAAAATATATAAATATTAGGTCCTTATATATGAAATTGGCGGTATATATGGAAAAGGCAAAACGAAAAAAATAATTATGAAAATACATATTTAACCAAAGTATGTGCAATAGTTATCTATGTACTTTCACCATTTAATAAGTAGTTCATTGATTCTTTTGCTAAAAAAATTGTGAGAGCGCGAATTAATAAAATGTCTAAAAGCGGTTTTGACTGCCTCATCGGAATTGATTTTTTTTTCCTTACAAGAAATTGTCCAAATTCCTGAAAAAGTGGTAACCTGTTGGAGCTTTCGTTTGGGGCAGGATTTGGGCGGTTGTCCTGGGTTCAACCAATATGATGAGCACTTCCGATTATCGTACAGAATCCATTTTTCATCACAACTAACGATACGATTCCTATGTGGCATTCTAGGGAACAAACGCGTGAGCCGATTTTGATGATTCCTACCTCATTAGATTCGTCTTGATAACGCGAGTGTTAGCTATATAAAAATAGTAAAAAATTAAAATGGTGGATTTCGGGCAAAATTCTTCCAAACCCATCGTATGGGGTATCAAAATTAAGTTTTTTACTATATGAGACATGTACCTACATCTCGCGGCAAGGATGAAACGTGTATGTCTCCGATTGCATAATACTATATTCCTTCGTCAACTTGTTTTCATCTTTTTAGTTAACTTTTATGCAGTCGGGTTTTTTGTTTTTATAATATATATTTTTTTAATTTATTTTAATCTAATACTATAAAGCTAAAATTTGTAAGTTTTGGTAATCTCCGAAAGTGTTCATCTGATTTCAATAATATTATTTCACTAATATAGGTACTAAGCTATAGATTAAACTTTCAGGCACATAGGTTATGTAGGTATTATTCCGTTGAAATAAAAAAGCATTTCGTGGAGTCCAATTTTGCAACGTAAGTCGATGAAATATTTTGAAAATTATTGTGATAAAGCGTGGGGTGCTTTGTACAATATTTTTATACTAACTCTACTTTTAGAAATCGTAATAATGGAATATTTATAACAACTGATATCGAGCACCCCACGCTTTTATTACAATAAAATTAATTTTCTTGTTAATCACCTTATTCTTATACTAAAAATAACTTTGACTTTTTAGTTCGGTTCATCATTAATTTTTATAATATAAGTACATTTTATAAAATTTTTTTTTTAGTTTGATCTGCTATGAACACTTGTTTTTTTAGTTTTTTTTTTAAATAAATTGTTGTATTGTCGTCATCGGTCCTTGTTAAATATTATGCAAAGTTTCAGTTCAAGCTGAAGTTTTCAAGTGGGTGAAAATCGCGTTTAAAGATTCCGTTACATAGGTAGTTAGGTACAGGCGAAGCTAATAAAAGCGTTTTAAAAATCACGAGGTGCTCGTAAAATTCACTAAGTCAAAAGCCTTGGTTCATCTGTCCTGCAACAACGCAAAAACTGTTCGACGATGACTTTATGCATAGAAAATATTGTGTACTGTAGTCTGTAAAACAATATTAGCTACTATTTTTATTTTTATATAAATACATATAAGTGAATGTCTAAGCGAAAACACGGCGAATCATTGGTCTAAAAATGGCTTTTACTTAATACTTTCTTAAATTTACGCGAATATTTGACAATTTAAATAAAACTATCTTTCCGGATTATTTCGTGGATTAATTTTGATTTTTGTCCCCCGACTTTTCAGATAGTCTGCAACAAGTAGGTTTATAACACCTTTGAGACGTCTAAAACCTTAGTCTCTCCCGTGACCATGATTGCTGTAAAGCATTCGAAACGTTGGAAACCAAAAATCAAAATAAATCCGCGAAATAATCTAAATATAATAAAAGTTTTATTTAAAATGGCTTTTACTTGTAAAATTCCTTATACTATAGTTCGTAACACTACATGTGATTCTTTAAAAATAGTTACTTACTTTTTAACATTAAGATATGTTAAGCCGATGGTCAGCGAGAGTGGCACCAGGGCGATACGTAGCATATCCATAGTTTTGTGTTGTACACGTCACACCTTATTTAATTACCTCAATCAATACATGATTACGATTATTTGGAAGACTTGATAATAAAATACTAACTTTAATTTATTTCCTTAGTTTAATATATTTAATCTTTTAGAATATATTGAAGTAAGATAAAAAATATAATAAGTTCTTGTATGAACATTAATTTAATAATTTAATTAATTATTAATTAATCGGTTAATTTAATAGTTATTTCATTAATAGAGCAAAACAGATCTTCATATATATGTAATCACAACAACCAGAGGACTAAACGCGTGTAACGAATGTTTTGCACAGACTGAATTCATTATCTACCGCAATGCCAGTTTAGAAAAGATAATCACTGTTCCTTATTGCAGTGCATTAAGAACGATAATTGATTGCATAATTTGTCAACTGATTCCCTACGCTGCTCTATGTAGGGCCTTATCACTATTTGCGCAGCAATGATATAAATGTGATATTGATAAAAATGCAGAATGATCTTTATCATTTTATGCGTATGAATACGTGTTGCACGTTTATATGTATTTATGAGATGTTCAATAATATAATTATTTTTCATGCTTTTTATCTATACACTACCTTGTAGCCTCTGTCTGTGTTTATTATTGTCCACAATATTTACTTTTATACAAAAATTTACTTTTTAGTTTTATTTATAATCGGTAAACACTAAACATGAAGTAGAGTAAGAGTAGAGTAGAGTAAACTTTTATAAATTAGACTATTATTTGCAGTATCGCCTTGTAAACCTATCCAACCGTTATCAAGTAATGTGCGATTTAATAGAAAGACAAAAGCTTATGACTTTATACAAAAAGTCTAAGGGACTCACAATTAAAATATTATCTATACCTATATATAACTATATAAATAATAAAAGTGTAACTGATCGCGTGTACATGGAATATATTTGAGAAAAACTATTATTGTGGGTATTTTTTAACGCAATAGAACCCAAAACAACGATTTTTAGAATTTTCGTCTGTTTATCTGTGCGCTAATCTCAGAAACGGCTTAACCGATTTGGGTGAGGTTGTCACTAATGTATTGTGGTTAACTTCACTTAATATTTAGTATTTGTTTTATTTCAATCTGTTCATAAATAAAAAAGTTATGTCAATGTAAAGAATCACCTAGGGACGAACCCAAGCGAAATGAGGGTAGGTGGCTAGTCTTAAATACGTTTAGCAAACGTCAAACCGTTCAATGTTTGCTTTTAGCAAGCAGTAGTTTTTATGTCCACATAAAGTTTTAAACATTGGAACCACATTGAGAATTTTATGCAAGCAATCTTATTAGTTATATCATTACTAGCAGAGCCCGCGGCTTCGCTCGCGCTAAAACTATTAAAAGTCTTAAAAGGTAGGTTTCATACAAACTTTCATCCCCTATTTTACCCCCTTATTGGATGAATTTCGAAAAATGATAAAACACGTATTTATTTATTTGTTTAAATTCAATTGAAGAGCATTAGTGCCAAGTTTCAGGTAATTATGATCACAAATATTTTTTGGTTTTCCCGTGGGAATGATACAATCTGCCGCGGTAAAAAGTACCCTATGTCACTCTCCAGCCCTCCAACTATCACCACACAAAAAATCACGCCAACCGTCATTCCGTTTCGATGTGAAAAAAGGACAAACAAACAAACACACACACTTTCACATTTATAATATTTGTATGGAAGTATGGATTTTGAAATAATAAGAATATATATATGAATGTTATGCCTATTTAAAAATATTTACAAGGTTTTCTTCTTTCACTTGCATATTAGATATAGACTTGATATGTTGTATACTAAAAGCTTCGCCTTGAAAACAACATCAACAAAGAAGTTGTAGATCATCAGAAAATGAAGTAAATACATTTTTATCATCTTCGGGCATTTTCCATAACAAACTAATAATTTTGTTATGATATATATATATATATATATATATATATATATATATATATATATATATATATATATATATATATATATATATAATTAGACCTAGACTAAAAATCAAACCCGCTATGATGCAGTTCATCTAATCAACATCTGTAAGTAATCGATCTAATCTTATTTGAGTAAAAGTAGTGTTATCACTAAAAACACCACCAGACGAAGTCACAGAAAACACTTCGTCTATTTATATAAAAAGGAAAAATATATTTAAACATATTTTCACGCTTTGCTCGTTACTATTCATACATGTTGGTCCATTTTATTTCTTTAAGCAAGTTAATTCCTTAAGTGATCTATTAACCGCCTGTCTTTAGTCTCTTTATTGAACAGTAAGACTGAATTACCTTGACAATGAATATCATTCATACAGTTAGAAAAAAATAATTTTACTAATATTATAAATGTGAAAGTTTAGATGTTCGGATGTTTGTTACTCAATTATGCCAGAACGATTTAACAGATTTGGAAGAAAGGCAGAGAGATAGATTATAGTCTAGAATAGCACATGGGCTACTTTTTATCCCGGAAAAATGTACGGTTCCCGTGGGGTAGGTTTTTTTTCTATTTATACTTTATATAATTGCTTTAAGTGGCTGAGAAAATTTAATAACTGTTAAACAATAAATTTACTTAGAGCACACTAACAATATATATATACATAAAACATATTATGGTATAATTAATATATTTTACTTAAACGATTTTCAACGATTTTGTTTCCTTTTTTTAATGATTAACTAATGATTCTCTGATATATCTATGACAAGTGTATAATATATATATATATATTTTAGTTTAGTTTTGAACAAAGCTGACATGTATACGTGCAAATAAATAATTAACATTTACTTGCTATCTATACGAGTATAAGTATGTGCATAACTAAAATAAAATAATTTAAATTTTTAATATTATGCAAGCGTAGATCTTACTGTTAGCTGATCAAAGTTTTTTTTGTATTATTTTTTAATAAATACTAACACAAAAATGCAATAGAATATAAAGACAAAAGTGTTCTATAAGTTTAATAAATAATAATAATAAATAAATATATTGGGATATCAACACACAGCACCATCTAGTTCCATGGTAAGCTACAAGGCCTGTGTTATGGATACCAGATAGTTGATATACTACACTTATATAACTTTAAATACATACATATTATATGTATAAACACCCATGACTGGAGTACAAATATTCGTACTCATCACACAAATGGATGCCCCCAGCGGGACTCGAACCCGCGACCGGTGGCACACCAAGGAGGTCACTATAAACTGAGCCAAACGTGTCGTCATAATTTGTTTTGATAATCATAAATAATAAAAATAGGTAAAATATATAAAGAATATAATATTTTAAATAAAGTAACACTAAAAGACTCAACATGTTTATTGAAGTCTTTTTAAATAAAAAAGTATTATCTCATGTCCCTTACAATACACATGGTATGCCTAAGTATCTATGTTGATCACCCTTGACCTCTGGAACGTCTGAATTGTGTCAAGATCGGGACGAATGTAAATGCTGCAGCTACATCTTAGACTTTACGAGACTGTGGTTAAATTATACAGTAAATACAGTATTAAATAAAGTTAAATTATACAGTAAATAATTATACAGTAAGTAAAATAACTCAATATTTAGTTCTCTTTGTTTGTAACGAGAATAGAAATTAAAAACAAACAAAATTTAATAATGTACTTTTTCATTACAAAAGTACACCGACTTTAAAATCCTTTTAAACTGAACTTAGAGTTAAAATTTTCTTGAAATTATATTAAATTGGCTTTGTTCAAGTACCTTAAGAGCTATTTGGGTAAGTTATTTTTAAATCACAGACAGACATTTCAATTTATTTATAAGTATACAATATACAAATATATAGAGTGAATATGCAAAATTTATATTTCTAAACAATTATCGATGAGTCAATTGCTTAAATAAAAAGGAACGATCATTTTAATACTGCTTATAAAATACTTATACTTATTTGGCTTTGTTCAATAAAAACGTTTTGAGTACTAAAGATTATATCATTGCAAGTCGTTTCGACTGAGCTCTGAATCATTTCTTTACATTCGCCATAAGCCCTTGAGATTGACGTATCGACATAAAGCAGACAGATTGGTTTTCTTGCATGAAATGTGAATTTAGCTTTTTTTTCAAAATGACTTAAGAAATATATAAAATATATGGTGGAAGGGATGATTATTTTGTTTTAAATAATGCATTTGATAAAACCCTGACTGACTTTAAATATTAGTCCTATTAACGTACAGCTTCCTCCTAAAAAGCATGTAATATTGCACAGCAATCCTTTTTATAATACAAGTGAGCACTCAGGGAGGATAATCGATGTCTAACCTTATGTTCATAATGCCAATGGAAAACCCCATAATACCTACGAGTAATAATAAGAGATTTTAACAAGTTCAAAATCCAAATTATAATAGAACCAAATCTACATAGGTTATTATTGGCTTCGTTAGTCCGTCTATTACATCGCACATAACTTGAGATATTAGATTTAAAGAAAAACATATCTAAGTTTCCTTTTGGTACCAGTTCGAATACGTTAAAAGTTCGGGTACTTCTAAAGATATCTATTGCTCTCTATTGTTTTATTATACCGCGACGGTTATGCTTAGTGGTCGCGGACAAAACACAATCGTGGACAAAGTGACACTTATTACCGTACTCGAGTCCCCTCAAAATTGGAACAACTTCACATTACGTCCCAATTAAATTAAAGCAAAAGTTAAATTAATTTAACAATTTTCACCGTTAAAAATGTAACGTTGTTATTGAATTCGCAAACCAGCCATAAAATTTAACGAATCGTAATAACGATTGGTCAATCATGTTAAGTGAAGCGTCAGTTTGTTATATCCATCGAGAGATATTATTGAAAATTCGCGATATAGCCAATATTTATCATATGTGTTGTAAATATTAACTTACTTTAAATAAAACTACCTATCTTTTCGATTTAATTTGCGGATTTATTTTGATTTTTACTTCTTGACGTTTCGAATGCCTAACCAAACACTTTGGAAATGTAATATCTGCAAAACATCTAAAACGTACTTTCCTAATATTTACCCAAATTTTTGACATTGCGGTTATAACTATTTATTCAGTATTTTCGATGTTTTACTATTATTTTGATTTTTTACTCTCGTCGTTTCAAATAATTTACAGCTAAAAGTGAGGTTTTACGTTTTTGATGTATAAAAAGTCATAGTTATTACATTACACCTAAAACAGAAAAAAAAACAATATTTGAACAAGTTCGAACGGACATACTATACATGAAAATAGTTTTACGAAACATATTTTTCATTAATTAACCGACGAAATCTAAATATTCACTCATAAAATATACAATAATACGATATTTTAGTCAATAGTGACTTGAAAATTTCCGGGATCGTGTATCCGGGAACCCGCCGCTCGCGACGGCCGCGGCGGGACTGCTTTCCGTCTTCCGGATTCCAACAACGTATGAAATATTTCATAGTAGCTACTGTGCTATTCCGTTCGGTTTGTATTATGAAATGTGATTTCGCTTTTAGATTTAACTTAACTAAGTTTTTATTTTACAATTATTATAAAAAAAAAACTAAATGTGATCAAAGCTGTACACTAAGTATTTTTCAAAATATGTTTAAGCACAGGAGAAAAGCAATTTTATGGTAAAAAATTGATAATATTGTGTATAGGTAGATATATAAAGAGTATTTTATGACCGTTTTCATAATTCAATCTATGTCCTTGTTAAATGTTACCAAAATCTGTTCATGGGATTTAGGTAACAAAGTTTTCGATAAATCCAAAATCACAGCTTAATTTTCTTTTTCTATGCGCCCCCTTTACTATACCGTCTTATACATGTGCATGTATTTATGTATAGAATTCAAACAGTAAATTGTGTATTTGGTATAGACCAAAGGTGGAATATTTGTATTTATAATACAAATACAATTTTTTAACTGAAACGAAAGTAGGTATGTTCGTGTGTTCTGTACAACAATTTCCATAAAGATAATAAAATAAGGTCCTGTCCTCAAAGTCCTGTTAGGACTGCGTATAGAGTTTCTATTAATTATTTTAAAAAAGATCAAAAAGTGTATTGATCTTTTTTATAATATCGGAAAGTCTATGAATGATTGAACACTTAAAAACCGTATATTATTGAAATATTTTATAGATATTACAATATAACTTTAACAAGTACTAGCGTACGTTTGAGTACGTTTTGACGATTTGTCGTTTTTTATATTTTTTTCGTGAATTTTTTTCCGATTTTTTAATAGTTAAAGTAAAGTAGTGAAAATCGGTCCAGCCGTTCTCGAGTAATAAGTGTTGTAAATAACCCAACTTTGTTATCCGTACTATTTATTTATTATTTACGGATCTGGATGTTTGGCACAAAATAGATTATAGTCTGGAAGAACACAAAGGCTACTTTTTATCCCGGAAAAATGTACGATTCCCGTGGGATAGGTTTGTTTTTGTTTTCCTAGAGGCGAACCAACCCAAGCGAAGCGAGGGTGAGCCGCTAGTATATATATATATATATATATATATATGTGTATGTATATATATATATATATACACACACACACACACACTATGCTATAAGATTTAAGGTTGAACTAATTGAAAACGTACGGGCTGTTGAAGTATGAACAATGGACATGCACTCGCATGCAAGGAAAATAATAGGTACATTCGCTCTTATTGTTGTAAAGATTTTTTTATAATATCCGCCCCTTTCATATCTGTGATGTATTGTGTGTAAGGTTTCGCTATTTTAGTGTATAATACAACAGTCATTAATTAATTATACCTACTGGCAACACTTACGACGCGAATGCACCAATTACTGATACCTTTATATATCAGGCAGTTAATAAATATTAAATGGACAGACTAGAAAAACAAAAGGCAATTGGTGGTTGGGGAGTTAACATGGGTGACTGCTATCCGTGTTTTTTTTACTGGAAAAAAGAAATAAGTAAATATTGAGAATAAGTGTTTTCTAATAAATTTTAAGAAAATCTAGTTAAAATATATAAGTTTTGAAACATAATGCTGACTTTTCCTGAGATATCTTAGAACAGTAATATAGCTTATATATCAGAGTATAACATTGGTTATGATTTAAAATCTGATAACAATACGACGAGGGGAAACGCCGGAAAAGCTTTTATATTTATATATCCAATACTAACAATCACTGTACGAGCATCGAGCCCGCGATCTGCCTCCACTATACATACCAACTAGATACTTTCTTTTTATATAAAATTATATAAAAATCTCTATAGGTTTCGTGAATAATAATTTACTTGAACATAAAAATAAGGTTTCGAATAAATTTCATTATTTATAGGGGATGTGATGTTTCTCGAAATCACGGAATCGGTGGGATTAAAGGATAACGATTTTTGCTTCATGACACGTAGCGCAAACGATTTCACCCATAATAGCGTTTCTATCGAAAGTAAATAGACGTATTTTGACTGGAACCAAAAAAAAATTAATGGATGTTTTGTTCTACACGAAATACGTGATACGTATATAGATAATATAATCCTTATTAATTACCATTAATCAGATATAGTATCTTGAGCCTCATATACTTACATAACGAGTATGTAGATGATAGGGCAATTTAAAAAAAATATATAAAACATTCTCTTTAAAGCCACTAATTTATTTATTTCGATTGTATTATTTATTACTTCTCTATTTTTATCTACAAGCGATATTAAATATAGTAATAAAGAAAATATGTTTCAAAGAAATATCTATACAGATAGATAAAATTGAAGTGACTGTTAGTAATGTCAAAATAACAGCTTTTTACTAAATGCATACGAAATTATATTTATTATTACAGTACTTATAAGAAAAACACAGTTTTTTAAATGTTTGTCTGTCTATCTGTTTGATCCGGCTACTCTCCGAAACGGCTTGACTGATTTTGAATGGACTTTCACTGGCAGATAGCTGGTGTTATAAGGAATAACTTAGGTTATTTTTATTTTAGAACAAGAATTGGGGTTTCGCTTAAAAAAATTAAAACGCACCTAGGGACGCACTTGAGCGAAGCGAGGGTACGCCGCTAGTTAGTAAATAAGATACTCCTTCAATAATGGGCACTCTATAGCTAAACTCGATAAAGAGCCTAATGCTATTTCGACAGGAATAGATTGCCTTCCTAGCAGGTCTATGATATGACATCAAAGTATGTATCATGGTAGTCAGAGTAGCACTGGTGTTTATGTCGGAGCTAGCAGAATCGATTTCCGTACGTTGTAAATGTTACTATTAGTTATTTTATTATTTAACCAAATTCAATATAGCCATAACGAAAACAGTGTTTTTTTATCTATTATGTCTAAACTGTTAAGATTTCATTATAAAAGTTATACCTAATCACATAACAAAGCGATTCACAAGGAGTTAGAAAAAAATTCTATTATTCTCAGGGCCACCTAACTACTTTTTATTTCATTTTTATAAAGTATTAAATACATACATAATTTGATGTTCGCTTAATTAAAGGCAGTGGTAGCAAAGTGGTAACGCGCTCGCTTGGGAAACCGAGTGAAGCGAGTTCAAATCCCGGGTCTCGCACCTCTGATATTTTCATGTGCGAATTATTTCCAACATGATTACCACGTATCTTAACGGTGAAGGAAAACATCGTGAGGAAACCTGCATAGCTGAGAGATCCTAGCAAGTTTTCAAAAGACATGTGAAGTCCGCCAACCCGCACGTGGACAGAGTAGTCTGCCTGAACTCTCCCGATACAAAATATCAAGTCGGTTTAATGCCTACGTCAAAAAGGAACAAATTATAATATTATAGTAAAGGGAATAGTATAGTGATTTTAATATTTTATTGTACGAGCTAGCTTTTTCCCGCTGCTTTGCTCGTGTAAATGGAAGACTAAAATATTCTATGCGTCCAAACACCATTGTGTATGAATTTTTATAACGATCGGTTGAATGCTGTAGAAGTTAATGAGCCCTGTAGTAGCGAGTTACAGTAAAATGAATAACATAAAAACCTATACCATGTAAAACATTTTACTTATCAAAATATCAAAATAATCGGTAAATAAATTTCGAAAATTTGGGGTGTTGCTCGAACGAAAGTTTTATTTAATAATATGTTTTGTTAGTACATGAAAAAAGCTAAAGACGGAAAAGTACTAGGGGAAAAAGGTGTGAAAAACGTAAGAGAAAATTGCTTTAGTTGAACTCATTACAGAAGTTCATTAATCAACCTAATAGATATTTCATTTTATAATTATTTTCTTTGTTGCGTGGTTTGCATTATATGCTCGAAACGTTAAAAGTATACAAAAAAATATGTTGCTTCGATTCTAAGAGCTATTGCAAGTTGACATTTATATAACTAACTAGCAGAACCCGCGGCTTCGCTCGGGCTAAGAAACTACGAAAAATCTTTGAGAAGGTAGTTTCATACAAACTTTCATCCTCTATTTCAGCCTCTTATAGGCTGAATTTCTAAAAACGGTAAAATACGTATTTTTTTAATTTTATTGAAGACCATTAATACCAAGTTTCAAGCAATTCCGACGATAAGTATTTTTTTGGATTGCATTATAACGTGTTTTCCCGTGGGAATGACATAGTCTACCGCATTAAAAAGTATCCTATGTCACTCTCCAGCCCTCCAACTATCTCCATACAAAAAATCACGCCAATCCGTCACTACGTTTCGACGTGAAAGAAAGACAATAAACAATCAAACAAACAAACACACTTTCACATTTATAATATTAGTATGGATTACCTTGCAAATGTAAAATTTACATTTTTTATCTATTTCGTAGCAAATGGTCATACGTGCTATATAAATACATTTATTCTTTCAAAAAATGTGAAAAAAATTATACCTGTTTTTCACATTTTGATAGTCTTAAATTGAGTCAAAAAAGAAATAGAGTTTTAATTACAATAATTAAATGAAAGACAATACACTAATTAAATCCACTTAGGATTGTAGCATACGAAATGAACAATTTACACTTATGAGCTTCAGAGAATCGTATTACAAATTCCATACTTTCATAAGGCTACCATGACAGCGCAAGCTTCAGCCGTAACGGCGAACGATGATGTTCTCCTAGCCGATTCCGGCCACGGCGGCCAATCTCATTGAAACTAGCCAACTGCGCAGGAGACATTATAGTGCACAAGTGTACGCGCAGACACAAGGGCACTCTCTATTGCTGTTACACTCATACTCCGGGGGGACGACTACTCGACACAACCAGTGAGAGTTAAGGCGCAGGACCGACTGCTTTACGTGCTCTCCGAGGCACGGGGGTGAAACACCGCCAACTTCCCAACTCCGGGCTGTTACTGAGACTTACTATACAGAAAGACTCAATAACTAAACTTGGCACGACCCGGGACTCGAACCCATAACCTCCGAGTGTGCAGCCGTACATGCTAGCCACTACACCACCGAGGCAGTTAAAAATGGCGAACGATAACAACTGGTATAATAATATTTTTAAGATCTACTACGTTAAAAACTATTTGTTACGTTATTATGAAATTTTTGTGTAATAATATAACTTTCAATAGTTTAACGGTTAGTATTGAATACATAGACTATATATTATATGATATAATACATAACCTATAGCCGTCCTTAATAAACGGTTTATCTAATGTAAAAAGTTTTTTTTAAATCGAATTCTTGAGATTAGCGCATTTAAACAAACAAACAAATAAAAAAGCTCTGCCACTTTATAATATTACTTATTACTTTATAAATTACGGTTTTTTTACTTATGTCTCCTAGCATAAATTACTTCTCAAATACTAATTATTATTTATAACTAAGTTAAGTAGTAAGTTAATAAGTGCAATTGTGTCAACATATAAAATTAAAAGCTTGTAAAGTTTATTATTTATTATAATAATATTAGTAATATTAATTATTTTTGAAATCCAAATGAAATAATTTATTTTCGAGTAAAATAAATAAATCGGGGGCATTACATTTCTAAAGTTGGAGAAGTAACTTTGGTTCCGCCAAATGATGGAATGATGGGTATGATAAAAACTAATATTCACGTATTAATAAGAAAACAAGTGAGTTGCCATGACTTCGTCTTTGTTAATCCTAGATACTTAATATTATAATCCTATAATTATAATATTATAATATTTAATATTATAAATGCGAAAGTTTGTGAGGATGTATGGATGTTTGTTACTCTTTCATGCAAAAACAACTAAACTGATTTTAATGAAACTTTACAATAATATAGCTCATACATCACAATGACTTTCTAATAATAAATTTCTAAGAAATCTATTGTTAACTGACACGCCGGCGTGTCCGCGGTCGTGGAGGGATTAAAATCTTTGCATAACATAATATGTGGGTTACTGGGTCGTTAACGTCTAAATTTGAATCTCTATTATGACCATGATTGCTGTAAAACATTCGAAACATGAATAACCGAAAAGATAAAATTTTCACAAATATTTTATAATGAATAATCTATAACTTAAAAACTGACTCATATTTTTCAGGAAAAACTCCACACTAAGGATAGAAATATTGCTTTAGGAAAAAAAATGGCTCTATTGAATATTATGGAAATCATAGGTCTGTTATGACCTATATTTGAAGCATATGTAATTCGAAATACTTGTTGGACTCAGCTGAATGGAAATTTCGCTATAGCTTTGTTCTTTTTTGTTTTTCTTTTTATTATTTATTATAAATAAAAATAATCCAGAACATTACTTAAATAGCAATTCTTATACTTATTACCGAATACTTCATATTTAAAAAAGGTAACTTCATATACATTTATTATAAAATTGTGCATTGTCTAAAGGTATAAATATAATAAAAAGGCAGAGTTCGTTTGTTTGTTTGTCTGTTTGCTTGCTTGATTATTTTTTTGAACGCGGTAATCTCAGGAACTACTAATTCGATTTGAATAATTTGAATCTTCTTGCATTAGATAGCCCGTTTATTGAGGAATGAAATATGAAATAATAATAGAAAGAAAAAATGATATCGAATATCTTTTGTCCCCTGAAAATAAACGCCCTTAAAGCCCTAGAAAAAAGTTTTATGGGCACTTTAGTTTGATTTTTCTGTATAAAAAAGAAAAGTCTCTTGTTATATGAGAGACGAATGCATTAACAACATTATTTTTAATAACGGACAAATTCGTGGATTATATTATAATACGTACATATATCAACTAGTGTATAACACCTACTTGCGTTTTAACGTTTAGTATTGATTTCTCAGAGATGAAAGATTTTCCCGCAATAAAAAGTATCCTATATATTGATCCAGATACTCAGCTTTCATCACATCAAATTTTATCAAAATCTGTTCCGTGGTTTTCTCGTAATGCGTTCCTAAACAGACCGACAGACACACATTTTAAAAAGTATAGATTCGGCCTCTGTATCGATGCTAATGAATATTACGATAAGATTTCCCAAAAAATATTTAATGTACAGATACAACTCAGTTAGTTTCTAGTGTACTGTAATGGACTTTTCAAGTAATTGAATTGAGTGTGCCACTTGTTACTCCTACCGTTTTGGCAATCCACTATCTGAATATATCTGTTTCAAAGCACTTCGTTAAATAGGAACTTGATAACTCACACTGATTTTCTATTCAAATATAATACACTACAATAATACATAGGATATCAACATTATTCCATGTACATTTTTTTAAATTTATATTTGTCATATGGGAATAAAATTTTCTCTAAATATTTCAATTTTACAACCCGTAGAATACGTTTTATTTTCATGACGGCGACAGTATGTTAGTATTTGTAGTTCATTAAAATGTAAGCTTCAGCCACTTTAACATTTTCATGTCACGCTTTTAACGTTTTTTACTAGTTTCCTTTTTATAGTTAGTTACACGCTTTATTATAAATTGCTTGATTAAATTTAAATGAGCAATATAAATTGAAGTAAAAATATTTCTTAATCACTTCATTTAAATATTTTTTTAATTATTCGTCATTTGTAGCTATTTAATTAATTTTAAATAATTTAACTTTATTACAAATTTAATACATTATGAACTCATCTTTATAACATTCAGATCAACAATTTTCCTTACAACTTTCAAAACCACTTTACCAAAAAATTTCAGATTTCATCTAAAACTAGCAACTCACCCTCGCTCCGCTCGGGTTCGTTCCTTATTTAGTATAGATTTCTCAGATATGATATATTTTCCCGCAGTAAAAAGTATCCAATATGTTGACCCGGATAACCAGCTAATCTCTCCAGTAGTTTTTTCCGTGATGCGGTCACAGACAGACAGACAGACAGACAAAAATTCTAAAAACTATAGATTCGGCTTCTGTTAATGACTATTTCAATAAGTTTTTCCAAAAAATATTTAATGTACAGATTCGACTCAGAATTTTATTATATGTAAAGATAAATAATAATCAAAATTTTAAGTAGGTATAAAAATTAAAACCAGCTTCAAGATTGACATTATATATTTTTTTATATAAAAGTAAATACATTCCTGTAACATTTACAAGGAATTAGAATGGCTGGAACGTGACTAATCTAATGCACAAGAAAAATCGATTTTGTAAGTGGGCCTGTATATAAAATTTAACCTAAATTCGCACACTGCGTTGTACCAATAAGTATTCAGTAGGCATAAAAATCTTTCTATATACTTATATAATAATTATTAAGACCTCACATCAGATGATTTTTTCTAGCACGGACCTAATATGTATCAGGCCATATAATAATCCACCCCTCTGTTCAAGTGCGGATAGGCGGACTTCACATGTCTTTCGATAAATAGATAAATTCCCTCAGGCATGCATGTTTTCCATCACCGTATAAGCTCACGATATTTTTCTACACCATATTAACTAACGGTAATTATGATGAAAATAATTTGCATATAAAAATACTGGAGGTGAGAGAGAATTGAACCCGCTTCACTTGATTTTTCAAACGAGCGCGTTACCACTGGGCTCCTACTGCTATACATAGGTAATTTTTTAAACACTTTCATTAGCATTACTTGTAACTATGCAGTTATGTCTTGAAAGTCAATATAAACTTACATCTAATTATCGTAACTTTGTAAATACCCTATACCTACTCGTACCATCGCTAAACTAAACAAGCTGAACTCTTAAATGGCTTCTAGTAAAACCTTAGAGTTTCATTTTCATTCTTTGCAGTTTACTTTTATATATTTAAGTATTATATAAAATAAAAACTTTTTAACAAAAAAATAAAAACCGACTTCAAAAAAAGCACTAAAAAGTAAAAAATAACTGATGGGTAGTTTTCATTTACTATACATACCTAATCAAATATTTTCGAAGTCGGTGTGCTTTGCTTTGTATTGGCTGGAAAACGTTAAAAGATAAGTAGTAGCTAGTTTTATATGAAATCTGAAAAGTAACTTGATTTTTTGGAAAATGGTTTTTGAAAGTTGTAAGCAATTTAGGTGTTATGGTGTGATCAAACGAGTACTCCTAATTTATTAATACGCATTATAATATTGCACACAAAAAAGATACTGTTTACAATCATTGAAACCGAATATTATAGATTACCATTACCCACCCACCCACCTACCAATGTTTTCCACCTCTTACAATGCTTTCCTTGAAATTAAATTTTACACATATTTCAATATCGCAACGAGTTAAAACAACCTACAGAATTCAACAAATGTCGATAAACTATTTTAATAAAGTGTAGTCGTTCCAAGAGTTTGGAATTTGCAACAGAAGTAACTAAAATAAGTGACCCGCACTGGCACTAATATCCGACAGAAATCATTTGAAATATCGAGATAAAATAACCTCATATAATACAATCGGATCGGATCGTGTGAAATCGAAGTTTCATAATGTACATCCTGCAGTAAAAGTTACTTTAACTATTATAATCTATACTAATATTATAAATAGGTAAAGTTTGTGAGTTTGTGAGATTGTGAGTTTGTGACGTTGTAGGGGGTAATCTCTGGATCTACTGAACCGATTTAGATGAAATTTGGTAAGAAGATAGTTTGAGACCCTGGGAAGGACATAGGTTATTTTATCTCGGAAATCATCCCTTAAGGGAGTGAAAATGGGGATGAATATTTGTATTGGAAACCAAGCTAGGGACGAACCCTAGCGAAGCGAGGGTGAGTCGCTAGTGTACAGGATAATCTTAGTAGTAATATTTTCGAATAAATAAAGAAGTTTAGCTATTACCAAATTACCAATATTACTGCATAAAATACTCAATTCAGGTTACTTTAAACGAACAAAACGTTGAAATTAACAAGAATATTTAGTGGTTAAGCTATAGATTTCCGAAGCATTATCCGGAGATTTACTTGAACTTGATAGATAGCCTTATTTATCTCAACAAATAACTACTGACTGCGCTAAGCCTTTGAATTATGACCATTCATTTCTGCGCCATAAGGATGTCCAATGGCTGTAAAAATAGAGACGTTTACATTGTATATGTTCCTTTCTACGTAATTTATAGCGCATCTTTATAAATGAAACTGTAAATGTTCGCTTGTGAAAAATCCCACATCTCTGATACATTCGTTCGAGAACATACATAACACATATATTTTTTAGCAATGGCTTTGAATTTTTTTTATTCGATTTTTAAAACATTTTATCCAGATAAAGCCGCGTGTAAAGCCTAATATAAGATAATACAAGATAAAAATATGTACTTATATTTCAAACAATGACTTGAAAATGCAGTATTTATATATTTTCCGTAATTAAAATATATTCTTCGATTGTTCATTACGAGCATTAAATAAAATATCGGCATTGAGAAACAATAGTGAAATTAAAGACAAGTAAACTATAGTAATATAGCGTTCTATAGTTTATTAGCGTTAAGCTAATAATATTTCTAATCCTTCTCTTCTCTCCAGTCCTCGAATAAATTCAGTCCACGTCGAGCTTTTATAAAAGTTAAAATGAAAGTTAAATGATAAGAAGATTCATAAGCTTTCCAGTTGCTGTCATTTGATTGTTAATCTTCTGAGATAAAATAACGACTTGTGAGACGAGTTCATGATGCCGTTATTCTTAGCAAGGCAAAATCCCTTGTGATTTTTCTCGTTCGTGTTAAAGATCGATAAGGATCAAGAAATAATGTATACTTCGTGTAATTATAGCCAGAGGCCGTTAAAGCTGGAAAACTATTCAGCAATAGAGTCTGGAAGTGAAATGGCGCGGTTAACTCAATTTGTGGAGAAGTTTTTATATTATTGTCCTTAATAAATAGTATTTTATTAAGCTTTAGTGGTTACAGATAAAAGTGAAATTGTAAACATTAACTAGACATTACTAGTTATGCGTGATTTATTTTTCTGAAATTATACGTAAATAAAAATCATACTCTTATAGCATATTAGCGAAAGTATAATTTTTTGGAAACTTTTTGATCTCTCTTCTGGCCGGAGAGTGATGTAAAATATACATAAACAAAAATCTGTCTTTATGTGTTTAACAGCATAAGTATCTATTGAGGAAAGTTATAGGCCCTGTAAAGTCACGTTACGATCCTTGGAGAGGAGTTATTACACATCAAACAAACGAACTAAGCGGACACAGCTGCGGGCAAGTTATAGTATAATAGAGCCAACTGACAAACCATTTAACTGACATACTATGCGTTCTGCACATATGTCGATATAAAAACAATAAATATGCCAGCAGCGATCAGTAACAGCTGTCGCGAGCCTTTTAAAAACGATACCTACAAATTGTCACTGAACAATGAAATGTCTTGAAAGTATTGCACTTTTTTGCAATTTTGCTGCTAATGTAGAGAATTCTTTTAAACTAATGGTATATTTTCCTGTCTAGAGGTAGCACACTCTTTTGGGACACCAAGTGAAGCTGATTCGAATCCCGGATACCGCACCTCCGATATCCTCATGTTCAAATCGTTTTCAACCTGATTACAAGTAAAATCTTGAGGAAACCTGCATATCATCAACAATCCGACAAGTTTATGAAACACACATGAAATTCGTCAACCCACCTTTAGCCAGTGTGGTGAACTATGGACTGATCCCCCCCCCCCCCCCCCTCCCCATCCTCGCATTAACCCAAAAGTCCAACCCCACTTTTGGGCGTGGACCCAAAAAGGAGGTTCACACCCAACAAGAGTGGGATGTTAAAAACTTTAAAAAATAAAATAAAACCGACTTCCAGGCACTAAAATGTAAAAAACAACTAAACGGGGGTTTTCATTTAGATTAGATACCTAATCAGATATTTTCGAAGTCGGTGCCAGCCGACGCATAGGAAATCTAATATATTTTGACACGTAAAATATGTACCTATTAGATATTCATATCTTAAAATATTGTCCGCTGATTTAGTGTAGACGTAATAAGCAGGTAAATTCCGACGACAATTCGTTTTTGGAAACTCCTCGTTTTTGGAACCTCCTCGTTTTTGGAAGTCAGTTAAAAAGAGCTTAATACGGTGTATGGTATAGTAAGCTCTTTTTTCACTCATTTTTCACAACAAACATCGCGTAGTAGTAGTAAGCCTTCATAAACTCAATTTTATATAACAGTTACATTTATAAAGAAGCAAACGGGTGGTATTTATTCAGGCAGAAACATTTAACAAGAGTCTGTCAAAGTTTTAAAATGTTCAGTAGTTTAAAATAGTTACTGAGGGAGTTATTTGAAACTACTTGTATTCGCTTTTAGTTAAAAGAGCTTTATAATAATCATTATTATTAATAAAAAATGAAGGCCAAGTTAATGTTAGTAAGTATAAATTATCTGTATTCACTAATCTCTCATGGGACACAACATAATAATATAATTGATTTATTGAAATAAAATGTTGTTATAGCGATAATAGAAATACACTGTGAAAATTTCAACTCTCTACCTATTAAGGTTCATGAGATACAGCCCTCTGACAAACGGACGGACGGACCGCGGAGGCTTAGTAATAGGGTTCCATTGGCACCCTTCGGGTACAGAACCCTAAAAAGTAAGACATAGAATAATATACTCGTAGAATAGATGACGACATCTAGCTGTGGATCGCAAGTGTGATAGGTAAAAAAGCCCGCGTTACAGCGCAGCAGATTTCCGCCTCAGGTCATTTCATATAAGCTGCTTTGATCTAATATTTGTTTATGCAATGTTGCCAACGCGATAGAAATTGTAATGTGAAAAATAAAAGGACCATATTTTTGTATTATATATTGATATATTGCTACATTATCGAGAATTTGCTATTTCTGTTATTATTCAGGTTTAAAACTTACGGAAATAACTATAAACGTGGTTGCTTTCCATGTGATTTTTTAACGACGAAAAAACTTTAAAACAATTTAGTAGTTTCTGGACATAGGTTCAGAAACTACTAAATTGTTTTAAAGTTGAATGACTTGAATACGAAAAAAAAACAACTACTTAATTTTTTTTAACTATTTGACCTTACTTAGGTGTTTACTTTATATGAGTCATATATTTAAATATACTTGCTTTATATTTACCAAATCTACATAAGTATTCTAAATAATAGCCTAATTTCATCGTTTTCTTTGTGTCATAATATATTTATTTTTGCTGTCATGTAAATTTAGTACTTATCATATTTTACCTAACCAATCTCTGTTCTATGGGACGTTGACGTAACACATTATGCACAACTAGCACACTTAAATGTGTAAGCAAAACACAAGAAAATTCAATAGTGAATGACTAAAATTCCCGACGTCTTACATAATATTCCATTTTTATCCTAAAAAAAGGTTTTCTCATATTTGAGATGTACTTGGACAGATATTCATATATTAATTTCATAGTCTTAAGACTACATTACATACATTACATTACATACATTTAGTCTAATCCACAAATGACACATTATAGAATTGATTTATATACACTGAAACGTTATGAAGAGGTAAAGAAGGAGGTTGTCTTTGAAGCTACAGCTTTATCCGACATGACAAATTCCTTCACCAATATTTAGAATAGACCATCAAGATAGACATTATACGTAGGTTTAGGTATAATGTTGTAATGTACATCACCAAAAAGTTATAATATAACGAGACTTACGGGCAAAATTGTCTAATGATAGTAGTAATTAAATACTTAAAAAAAACGACTTCCAGACACTAAAAACTAACTAAACGGGAGTTTTATTCAGGGCTCGGATACCGGTATATTTTTCGAAACGGTTTCGTCTCAAATACCTAAGAAACGATTTGTATTGGTTTCGTTAGAACAGAACGCTATATAAAACGTTTTTGAGCAGGAACAAAATTTAAATCGTTTTCGGATCATAAAATGTTTTTAACCGTTATTTTTCTTATTTTTCTGGGATATCCAGTACAAACTTACGAATAGTTTCATTCACTAGGTGAGCGTGGCTTAGTTTAGTTGTTGCACGTTGAGCGCGGTCGCGCCCTGCGGATTAAACCGGTTTATGAAAACGTTCTCGTTTCGTTTTCGTTCTGAACAAAAAGATGTACATAATAGTTCAAAAAACTATTAGGAACATTTAAAAAACGATATTTTAAGTAACGTTTCCGAGCCCTGGTTTACTGGTTGTGGTTTATACTAGCGACTCACCGTCGCGCGTCGCCCCGCTCGGGTTCGTCCGTGCTTACGTTGTAACGTTCAGTATAGATTTCTCAGAGATTAGATATTTTCCCGCAGTAAAAAGTATCCCATATATTGACCCGGATAACCAGCTATCTTCATACCAAATTTCATCAAAATCCCTCCAGTGGTTTATCTGTGAAGCGATAACAGACAGACAAAATTTCTAAAAACTATAGATTCGGCCTCTGAATCTTTAATAATGTCTATTTCAATAAGATTTTCCAAAAAAATTATTTAATGTACAGATTCAGCTTATTATTACCTATTTATTTATTTATTTCTAATCAAATATTTTCGTATTCGGCGCCAGCAGACAATGCATTGAGATATGAATGTCTAATAGGTAAATATGACAAAGTATGAACTTTAATAATAGTTAAAATATGATATATCAACAATTATTATTATAACAAATAATGTGTTCATTACGACATAACTTTGCTTTGAATTGCATGACACGAACTTTACAAAGACAAATCGGTTAATAAAAGACGGAATTCTAAGGTAAAAAACATTAAAAAAATTACAACCAAATTCCGAACCTCATTTTCTCAAGTCGGTTACAAATACCTTAACACGCTATTTTTAAACTAAAACAAAAATATATATTTTAAACTACACTGTAGTTCTAATTCAAACTGATATAAAATACTATTAGAAGACAGGTGAGTTATTGTGACCATTTATTGAATTAGTAATAGTAATAGCTACGAGTATTTTATCATTCAATGTCTTATGCGGTATTCTCGAAGCAGTTCTATCATATAGAAATATCATTTTGTTGATTTCAAAACCAATCATTTGTTTTCATTTAACTCTAATTGGAGAAAACACCTGTATCTCTTACTTTGCCCACGAACTCGCGAAGAAAATGGCTTCCATCATAACCCATATTATAAAGGCATAGACTAATTTTGTTAGTTTTATTTTTCACAGTATCCCTTACTGTAAAACAGATTAAATCTTTTTAACCCCCGCGTAAATGAGGGGATTTATAAGATAACGTGGGTTTATGTATAACCGTGTGTCTACCCGGGGCAGAGGCTGACTGCTACCGGACGCGTCCCCCGAGTGGCGGATAGGGGAACACCACTCGCGCCTGTTTGGAAGTTGAGTTTTAGTGGGTATGCCGGAAGTCGGGTGGTATCCGTAATAGTATTTCCCAACTGTAAAAAAAAATTACCGTGTGTCTGTGGCATCATAACGCCCAAACAGATGATCCGATTTTCATGTCGTTTTTGTTTGAAAGGTGACTTGATTGAGTGTCCATAGCTTAAAATGAAGAAAATACTTTTAGCGTTTGCAGGCTATAAGCTCTTTTCTAGGCGGTAAAAGGATATGAACAACTTCCACAGATCTAATCGATTCGAAAGTTGGTATTCCGTTACTTTAATGAAATTAAAATGATATGGTAACCTAGGCTCGATGCTACAGCGTCACCTGAAATCTACATGATACCTACTCAACTCTACTAAAATACCGCAGAGATATCGATATACCATTGAAATAACCTCAATGAATAGATTATTGTGTTGGGGGTTTTTAAATTTTTAATTTATAAGTTATTTGACATAGACTATATCATACCATACTAATATCATATTATAAATCAAAAGAGATTGGTCTTTTTAAGTACATATATGCACTAATCGCTGGGACTATTAATTCAATGTAACTTTTTTTTTGCATTTTATAGCCTATTTAATGAGAAAGGTCATAGATTACGTCATTGGTTGAGCCATATTAAAATTACGAGGAAATATCATATATGTAAATAGGATCACATAAACACATATAACCCTTACAAATCATTATGGGATTGAAAACAGTTGAAACCTGTTGAAAAAACCTGTGAGACATACATATAAAAAGTAAGGGAATGAGCGAAACGACTTTATTACTCATACATATGGAACACGTCGTGTCATAATTTATTAATATAAAAATATTAATCAGGAAATGTAGGTGGTGCTTCACTATAAATAATATATTTGAGCTTTAATGGTGTTTCGTGTCATATAAACAAGTTTGATGTTTATATTTACTTTATACCGCTCGACATTGAAGGTCAGGGCCAGTAGTGAAGTCAAGTTCACGGCATGTCTTTAGATAACGATGTTTTTGGGTGTAGCGTAATATTTCCCTTTGATAAAGTTGTAATGAATTCTAATTTTTAATACCACTCTATTTTAAAACTGCCCAAGGATAATGGTTTTCGAATGCACCTACACATACGTTTATCATTTGCTCCGCTCCTTAGTCAATAAGTGATTTTTTTGCGCCTAGGAATCAAAATCAAATACCTACTAGAAAAAATACTATCGTAATATGGATATTAAATAAAAGCTACAAAGAACATAAATTACAAATATACTATCTTAGTTCATTTCAAAGTTTCTAAAATGTTGCGTTTTTTAGATTTTTTTATGTAAAACGATTAAAAAAGTTTTTACTGCTATGATTAATTTTCTAATAATTCTCCGAGCCTTCCATCCAAAGAAAGTTGCGCCATCGAAAGTTTCAGAAATGCCTTATCACGTGTTACCGAGAACTTTATTGAAATTACAGAAAATATTAGCCATCGAACAAATGTTTATGAGAAACTTCACGGCGAAGAAAAGACCATCATTTTTCGGCAAAGTTCTTAAACTGCATATTTATGTACATATCTAATATTCGAGACCATAATAATGTATGTATCTTATAACGAAAACACGCGAAAATGAAAAAAAAAAACATAATATATTTATAGGAATCTTCCTTGCAATATGAAATCTGTCATTCCATTTTATTGTTATCAAGCTGTTAATCCTTAGAACGTCTAAGCAATGAGCTTTCTGTGTAATAATGAAGCACTATTCTATATTGAACTTTAGAAACGAACTATGCAAGGATGCAACGGGATTATAAAAAATTGTGAAGTTTTCGCGTCCCAACTATACACGTTAAAAGACTCATAATAATTATGAAAGAATTAAAAATATTATCATCTTTAAACGACGCAATATAATCGTGATATAAGTTACGAATAAGACTTATTATTTATTTATAGGATATAAGGCATAACATATCAGTGTACGAAATGCAGCTCAGACAACGTTACTAAGTTAATGAAGGTCAATGATTTAAAGCAAGGCTGGCAATTTGACAAGATATCATAAAAACTCATAGCTTTCGACGAAAAGCTGTATCTTTAAAGCTTTTTAAAAGCTTTACAAAAGTACAAACTGACCATAATATTCTACAAGATATAAAGTAACTAAACAGGGTTTTTCATTTTAAGGACCCGGAGAGAAGAAAAAGAAGGAGGTACTTTGGGAATCAATGCCAGTAGGTACACTCGAATTGGTTTTCTTAAAAAAGGGTATACTAAAAACAGGACATTATATGGCACTACTTCGAGACTTTCTTTAATAGAATACAATTTATAAAAATCAATATACACGATTTGTGTAGTAAAAAACTTAAAAAAAAGCCGACTTCCAGGCATTAAAATAAAAAAAAAATAACTAAACGGGGATTTTCATTTAGAATATATACCTCATCAGATATTTTCGAAGTCAGTGCCAGCCAATGCAAAGCAAATCTAATATATTTCGAAATGTAAAATACATACGAGTATTTATTTAGATATTCATATCTTAAAATATTGTCGGCTTTCAAAATATAGGTTTTAAAATATTGTTGGATTTCAAAATTTGTCAATAAAATAATAAAAATGCAGTTTGCACACATATTTTAAATTATAAATAAAATCAATTATAAGTTGCCAATCAACTAATTTATGATGACGATGATGATGTTCTCCTGACCGATTCCGGCCACGGCGGCCAATCTCATTAAGACTAGCCAACTGCACAGGAGATATTATAGTGACAAGTGTACGCGCAAACACAAGCGCACTCTCTATTCCTGTCACTCTCATACTCCGGTGGGACGACTACTCGACACGACCGATGACGACACAGGACCGACGGCTTTACGTGCTCTCCGAGGCACGGGGGTGAAACGCCGCCAACTACCCAACTCCGGGCTGTTACTGAGGCTTACTATACAGAAAGACTCAATAACTAAACTTGGCCCGACCCTGGACTCGAACCCAGGACCTCCGGGTGCAGCCGTACATGCTAGCCACTACACCACCGAGGCAGTAAGAGTTTTTTTTCCAACTTATTTATGAATTACTACTAAATTAATTGAATATAAAGTGCAACTATTTTAACTATTTTATTCTTAGAACTGGAATTTTTATTTTAACAGAACCAATTTAACAGAACCTGCGGCTTCGCTCACGCTAAAACTACAAAAAAAACTGTAAAAAGGTAGGTCATACAAACTTTGATCGTCTATTTTACTCCTTATGGGATGAATTTCGAAAAATGCTAAAACACGTATTTATTTAATAGTATTGAAAAGCATTAATTCCAAGTTTCAAGCAATTCTGATCATAAATATTTTTTGAATTGTATTATAACGTGTTTTCCCGGGGGAATAAGATAATCTCCCGCGGTAAAAAGTAGCCTATGTCACTCTCCAGCCCTCCAACTATCTCCATACAAAAAATCACACGAATCCGTCACTCTGTTTAGACGTAAAAGGACAAACAAACAAACACACTTTCACGTTTATAATATTAGTATGGATATAGATATTTACTTAACTTATATAATTATTATAACTTCTAACTGATGATTTATAACTGTTCTTCTAAAAATTTTTGGTTACAAAGCTTAAATCTTACCTTTTAACAACAGCATAAGTTGCGCCGACTGTCAATCCAAGATTAAAAGCACTCATCCATAACAGAGACATGACTACAACTTAATAAAATATCATAAGAAAATTCATTTATTGCGACAAAAATTCATTTCATCATTTCATTTTATGAGATTTATAAAAATTATATAAGAATAACTTTTTCGCACAAAACAACCAACAAATTTATTTCTTTTTTTTATTTACAAAAAAGTTACGCTAGTAAAGGTACACGGTTGTTCTGCCAAAAAAATCCCTAAAATAAATATTCAAGCCGTACACCAATAACAAATTTATTCGAGATACAACACTACAAATCCGATTGTTTAAAAAGCACTTTAAAATGCATTCAGTTTATAACTTGTTTTTCAATAGCTGTACTGTTCCCCGCAAATATTTTCAAACGAATGATCGAGACTCGAGACTATCTCGCTAGGTCCTACAATATAAGTTCTCCCCGCTACTTCCCTTTAACTGTAAATGTACGTTTAAGTAAAATTTACTTATATAATGTAATCTAATAAAATAATGCAGGTTTAAAAATATTTTAAAATCATCTATATCTAATGCACGTTTTAAAACGTTTTCTGATACACTTTTTTCTATTATATTAAAAAAGGGTAACAAACAGTAGGAAATATTACATGATATTTTTGAATTTCTATACAACCAAATTTTCACGGAATTTAAGCTTTATTTTATATATACTTACTTGTATTTTTTAACTTTTGTTTGAGGAATGTTTGAAACAATTAATTTTACAAGTCATATTAACAGTTATTGCTTCTTTAGGTCTGTTTAAATATATCTCACTGAGATTTTTCACTGGATACAGTAATGCAGATATATTTTACTAGGGACGTGCCCTATATCCCTAACTAGTATCTTTTAGTAACGATTTGCAAATAATTCATTACTGAAACCACTTGATACACCAAAAATAAAAAGTTAAATTCACTCTGCGTCCCAAAAAATATTTATCTCTTTGCATTAAGAGATAAAAAAAATTAAGTTTAAAAAAAACAAATATTACATAAGTATCTACGTCGAAAAAGCGATAACATTTTGCGTCATTAAAAAAATATGCTGTATTTTATAAATAGCTACAAATGTTTTAAAATTTTTTTGTATAATTTAATATCGTCGGCCTGCGATTTTACATATGTTCACATTTTATTTAATTCACAGTGATTAAATATAGCCATCATACAAAATTTAACTTGTTGTTTAGTAACTTTCAATTTCAGTTAAAATCTAATAAAATAATCATTAAAGTCGTAAATAAAATAAAATCGAAAAATGCGAATTTATTTGCTTGTAATATATCTGCCTATAAATATTAAAAATGCTATATAAACCGAAAAGTATTACTAAGTGCATTTACTATATACTTATTGTTGCGTTATACTTTTCCATACATATAATAAAATTGTAAATAAACCGAATCTGTACATTAAATATTTTTTGGAAAATCTTATTGAAATAAACATTATTATCGATACAAAGGCCGAATCTATAGTTTTTAGAATTTTTGTCTGTCTGTTTGTCTGTCTGTTACCGCATCACAGAAAAACCGCTGGAGGGATTTTGATGAAATTTGGTATGGCGATAGCTGGTTATCCGGGTCAACATATAGGATACTTTTTACCGCGGGAAAATATCTCATTTTTGAGAAAAAATACAAAAACTGCAATGTAAGAGTATACTAATATGTCCAACCTACGAATATGGTTTTTGGTCATTTGTACGCAGGCGGAGCCGCGGGTAATGCTAGTCTTAAATAAACGCTGCGAATATACTAAAAAAATTATGCAATTAAATCGTAAGGTGAAGAAGCTGAAAAAAATAATGATCAAAGGTTAACAAGTAGCAAGGACATTAGCATTTATAGGTTATATGTACTTGGTTTTATTTTATTTATTACTAGTTCGCATGGTAAGCGAGACGGAGAGAGAGGGTAGCCAATACCAGTCTCCCTAATGCAATTTATGCTCTAGCCTTCGACGAAATATTTTCAGAGGTTTAAGAGCGAAAATGTAAAATCAAACAGACATTATCTAACCATCAAAATAATATTAGTGTAAATTGTATCAACCACTTGACGCTTGAATAATAAAGTAAATATTTTATTACAGAAGAGAATTATTTTAATACATACATGACAATAATAATGCTTGGCCATGGCCTTTATTTTTAATTAAATACGTATAAATTATAGTTTTCAGTGTTATTTTTATTTATTCGAAATATTAACAATATTAACTCTGGGAGAAAACCGATATTTTCATGTACGAATAATTTCCAACATTATTATCTACCACGAAGATGAAGGAAAACATTGTGAGGAAACTAGCGCGTCTAAGGGAACAAGTTTTCGAAAGACATTTGAAGTCCGCCAACCTGCATGCCCTGCTATAGCTTTATCGACTTCGTATTGAAGGGAGGCCCGTACCCAGCAGTGAACTTAAGAAAGGGCTGAGTATACATACAATACATATTCGAAATAGCCCTAGTTTGTATATTGGAATTTAAAACATTAAAAACAAATAAAAAACAAAGAAACCTCGTTTCTCATGACTACCCAACATGTAAACTCTTACCACCCTATGTGTAAGAAGATTAAGCACTTTTTAGTTTTATAGTAACTTAGCGTTTGTGACATCTGTAGCAAAGTCTAGGGCATGTGACCTCTGAAACATTCATTTTGAATATTTATTTGAGAAGGCGATGCTTTCTGTTTAAATAAAAAAAAATTGTTGCCTATGTATTTAGGAATATTTAAAAAAAAATAATATGACCACGGCAACATGTTTTTATTATGTAACTTAAATAATAAAAACAAATTGACGTGGTCGTCTTAACCTAATAAAAACATTAGAGTAGCCAATATCATTTTTATAACAATTTCGTTTTGAATTTTCTGAGTATTAAGGGATACTTTAAATATAAATAACAAGTACAACTACATTAAATTGTTTAAATAAAATCCTATATAAAATATGCAAAGAAAGACAATCCATTAGATTTTTTCTCCTGTTTGACAATCGATTTTCTTTTTTTTTAGTAGATTGACGAGCTTTAGTGTAATCAATAAAATAAATGATTATGGTCGAAAATTTAGCCACTAGGCGAACACTCGAAGATATAAAACAACCACTAGTAAAGTTTTTAAGTAAGTTTGTTTATATGATAACGTATAATAGTTTTAGCTTAGTACTACTTTAGAAGGCTATAGAATATACACTACCTAAAAAGTTTATAAATTGGTATAACGTATCATGTCAAGTAAGCAATAAAAAAATGATTAATTTCTACATACAAACAGTATCTTACCAACTACAACTATATATTTTTTATCCTTAGAGTTCATCAATCAGAGAGTGTATCTTATCTAATATATTTAAATGAGCAATTCTTAAATCGCAAGATTAACAATCTTAGGTGTCCGGGTTCGAAACCCGGTTATTTTTACTTTTTTTTGTATTTATTCTAGATTTTTTTTAAAGAAAATTGTACCTTTGGCCAAAAACTCCGAACGAGACTCGGTGGCACAGGTACTATGTATTATATAATCAACTATTTTATTTGCATATTAACGTATTCTGCTCTGTACCTAATGGTAGCATATGGATAAAACAACTGCAAGTCTTGCATCGTACTGTTCCTTATTGAAAATATTATTGCAAGGCGATAGACAGTCAATATGTTTACATCTCACGTAAGCTTAAAAAGCTCGTTTTTCCCCTACACAGTACATTTTACAATTTCTGGATCAACACTTTCAAAGTTTAAATTTAATTTTAAAATAGCAGAACGTATACTTTTGTTACATTTTATTGGGGTTTCGTATATAAGCTGTAATTCATACAAAGTTTCACTTCGGTTAGATATAACGATTGGTCAAGTAAGAGTCGGAATCGCCCTAAGAATATATGTACATGTGTAAATCTTTATTT
The DNA here is from genome assembly GCA_951806755.1 of Brenthis hecate. Lineage (NCBI taxonomy): Eukaryota > Metazoa > Arthropoda > Insecta > Lepidoptera > Nymphalidae > Brenthis > Brenthis hecate. Next base: position 7,591,636 of record OX638249.1, read on the forward strand.
AACGCCCTATTTTATTTCGTCTTGGTAGGGAACCCTTGGGACGCGATACAATGCAATTCACACTTGACCGATTTTATTATAAGGGTATTTTTTATATATTATATTATTACTTTAAATACTATAAATGGTATAAGCTAATAAGAGGCTAGCTAATAAGAAGTTAAAAACATTAATAAATACTTTAGTATTTAAATTTACTAATATTTTTAATATATTTTGGGATATTTACACAGCACCATCTTATTCTTGTGTTACGGATACCAGATAGTTGATACACTACATATATATATAACTTTAAATACATACGTATTATAAATATAAACCGCAAGACTGGAATAGAAACATTCATGCGCATTACACAAATGAATGCTCCAAGCGGAACTCAAGCCCGCGACCGCTGGCACAGCAAGTAGGGACTCTACAAACTAATCCAAACGTGTCGTCATCATCATTATATCTTATTATATATTATTATATTTTGGATTTGTAACGGTTATAGTATTTAATACATTATCCCCTTTCTAAGCATTAGATACATATATCTACAATTATTTAGCTTATTTTTGTAGTAATATAATATATAATTTTATAATAATATAACATATTCATAATACACTGCTTTTAATACAAAATCCATATTTACATAACTTTATTTTATTCTTCATTACCTCTCCTAATATGCATGAGTGACTTGTGTAGTCGCAGATTTTACTTCCTTTAGCACAAAGCTCTTGTTCATATAAATTTCTATATGTGTATATGTATATGATTTAGCCGCAACAAAAGGCTGTTGGAAATAATCAATTGAAATAAAAAAAAAATTTTTACGGATTTTTCCTAGATTTAGTGTACTTTTTTGTTGCTGACATTTCGAATGTTTTATAGCAAAGATAGTCACAAGAGAGACTAAGTTAAAACTTAGTCTCTCCCGGTTGCATTATAAATAGCAAAGTACAAACATAAAAGCAAAGTAAAATAAAAACGCCAAGACATCCGACAACTATCCTTATTTAAAATATATGGGGATTCTGAGATTCATTGACATAACTTTTTATTTATGGACCGATTGAAATAAAACAAATACCAAATGTTAAGCGAAGCTTACTACAATACATTATAGAAAACCGCACTCAAATCGGTTAAGCCGTTTCTGAGATTACCGCGCACAAACACACACATAAACAGACAAAAATTCTAAAAATCATTGCTTTGGGTTCTTATGCATTAATAAAGAAACCCAATAATAGTTTTTCTCAAATATCTTCAATGTGCAGACAGCGATCAGTTACAGTTTTTTTATTATATCACTACATAGTATAAAACAAAGTCGCTACCCGCTGTCTGTTTGTCCCTATGTATGCTTAGATCTTTAAAACTACGCAACGGATTTTGATGCGGTTTTTTTTATTGATATAGTGATTCAAAAGGAAGGTTTATATGTATAATACATGCATATTATAGTACAGAAAAGCCGAGAAATTCAAAGATTTGTATTCCATACTAACCGTTAAAACGTACCTAAGGACGAACTCGAGCGAAGCGAGGGTGAGTCGCTAGTGTATAATATAGATATCAAATGTTCTTAAAGTAGGTAAGTAACCAATACCTACATATTGATTTTATACCTATAAAAGAAATAAGTAGTATTATATGTAATAAAGTAAATTTATTTGTTTGTTTATATTTATTATCATACTACAGAAACGATTTTAATAATTGTTTTAGTTAAAGTAAAATTGTATATAAAAACAAACAGCTAACAACAAAAGTATTTTGTAAATGTTTAAAACTTCCCGTTAGACGGAAGGTAAAAAATCGATTCAATCTCGTTGCACTTTTGTGTTAGTTATTCTTCGGCCTGGCATTTCCCGGCCTACGTGATCTCTTGCACGTATCACTAGACGAAAATTTACATTCACTGCAACAACTAGCTGCTCACTGTTGCTTCGCTCGGGTTCGTCCCTAGGTACGTTTTAACGGTTAGTATGAAATAGATAAACTATACATTATACATATGATATATAGCCTATATCCTTCCTCAATAAATAGGCTATCTAATGCAAAAAAGATTTTTTTAAATCGCTTTAGTAGTTCCTGAGATTATCGCGTTTAAAGAACCAAACTCTGCCTCTTCATACTATTAGTATAGATTTACTATTTGCTTGAAAATATCTCGGAGTAAATCATATTGTAGTGTTACTTAAATTAATTATGCGTGGTTTAAGAAAAAAATAGTACTATCAATACACTCTATGGAGTGTATAATATAATATTATACACAATGAATAAAGCATCGCTTCATAGAAGTGAAATTATACCTAGTCTCTACTAGGTGTAGAGCAATATAATAGATCCATTGCATTAAAGCGAGATTTTCAATTCTATATAATTAATATAAAAATAATAATTTATAATAAAATATATTTCTGATATAATATAAATACTAATAACTATCAACTAGGTATGAAATTTTGAAATAAGTTAATTTGAATTATTGGAATTTGATAAAAACAATATGAAAGCGTCACTTTTTTAAATGAAACTAAATATATATATTTTTTTAAATTCCACTACAGCTGCCTTACCCGGCTTAAGTAAACTTTCACTGATCCCTTTATCACTGTCATGCCAGATATTCAATGTTTGTTAAACATTAAAATGCAAATCTAGCTGGCTTTAATGTCTAACATCGGAGCCACCCATGGTTATCTATAAATTTCTTTATTAGTGGTAATAAATCATAGAAACAAAATCATCATTGCGAATATATTTCGTGTACCATTCAAGTGAAGATATAATCGTTTGATTAGAAAACTTATGATTTTTTGAATTATGCATTGTATATTATTTCATGTATCGGGAGATAAAGTTTATGCCATTTCTAGTATTTAGTTGATCGAAAAAAAACCATAATATTCATTGGAATGTCTACTTTTTTAATCATTGACAAAAAAATACTCTTGTCTAGTTTCCGCTTTGGTTTCAGGACTGCGACAGTATTTTGCAACATATTTCCGCTCTAAAATCGAAACTGGAACAGCGTAAACTAAGTAAGCCTAACAGTTGTAACCTATTTCACTGGTTTTTTTAATACATGAAACAAAGTAGGTAGATTCTTGTTACAATTATTCTGAGTTCATGTGGGACATATGTATATTATATGATAATATTGGTAAAAATCCACTCTGTTTCCCTTTTTAGTTAACGGTTCTAAGTGTAAATTGAATGTTTGTTTAATCCATCAATTTCAAAATTTCTTTCGAAAGGAATTAAATATATAAAAGGGATTTTATTTATAGATTATCTATGGTATAAATATTAATGTCAATATTTGTCAATATTATTAACAAAAAAAAATAATTTATATGGCTAACGCTGGCTAATAACTATTTATATCCATTTAAAACGTACCTAGCGACGAATCCGAGCGAAGCGAGGGTGAGCCGCTAGTTATAATATATAATACATAAATGGTTATAGATTAGTAAAAGAATTACTTTATAATTCTCTAAAACGACACCTATATTTCTTAGGAACAAACACATTGTCCGACTCTACACAGCGTAGAGCTAGCTAACTACTAAGTATTACACATAGATGTCGCTACGACACTTCCTTTTTTACGTTTGCACCTTGCAACACTAGATGGTGAAACTAATACGATTAAAAAATAAAAATTATTATTAGTTATAAAAGATGTGTTTATAATTTATCCCATATAAATCTCCATAAAAAGTTTGTCTAAATAGAAAATAGAAAAAAATACCTTATTAGAAATCTTATATATAAAAAACAATCGTTTGTCTGCTTAACTCATTTGCGTTACTTAACTGTATCATTTATTACTGGCCAGTTTTTGTGTGCACATTCGCGATAATTTCCGATCTATAATATCCAATAATATTAACACCTCCAGGTAAATTTCTATAAAATTAATTAAATTTCTAAGAAATCTTTTATTAACTGTAACGCCGGCGTGTCCGCTATCTTTGAGGCATTAATAGTGTCAAATAATCTGTGATTTATTAATATCGGTACCATAGGTACGAATCGGTGACATCTAGTGGATTGGTTGTACATATATATAAGTTAAGCTTTGTCTTGTCATATGGAGCTATGATATCAATTGAGGTTTCGAGTACGAACCCATGCGTGCCAAGTTAGGCCATGCAAAGTTATTGCTTTGTTATAGTGAAGAAATATTTAGTTCTGCCTGAAATTTGTAGTTAGCGGTGTTACATCCACGAACCGGCAAACACTTAGTTTTCAGACCTTCATTTAATCTATTTGTGATCAAACCGAATAAGAGCTACCGCGCTTGAATTCGCCGAGAGGGACGCTAGTGTAGAGTGAGGTTGGCGAGCTTTTCATCGCGGATCTTCACTAATTATTCATGATTATTGTAAACATTGTACGATTCCTGATTAATTATGGCAGACAGGGTACGGCTCAACAAATGTTATTGCTTTAAAAGATAAGCTGAAAAAGTGAATATATTATCTATCTGGATATTATACATATATCAATTAATTATTTTAAACAATGTCCCGATAAATTGGTGCCACGCAAACGATTACTATTATTATATTAAAATGGCCCTGCCGCACAAACAAATACTCTATAACGAAAGCGATAGATTCTTATTCGCCAGTGGCGCCAACTGGTGCCACCAAAAACGATAGCCCTCATTGTCATCGACTTTCACGTCGGGGTCACCAATTTAGTGTATGTTGTTAATAATGCGTGTTCACTATAGTTAAGTATGCAGATGGATAATCAAATGTCCAAAGTTACATATATTTATTATATTCACTTCAAGTTAGCTACAATGTCCCTAACACAATATATACTTTAATAATAATATAAGTAACAAACGAATCGGTATAATTGACAAGCAAATCAGTAGGCGGTTACGGGACAACTGGGGTTCGTGGCGCAATACAAATGCTATATAATCAAAATGTGCGCGTCAGCACTGCCACTACAGTATAAAAAGAAGGCACTCGTATTTGCGCACCCACTTTGCGCTATATTATCTCCCGCGCAGATGTTTAAGAAATTTAAGAGCTCTAAACTGTATTTAAATCAACTTACCTAGTATAGCACGCAAGTGGCCTTCGAGTGTTTGAAGGACAGTCATCTTGATCTCTTTCACAGATTTCCCTAGGAACTGTTCGCATGCTGTTGTCAACAGCTCGTCCTCGTTCATGATCTTGCATTGGGCAACCCCCGTCACGGTTAGAGGAACACCTTGGGCAGTTTCCACGTACTCGCACATGGGGTTAAGGGTCATAACCTGAATAAGTAATTAATTTTTGTTTTAATTGACTAATTAATTTTAATTAAATTTTAATTTTATACGTGTGGAACAACCTTTAATTAATTAATTAAGAACAATTAATGTTATTATTTAACTAAGTTACTTATTTAATGCCTTTCTACATATATGTCACTTTTTTTTTAAAAAGTATTAAATATTAATAGAGTGAGAGTTTTTAACAACAACTTATTTCAATTAGGCAATAATTTATTTTCTATAAAATATTTAGGAAGCAGACCGATTTCAAAGAAAGTTTTTTACTAATAAACTGTAGTATAACTAGAATATGATCAAGTGTTTACTGACCTCAAGGGAGATACGTTGCACATCCGTGACGAGCCACCAGGCCCACGCCCATCCTCCAACAATTGTTCGCTTCTGTGTCGAGCCGCAGCATCCACCTGTACGATAACATTTATAATAATTAATTACGTATGCTTAATACTTTTTTAAATTTACGAGAATATTTGACATTTTGAACAATACTTATTTTGCTGTTTTACTTTGATTTTTCCCCGACGTTTTGAATGCTTCACAGCAAACAATAAAATAACTAAATTAAATTTAAAATTGAAAAAAAACCCCGACATGTAATTCGTCATTATGTGGTGGATTCCCAATGATACAAAAAGTTATAGACGTATACCATGAATCCAATGGCAATAAAACTTTGAAGAGTTGTTACGCCACTGCACGCGCCCGCCAAGTTTTGAAAATTATTTGCCCGTCTGCAAGAGTATGTATGTATGTACGAATATCACTTTACATCTGAGGAAAGCCAGGACCATTAACTAGTCATTCTATCAAAGTTATCGCCCTAATTATAATATTTTAATTTCATTTCTCATACAAATAAAAGTGGCATTATCATCTATATCATGACTAACTAAACTAACATAATATAAACTTGAAAATCAAGAAATAGTTTTCTAAGGGCATCAACCTATTAACAACAAGTTTGTTCAAGTGTTCGGGAGTGCGTTAAATACACTTTCACTTAAATACAACTTATCTCGTGACTTATAAGATAAAGTGAAATTCGAGGACGTGTAGAAAATTGCTTTGAAATGCACTAAATTACATGATATCTCGAAGAAGATGAAAATAAAAATCATGACACACTCGGCATATTGTACATTGTACTCTGTAGTCTCATAATGTAACTCGACTGAAACATTTGTGTCAAATATTTTTTTATATGATCTGTGAGCTGTTACTTTTTGGAATGTTCACACAGAATAGTATTAATAATCTCATGGAGTAGTAGTGAGATTATAAAACCTTCTATTTTGTATTCTTATACGATGCGCAGATAATCTCGGCTTTTGTTAGTTACATCATTATAATAAATATATCCTACCAATATATATAAATGCGAAAGTTTATGAGAATGTACGGATGTTTGTTACTCTTTCACGCAAAAACTACTAAATGAATTTTCGTGAAATTTTACAATAATATAGCTGTTAGATTTTCATCCTGGAAAAATGTAAGGTTCAAGTAGGATAATTTGTTTTTGTTTTTCTAGAGGCGAACCCGAGCGAAGCGAGAGTGAGCCGCTAGTAGTATATAGTATATTACATGAGCTAATATAAACAACGTAAGAGTGTAATACTTTCTTAGATTTACGCGAATATTTGACATTAAGTATAAAATGTTAATATCGGGGTGAAAATTATCCCCACTACAAAGATATATTTTTTTTAAAATTTTTTGGAATAAGATTCAAATCTATACCTAGTTTTTAGAACATTTGTCTCTCGGCTGAACAGATTTGTATTCGACTTTTTGCTATAAATATAATCGTACACTTAGAACCTTAGAGCTCAAATTCCTCTTTTTGCATGCTCAAATATTCAATAAAAAAACATACTTATTAATTTTAGATTAAATTACAATAAGGTGATTTTGTTAGTTAGCACGCAATATAAAATTCACAAAAAGATAAAAAAGTTATCTATTGTTACAGCACGCTTCACTACTGTTTGCTCAACTTTCTCCATAATACTTTTAAACAGACAAAATGGCTTTCAGTGTAACTTGATTTTTTTTTTAAATTTACTATTAAAAAAAATGATTCAATAGAAATGTAGTCCAATTGTATTGTTTTTAAATACATACATACGTAACTTTAAATTAATAATGTTATATACTTACCTACTTTATATTTTTGTTATTTTATGCCTAATTTATGATTGATATGACGAACGAATTACTCTAAGAATTTAGAGAAAGCTTTTTTATATCACAACAACAACAAAAACTTATTAATCTTTCTTTACTACTTGTACATTTATAAGCTTTAATTTAAATAAAATAAGCTCAAATAAACCGAAACAACATAATTACAAATATGACGCTTCACATTATCAAATTACTGCCCTCCAAATAATTTTCAATTCCCTCCATTTCTCTGTCGAATAACGGATAACATGCGCAGGAGTTGCGTTCCGACACTCGAAGAAAGTGCCCGTTACAAACCGTTAGCCGACGCGATACGACTTGACAGTCTCTTACCAGATACTGACAGTCAAAACAAATTACAAAATATATTGAACACATAAATAAACAAGTTTGTAAATGTGCTTCAATACATAATATAAATTTAAAAAAATCATGGAATGAAATTAAAAACTGTGTTTTTCCGAGTGTACCAATGTTATTGTTATGTGGTGTTTATTTGCAAAGTGAAAGCATAGGTTATTGGTGAGTTTCAAACGTAAAAATAGTTATATTATTAAATGTATTGAAAAATTATTTAAATACTAGTTTACTTACTTCTATGTAACATTTTCTTTAAATAAATTATATTTATACCAAACAAAAAAAAAACAAATCTATCCCTCAAGAACCGTATATTTTTCCGGGATAAAAAGTAGCCTATGTGTTATTCCAGACTATAATCTATCTCTGTGCCAAATTTCATCCAGATCTGTTTAGCCGTTCTGTCGTAAAAGAGTAACAAACATCCATACTCACAAATCTTCACATGTTTAATATTTATACAGAATATTATGAAGCTGAAGTGATTGTTTGTTTAAACTCGTTAATCTTTGGAACTATGTAACAATCAGATTTAAAGAACTCTTAGTCTCTTATGAGTTGAGTTCTGAACTATTCACCATAAGTAAGTTCAGAAGTATTTCAAAATTATTATATGTATGTATTCTTAAAATGCACATTATATATATATATATATATATATATATATATATATATATATATATATATATATATATGTATGTATGTATGTATGTGTATGTGAGATCACCCTTAAGGTACAACCTTTTCATAAAAAAGAAAAATGTTTCATATTTAGCGAAAATATTACGTTACTTAAAAGCATACAATATTCTTTTTTAAAGTCGGTCTTAATAAACATTAAAATATCTGTAACAACTATATAATAATTTTTGGGACATCAACACCCTTAGTCTCTCCCGTGACCATAATTATTGGAGTAAAGCATTCGAAACGTCGAGAACCAAAAATCAAAATAAATCTGCAAAAAATAAAAATAAATCCGAAAAGAGTTTTATTTAAAATTATAATCGGTTTATATGTTGAGTAGATATCGCATAATATATAAAAACAACATACATCCGAACAATGCACTTTTTGAAGTTTATCAATAAAAACTTATCAATAATTATTAAATTAAACCGCCTTGAGAGCACTAAAAATTAAGAAACCTGGAAGGGTTTTCATTTGCAATGGAGAAATACTAGGTGACTTCGAGTCCAAGGACCTAATGAAATGACCATGAAATAAAATCTATACATATACTCGTAATAAAATTCTAACCGAGCCGAATCTGTACATCAAATGTTTTTGGAAAATCTTATTGAAATAGACATTATTATCGATACAGAGGTCGAATCTATAGTTTTTAAAATGTTTGTCTGTCTGTCTGTTACCGCATCACGGAAAAACCACTGGAGGGATTTTGATGTTTGGTATGATGATAGCTGGTTATCCGGGTCAACATATAGGATACTTTTTACCGCGGGAAAATACCTCCTTACTAAGAAAAAATACAAAAACTGCAATGTAAGAGTATACTAATATGTAAAACCTAAGAATTTGGGTTTTGGGCATCTGAACGCGGGCGGGGCCGCGGGCAATGCTAGTTTGTATCATATATCTTTACTGAACTTAATGCAATGGGTAGCATGTCTAATCAATCGTTTTATAAACAAAGAGCCTATGCCTGAACATATGCATCAATATAATAACAATAGATAGATAAAAACTTTTTAACAAAAAAATAAAAACCGACTTCAAACAAAAGCACTTAAAAGTGAAAAATAACTGATTGGTAGTTTTCATTTACTATACATACCTAATCAAATATTTTCGAAGTCGGTGTGCTTTGCTTTGTATGGGCTGGGACCGATTTCAAAAATATTTGATTAGGTATGTATTTCATAGGTAGGCTTTAATTACTTAGCCAAAGCACACCGACTTCGAAAATATTTGATTAGGTATGTATAGTAAATGAAAACTACCAATCAGTTATTTTTCACTTTTTAGTGCTTTTGTTTGAAGTCGGTTTTTATTTTTTTGTTAAAAAGTTTTTATTTTTCCCTTTTTAGTGTAGACAGTAGTAGCAAAGTAAGAATTCCAACGTGTTAGGCTTGTCAAATCAAACAAAATAAGCCCAAACTCAAAGTATCTACTATTAGCCGTTGAAGAGTTCCACCTATCCACCTTCTGACCTTACCATCAGATCAGGTCAACAATACCGAACCACTGTACTATCAACGGAAATAGAAACACTTGCAAATTTAAAGTTAATATGACAATTAGAAGTAGGTTAAATTCATCATTAGCTATTTTTCCACCTTTAGGGGTGGTATTTTTTTTTTGAAATTTAAATGGGACCAATCTGGAAGTATACACTTTCAAACAACACTAAAATTGTCCAAATCGGTTAATAAATGACGGAGTTCTGAGGTATAACAAACATAAAAAAAAAACATACAGTCGAATTGAGAACCTCCTCCTTTTTGAAGTCGGTTGAAAAAATGAAAAACTCCTTCTTTCTCTGAAGTCTGTTAATTATAAAAGTCATATAATTTTTCATTTAATGGACATTTGTCGTGTTAAGCGAACATACATAACCAAGAACAACATAAGCAAGTTTCTATTGCATAATTGGAAATGTCACTGCAAAAGTGCGTCATAAATTTTATCTATGTATATTTAAAAACAACTATTGTGGTGCCAAATATATGAAAATTACACTTAAATAATCACAATATTATAAATGCGGCGACGACAATTTAATAAACTATTTTTAAATACATTCATACTAATAACATATCCTTGCTTCGCTCGGGTGCTTCCTTAGGGCCTCGCAGTATCCAGATCATTGTCTAGTAAGTGTGTAATTTTCATCTAAAATCATCCAGCCGTTTCAGAAACAGGAGTAACAAACATACACACATACACACTTTCGCATTTATAATAGTTGTCCAATATAACGTGAATTTTATAACATCAGAAAAAATCCATATGCATACTAATATTATAAATGTGAAAGTGTTAGTTTGTTTGTTTGTCCTTCTTTCACATCGAAACAAAGTGACAAATTAGCGTGATTTTGGAGGGCTGGAAAATGACATAGGTATAGACATAGGATAGCGGAATTTTACTGCAGAATATTATGTCATTTCACGGGAAAACACGTTATAATACAACCCAAAAAATATTTATGATCAGAATTTAACTTGAAACTTGGTATTAATGCTCTTCAATACAATTAAACAAATACGTGTTTCAGCACTTTTCGAAATTTATCCCACAAGGATGTAAAATAGGGATGAAAGTTTGTATGAAACTTCCATTATTCGTTTTTTTTTTTGTAGTTTTAGCGCGAGTGAAGCCTCGGATCTGCTAGTATATATAAAAGTAGAGTTTAGATTCTACAGATATTTTAATCTATCCTTCAAAGAATTGTAGACAAGAGGAGAAAAAAAACTAAGTCAACAAACATAATATGTATCCGCTAATAGGAAATAATACACACATATAATACCAGACAATTTTGGACATTATACTCATTTATCTATAAAAGCCATAATAATTGAATTGAATTGACATAATTTCACAGCTATATATAAGAGTACGATAGAGATATACATATACTTGTATATACAAATCTACAACAAAAGATAGGTAGGTAGTTATGTCATGATGAAACCTTGCGTCCTAATTTTGCTTGCTTCCATAACATTTGCTTTATGAATATTTATCAAGAACATATAATAATGCTGATCGCTTTATTTAGGTTACGTTACATAACATCAGTTATTTTCACCGGAACGACTTAGTATTCTGGATGTAAGCGCACACACACGCACAAAAAGACAACACGCATACGAGCGTATTGCAAGTAATTATACGACAAGATTCACTTTCTACTAAATCTTATTGGATTATAATCTTACGACATAAGAAAATTGTACGCTTATTTTGAGATGATTATTTCATCATGTCATTTTTCGAACTTTTATTTAACTTGCAATGCTTGTATGTATGTTTTTGCAACTGAATTTTAATCTTGCAACTGAATTTTAAAGCAATGAATTTTAAACTCAAACGATTGAGCTTAAATGTTATATACACGTTTAGTTTAGATGACAATGCATGGTTCGATAAGTGACGTCATTCTAAATCCAACATGGCGGACTCTCAACAATGGCAGACTATGTTTTTTTATGCACCCCCATGATATAAATATCAAATTAAAGGGTTTGCTGAGAAGAATACGAAAAAATACCTAAAACATTAAAAAAACTTTAAATTAATTCACTGAAGTCCATTTATTACATTACACAATTTATATGATATAAAAGGTTGTTTTAAAAAATGTTTTTTTTAATATTAATTTATTTCATTTATTAACTACTAATTATAACTTAAACTTTTAGTACTACTGTAAAATATAATAGATCCTCTTCCAAATTTTGACTTTTAACCTTCATGAGCCAAAAAAAAGTATAATAGGCCTTTAGGAACTGCGGTCTCTTCTATTTAGCATATTTCTAATAAAAAGCTAAAAAACTATAGATATTTATATACTAATCCTACTCCTCTTATAGTAACAATAAGAAAAAATAAGAAAGAGATGAAAGGAAGCTAAGAAATACCAAAGAATATGTGTCAGAAGTGGCTTCTACATAAAAGTGTGTCACAAAAAGTGGCCTATAGAATTGGTGGACGTGACGAGCCGCGTAACCGTACCGTTACACGTCATGACTCATGATCCTGTGTGCTTGAGCGTGAAATGCGCATACTTTCTTCCGAATAGAATAAAGTATGAGGAAAATAACTTTAATTTCTACTATATTATGTGATTAACTGCCTCGGTGGTGTAGTGGCTAGCATGTACGGCTGCACACCCGGAGGTCCTGGGTTCGAGTCCCGGGTCGGGCCAAGTTTAATTATTGAGTCTTTCTGTATAGTAAGCCTCAGTAACAGCCCGGAGTTGGGAAGTTGGTGGTGTTTCACCCCCATGCCTCGGAGAGCACGTAAAGCCGTCGGTCCTGCGCCTTAACTCTCACTTGTCGTATCGAGTGGTCGTCCCACCAAAGTATGAGAGTGACAGGAATAGAGTGCACTTGCGTCTGCGCGTACACTTGTGCACTATAATATCTCCTGCGCAGTTGGCTAGTGTCAATGAGATTGGCCGCCGTAGCCGCAATCGGTCAGGAGAACATCATCATTATGCGTAAATATGAATACATAAAAATTTAAAATGTTCACCATCATGGGGCCCAGTAAACCAACGTTTTACAAAAGACAGTAAACAGTATAAGTTTAGTCTTAAAATTAAATAAAATGATTTAGATCTCGACACCAGCGCCACCTATCGGGTCCAACTAAAGCTAAGAATCAATCCAGGTGATACCATCAATATACAAAAAAAACATCAAACCGTTTGGACGCAGTTATCATATTTTCTTTAAATAAGGAATGTTTCCTTTGATTTAAAACTTGATAACTTCAATATTTAAGGTACTTTTCTTCCATGTCCCTTCCGTTTTTTCCACTATTAATTTGTAGATTTATTGTACAATGTTAACGATATAAATAATTGTTCAATGAATTAAACGTACTTTCCCTTAACAAAACTAAACATGCATTGGCACAAATATAACACAATAGTTTAAATAAATCTTTTTACGTAACTCAGTCCTATTTGGATACATCGAAATTGATTTGCATAGGCAATGCGTAACATATACAATGAAGGTATTATGACATAGGATTGATAAAATACATAATGCATATTAATAAGATTTACCTTAGGGTTGATAAATAAGAAAATAAATTGAAATTTAAAAAAATATATTACTAAGGAAAGACTCTTTTTCTCAGTTTCATTACCATTTCGTCCCATCTTGTGTAGCTTAATGCAACTTTTATTCTATCCCAAATTGCGCGTTAAACTTTTGCTTCTTGGGATAATGCCTGTCACTCAGTATTCACTTAGTCAATGCAGCCTGGAGGGAGGGAGGAAATTAGTGAACACGCAAACAGACACACATATTAACATATTTAAGTATATCTTTGGGATCTAGTGCGGTATAAATATTATTAAATATTAGCTCAATAATGCCTATTTTATTTTTAAATTATAGATAGATACTTCATTACGATTTATGAACGTAAAGAACCTTTCAATTCAATTCAATTTTCTTGTTAATGGCTTCAAAACGTGCCAGTTCGCTAATGTCTGTTATATAGAAGTTCGTAATTTTTGACATCAGACTTAGCAAAATTAAAGTTTAAACTTTTAACTATATTAATCGCACAGTGTACTTATCGACACTGTTATTCCATTATATATTTTTTATCTCTTTTAAATAAACTAATGACTGAAAACACACACTTTTATATAATTTCTGTTGTTATTACAGAAGAAATGAGCGCGATAGTGAACGTGGCCGCCGACGTGATATCGGGCACGGCCATCGCCGCTGCAGGTACGCAGGTATTGTACTAGACACACTTTCTTACTTAATAATATAAGGTATATCTCTAAATTATTTATATCTAATTCATTCTATCTGTTTGTATAACTGGTTCCTTTAACAGACATGGGTATTTAAAGAGTTAATAATTGTAATAAATGATTTATTTATACTAATATAAAAAAGTTGAAGTTGTCATTTTTTTGGACGAGAAATCTCTGTAACTACGTAGTCGGATTTGAAAAATCCTTTTATCATTTGATAGTCCAATTCTTGAGAAAGGTATAAGGCTATCTAAGTTCACGCGACGACTTTTAGGATCAACAGGGATATAACATAAATAGATTACGCGAGCAGAACCGGAGATAAAGCTAGTTTAAAAATATACCTTTGGCGCATAATAATGATAAAAATAAAACAATTTTCTTATTTGTTTTTTATATATATGAAAGTGTATTAATATGAAAAAAAATATTTATAAATAATTTAATATGAAAAAATAATTATTCCACGTCTGGAGACGAGATTTTTTTTTAATTTGTCTATGCATAAAAAAAAGAAATATTTAAATCGGTTCACATAATGAAGACATCGCCAAACATACAAAGAAGAACAACATATGCTTGAATTAAGAACCTCATTTTTTGAAGGCGTTTAAAAATGTTCCTTAGGCTCATCATGATCGCCAAAATACAAATAAATAAACATTTATGTTTTCCCTTTATAATTTCAGGTGGCATGGTTCATTCCGATGTTGGTGGCGGCAATAGCGTATTACCAGTTCGATCAGACCGACCCTGAGGGAAGACCCACAGATATACCGGACTCCAACATGTTACCCGAATACGATTTCATCATAGTTGGTGCTGGATCCGCTGGTTAGTAGGTACTACATTTTTGTATTGACTATGAAAACATAAAAGGCAATCAAAACGTCTCGTAGTGAGGAAAAAATCAAAATTGAAAAAAAACCCGCTAAAACATAGCTTTATATTTAAAATAGCTAGCTAGGTACGTTTTCATTATTCTGATCGGGATCCTAATTCTTATTCTAAAATAAAAGTCAACTAAGTTACTCATTATAACATCAGCTATATGCCAGTGAAAGTCCCGTCAAAATAAGTCCAACCGTTTCGGAGATTAGCCAGAATAAACAGACAGATAGACAGACAAAAATTATAAAAATTGTGTTTCCTTATATTAAGTACCGTATATAATTTTATAACCTGTTATTTTGTAATTACAAACAGACACTTCAATTTTATTTATCTGTATATATATAGTATATATATACAGTAGAGTATAAATGAAATGAAATTAATTATTGAATTGTTTTTATCTTGATTATGAATAATTTAAGCGTGAATTAAATGAATTAAATTAAGGAATATTTTTAAGAAAACACATTGTTACTTGTCATACGAGAAAAATATTTTTTGTAATATAAAATATGTAGATTTCTACAATTTCCATAGTTTACATACATATTATAACAAAACCATAACATTCTAATAATTAATAACATATCAAGTTCAAGATAAAACAATTTATAAAAATAAGAATTGCTAAATTATATTTTCAGGAGCAGTAGTCGCGAATCGTCTGTCTGAAATCGGTTATTGGAACGTGCTTCTTTTGGAAGCTGGTGGAGACGAAACAGAAATCTCAGATGTTCCTTTATTGGCGGGATATCTACAACTAAGTAAATTGGATTGGAAATACAAGACGGAACCTCAAGGAACTAGTTGTTTAGGTAAGTCTTTGAACGTTCGATAACAAATGAGCATATGGCAGTTAATGGAATAAAAACCCTTAAAAATATCTAAATACATTAAATAGAAGTTTAGATAATATTTGTAACTCTTTTTGAAATAAAATTTCTTTAAGCACGCTTGACTTGGGGGGGTAAGCTGGTGATGCGTTACGAAAAAATGTACGCACGTCTGCAGTTGCCATGGTAACTGTTGTTATTGTCTGACAAAAGATATAAAATATTATATTCTTTCCGTAAATGATATTCTATAAATATATGATTGTAATATGCCTAATATGCGTTATTTTTAATATCTCAGCTATCCTAATTATTTAAAACATAAATTGAATTTCATAAAGAGTACCGATAACCTACAGAAGTTTTACTGCTTGTGCGTGTACACATTCGTACACGCACTCTTTAGTTTTTTTAGAAACATAGCTGCTTATTTATGAAATAGTTATTATATAAATTAAATTTAAATTTGTTTTTACAGCTATGGAAGAGGGACGATGCAACTGGCCACGTGGAAAAGTTCTGGGTGGAAGTTCTGTACTTAACTACATGTTATATTTAAGAGGGAATAAAAAAGACTACGATATTTGGGAATCTCAAGGAAACAAAGGATGGGGATATAAAGATGTGTTATATTATTTCAAAAAATCCGAAGACAACCAAAATCCATATTTGGCCAAAACTCCTTATCACAGTACCGGCGGATATCTGACTGTTTCAGAAGCACCATTCAGAACACCACTTGTATCTAGTTTTATAGATGCTGGTTTAGAAATGGGTTATCTTAATAGGGATATAAATGGTGAAAATCAAACTGGATTTATGGTAGCTCAAGGAACATTAAGGCGTGGAAGTCGATGTTCAACTTCAAAAGCTTTCTTAAGACCCGCTAAAGATCGTAAAAACCTTCATATCTCTATGAACTCTTTTGTGACTAAAGTGATGTTAGATCCTAGAACAAGAATAGCTTTCGGTGTGGAGTTTGTTAAGAATAAAATGATATATCGTATAAGGGCTCGCAAAGAAGTAATATTATCCGGTGGAACGATTAACTCTGCTCAGTTATTATTACTTTCGGGGATAGGTCCAGTAGAAGAGTTGGCAAAACACCGTATTCCCTTGATTCAAAATCTTCAAGTAGGAAAAAATTTGCAAGATCATATTGGTTTAGGTGGATTAGCCTTTATGATAAATAAACCAATATCAATTATAGAAAATAGACTACATACCGTAAGCACTTTAATGGAGTACGCAGTAATGGGTGAAGGCCCGCTAACAATAATGGGTGGCGTTGAGGGCTTGGCTTTCGTAAATACTAAATATGTAAACGCATCGGATGATTTTCCGGATATAGAATTTCATTTTATATCTGGAGCGACGAATTCGGATGGTGGTGGACAGTTGAGAAAAATACATGGTTTAACTGAGAAATTTTACAATGCAGTATTCCAGCCTATGAATAACGTAGATGTTTGGAGTATAATACCAATGCTATTAAGACCGAAAAGCAAAGGTTATATTCAACTACGAAGTGCAAATCCATACGATTATCCATATATTTATCCAAATTATTTGACTGATGAAATGGATACAAAAACATTAATAGAAGGAGTAAAAATTGCCTTCGCAGTTTCTAGGACTAAAGCGTTTCAAAAGCACGCATCATTATTTAATAATCACATTTTTCCCGCGTGTAGACATTTACAAAAATTTTCAGACCCCTTTTGGGAGTGTATGATAAGACAATATACATGTACGATATATCATCCAGTTGGAACTGCGAAAATGGGACCTTATTGGGATCCAGAAGCTGTTGTCGATCACGAACTGAAAGTTTATGGAGTTCGAGGACTGAGAGTTATAGACGGCAGTATAATGCCTAATTTAGTTAGTGGCAATACTAACGCTCCTATAATCATGATCGGCGAGAAAGGTAGTGATATGATAAAAGAGTTTTGGTTAAAAAGACGAATGTCCAGATATTACGCCTGATGAATTCGTACAAATAACAATAATACTATAAGTGCACTGTACATATATTATTTATTGAATTTGAATGTTTATTTAATAACTTATTTCAATTTAAGTATCAAACAGAGGTATTAGTTACTACAAAAAGAGTTTCCAAATAAACGTATTGTTCTTAATTGTTATATTTTTCTTTATTAATTTATACTAACATACCTCTTATATGTACTCACATTTCGTTCAAACATTCGAAGTATATCATATTGTCTTGGAAAATAAACGCTATAGGAATAAATTATAATATATAATATTATATTTATAATCTAATTTTTAAATAATACGACAACATTATTTCAACAACATTAAAAACAAATGTGAAATAATCTGCTGACTGCTCTGTGACGTCGTCGTATCGAATGAATCTTAATATAGAGTAGTTTAATAGAGAGGTATACTTAAAATAATCACGGCTTGCAATTGCAGCTATAATACTAGAATCTATATATTAATACGTGAAGCAAAAACTTTGTACCCCTTTTTACGAAAATTGCGCGGACGGAGGAGTATGACATTTCCCACACTTATAATTTTTATAGAGAAGGAGTGCAGAATGCTAATATTTTTTTTAATGATGCATAAAAATACATTATATCAAAAATAAAACATTACACACACTATCATGTATTTGACACACACACGCATATATACTCTTTTGCATATATACTCTTTTGTTTATTGTTAAAGTCTGTGGTCAAATTTAGAATAGATTTATATTGTTTGTAATTTTTCAATTTTTTTTTTGTTTTAAGAATTTTGAAAAATTACAAACAATATAAATCTATTCTAAATTTGACCATAGACTTTAACAATAAACAAAAGAGTATATATGCAAAAGAGTGTATATGCGTGTGTGTCAAATAATTCTTTTGGATTTTATAGGCTATTTAATATTTTTTATTTATATAACTTTGAAAAAATAATCTTAATGTCGATCAAATTTAATGAATTATGGTTGATTTTCAACCATGAGGTGATCACTAGTATTTCTTATTAATCTTAAAAGTGAATTATTCAAATACGTGTCATCTTAATAAAGAAATACATTAAATTAACACAAAACCAAAACACGAATCAAGTCTAAGTCATTAAATATTTAAGCCTATGTATATAAAATAAGTTTATTTTCGTGTAATGAACATTGACAATTACTCTGTATACAAACTAAAACGCGACGTGACCTTTCGTAAACAATAACTTGTTAATTCTACGTTAGCAAAATCACTTGCTAATAGTATTACAATACATGATATTACACTCATTAAATATAGTGTACATGTAAGTGGAGTTGATACAATTGTTGACTTAAATATGGCGAGCAATGGCCTATCCTTGAGGCCTGTTATATCCAGTACTAGGATATTGTTTGGACTTCTCCCAGGAATGGGAGCTATGATATTTTTGCGTATGGTGATTCATCTGTACAGACCAGACATAGAAGACGCGGAAAATCGAGTCAGAGATCACCCAGTTGAGCAACTTTATAAATGCTACGATTTTATTGTGATCGGTGCTGGGTCAGCTGGTTCAGTATTAGCTAGCCGTCTCTCAGAAAATCCAGATTGGAATATACTTTTAATAGAAGCTGGACAGGAAGAAAACGTGTTATCGGAAGTACCCGTATTATTTCCCGCTTTACAAACATCTTCAATAGATTGGCAGTTTGTTACAGAGCCAAGTGATGGTTTTTGTTTGAGCATGGTAGGCAACAGGTGTAAGTGGCCGCGCGGCAAGGTATTAGGTGGTTCCAGCACACTTAATGCCATGCTTTATATACGAGGGAATAAAAAAGATTATGACAAATGGGCTATGCTTGGTAATGAAGGCTGGGCTTATAAGGATATATTACAATATTTTCTCAAAGCGGAAGATATGCGAATACCTGAATATCAAAATAACCCGTATCATGCGGTAGGTGGCCCTATATCAATTGAATATTTTGGATATCAACAACCAATTACAAATAAAATATTAGAAGCCGGCGAAGAACTTGGATATAAAATATTGGACGTAAATGGTGAATTCCAAACTGGCTTCACAAGATCTCATGCAACTTTGCGAAATGGACTTCGATGTAGCACAGCAAAAGGATATCTCAGACCAGCATCAAAGAGATCTAACTTACACATTACTGTCCACTCTCTAGTCGAAAAAATATTAATAGATGAAAATAAAAAGGCATATGGAGTAAAATTTACTAAGCACGGAAAATCACATATTATAAGAGCAAGTAGAGAAATTATACTATCGGCGGGGGCAATCCAATCACCCCAGCTACTTATGCTCTCGGGTATAGGGGATATCAAAGAGTTAAAAGAACATGGTATATATCCAATTGCTCATTTACCTGGTGTTGGGAAAAACCTTCAAGATCATGTGGCTATGGGTGGACATTCATTTCTTTTTGATAATCCCTATACAAATGGAACCGATTACTGCTTTAATCTTTATACTGTAAGCTCACTCGGTAGCTTGATTGACTTCTCGATTAATAAAAAAGGTCCTTTGTACAGCATGATGGAAGCTGAAGCAATGGCATTTGTTAATTCAAAATATCAAGATCCCGCCGAAGATTATCCCGATATACAATTTTTCATTGCACCTACAGCAGACAATATGGATGGTGGATTATTTGGAAAACGTGCAAATGGGCTCTCAGATGAAACTTATGCTGAATTATATGAAGATATATTATACGATTCATCGTTTTCTATAGTCCCTCTACTTTTAAGACCCAAAAGTCGAGGATATATAAAGCTACGTGATTCCAACCCGCTTTCGCCGCCACTTATTTATCCAAATTACTACGTAGACCAAGAAGATATGCTTAGGATGGTAAGATTTATTAGACACGTAAAAATATTTAAAATCGTGAAATAAATAGTTCATCTTGTGAATAAATTAAATAACTCGAGATTTAAACAACGTACTTGAACTAAATATGTTATTACAGTCTTATACTGTATGCCACTTGATATGGGCGTATAATTAATATAGTTTGAAATAACCTATATAGGGTGTTTAATTAATTATTTGTATTTTTATTAATTGTAGATCGACGGTGCTAAAATAGCACAGTTATTAATTGAGCAACCTGCGTTAAAAAAACTGAACGCTCGGCCAAATGCCAATCGTAATCCTGGATGCTCGAAGCACCCACTTATGTCAGATGAACATTTAGAATGTCAAGCGCGTCATCATTCCTTGACTATCTACCACCCAGTAGGAACCTGTGCCATGGGCCATGCTAACAACTTACAAGCAGTTGTTGATCCCAGATTGAGAGTAAGTTTTTTTACGACAACTACTACATACTCTTAATTAATAATTTAATGGACTGACTGAATGGATGGACTGGGTACTACCATCGTCATGGGATCCTATTATTAATATAATAAAATAATAAATCTAAACATAACAGACAGGCAGATGTAGTAAGTTCTTACTGTGTGGATCAAAATGACAGCATATCAGATTAATATTTTTCATTTCATTTGTAAAAGTATATAGTAATAGTGTTGCTTAGTAATTTGTCTTTTAAATAATAGCAAACTAAATTTAAATTATTATCCTTAATTAATTTTATTTTTTAAATTACACATAGAACAATTATATGGCTTAAATAATTAAGACTATATTTTATATTTTTCTTTATGGCTATAAATATAATAATTGCAACACTAAATATAGATTACTAATGAATATTTTAAAATTGTAATAATTATAATAATAACAGCAAAATTAAATAAATAATATTCCATATTCAATTATAAAACTAATTTAAAATTATAAAAATGTTTAAAGTTAAAAAATATTGTAAGGTAATTGGTGAAATTTTCATTTTGTTATTTGTGGGTAGGCCGTCTGTAACAACTATACCTTCGAGACATGTAACACCTCAGTCTCTCCCGTAACCATGAATGCTGTAAAGCATTCGAAACGTCGGGAAACAAAAATCCAAATAAATCCGCGACAAAATCCGAAAAGATAGTTTTATTTTAAATACTACATACTCTGTTAAAATTCAATTCAATGTTATTTTGGGTCTGTAATACTTAATTCGGATATTTTTTGGCTAAGTAATTAAAGCCTACCTATTAAATACATGCCTAATCAAATATTTTCGAAATCGGTGCAGGCCATATAAAGCAAAGCACACCGACTTCGAATATATTTGATTAGGTATGTATAGTAAATGAAAACTACCAATCAGTTATTTTTTTACTTTTTAGTGCTTTTGTTTGAAGTCGGTTTTTATTTTTTTGTTAAAAAGTTTTTTCATATTTGCTGTGTTGATTCAATGCAGAATGTGATGTTTCATTTATTTTAAAAAAACTGTGTTTTAGGTATACGGGATCAGTAATCTCAGAGTAGTTGATGGCAGTATCATGCCAACGATCGTTAGTGGAAATACTAATGCACCTATAATAATGATTGGAGAGAAGGCAGCAGACATGATTAAAGAAGACTGGGGTGAAGCAGCCCATACTTTTGTTAAGTGTACTTCAGAATCCGTACTAAGGAATGACGAGGTGGAATCTATAGAAAATAACAAATTAAGACACGCAGGAGAAACCCAATCAACTTTAGACATTTTTGCGGAAATAAGCAATCTGTTTCCATCATTACAAAATGATTTATTTAGAAAAGATAAAAAATTGATTAATAATGACCAGGATCTAAATATAAATACTATCCCTGCTAAATCAGAAAAAATAAAGGAGAGTTTGTCTTTGAATAGTGTTCAAAATCCCAAATTAAATTCAATCAGAATTAACAATATGTATAATCCTGATTTACACTTTTATGATCACAATTCCAACAATCCAAATCCTTTTCTAAAGCCATATCCTTATTTTATATCGGATCAAGGAACAGAACATTTAAATTTTAGGGTTTCTCAATCTACATTAAATGGCAATAATCGGTTTCATAATACTGCAAATCCTAACATTAAAGATGATAATAAGCTCACCCATTCGGACATTACTCATGATAAAAAACCAAAAATACAAAAAAGTCAATTCCACCACGAGCGATTCTCACAGTATCATAAAAAATGTCGAACTTGGTTATATCACAATGGTATGAATTATGAAGTGGAATTCTAAAAAGACCTGTTCAAATTCACAGATTTACATAGCAAGTGTTAAAAATAATTTTAATTATTGTATAATCGATATTGTAACTAAACGATTTTCCTTATTTAAGTATTTAAACTTTATTAAATAAAACTATCTTTTCGGATTATTTCGCGGATTTATTTTGATTTTTGGTTCCCGACGTTTATTTAAACTTTATTTGGTTTTAGTGTATATAAAAATTGTTTCATTACAATCAAAATAACCTGTTTGGAGTTTTCTTGCTACCCTATACTTACAACTGATAAAGTATTCGATTTCACGTTACTAATACAATAACTTGAGGTTAATTCATTGAATATCCTTTATATGTTGACATATTAAAGAAACGAATACACCCAACTTGATTTTATTGTAATTATAATATTGATATATTGTACAAAAATTCAATAAATTATTTTCTATTCTAAAAGTATATAATATATAAAAATGGAGGCCTTAAAAATAAATATAACAGAAACATGTCCGTTGCCATTTTCTGGTACAACAGGAGGCCTATTCCTAAATGCAGTGACTACAATAATTGCTGCGCATTGCACTATCTTAGACGACTACAGTTGGCCTCCTGACGATTCCCCAAATATTTTAAAGAGGGAGTCTTGTAAGTATATTTTTTACAATTCATTGTAAATTCCTCTAGATATATGTATACTAATAATATTACTTTAATATAATCAATAAATTTAATTAATATGTTAAAGGTCGAATAAAACATTTCGAAAAACTGTGTTTGGGTCTTGGGAGATGTTTACGATTATAAAAAAAAACGATTTTTTTTACTTTTTCACTAGTAGCTTCCCAGAGTTGGATCGTATATATCGTAATAATCAACTAAAATTGTAGCAACCACTCATTAGTTTCTAAATAGACAACATATATTTGATTTCCAATAGAATTTATTTTCAATTTCAATATATTTTTCTTAAAATTTTAGCTTCATATGATTTCATAATAGTGGGAGCCGGTACAGCCGGTTCGTTGCTTGCAAGTCGTTTATCAAATCTGTATCCTTTCTGGAAAATACTACTAATAGAGGCAGGAGACGATCCTGGAATTGATAGTGAGGTAAAAAAATGTTTCAATTATTAAAAAAAAAACACTGATGATCCCACTAGTTTTGGTGGGGGACCACACAATACGTTTAGTACTTATAGTGTGGGCCCTAAAACGCATACAGCCCATAAACGTAAATACAATAGGAAAAACCGTATAATAAATTCAGTGTGTACGGACATAGAAACATACACCACAGATACTAAGTAATTATTGTATTGTGATTGTTAATTTACATAGGAGCGGCATGATTATCGTTTCGTCCCACCTCTCTTTAATATCCTATATAATTTCTTAATTTCTTAAAGAAATAAACTTAAGAATCGTTTATATTTCAGATCCCCGCATTTTTATTCTTAAATCAAAATTCTGGAATAGATTGGAACTACAAAACGTATCCGGATGGCAATACTTGTTTAGGATTTAATAATAACAGCTGTATTTGGAGTAAAGGTAAAGCGCTCGGTGGATCGAGTTCCATAAATGCAATGATATATCTCCGAGGACACCCTAACGACTACTTTGAATGGGAACAATTAGGAAATGTTGGTTGGAATTATGATACATTATCGGCTTTTTTTGATGAGCAAGAAGAACTTTTTAACATTTCTGATCCCAATTTTCAAGGCTATGAAAATGAATGGTATAATATTTTAGACAAGGCATGGATAGAACTAGGTTATATATCCTATAAATACAATAACCATGAAGCTTTGACTGGAACAAAAATAGCAAGATTACTCACAAAAAATGGCAAGCGCATGAACACTGCAAAGGCATATTTCATGGATGCTGGTAAACTAGAAATAATGAAAAATACTGTAGTAGAAAAAGTATTAATCGATTCTAATACTAAAAAAGCAACTGGTGTTAAAATACGACACAAGAGCGGCATTTTTGCAGACATTCATACAACGAAAGAAATTATATTATCAGCTGGATCTATTGCAACACCGCAAATTCTTATGTTATCTGGGATAGGACCAAGGTCTCAATTGGAGGCCTTGGGAATTAATTGCCTGCAAGACTTGCTGGTAGGGCAGAATCTACAAGATCACGTCATATTACCTTTGTTTCTTAAAACAAACAAGCATACAGTAATACCCAATGAAATGATAAATATGCTTTTTATACAATACATACTTACTAAAAGCGGTCCATTTTCAAATATTGGGTTAACAGACTACATGGGGTTTATTGACACTACGAATACTTCTGACTATCCTGATATTCAATTTCATTACACTTACTTTGCTAAAAACGATAATTTCGTATTAAAGCCATACCTTGAAGGATTAGGTTACAAACAAGAAATTATAAATATTATTCAATCACTAAATGAAGCGCATGATATTTTGGGAATTTATCCAACATTATTACGTCCGAAATCAAGAGGCGAAATCCATCTTGCTAAATCTCCATTATTAGACCCAATAATAAAGACTAATTATTTTCAACATCCTGATGATATACTTTCCTTCATGAAGGCTATCGATTTCGTTCACAAACTCGAGGAAACGTCGGTTTTTAAGGAAAGGGAAATCGAATTACTTAGTATTGATATTCCTTATTGTATAAAACATTTATTCGATACTAATAATTACTGGAATTGTTACATAAGGCATATGGCGACGACGTTATATCATCCAGTAGGTACCGCTAAAATGGGCCCTGAAAACGATCCTACATCTGTAGTCAGCCCTGAATTAATGGTTCATGGAATTAAAAACCTAAGAGTCGTTGATGCTAGTATAATGCCAACTATACCAGGAGCTAATACAATGGCTGCGACATTAGTAGTGGCTCAGAAAGCGGTTGATATAATTAAAAAAGAATATGATCAAAGAGATGAACTGTAACATTCAAAAAATAAGTGCGGTCACTTACTTACCTATGAATTTAAGTAACCGCATTTACTTATTTTTTTTCTTTTTTAAGCAATAGATGAGTAAGAATTTGGCAAAGAACTATTAAACTTCTGTTCAAAAGCCAAAGTTCAAAAATGTCATAAGTCTTAAAAGTAAAAGGCCACTTCAGAAAACATATTATGTACGAATCAATTAATATTTTTTATTTTTATTATTTATTACTACATGTATGCTGCAATAAGTATGATTTGTATATAGAATATTGTGTTACTTATGATTTGTAAAAAGACGGGAAAAGCTCGCTTGAATGGATCGCTCTAGGTTTGACATTCGCTTATGTTTAATTTTTATTTAATTTTGTATCGGACTAATTAATATAACATATAACATTAGATTAGCCACATATATGTGATATTGTTGAGTGTTTATTGAAAATCTTATAAATACATATAGAGAATCTACCTATGATGATGTAAAGTATTAAATTTTAATAGTAATTTGACAAAAATGTTGTAACAGAAGTAAAAACGAGAAGTTTAGTTATAATTATGAAGTCATAATACCTTTATGTAATTAAAGATGTAACATACTAACAAACATAAAATTTTTAAATACTTTCAACTTATAAGTGTGGTAGATTAGATTTTCTTAATGAGTTTATCTATATAGTCTAATGTTTAAAGAATTACAAATATGTCTATTATTTATATTTCTAAACATTTCACTCTATCTTACTTTATCTCTTAGAATCCTTAGAATAAAAATTATTATAAAATAAGGATTCATGAAGCGATGGCACACATACTACCATAGTGACAAAATAATAGCTAAATCTTGCTGAACATTCTATAGCTAAATATTAAATTGCAAAGTGCAGAGTTAAGTATTCATATAGTCACTAGGCTCTCTTTAGACGAGACATGAGAAAGCAGTAAGAAGTTTTCATCAACCCTTCTCACTGTTAAGAAGAAGTACGAAAAAACCGATTGCATTGGACTTACTAATATAAGCATAAAATAAAATAATAAAATAAAGAACAAAAAATACTTTATTTTTATTTCATCTCTCTCTCTCTCTCTCTCTCTCTCTCCCTCTGTTTATCTGTCAGTCTCTCAATCCCTCTTATACACACACTCACA
The DNA here is from genome assembly GCA_951806755.1 of Brenthis hecate. Classification (NCBI taxonomy): domain Eukaryota; kingdom Metazoa; phylum Arthropoda; class Insecta; order Lepidoptera; family Nymphalidae; genus Brenthis; species Brenthis hecate. The sequence continues at coordinate 7,618,931 of OX638249.1, forward strand.
CTCTATTTCACGCAACACAGATTCACACTAACATTCACAAAATTGTCAAATTTCCCATCAAATACGAGTACATATACAATTTAAGTGATAGGGGTTAAAACGTCATCCAATATAGCTAACACACCGATACAAGTGTCAGAGCCCAGACGCACATATCGAGATGATGGGTACCGTTACATCACAAGGGTAGGCCTTGGCGCGGTTTCGTTAGACGTTTTGTAATAGTTTCGCATTTGAAACGAAACATTAGGAAACAAATACGAGTAGTGGTCCGATTCGACATATTTTTTGTTACCTATCATTATATATTACCGTTTCGCATTAACGATAAACTAGCAAAATAATAGCTATTATTGATTTAGCTCATTATCCGACTATCTCAGAAAAAGAGTAATGCATTTCGAGTGCAGTTATGTTGTACATGCATAAGTTTATTTTTTTGACGCGCCTATGTTATACTTCTGTAGCATAAACAGCTAGTTTTTATCATACCTATGAGAAGTGGCTAAATTCGTCAAGTTATGAGGTATCATATTTAAACAGAGTGTCTACGAATCAACACTATCCCAACATTTTGATACAAAGTAATAAGTTTGAGTAATTAATTTCTTTCAAAAACAGGTTATCTAATCTTAATTTTGCATGTGTTCTTCTAACACGACGGCAGCTTCAAGATGATATTTCTGTATGTTTAGATAAACAATATAACTTAGTAGTTACTAGTGATTTATTGTAATATATTCTGTACTTAAATCTCTACTCCTAAATACAAACTATTTCAATGCAAAATCTCATCAAAACATCGTGAAAAAAAAACAAACCTACAAACATTTCATATTTATATTTTAGTAAGATAGCTTGTGAATAAAAATATTAAAATGAAGGAAACTAAAATAATGCTTAATAATAATGCAAATTTACAATTAATAACCATTTGGTGTAGATGGAAATACGTAATATTTAAGCAAATCATTTCATTAAGCACGCGATTGTTAGCCTAAAGTAAAATTGAAATTGCATTGAAAATGCTGATAATATTTAATTCATACCTAATTCTATAGCATGTTCTATTGATTGTTATATGAACAATGGGAACCTAGTAATATTGTATATTTTCCCATAGAAAAATGGAGTAAAATAGTACATAATTGCTCATTAGTTCAATGGGGTTCAGATTGAAATAATAGTGGATATTACCTAATGCGTTTAGTTGTTAGTTAATTATTTGCTTGAAGTTTTTAAAATTCACAAATTTCGTTTTTATTATGCCAGCAATATTGATATTTCACTATAAAATGATACAATCCCGGACTGATCCCGGCTGCTGAATTTCATCATCGGACATCGCGTCAAAATAGTAAATTCCATCCACACCACCTCGATGTCCAGCGTTCCACAACAGTGCGATTTTTAAGGCATTTTCTGCCTCGCACAACCACTCTGTGAAACCAGCTATCGCCGGCGGTCTTTCCGAACCGCTACGACCTGGCCACCTTCAAGAAGAGAGCGTATACTTTCCTTAAAGGCCGGCAACGCATCTGCAAGCCCTGCGGTGATGCAGATGTCCATGGGCGGCGGTGATCACTTTCCATCAGGTGAGCCTCCTGCCCGTTTGCCCCCTTAGTCCCATAAAAAAAACATAATTTTCATATAGCTTTATAAATCAAATACAATATCATAACCTAATATAATATGCACACATTTCTTAATATATAATGGTCTATTAATTTTTCTATATAAAATGATTGCAAGCTCGTAGCTAAAACCGGAATTGAACTTGCGACATCTGCATTTATTATATACTAGGAACCTTATCTGCACAGTTTTTGTAGTTATTACCTATCATTACCTCCTTATCAAACAATTTACTTAACGTAAGGGAGAAAATGCTAATGTCATATTTAAAAAATTACAGAGGTTTAGACCAAAGTTGCTTCTTATCGTATCGTACCAACTTACATCTCTTATATCTCATCTCTTTATAATATTAAGTATAGATTAAAATTGCATATACTTAGTCATAGAATAAGGATTTCCCCAAGGCAGGCGGGGCGGGTTGCGAAATGGTATAGCAAACAAGAATGGAAAGGTTTATGTGTATAGATGCATGTACACAAATTTCATAAACTCTACACAGTTGCGGCATTTAGGTACACTGAATAATTATATTTTGAATACTTATTTTAATTAGCTTTTTTATTAAATATTATATCTTAATCAAAACATTTTTAATATTAATGATACTTTAAAAAATCCATTTAAAATAATTTTTAAATTAACGTGATCAATTCTTATTTGATAAAATCGATTTAAAAGAGTTATCACTTATTAAGTTTGAAGATGTTTAGTTTTTTAATGATAATAATTAATTTATTAACAAAATTATTAGATTAATTTTTGTTCCTTACGTTAATTTTTACTTTGATTCATAAAACATATTATTATTATTATTAATGATTTATGATATCTATAGAATGACTAATATAACATTATAATTAAACAATAATTAAAATAATAGATACTTTAAATAATGTTTAATTAACTATTGCTACAGTTACTCAAGTAATTGTTTTAATAATATACAATTATTATTTATATGTTCAGATATTTTTGTTTCTTTTATTGTACATAGGAACTCTTACATTTAGAAAATAAAAACTCGTTAGGTTTAAATTCGGACGGGACAAGGTGATTTTCTTGTTTTCTTTCGTATTTTTTTTCAGGTTATATAAAAACAAAAGTAACGATTTTTTTATTGTTTATTAACGTCAATACTTTTAAGCCACAAATATCTACCGATCTACATGAAAACACTTAAACGGATAAAAATATTATGCAGAACAGACAAATCCTCTGATGCTGCAATATTAAGAAACTCAGTCAAAATCACCAAAAGTAAAGTATACCTCTGTGTCATAACATCCTTTTCCTTTCGAGAAGTGAAGTACTCCAAATAAATCTCTTACAAGATAATTTTAAACAGTCTTGTTTTAAGTTAAAAAAATTCGGTAAATTCTCATATTCTTATAGTTTTTGGCCGACTTTAAAAGAGCACCGGTAATAACCACGAGAATTATTTAATTCTATTCTTTTATGTGTATATATCATCTTTAATTGTTTAGTGATTTAAGGAATGTTCCATAAAAATTATTAAAAAAAACCATTAGATAGAGCGGAATAATATCTTTTATCGCCCATTTCACCTCATACCAAAAACAATTAAAAATATTAATTTTGTTATTATTGTAGTAAAATAAATAAATCAATACGACGCGAATTATAATTACTACTTAAGCCATTCATTTTATTATTTACTTATTTTATAAGTAATACAAGTATTAGATAATTGTGAGCCTTTCGATGACTCTGTTTCGCGAGCGGAACCACGCCATAAGCAGTTAACAACCAGAACGAACAAGTGCTAAGATAAAATTCAAAAAGCAATTTTTACTAATTATACTTCTATCACTAGCTCTTGTCCGCGGCTTCGCTCGTTTACTTTATCTTATAGGTGCTTTTATTCTAAGGGACATAGTGTGAAGTTAGCTGAAGTTTTTTTCTTAAGGCTATAATTTGCAAAAAAATGTTTTTTATTACTGTTATTTTTTTAATTAGACTGAAACTCCAGATATTAGAGCGTTCAAATAAACATAAAAAAAAGAAACAAAAAAAAAACAAACGATTCAGCTATATATTTTCTATAGATTATTCAAAATAATAAAAATAATTGTTTCTTAAAGTAAAAAGTGTCACAGGCCAACACGCATCATGGTAGTCGCCCCATGGCACTTTCATGAATCTATAAAAAACGTATTTTTTTATTAACAATCATTATCATTTTTAGCAGTACATTTAGTTTCTCTCATGTTTGTATCGTTTCACTATTTTAAGCAGAACTACCTATATTTTTATATTCATTAAACATCGATAACTTGATAGCAAAATTTAGTTTAAGTTAAACAACGAAATTACTTATTACCAATGTGTTAGCGTTGTTGTTATTTATTGTTATGCTCATTTTTGTGATATTGATTAAAATAAATTTAAAGGTAATATTAAAAAAATATAAATTAAGACACCTATAAAATATGAGAGTATAAATAGAAAATTAAGACGTGGGTTGTCAATAACAAGTAAGAAAAAATGGAGGTTGTGTGTAAGGAAGTTAAAAAATGTACATAGTAACTATAGGCTCAATTTTACATCAATAAACGATTGTATGGAACACATAGTATTTGTCTATTATTGGAAAACCAAATTAAGCAAATAGCTTTTTCAGTTCCCGTTTTACGGGACGATTAATCGTAATGCAACTTAATGAATCACTCACTCATCGCTATTTCTTAATCACTGTTTATTTTAATTATAGGTACATGTCAAATTTTAACTTGATATAGATCAAGAAAATATATATAGCAAAGATCTAAAAGACAAACAATGTATACGATATTGTTTTAAATCAAAAACCTTTGCTAGGAGCACTATTAACAAGTGACTTATTTTATTAACATTGACCTCTCGCTGGCGAACTGGTACTGTAGCAGTGGTAGTGAAGTTCGCAAGCGCGAGTTGCGCGCGCGCAGACCTCACAGTTGTATAACGAGTGCCTGTCGTTTGTGTTGTGATTTGTGCTTTTTTTTAGTGAATGTGAGACGTTGTTGCTTGCTCTCATTCAGGTAATTGAATTGATATCAAGATATTTATTTACGTTGATATCTACAGCTCTTTGCTCTCTTAAATTTCTCATAATTAAATTTTCATGTTTTGTTATCTATAAATTTGGAAAATATTATGAAAGATATTTACATTTTTGCAACATTTTGCCATTTCTATTATTAACAACATTTTATACAGTATTTAGTGTTTTATGCAGCTTTATTGGAATAAATATAAAACTGCATGCTCTGTAAAGCTCACCGATTACGGTGGTCGATGCTGTAACAAATCCTCAACATGCGTTTATTTACTTATAACACTGGTGTGTTTATCTTTTATTGGGTAAAATTAATTTTAAATTTTGTCGCAATGTAGAAATATTGATACATACAAAAATGTCTTTATACTACAACACATTAGTTCACTCCGAAAACTTGATCCAGGATGAAAAGTTTACTCAGCTTCACTTACCGGTACATAATAATAACTCATCTCTCAGTCTGTAGTTTTTAAAAATCACTCTGAAATCGCAAATATAAGCTCTATATAAAATTTCTAATACAATAAATTTATATTAAGATTCAATTTTAGAGCATCATAGATAATTAACGGAGAACCCCATTATTTTTAGTTTTTGTTTGTCTGTCAAATCGCAGATTATGAAATAAGAGTTTAACGGTAACGGCAATAAAAACTTATTTTAATGTAAATAGTGTCAAAAACTCTATCATTTTTATATACTCTATCCGTCTTAGCTGGAGGTTTAACTTGCACCATATGATTGCCATAAAATCAAATATTGAAAATTTAACAGACAGAAAACGAAACAGGCGTACTATTATAATAATATAAATAAAATTAAAACAACATTATTTACTTACACTGCACTACTTATTTAGTTAGGGCTTATTTTAATCGATTAATTTTATTATTTTTCGTAGAAATATAATTAATATCATTTAAAAATATAAATTATATCATTTAAAAATATAATTAATGTAACATACTAGGAGAAAATAATTAATAAAATGATTGAATTTAACATTCGTAGGTATAACAGTTTAATCCTATTAATAAAAAAAAAAGCTTTAATAGTTCCAGGGATTATGCCTTACATACAAACAGACAACTTTTAAAACTCTCGTTCATATTGTAAGAAAATATCTTAAGCACTCATAAATAAATATAAGCAAGAGTTCAGTTATGCCAAAGTAAATTGCCGACTATTATCTTATTATATTCTTACTAGGTCACGATATTACGAGAACGTTGGCTGCTTTATTAGGATTCAGTGAGGTTCTTAAGTATGATTGTAAAATATACCACGTACCTACCTGGCATTGACCTGAGAAATAAACGTACTATTTTAGGGCCATCATTATAATTATACCAGTGGCACATCGCTAGTGATTTTTTGAAATTTGAAGTGAAACTTCTTTGGAATCGTTGTGTATAAAAATATTATGTGCGAATAATTGCATCAATCCGTTGTTCTTTTATTGAGTTAAAATTTGGTGGTTGTTGGGAGATGTGACGAGAGAACACAAATAAAGTCTATGTTACGTCACTAATTAAATAATTATTATCGAAAAGTCAACACACACGTAAAAACAGGGAAAGTTTAGGGAGATACGCAAGTCTATAAAAGGTTACAGTAAAAACACAAGAAGTCCACATACAATAAATCACAAAAACGATTTAATTAAATAAAGCAAGTAATTCACATCAGGTGACAAAGCATCGACTGTCTGCTTATTAAAAACTAGCGACTCACCCTCGCTTCACTCGAGTTCGTCCCTAGGTTGATTCCCCGTACAAACTTTGTAGGATAAAAAGTCCCTATGTCCTTCCCAGGGTCTCAAACTATCCCCCCCAACGTGTGTTCACCTTGTCGTGGTGGGGGGGCTCAGTAGTGCCCGGCAATCCAACCGGGCGCGAAGCTAAGAAAATTGCCCACTTCGGTGGGCGGTGGGAGGTGGCCTCTTCGGGGGGCGGTGTACCATGCGGGTTGCTCCTGGTCCTTCTCTGATAGCAGAGTGGACCTTGGAGCAACCCCATGGTTGTGGTGGTCTGCTTCGGCAGACTTGCCGTCGGGGCGTCGTAGTTGAATGCGTAAGCGATCCTGCGACGTCCCATTAAGACGGGGGAAGGTTTTGTTGGGTTTTAGTGGGTAGTACTGGCTGTATTACGCCGGTGAGTGTCACACGTCGTAAAAAAAAGGGTCTCAAACTACCTTCTTACCAAATTTCATCTAAATTGATTTAGTAGATCCAGAGATTACCCCCTACAACGTTACAAGCTCACAAACTCACAATTCACAAAATTTACCTTTTTATAATATTAGTATAGATCACAATTGGTTGGTAGGTGAAAAACAAATTCCAATCCACCGTATACTACGGGTTTCGTGCGGCTATGCTAGTGGATTTAATGAATATAAATAAATAATAATTCATAAATATAAATAATTATGTGTACGTGTTGACTTGTATGTAATATGTATATAGGTGTGTGTATAATATAAATATGTAAATCAAACATTAAATAAAATATAAATATTATGAAATTAAAAGTTTTATATATAAATATGATAAATTTAAAATTAAATATATTATAATATAAGTCACCTACAAAAATAATATTTTTTGATTTATTGTTCTACAATTTCTCGCGTTCACCTAGTTTATTTATAAACATATACCTATGTAAATTAATCCTATGGGCTTAAATGCAATGTTAGATAGCATGCTAGCCGGTAAAAATCAAAGCACCGACTTCGAAATTTTTTTATTAGCTATCTGTTATAAATAAAAAGTACCCATCAGTTATTCTTTACTTTTTTTAAACTTTGAGTTATTATATACTATTTTTATATATAACATCACTAAAATATTTTAGAATGGCTGTGACCATTACTCAAAAAATATATAAATATAAGTGAAAATAGCAGAATTACATTCATATTGATGATCATTCATTAACCTAACGAGACGCTTATTTTGCGAGTCTCGTGTGACATTACCCAATTTTGATCATAAAACAAACAAAATGGTACTACAAGTTATGTTATATTTTCAAGTAAGTTAAAAAGCAATTCAACTTTAGGGAAATTACTTGTAAAAAATATATATTGCTTCATACGTAATATTACGGCACCGGCTGTAAGAATGTTTTCTTAGTTTTTCTATACTTAATTCAATAAATAAATATGTTGGGACATTAACACACAACACCAACTAGTTCCATGGTAAGCTACGAGGGTCGTGTAATCAATACCAGATAGTTGATACACTACACATATATAACTAAATACATACGTATTATAAATATAAACACCCATGACTGGAGTACAAACATTCGTGCTTATCACACAAATTTATGCCCCCAGCGGGACTCGAACCCGCGACCGCTGGCACAGAAAGTAAGGTCACTACAAACTGAGCCAAACGTGTCGTCGAATGTAATAGAATGTGTGCTATACACTAGAGCCAGACTATCGTCTAAACGACTTCGTTATAAGCGAATACCATTATTTCAATAAGTTAAGAAACGTTTACTTAGTATTTGTACTATTCATCAAAGTTTCACGCTAAATAGCTCACTTCTTGCGACTCACTGAAGAAAAATTCGTATGGGAAAATAAAAATATTTTCCCACGGAAACTGCTCCAAGCATAAGCCTTAATTTTAATTTGCTGTTTAAACTAAACATTGTTACACCATTAATAACTATAAGAAATTTTGAAATAAAAAGTGTCAACGAGACAAAAAACTGAAACCTTGATTTATTGCTATTTACCAAGTTAGCTTCAAACTGCGAGAGATTGAAATAATCGCGATATACTTATTCAATAGTTTAACTGTTTACTATTATATTTAAAAAAAAATTAATTGAAATTTTGCACTTTAAAAAGACCTCCAAAATAATAATTTAACTCTTGGTAAAATCCCCGTGCCTCGGATACGTAAAACCATAGATCCTTCGCCCTGCCCTCCTTCCCGTTCCTCACCGGTCGTGTCAAATATCGTCCCATCGGAGTTTGAGAATGATAAGAAATAGAGAGTGCACTCCAGCACAGATAGCAAATTTTGATTGGCAGTCGTGGCCGAAATCCGTATTATTATTAATAAAAAATAATAAATAATATCAATTTACAATAGACGGAGATATTACTTATACAAAATAAAATACACGCATGGCATACCTTAGACTTAAAGTCGGTCAAAAAGATAGTTCAAAATTGAATATAAGTGTGTAAGTTAGTCAATCGAATAGACCTTGACTATTGCGTACCGTTTTGTACCTCACTGTGAAATTCCTTTGCTTTCGTTTTTTTCCTTTTCGACTTAATAAAGCTCGTATCCAATTTATAATTACTGTTTGCATTTGTGTATGTACCTATATATTTACTAGAAAATTTCATACAAATGACATATTATCAGCTGTTCGCGCAATTCAGCCGTACCTGCATGAGAATTGAGACGGTAAAGTTATTAGAGCACTAATAAATATCTTTTAAAGATACGGCCGTTTATACCGCATATTTTGACACTCGCAAGTACCTACTCGTCCTTTCCGTTGACCTAGAACAGCCATACTCAATCTTTTTTTTATAGGAGCCACAAACACGTTTCAGTCATGGTGTCGAGGGCCGCAAGCAAAAATTATTTAGGTCTTAATGAAAACGTAATTCCAAGTTAACGATGTAGTAACAAAGATATGTTATAATGCGATTTTTGATGCTACCTTGAGGTAAGGTGAGGTAAGGTGAGGTTGCCCTTGAGGTTGAGTATAGCTGACCTAGAATCATGAAATTTGGCAAGAAGCAATGTCTTATAGCACAAGTAAAGAGAAAAATCCTAAAACCGTAAATTTTTAGTTTGTGTATTTGCGATAATGAAATATTTTTATTAACTTATTGTTTCATACTACGGAACCCGCGGTGTATAAGTCTGAGTCGCACTTGTCCAATTTCATTTATTTATATATTTGGTATAAAGACGCGTTACACACTCTCCACTAGGCGACAATATTATAATATAAATATCGCGATCTGAAATATCGCCGAATACATAATAATTACAAAAACTCTAAAAGAGATAAATATGTAGGTTTATGCACCTTCTTTATTTTTCACTGCAATTGATGCAATATTAAAATTCATATATATATTTATTTTGCATTACTTCATAATAATATGTATCTATATTAAGGTACAATGAAGTATTTATTTATTGTGACCGGTGTAAGTACGTATAAGTGTGTCAAGACAATCGTTCGTCCTTTTAGTACAACACCAGCAGAGCATTACGAAAGAAAAACCACAAAATGCTACGTTGCAAAGTGCACTACTACGGTGACACATAAGTTTTATTTATAACTAACTAGCAGCTCCCCCTCGCTCCGCTCGTTCGTCCCTAGGTACGTTTTAATGGTTAGTATGGAATAGATAGACCGTATATTTTATATATTATACATAGGTACAAAATAAATAGTTCTGAACTTTTCGATTTTCTAGCTGTTTTTTTTAATTTTCCCTATTTTTTATACTTAAACCATTCCTGACACAACAGAAAAGAATTAATCAAATTAGTACAGCTATTTTTGAGTTTTAACGAAACTAACGAACGGCAATTGATTTTGATATTTATAGATATTTGCTGCGGCTTCGCATTAAAGCCTGTGTATGTAATTTGTATATAACGCAATCTATGTCCTTGCCAAATTTCACCCTAACCTGTTCAGCTGCTTAAGAGTAAATAGGTAATAAACAGACAGACATAATTACATTTATATTTATAATATTTATATGGAAGTAATAATAATAAGTAGGTAATCTATGAGTAATAGCTATGATATGAACCAAAGACATACTAATTAAAAGTCTTTCAAAGTTGGTTAGTTTAATATCAAATATCCACACTAACCAAAAATTTCAAACGTAAAGGAACAGCCCAGCTTGAGTTGATATTGCACAATTCACGTACGTTCTTGCACCCATATCAGGTATCAATATCCGACCGGCCAATGTCGCTTAGCGTGGCCGAACTTTTTACAAATAACACTGACGTTCATAAATGCTAACCAATAATCTTTAAATAAATAGGTAAAAATAAAACAGTTCAGTACCTTTTTCTCCTCCGTTCGTCAACCGCTTTTTTATGTTTTTGTTTATTAACTATTAAGAAGCTTTAGTGTTATCAATAAAAAAAATTGAAAACAGAGTTTTAAATAAAACTATCTTTCCGGATTATTAGGTACTTGTTACATACAGTATATAATGTCTTTGCCTCTGAAGCCTTAGTCTCTTCCGTGACCATGATTGCTGTAAAGCATTCGAAACATCGGGACCCAAAAATCAAAATAATTCTGCGATATAATCCGAACAGATAGTTAGTTTTATTTAAAATGTCCAATATTCGCGTAAATCTAAGAAAGTATTATGTAAACGGCCAGTTTTTATACAGATAAGTAAGATTCTATTCATATATGTTTTCCTCAAATTTTCAATAATCTTACAGTCTCATTTCGACCACTACCATGCCTATTAGCTACTACCATGTTTGATAAAATTGGACACACGATTTTATATGGTAATATTTTTTCCGAAAGTTGAAAGTTTCCGAAAGAATGTATGCGTGACGTTTGAAGAAAAATGATTAATAATTCTTTATAACGCTTAACGATTATCACTCATCATCATCTCCCTGCACATTCAAAAATTACTTGGGGTCGGCGCAGTACGTGCACATCAATATTTTTTGGAAAATGTTATTTAAATAGTCATTATTATCGATACAGAGGCTGAATCTATAGTTTTTAGAATTTTTGTCTGTCTATCTAGGAAGGCCTCATGAGACCACTGTACAGATTTTGATGAAATTTGGTATGATGATAGCTGGTTATCCGGATCAACATATAGGATACATTTTATTTCGGGAAAATATCTCATTTCTGTGAAATCTATACTAACCGTTAAAACATACCTATTGACAAACCCGAGCGCAGCGAGGATGAGTCGCTAGTATTTTCTAAAATATCCACCCTGAGTGAGGAATAATGGAAACCGGTGTATCATTCTACATATTTATACTAGAGTTCACCCAGTGGTCGATATTCGACTGTAATCATTTATTTATTGATAACACTAAAAGCTCCTCAGTAACTACTAAACAAAAAATAAAAAAACGATCGGTTGAAACAGAGGAGAAAATGTTACTGAACTGTTTTGTTTTTGTCTACTTTAGACATTTTGTCAAAAAAATTACCCGTCGGCAAAAACCACTGACTGGGTCTAGAAAGCTAAGCTAGCATCTATGATACGCTATATTAAGAGAATAAATAAATTTTGTTGTAAATAGTAAAGATACTAGTTACAACGAAAACTATTACCGATTTGAAAACTGTTATTCCATTATATCCATACTAATATTATAAATGTGAAAGTGTGTTTATTTGTTTGTTTGTTTGTCCTTCATTCACGTCGAAACGGATTGACGGTTTGGCGTGAAGGTTTTGTGTAATGATAGTTGGAGGGCTGGAGAGTAACATAGGCTACTTTTTACCGCGGGAGATTATCTCATTCCCACGGGATAACACATTATAATATAGCCCCAAAAATATTTATGATCAGAATTACTTGAAAGTTGGTATTAATGCTCTTCAATACACTTAATTAAATACCTTTATTATTGCATTTTTCAAAAATCATCCTATAAGGGGTTAAAATATGGGTTGAGAGTTTGTATGAAACCTAACTTTCTAGAGGTTTTTTGTGTAGTTTTAGCGTGAGTGAAGCCGCCGGTTCTGCTAGTAATATATAAATGCGAAAGTTTGGATGGATGTTTGCTACTCAATCACGCCAGAACGGTTGAAATTTCATTTGGATGAATTTTCGCACAGAGATAGATTATAGTCTACAATAGCACATAGGTTACTTTTATTCCCGGAAAAATATGTACTGTTCCTTTGGGATAGATTTGTTTTTGTTTTTATTAGGGATGAACCCGAGCGAAGCGAGTGTCAGCAGCTAGTTATTCACGTCATTTGCACCACCAAACTCGTATGTACTCGTATCTGTATACAGAAATTTAGCGGCATATTTTTACAAATTTTAAGTTAATATTTGTGCAACTTCACTCGTGCAGAACCTATGAAAGTGACTTTGTTTATTTATATTTGCATACATAATGCTATTTAAGAATAATATTTAGATATTATATATGTTCAAATAACCGATATTATTTATATAAAAAATATATGAGTGACAAAAAATATTTAATATTAAGTAATTAATAATTATACTTAGATCTCGTGCTAAAGACGCAAAGACTTAAAACATCGAATAAATGACAAATATCAAAACAAACTCACTCGTGCGTAAAGCAAGTACAAATTTTAATAAGTAATTATTTTCAATAAACAAACCTAACCTACTTTATTATATACGTACGTACGTAAATATTCGCACATTTTTACTATAATAAATTAAATGAATTAAAAGTTTTATCAAAAATCTATATTTTTAATCAATGTTATAAACTTAAATCCATTTATTATCGTCGAATTTTGACCACTGGACGATAACTAAAAGTCTCGCTAAATATTATTTATTTTAATAGCGGATGCTCAGTTAAGCAACCAGGTCAGTAAAAATACTATTAATACATGAACTCTTAGAAGAAACGAAAAGAACAATTGAACTCGACTAATAAATATGTTTAATCTAAATGACTTTATGACTATTTCTTCACAGAGACACTGTGGTTAGACTGGTTGCAGCCATGTCAACTGTCAACGAATTGTCGCTAATTCGTTCATGGTTGCGGCCTTAAAACCGATTAATTTTTATAAAATTCACGCTAAAATTAAATATTACACAATAACTCCTATATAAATTTTATATTTTCAAATATTTTTGCATCTGTAGGTTTTCATAAAATAAAAAAAAATATAGTCATCTGCAAATTAGTCTAGCTTATAAAAGAGCTCCTTCCTTCCGCCTTTAAAAAATTTAAAGATTTGAAAAAATTTAGAGATTTAAGTTAATAATTTAATTAGATTTTTATTTAAAGTATGAGTGAAACCCTAATTTTTAGATTTTTGTTGAATTTCTAGACTTTGTATTTTCGGTAATAAGGTAAAAAATGTCTATTTCGTTAAAAAAAATTAAATATATTATTTACACCTTATAACCGAATTCAGCAACTTCATCTCGGAAGGCAATAAATAGTTCCCGCGCTCATTGGTTATAATATAGAAATATACACACTATGAATAATAATTATTACTACATTAGATATGATTAGACGAAGGGAAATATATTAGAAGATAATATTATATGGCCATTATTGGACTTTAAAATAAAAGTAACAAAATATGTAAGTAAAAAGACGCTAGATTAACTAGGTTACATATTATGTACATGACATATATACAAATATAACACAAAAAAATCATATATTATAATTATTATTATACATTTGTTAAATGGGTATATTATGTCCAATGTTTTATCAACAAGTTATGTAATATTGATAACTATTAATGATATAGCATTGAAGCACTATAATTATAAAAAAAATCATTAAATTATAATTAATCAACCGACCGACACTGCCAGAATATATTTCAAAATGATCTTTTCGAGTAGATTTCACAAACATAAATTCTTATAAAACGATGTCATAATTAATGGGTGTAGATGTGAACTTATACCGGTGCGACCTTGAGTTACTTTCACTGTTTCTTTTTAACAGTATTAGGCCTTAACCCCACTACAGCGCCGATCACGGTTCGTTTTTGATCCGACTTCGATCTGGTAAAATCTATATACATATGTACATATATATAAAACAAATTCGGGTTTGTTACAACACTTAGATATAACTCGGAAATTGCTGGACCGATTTTTATGATCTTTATTTAGTTAGATTTGTCTTCAGCCCGAATAGCACAATAACTATTAAAACGACGGAAATTTTCATGAAAAAAATAATAATAAAAAAAACTATACCACACTAAGCGTCAAAACGTACCTAGGGACGACTCGAGCGAAGGATGGGTGAATCGCTAGTATTTTTTTATACAAGAATCAATCAGTGTCAAACTATTAGTAAGAGGCAAGTTCTGATCAAATCACACTCCAGCATCGTTTTCTGTATAAGAATACTTCACTAAACCGATATCGGACCCAGAATAGGCCGTGATCGGCCCTTATAGTATCTGCGTATAAATTTGAATTATTTTGGCCTGATGATTGTAAAATTTAATTTGCCACATTTATACAATGTGCAATGTTTCTTTGTAGCTATCATCTCTATCAGATTTAACACATGTAAATTGTTACATTTTGTTACTCTACACTGAATCCAGCTTGGAAAGAAACTCGAGGATACGAACAAAGGCCACGCTTTCATATATTGCATGCAATTTTAATGATTAATTAGTAAAATATACTTTTAACTAGACTTACAGGTCTAAAATAATGCAACATGTTATATTATACGCGATTGCTCTGTACTTTTTTTTGATTTTTTTAATTAATTAATTTTTTTACCAACTTAAATAAGGAAGAGGTTCTCTGTTCACTTGTATGTATTTAATGTGCATATACCTGTTCGTCTGTATGTATTTACTTTATATATGTTTACTGATTTATCGGAGATGGCTTGACCGATTTTGCTAGTTTGTTCTCTATTTTAATGGTATAGTTAGGAAAAGGTTTTCCAAATAATAGATAACTATATCTCTAGTACAGAATACTGCTTAGAGCGATGGTAAAAATCACGTAACTAATTATGTCGTAAGCTCCAAATAATTTCAACAATTAAACTTCAATAATAGAACGTTATGTAGTGAAATAAAAAATCTTACATTACGGAACCGACTCAAAAAATAGAGTTCCATGCAAAAGGTTTGCGCAAATATCGCTTTCCTTTCTTATTATAAAAGCTTTTTCCACTAATCTTCTTAGGAGTGAAGTGAATCTACTTAACAATTAAATGATATACAAGGCACATTCTAAAAAGCAAGCGAATAACAAAAGTTCCATAAAATATAACAAATGTGAGCTCTAAGGGAGAAAGAAAGTTAGTATGGAAGTTCGTTACTAAAGTTGAGTAAGATATTGGAACTTCTGCTTAAATTACTAATCACAAAACTTATCGGACTCACTGTTTGTCTAATTAATTATTATCGACCAAGTGCGAAACTAGCGAATCAAGGGTTCCGCATTACCACCCAGTATATTTTTCTATACCTATATTGATCATTTAAACAGGACTTAACACTAAACAACAGCTAAATATCCCGCGTATAGCCCGAAAATCAAATAAATATAAAACACTAGCAATGCACGCGGCTCCGCCCGCGTTTAGATGACCAAAAACCAAATTCTTAGGTTTTACATATTATATACTCTTATAATGCAGTTTTTGTATTTTTTCTTAGAAATGAGATATTTTCCAGCGATAAAAAGTATCCTATATGTTGACCCGGATAACCAGCTATCATTATCCAAATTACATTAAAATCCCTCCAGTAGTTTTTCTGTGATGCGGTAACAGACAGAGAGACAGACAAAAATTCTAAAAACTATATATACATTCGGCCTCTGTATCGATAATAATGTCTATTTCAATAAGATTTTCCAAAAAATATTTAATGTACAGATTCGACTTAGTTACAATTTTATTATATGTACTAGCGGACCCGACAAACGTTGTCCTGTCTACACGTCTTTAATTTGAAAATTTCAAACTTTTTGGACAAAATTGTGAATCTAAACCATTCCCAGATCTCCTTGAACACACACAAAAAATTTCATCAAAATCGGTCCAGTCGTTTGAGAGAAGTTCAGTGACATACACACTCACAGAAGAATTATATATATAAAGATAGATTAGCTATAGGTATAATGTAAATAACTGCGAAGGGAAAGGTCTTGTGGGGTTTTAGTAGATAATACCTACTGGTTTTTCTAACCGGTAAGTTCCACATAACCACAAGTATTTAAGTGGTATGCGTAAATGCATTTATCAACTTTAAGAAAATGTCTTAGATCATTCCTTTTACCTCACAGGTTATCTATGAAAAGATTACTAAGAAATGAACTTCTTACAGTGTATGTGCTCTTTTTATGAGTATCTCCTTAAAACACACATAATATATGTATATGTTTTATAAGTAAATGTAAAAGGGTGTTCGACGTTTAAAAGTAATATACGGACCCATTAATTCTGTGATTATATACATACTTTAATTGAACGTTACACCTCGGGGACTGGTTAACATTTATTAATAATTGCAGTATACTAGGAGTACGCAGGAGGTCGTAGGTTTAATCACCGGCGGAGTGAAAGTTTGTTCAGGACTTAGATTTTAAAGATACCTATGTATTTTTCTGTTATAGCATTGAGAATTCTTTGCGTAAGCTCAATTTAAAAACTTCAATTAAGGAGTAATTATATAGTATGTACTTACTTGCCTGTATGTTACATAAAGATGAAGTATTTTTAACCGACTTCCTCAATAAAACCTTTTTAACTAGCCGATACAAAGCAAAGCACACCGACTTCGAAAATATTTGATTAGGTATGTATAGTAAATGAAAACTACCCATCAGTTATTTTTTAGTTTTTAGTGCTTTTGTTTGAAGTCGGTTTTTATTGTTTTGTTAAAAAGATTTTATTTTATTTTTAACAGACTTCCAAAAAGGGAGGAGGTTCTCAATTCTACAGATTTTTTTTTATGTATGTTCACCGATTACTTCAAGATGCCTGAACTGATCTGGAAATATTTTTTTTGTTTCAAAGAGTACATATACTTCCAGGTGATCCCATATAAATTTTATCGTAATCAGTCGAATCGTTTGTTTAATCGAATATGTTATTAAAAAACTTTCTTCTTACAAATTACCTGCTTATTACGTCTGCACAAAAAATGGAAAAATAAAAACTTTAAAATAAAAAAATAAAAACCGACTTCCAGGCACTAAATCGTAAAAAATAACTAAACGGAAGTTTTCATTTAGAATAAATACCTAATCAGATATTTTCGAAGTTGGTGTCAGCCGATGCAATGCATTTCCGGGATAAAAAGTATCCTATGTCCTTCCCAGGGTCTCGAACTATCTTGCTACCAAATTTCATCTAAATCGGTTCAGTAGATCAAGAGATCACCCCCTGGCCCCTACAACGTCACAAACTCACAAACTTTACCTCTTTATAATATCAGTATAGATAAGAAGTCACTATGGTTTTTTTTAAATATTTAAAATGTTTTTTGACGATCCATTTAGCCGTCGCGGAGTGTGAGAAAATTTCTCTGCAACGGGTACTAAGTCAGAAATTGCGGTTTCTTTTTTCATATAAACTTTTAACGTACCAGTTAGTATATTATATATCCCAGTGAGTCTTTTTATTTTCTAGGAATAAATAAAATCTAAACTCAATGAATTAAATCTTCATAGAACTTCTTCTCCAAGTCCCACTGGTATCTATTCTTTTTACGAAATAAAACTTACATCTCTTTGTAAATCCCACTAAAATTAATTAGGACATCCCTAGGGTAACCAAGACAAGCAGATAGACAAACAGACAAAAAATAATCACTATTTCTGGTTTCACATGCTGCGCACAACAATAAATACTATTTTTTAAAATTAACACAAACAACAAAAAGTTAACGGAAATGGCCACTTTCGGTGACCAATCTGGCATTGAGAAGAGTGCAAAAACCTTCAGGAATTGGCGAAATAAACTGTTCTCAACAGCACGCAAGCACTCTTTGAAGCCGTCATACTACATCCGTATTAATATTATAAATGTGAAAGTTTGTGAGTATGTATGGATGTTTCTTACTCTATCACGCCAGACCGGCAGAAAGGATCTGGATACTTTTTATCCGTGAAAAATGTAAGGTTCCCGTGGAAAGAGTTTCTTTTTGTTCACCTAGATGTGAACCCGAGCGAAGTGAGGGTGAGCCGCTAGTAATATGATGTTCTCCTGACCGATTCCGGCCACGGCGGCCAATCTCATGGAGACTAGCCAACTGCGCAGGAGATATTATAGTGCTCAAGTGTACGCGCAGACACAACGTGCTCTCTATTCCTGTCATTCTCATACTCTGGTGGGACGACTACTCGACACGACCGGTGAGAGTTAAGGCGCAGGACCGACGGCTTTACGTGCTCTCCGAGGCACGGGGGTGAAACACCGCCAACTTCCCAACTCCGGGCTGTTACTGAGGCTTACTATACAGAAAGACTAAATAACTAAGCTTGGCCCGACCCGCGACTCGAACCCAGGACCTCCGTGTGTGCAGCCGTACATGCTAGCCACTACACCACCGAGGCAGTAAATATAATATTATTAAATGGTAAAGGCCGCTAGTAACATAATATTATTAAAAGGTAAAGTTTGGAAGTTTGTGAGTTTGTTTGTAGGAAGTAATCTTTGAAACTACTGAACCGATTTAGATTTTTAGTAAGAAGATAGTTTGAGGACTTGGGAAAGACATAAAATAGTTTTTATCGCGGAAATCATCCCTAAAGAGGGTGAAAATGGGGATGAAAGCTTGCGTGGGGAATCTACCCGAGCGAAGCGAGGGTGAGTCGCTAGTTAACAATAAAATTGAATTGAATTGAAACCTTCACAAATTGCTGAAGTTTTGGCACTTTCAATCAATAAGTTGAGGCAATTGTAAACCAGTGGTAATGCATTCGCTTGGGGAACCAAGTGAAGCGGTTTCAAAACCCGAGTCTGCAAACCATTTTCAATAGACGACACGTGTACTTACACCAACCCGTACTTGGCTAGAATGGTAGACTATGCCCTGTTCTCCTGGAATTAAGGAGAAGCCCAGTGTTCAGTATCCAGCAGTCCATAAGTTAGCTGAATTTGATATTTACCCAATGTAAGCTCTTAAATTACTCTTGTAACAGCTGACTTTATTTATTACAACGTGAAAGAAGCAGGTCGAAAGATAAACATAATCATAACACATTAGAAACATCCGAAATTAATGTTCGAAATACTAATGCTCTAACAAAACAACACAACAGAAAGACATTAAAAATTCAATCTTGTTTTTGTAACAAAAGTACTTATAAAATGAAGATGCAATAGGCAATAACGACTACAATAAATCGATTGCTTTAAAAATATTTCAAAATAGTTTTATATACAACTACATTAAAATTTATGTATGTATTTAATACACATTCGCATTAGAGTACGTGTGAAAGGACTATGAGAATAATAATGACTATACATGTGTACAAACATATGTACGTATACACTTATATAACGATTACGTACCTACTGAGAATTTCCGATGCAATGATAATGTGCTTCACGATCTTTATCAGAACTGTTAAAGTAACTGGGTTAAATCGTCGTGATTCTTTCGTCGACGAGCTAAAGAACTTCTTATGTTTTTTAACCGAATTTAAAAAGAAAGAGGTACTCAATTCATCTGTATTAATCATTGTGAGCTCGTATGCGTTATTATATTTTGCCAATTATGAGTTAATTTTTATATTTTTTTTATATAAATTTTGAAAATACATTCTAAACCATGGATTTGATTGTACGAATACTCAATACAATGACTAATACAAATGATTTCTAAGTTAATTAACATTATTTTTGTTAAAAATAATTATATAGGCATAGAACACGTATAAATTGAAAAAAAGATATCTTTAACTAAAGTCAAAGATAGAATATTTACCCTTTAGAGTCGCCAAAATAAAACGTAAAAGCCATATTTTTAGAACGGCTTTGAAGTGGCAATTACTAATATCTGTCAATAAAAATCAATAATAATACTATACTTATACTTACTTCTTACTAACGTTAACATAACTTGCAACTACAAGGTAGAGTAACTTTAAAAGTACGTATAATTACAGTAATTATATTTTAACAACAACGATTAAGTTGCAATATAAAAGTACTGACAGTTTCATGGTTATCGTTTTATAGCGTAACTAGCACTGCCCGCGGCTCCGCCCGTGTTCAGATGACCAAAACCCAAATTCTTAGGTTTTACATATTAATATACTCTTACATTGCAGTTTTTCTATTTTTTCTCAAAAATGAGATATTTTTCCGAGGTAAAAAGTATCATATATATTGACCCGGATAACCAGCTATCACCATACCAAATTTCATCAAAATGCCTCCAGTGGGTTTTCCGTGATGCGGTAACAGACAGACAGACAAAAATTCTAAAAACTATAGATTCGACCTCCGTATCGATAATAACGTGTATTTCAATAAGATTTTCCAAAAAATATCTAATGTACAGATTCGGCTTAGTTACAATTTTATTATATATATGGATTATTTTGCTTTTTCACTGACATACTAAACCCAAAAATATACAGTTAACGTTTTATTATATTACTTGGGGTCGGCGCATTACGCCCGTACTGCTTATTGGTTATTTGGAAGGAATAAATGCATTTTTGGGTTTTACTTTCTTACCGGTGTTTTTAATGGTGAAAGCCATAACAATAAGTTTAATACGCATTCTTAATAATAAATAATAATAGAAACTTTTACTGAAATATTATAAAATTGCAATTTTCTTAGAAAGTAAAATAAATATTATAACGATTCTATTCCATGTAGCTTTTATTCTACCTAACTGTAATTTTGTTTTTAAAAATAACTATATGTGTTCGAATTTGTGTTTAAACAATCATAATTTACGATTTTTGGGTTTTATTCTTTACTTTGATTAAAAGTCACATTTTGACGTTACTTATTGAAGAGATGTCTGGAACGGTGCATCTTAATTAATATCTTATTCAATGGTTTTTTATGCCCTTTTAACTAAATAGCTATACCTACCTAAAAATTACTTTAAAATTGATTATTTCACCCATATATTATTTCATAAGAACCGAAACTTTTCAATAGGAAATTATTCAACAAAAGGAATGGTGAATATCGTTTACAATCGGTGATAAAGTTTTAATAGTCCAATAAAACAAGCTCTGAATTCGATATTATTCATAAAAGTTTTAATAATTTGAAGCATTCTGACTAAAATATTACTCTTATAATTACTTCCTAGTTCCAGAAGAGATTTATATCCAAAATTGATTTAAATAATTCCAGGTACCGTACAAAACCAAACTTACAAATATTTTTTTACTTAACATAAACTATATATCTTTTCAGAACTATGCACTGAAACATCATGGGGATATTAACAACAGTAACGGCAGCCGTTAAGGCGGCTCTAACAATAGGCGGTATAAGCAAACTCACCTTCATTCCTACGATGTTGGCTGCCATGGCATATTTTAACTATGATTTACTAGACCCCGAAAATCGTCCGTTTAACCAGAAGTATCTGAGAGAAGAATATGACTTTGTGATAGTCGGTGGAGGCTCAGCTGGGGCCGTTTTAGCTAATAGATTATCTGAAATCGAAGGCTGGAATGTTTTGCTCCTAGAAGCCGGTGGACATGAAACAGATATAAGCGACGTTCCTTTGTTATCTTTATACCTGCACAAAAGCAAACTAGATTGGAAATATCGGTAAGCTTCAACTAATTAATTTAAAAATAGTCTTCATTGAATCTACTTTTAAATAAGTAAGGGGTAAATAAATAAAAATCTTGATTGGAAAACGTTTTAAAGATTTACAATATATAAAATTATGTATACGATAATTTAATTTCATATTTAACATATCTATAAAACGATCTTATAATTTACAATTTTTTCATTGTACCTAACTTATAATTAATACTAAAATTTTAAATTACTACCTACTCACTTGATTTTAGAACTGAACCCCAAGATTCCGCTTGCCAAGCAATGATTGATAAACGCTGCAGCTGGACTAAAGGTAAAGTTCTTGGGGGATCCTCAGTATTGAATACAATGCTTTACATCAGAGGAAACAAACGTGATTTCGATCATTGGGAGTCTTTGGGCAATCCTGGATGGAGTTATAAAGACGTTCTTCCATATTTCAAGAAATCTGAAGATCAACGAAATCCGTACTTGGCCAAAGATAAAAAACATCATTCCGTAGGTGAGCATAGTATTTTATTTTAAATTTTTGCTAAACTCAAATGAAAATAAAAAAAATGTTATTAATGCCCTCTCAGAATCATAAAAATAATATTTGATGTCGTAATTATTTCAGGTGGCTATTTAACAATCCAAGACGCCCCTTACAACACACCAATTGGTGCGGCTTTTCTTCAAGCTGGTGAAGAAATGGGATATGAAATCGTGGATGTAAATGGGCAACAGCAAACAGGTTTCGCTTGGTATCAGTTCACTATGAGGAGGGGAACAAGATGTTCTACAGCGAAAGCTTTTTTAAGACCTGTGAGACTCCGTCAAAACCTTCATGTTTCTTTATTTTCTCACGTTACCAAAGTCTTGATTGATAGAGAAAATAAAAGAGCTTATGGCGTAGAGTTTTTCAAAGACGGCACGAAACAAGTAGTCTATGCCAAACGTGAAGTCATATTATCAGCTGGTGCGATTGCATCGCCTCAATTACTTATGCTTTCTGGAATCGGACCAGCGCAACATTTGCAAGAAGTTGGAATCGATGTTGTATTTGATTCTCCTGGAGTTGGGCGAAACTTGCAAGATCATATAGCTGTTGGTGGTATAGTTTTCGAAGTCGATTATCCAATTAGTTTAGTATTAAATCGACTAGTAAATATTAACTCAGCATTGCGTTACGCTGTCACGGAAGATGGACCTTTAACTTCCAGCATAGGTTTAGAAGTAGTATCTTTCATAAACACAAAATACGCTAATGCGTCAGAAGATTGGCCAGATATTGAGTTTATGATGACTTCAGCATCAATTCCTTCAGACGGAGGTACTCAAGTAAAGAGAGCTCACAGCATCCCAGACGAATTTTATGAAGAAGTATTCGGTCATCTCACAAATAAAGATGTTTACGGTATATTTCCTATGATGTTGCGACCAAAAAGTCGAGGATTTATCAAACTAAGATCCAAAAATCCTTTAGACTATCCAATTATGATTCATAACTACTTAACACATCCTGATGATGTTGGTGTTTTAAGAGAAGGTGTTAAGGCAGCGATCGCTACAGCAGAGACTAATGCCATGAAACGTTTGGGAGCCAAATTTAATAGTAAGCCAGTTCCAAATTGTAAGCATTTACCGCTTTTTACAGACGAATACTGGGATTGTTTCATAAGGCAGTATACTATGACAATATATCATCTTTCTTGTACTGCGAAAATGGGACCATCTAGTGATCCAATGGCAGTAGTAGACCCTCAGTTACGAGTGCATGGAGTGGAGGGACTTCGTGTGATAGACGCTAGTATTATGCCCACTGTTACTAATGGAAACATCAATGCTCCAGTAATTATGATAGCTGAGAAAGGCAGTGATTTAATAAAAGATATGTGGTTACCTAAACAACCACGGCGACGCCGCAGATCATTAAAATGCTCAACTTTAGAAAGACTATTCGTTAAAAACCAATTGAAACCTCTATGTGGAATAGAAAGATGATAAAGAAATTAATTAGGAGATATTTATTGTAGCCATAATAAAAATAGCAGAAAGTATACATCATTGGCGGATATCGATTCTAAAAAAAATTCCGATTTAGCTCAAATGTTTCTAGTCGTCATTTTTGACAAAAACGTGTGATTATAAAGGTAAAAATTACTAATATTATAGATTATAGATATACTAAAGAATAATAAAATTCTTTATTTAATGGGATGTTAGAATTTAACTTTTCATTATAAATTTAAATTTATACTTTAAATTTTTCGGGATGAAAAGTAATCTATGTGCTATTCCAGACTATAATCTATCTCTGTGCCAGATTTCATACGAAATTCGTTCAGCCGTTCTGTCGTGAAATAGTAAAATCCATCCATGTTCACAAACTTTCACATTTATAATATTATTAGAATAAAGTTAAATGTTTTACTTAGTTAATTTTATCTTTATACACACGAAGGAATCTGTACAAGTAGCAATTAATATTAAAATACCTGAAAAGACCTAAAATACTTATTAAAAAATTTATGTACATACTAGTATAATATTTTACAGAGTTTACAAATAGATATTAAGAGGTTTGAAATTACCTATCATTCATGTGGTATTATTTGTTAAATGGTGTTCATGTATAGAATATATTGTAGTAGGTAATGTAAAAATTGTAACTATTAGTGTTATTACATTTTAAAAGTTAAAAAGATTAAAAAGAGTTTTCTATTATTACTGAAGCTTCTTTTACCTCATTCTTATCGAAAACGCTTGTGAGTACACTGATGTACCTAACTTTTAAGCAACTAAGCATGTCGTCTATATATATCAGTAGACCAAATACATAGATAAAATTTTAGATAAAAGAAGGAACATAACAAAACGTATCTTCTTATAAGGAAATGGTATACCAAAACAGTTCATTAACTGATTCACCACGTAAACAATTAAGTCGAGTTGGTTTTTTTCCTTTTCCATTCTTACATAAGCTAAACAAAGCAAGGGGACTCTATACAATTCACGTATTGTCCATACCATCAACGTGCAACAATACTCCCACTAGTACTACATCAAGAGTGTAATTTATTTGCTATAAATTATTAAAGTGTTTAAAAAATAAACATAGGTATACATAAAAATAAAAAAATATATACTTATACATAAGTATATAATTTTATTTATTATTAATATTTTTAGCTACAATTGGAAAACTTTAAGCTTAAAGATTTGAAGTTTTCTATTGTTATTGAAATATATAAACATAAATATTGGAAAATGAAAATTTTAAGTTTAAGAATAACGTGATATTATAAAATTGACAAAAGCAGGTTGTATTTGTATAACTAAATTACTGATCGAGGGGATAAATAATAGTCACTGTAGTCACAATGTCATGGCACTCCCTTACTCTTATCAGCTGTATCTATACAAATCGCTCAATCCGAACGGTTACTCTATGTGTAAAAGAAGAATAAACAACCGAAAAAACTTTCTCATTTACAATATAATAAAAAGAACTTCTTTTGCTTACAAAATAAGTGTAGATTTAAATTTCAAACACAAGTCTTTTATTGGCATTATGTCAGCATTTTTTCTGCAACATTGAAATGATTGTCGCTATCATTTTATTTATATTAATTCTGCGACGTACGAGCGCCATCTATGTCGTTGTACCTGTAATACTTAGGTAAAGAAAGCGTTTCGTATGAAAATACATGAATTCATAATAATAAAATAGAGACAGTAGATGGCGTGTTTTATTTTATCATAGCAATAGTGTATTAAAATATTTATTTATAATCATGTAAATAACACATAATATAGTGCACATGCCTAAATTTTTAGTTTTATGGATTTTATTCCTATTTATAATTCTCAAAAATCCATAGGTACATTTTTATTTTGGGTTTGTTTATATTTATAGAGACTCATGCCATGCTAAATAATAACGCTTATAGAAAATCGTTTAGATTTAAAATCTCTACAATGTTTCAGACAAATATTTAGAGTACCCGACAAATGCTGTAACTGTCAAAAGTTACAAATAAATAAAAGCATCTTGTCTCTGCCATTTTTATCAATAAAAAATATCATTTATTGAAATTTTCATCAATGTTCCTACATTTTTTCAACTATTATACAACTGGACAATAGATGTCCAAGAATATTGCAAGTCATATTAAATCTTAACGTAATCATTGGAATAGATTACCTAACAATATTCTTAGTATATTCCGACTACGTGTTAGTCAGGCTCGTTGGTCAGTAACCTGCACAGCTATAATCGAGAGCTCCTGATGAAACTCGGTTCTATTATTGAATTTTATGTTAAAAAAATTTAAAGTCTAAGTAAGTAATTTTTGCAAAATCTCCCTTATATTGTTAAAACCGTATGAAAATCCGTTCAGTGACATCTGAGATTAGCCCAAATAAACAAAAACTTAGCGCGAGAAACTTTATTTAATAACGTACGTATTGATAATGCTTTTTTTCGATACTACAGTATAATTCTATATAGTTTTCTTTCAATCATTTGTTTTCCTTCTTTTGTTTGCTAACACGCAAATCATATATATGTATATATATATATATAATTACCAACAGAACCACAAAATGCTATCCATGACATCATTATTGTCTTATTTGTAAGACCCTTCTTATTTTAATAATTTTGCGTACATTTATCGATATTAATAATGAAAAAAAAATGTTTGTTTGTATCCCGATAGTTTTTATCCCGGAATTTATCCCTTAAGGGAGTGAAAATGGGGGTGAAAGTTGGTACGGGTGTACCCGAGCGAGTCGAGGGTGAATCGCTAGTTTGACATAATTTCATTCATTCACAGGTCAATAGTAAAATTATCTAACGTGACATCCCTAAAATATAAATATGTAACATATACACCTGTCCTAGCGGGTCACCCTCGCTTCGCTCGGGTTCGTCGCTAGTGAAAAATAAAAACAAATCTATCTCACAGAAACCGTACATTTTTACGGGACATAAAGTATTCCAAACTATAATCTATCTCTGTGCCAAATTTTATCCGGATCCGTTCAGCCGCTCTAGCGTGACTGAGAAGCAAACATCCATCCAAACTTCCGCATGGGTGTCTCAATAAGAGTGCAATATTTAAATTTTGTGTCATTTGGTTTTTCATGCGTGTGACAACTTTGAATTTTAACAGCTGTTACCTATGATTGTCCCGATTATTAAAAATAGACGCGTGTAAATTATAAAAACCCACTACAAAATGGGGAAAGTTACGCTGAGGCAACTCGCAAGCTTGGCGGAATTTTCGGTCGAGAAAGTACATCTAATATGTCAACAATTCGAAGAGTTGAAAAAAAAACGAAGTAACTGGATGGATTATGGACAATAAGTCTCCTTATACTTTTTTATATTCTCCTTCCTTTTTTCTCCAAGATCATCCGATTCAAGGCCGTGTGATTTTTTTCTTTGGAGTTTTGTGAAATCTCCATGTCTATGCGAATAAACCAGAAACAATTCTTGAGATCAAAGTCGAGATCCATTACGTCATCGGTTACATACAGTCATATCTTTGTCAAAAAGTTATCGAAGATTTCATAAAAAGATTAAAAAAGCCTGTCATCAGAGTCACGGGAGCCATTTGCTGAATATTTTATTCCACACTTAATCGGAACATGTCTAATTTACAATGCAATAAAATTTTACAACTCATTTAATAAATACGTGTTTTTATTTTTAAATGAAATTGTGCACCCTTATTGAGTCACTCTATTTATATTAGTAAGATAAGAAGTAAGATTAAATTTCAAAAACCAACAATCTTTGAACGTCAATAAAGCTAAAAACACTGTGATATAATCACAATAACTTATTTATATAGTACTTAGGTACTATATGCAAATGTTTACATAATGCGGAAAATATCCCATAACATTTAACACTCATGTAACACTGGTACACTTGCTGGTATACAATAAGCTACAATATAATTTGCAAGTCAGGTTCTATTATACTCGCCATGGGGTCAGCTCCTCGGAAGCGATAATGGCCAGCGTCCTCAAAAACTAAAAAGTGACATGTAATGGCATTGTTGTACATTATTGTATCATGTATGCAAATTTTAAATGTCACGATATTATACATTAATTTTGTTTTACGGCCGGTTTTCATTATAGCTTTCAAGCGTGGTATGCTACTTGAGCACAATTTACTTTGTCACAGAGATCACTTGTGGGCTGAGAAGATGGCATTCTACAATCGATTAAGAAAAGAAAGAATCATAAGAAATCTATATATATAATAAAATTGTAACTAAACCGAATCTGTACATTAGATATTTTTGGAAAATTTTATTGGAATAAACATTATTATCGATACAGAGGCCGAATCTATAGTTTTTAGAATTTCTGTCTGTCTGTTACCGCATCACAGAAAAACCACTAAAGGGATTTTGATGAAATTTGGTACGGTGATAGCTGGTTATCCAGGTCAACATATAGGATACTTTTTACTGCGGGAAAAAATATCTCATTTCTGAGAAAAAATACAAAAAAAAAATTCAATCAATTTCAAAAACTTCAATGCAAGAGTATACTAATATATAAAACCTAAGAATTTGGTTTTTGGTCATCTGA
Organism: Brenthis hecate; assembly: GCA_951806755.1. Lineage (NCBI taxonomy): Eukaryota > Metazoa > Arthropoda > Insecta > Lepidoptera > Nymphalidae > Brenthis > Brenthis hecate. The sequence continues at coordinate 7,647,742 of OX638249.1, forward strand.
ACGCGGGCGGAGCCGTGGGCAATGCTAGTGACATATAATTAGATGCGATGCTATAAAATACTAGACATTTCAACACAATTTTTAAATATTATTTAGCATAATTTTGTCTACTAAGCCCGCTTTTTTTTAACGTTGGGAAATGCATTTACGCACGAGGTGTGGGACTCAACGACAAAGCCAGTACTACCCACTAAAACCCAACAAAACTTTCCTCCGTCTTAATGGAGCGTCGCAGGATCGATTACGCATTCAACTACGACGCCCCGACGGCAGGTCTGCCGAAGCAGACCACAATAACCACGGGGTTGCTCCAAGGTCCACTCTGCTATCAGAGAAGTACCAGGAGCAACCCGCATGGTACACCGCCCACCGAAGAGGGAACGCCTTCTGACCACAAACTATATAGAAATGCTACGCATCTTTTGACCAATCTTGTGTCTTTTCCATTCTACGTGACATTGGTGAAATAATCTGTGCTTTAATTAGTCATAAATAAAAAAAACGCACTTCAATTGCAATTGACAATACCGTAAGCATATTGACAATTGCGATTGATCGTCTCGGGTCTGTTTTAAAGAGAAGCATGAAAATCATCGTACAATTGACGTAGATATCACATAATATACGGATGAATTAAATACGTTTGAAGTCAATCAAGTCAATGAAGTGACTGATACGTCGACCTCTATTGTAGTCCTTAATGCAGGGAATCAGGGCTTTGTAAAGCTATCCGGAGTCCTGTAGACATGCAGAGAGATAAAGAACTCGAACAAATAAACTTCAAGCACGGGTAAGGTAGGAGTTAAATTTTTTTCAGCTAATGAGTAATAAACCATAAAAAATATATAAAAAATATTATATAACCATCTAAACCACCAAAAACTTTCGACACGACACGCGAATTAGCTATAACAATATTACTCGACTTAAAAGAACTTGATGATGATGATGTTAGTATCTTGCTTATACATAGGTTATACAATTTGCAGAGTGGCAAAGCAATTACAGCTTTGACATTCGTTGCAGAGGTCACTTGTGGGCTTAGATAAGATGACATTCTACAATCGATTATAAATAGACATCTGAAAGCTACGAATAAACAATAAGTCTATTTATTCGTAGTCTGAAAGACATGGGAAATGACATTTAACTTAATGCAATGCTATAAATCTTCAATTACAATTTAATTCAAAAAATATTTTAATACAATTTTTAGATTTCATTTAGAATCATTCAATAATCAAAGTAAAAAATACAGTTTTGATCATAGCTGACCCAAATTTTATTGAATATACTATACTAAAACCATTTTTAGAATACGTTTGATAAAGATATTCCTTATGTTTAGAAACTATATTCATATTATTAATATTACGAAGAACTAGAGTAACATATTTGCATATTGGCTGAGTGGACGTGTACTATTCTCTGATTTATTTGTTTAGTTGTTTAAACGTTCTACTTTCACGGCACTAAATAAATTATGAAATTATTTTTTACAAAATTATCATTCTAGCTTTCCCTACAAAATAAATTAACAAACGCTGGATACGAATTCGCATAATTAAAAGCAATCTTTATAATTGAAGGGAAATGAAAAGGAAGGGATTTAGTTAGTTTATTTAATATTAGCGACTTACCCTCGCTTCGCTCGGGTTCGTCCCTAGCTTGCTTCACAATACAAAATTTTATCCCCATTTTCACCCCGTTAAGGGATGATTTTCGGGATAAAAAGTATCCTATGTCCTTCCCAGGATCTCAAACTATGTCCTTACTAAATTTCATCTAAATTGGTTCAGTAGATCTAGAGATTACTCCCTACAACGTCACAAACTCACAAACTTTACCTCTTTATAATACATATTAGTATAGACTAGTTTTTGCCTGCGACTTCGCTCGTCTGATGAGCGAGGCGTGAATTTATCCTATTATCTCAGGATGCAATCTATGTCCTTGCCCAAATCTGTCGAAATCGGGTTCAACGGTTTAAGCGTGAAAAGATAACAGTTAGAGTTACTTTTACATATTTTATAATATTAGTAAGTATTGAGTATCGATCAATTAGCGGCCGGGACTCCGTCACATGGTAGATATGTCGACGTAAAACAGCTTATATGTTACCCTATGATACAAAGTACCTATTTATTCAAATAAGCAACAACGTGAATAATCAACAAAACACACGCAAATTTTTGCCTTAGAGACATACATTTAGTTCAAAATATGACAAATGCCAAAGTTGTTGACTTGGCTAGTTGGCTTAGGTTTTAGACAGCAATGAAGCAAGGAATCGTTTTTTATTCAGCAAAGATATAGTAAAAGAATTGGAGAATGTAGAGTGATGATAAGAAAATACTTTTCTGGCCTTGCATCAATTACTTCAAGTAGTGTGGGATAATGGAAGCAACTTACTGATCGCACGGTATATCCGTTAGGTGCGGATAGTAAGATATATAGGTACGACATGAGTGCGGAACTGTTAATTTGCCCATGTCAAAGTATAACTATAAAACTTGATGGCGTCTAAAGCAATTTCTGCTAGATGCAAGAAACACTCAAAGCACTTTCACTTCGCAGATCTGCGCCTGACCATGACAAACATACATTTTTATTGCGATCCAAATGATACTATGAAATATATGACGCTTACGTTTTTTAATAAGTGGGAATATTTATTTTTTACCGACTCAAAAAAAGGAGGAACTCAATTCTAGTATGATTTGTATATACATATATGTATATAGACGTTATAATTAGGTGATATCTTCACCATTTGTGAACCAATTCTTATAATATTTTTTTATGTATACTCATATCTACATATCAAGCGATATTGTATATGAATATCAAACAAAGAAACATCCCTTTTGATAATAAAATCACATTTTAAGTGAAATTATTGTCGATGTACCTAATTAAAAAGTAATTTTTAAGTAGTTAATTTTATCATACAGACTTATAATCTAGATTATTTTACATAAACATTATTTACTTACCTCAGATGCTAACTCTGATGATTGATATTAAAAATAATAAGGATGTACCTGTGAATAAATACAAAATCATTAAAAATGGTTATTATTACCTTTATTTCTAGTATATATTTATTTTTTTTTTTGCACTATATTGTCCGCTGACATCTTCTTCCACAACTAGGGGTTGACTGGAAGAGATCTCTTTTAGAGATAAGTCCACCTTTGTGAACTATGTTTACTTTGTTATTTTTTTTCTGTATCATATTTTAAGTGCAATAAAGAATATAAAAAAATGAGTATAGTAAAGCTTTATGTCATCTTAATACGATCATATAAAAATCGTCAATGATATTATGTTATGTATTTTAGAAGAAAAGGTATCTATCTATGTAAATAAAAATCAATTGCCAAATGTATGTAAGCGAACTATTTCAGAACGGCTGCACCTATTTGGCTAATTATTTTTTTGTTGTGTTTGTAATTGTCAGGGCAGCGTTTGGTTATAAGAAATATTTGGAAAATTGTACGGAAAAGTGAAAAATTTAGGTTAAGAAATAAAACATTGAGTTGACAGATTGACGTTTAGTTGTTGAGAGATATAATATTTTCTTAGATTTGCGCGAATGTTTGACATTATTAAATAAAACTATCTTTTCGGATTATTTCGCGGATTTATTTTGATTTTTGGTTCCCAAGGTTTCGAATGCTTTACAGCATCCATGGTTACGGGAGAGACTGAGGTGTTACATGTCTTGAAGGTATAGTTGTTACAGACAGCCTACCCACAATTAACAAAATAAAAATTGCACCAATTACATTACAATATTTTTTAACTTTAAACATTTTTATAATTTTAATTATAATTGAATATGGAAAATTATTTAAATTTAATTTTTGCTATTATTTTTATAATTATTACAATTTTAAAAATATTAATTAGTAATCTATATTTAGTGTTGCCATTATTATATTTATAACCATAAAGAAAAATATAAAATATAGTGTTAATTATTTAAGCCATATAATTGTTCTGTGTAATTTAAAAAAGTTAAAATTAATTAAGGATAATAATTTTAATTAGTTTGCTATTATTTAAAAACAACTTACTAAGCAACACTATTAATATATACTTTTACAAACGTCGGGAACCAAAAATCAAAATAAATCCGCGAAATAATCCGAAAAGATAGTTTTATTTAATAATGTTCAGAGATAGTTTGTGAGTTTGTGGGGTTGTGGGGATACTCTGGATCTACTGAACCTATTTAGATAAAATTTGATAAGAAGATAGTTTGAGACCCTGGGAAGGATATAGGATACCTTTTATCCCGGAAATCATACCTTAAGGGGGTGAAAATGGGGATGAATGTTTGTATTGGGAAGCAAGCCAGAGACAAACCCGAGCGAAGCGAGGGTGAGTCGCTAGTTTATTATACACAAGATTATTATTCTAGAGGTAGGCAATATGCGATGGCTGCGCAACGTATATACATAATTTCCTTATACAAATAAAACCTTGTCTCGTAGAAAATGTAAATGTAAATATTTTTATCACCACCACGGTTCTATTACGCAATTGGTCGATTTTCGACCACAAGTCGATACTTCTAGTATTTATTGTATTGCTCTACTCTCTACGACGTCTGTTACCAATTATCTAAATTAAATGTCATGTAATAGCTTTCCAATTCTTTTCCTTTTACGTTTTCCTCTCTTATAATGTTCATTAAAAGCACGTTCCTTATTTTCATTGCAAACACTAATCAAGTAGTTGACAAATTACAAGTAGAATAAAAAAACGTTTAATAATGTTTTGAGAATATACATACATTATGCATTCTAAAATCACTTTTATTATACTGAAAATTATAAATGACTAGCAGAACCCGCGGCTTCACTCGGGCTAAAAAAAATCTCGTAAAAGGTAGTTTCATACAAACTTTCATCCCCTATTTTACCTCCTTATAGGATGAATTTCGAAAAATGCTAAAACACGTATTTATTTCATTTTATTGAAGAGCATAAATACCAAGATTCAATTAATTCTGATCATAAATATTTTTTGGATTGTATTATAACCTGTTTTCCCGTGGGAATGAGATAGTCTCCCGTAAAAAGTAGCCTATGTCACTCTCCAGCCCTCCAACTACCTCCATACAAAAAAACCACGCAAATCCGTTGCTCCATTTCCACGTGAAAGAAGGACGAACAAACAAACACATTTTCACATTTATAATACTAAGTATGGATACGTAGTATTGAGCATTGAGATAGTTTCTATACTAGAACCAACAAGCTGTAACTGTAACCTGAATATTACATTTTAAAAAAAAAGTTATAAAAAATCACTTACATAACAAATTACGCTCATAATAAGTTTTGCGAAGTGTCCATTAAGCAAAAAATCTAAATCTTCATAAACAAGGCACAAATTCGATTACAATTCACCTCTTTCTAATGAAAACTTTTACTGCGTACGTTATTTTTTGTAATCAGTTATTCATGAATGTTTTTCATAAAGAACTAGATTTTACTTGCGACCAAGCAAAGTAAGAAATCTATACATATAATAAAAGTGTAAATATAATAAAAGTGAAACTGATCGCTTCCTGTACATGGCAACGCAAAATATTTTTTTTAGATTTTTTGTCTGTTTGTCTGCGCTAATCTCAGAAACGGCTTAACCGATTTGGGTGTGGTTTTCACTAGTGTATTGTGGTCGGCTTCACTTAACATTTAATATTTCTTTTATTTCAATCGGTTCATAAATAAAAAAGTTATGTTAATTTAAAGAAGAATTTTTAGTTTCACTATTTATTTATTTAATCATGGAAATCAACTAACAATAAATAATAAATTATGTTAAGAAGTGTACACAAAAAAATCATACACCCGAATTGATATAAATTATCTTTTTTATAATCAGTCAAAATTATAGATATATATATGTATATATATATATATATATATATATATATATATATATATATATATATATATATATATATATATATATATTCTTGAGACGTTTAAAACCTTAGTCTCTCCCGTGATTATGATTGCTGTAAGCATTCGAAACGTCGGGAACCAAAAATATAAAAAAATCCGAAAAAATGTTTTTATTTAAAACTAGCAACTCACCCTCGCTCTGCTCGGGTTCGTCCCATGTTACATGTTACATTTTACAGTTTAGTATAGATTTCTCAGAGATGAGATATTTTTCCGCAATAAAAAGTATACTATAGGTATGTTGACCCGGATAACCTTTTTTTTTTTAACGTTGGGCGGATAACCTGCTATATACCAAATTTCATCAAAATCTGCCCTGTGGTTTTCTCGTAATGCGTTCCCAGACAAACAGATAGACAGACAAAAATTCTACTACTAAAACTATAGATGCGGCCTTTGTATCAATTGTTATCGATCGACTATTTCAATAAGATTTTCCAAAAAATATTTAATGTACAGATTCGACTCAGTTAGAATTTTATTATATATACCTATACACGTATAAATTCTATTCATTTATATTTTCCTCAAAATTTCAATATTAATAATGTTCGAAATTCATCCCTAATACTAATAATATTATTAGACTATGTATATAGTAAGTCATATGCAGTATGTGTTCTATGTATATACATAGAACACTAATAATACACAAAACCGCAACATTGTAGGGGTACTCACACGCAATTTATTTGCGAGATAAAATCAATTTATGAGCCTACCGATCAAGATCACTTCCAAGTAAATTACCGTACTTTCTATTGGCTCCTGTTACGTATGTAGGAAGTTGGCTAAAAGTCATTGAGTTGTGCAGACTTTCGGTTAGACTAATTTATATATTAGGTAATATAAGACTATATTCATGGCAATGTTATAACATTACCGTGATATATTGTAACTTAGAGTAAATGCTAAAAACGCTAATTTTATAAATGCGAAAATTTGTGGATGTGCGTTTGCTACTTCTTCTCGAAACTCAAAAAAAAAATAGTTAATATCCAGGGTATAAATTATTTTTCGGTCCATCAAGACAAAGGTATTTTTCTCGACATACTACGCGAGCGAAGACGCAGTCAAGAAGTAGTAAAAGCATACTTAGAAAAACTATTCGATGGATGATATTTTATCTAACACTGGGTAAATTCCAAAGGCAAACTGGACTTTAAGAATTGAAAGTTTTAACATAGTGTTTCTGTCATAAAATGGACAATATAATATGACAGTAATCGCATGTACGGTCACTACGCCGTCCATACAAGCCTTCAACCAAAACCTAAAAGGCGTATTTTTCATCGCCACTCACCCATCGATAGCTATTAAAAATTGATGTTATATTGTGTGAAAATGAAATTTTCCTAAAGACATTAATTACTATTTAACCAAATTATTCTCAAAATTATTTTAATTTAAGATATCTTAAGAAACATAAGTGTTACTTTTATCGTATTTTAATGTAGTGAACAAAACTATAACATGCATGAATGACGTAATATCAACACGTATTCCAAACATTATTTCAAAAACCATAGATAACCATTTTACGGCATCACCTACACAAGTAATGTGTAAATGGTGAAAAAATGTATAATGAAGTTAAAACTCTTAAATTTACAATTACGCTACCATCTTCACAGATACGGATATGTAGCTTTCATGTCTAAAGCCACCATTCAAGTATTACGTAAGCACCAAAGGGGGTCTTTGCTTTGCTTATTTTTAATAACATGGGGGACGGGGGGTCTGGGTGGTGATTACGTCAGCAATATTTATTTATTTTTTTGGATTTTCCGCAAAATTTTGTAGATTTTGATCTCTCCAATCAAAATATAATAAATGTGCATTAAATTCCCCTATACCCGATAAAAACCTGGTTTCTACACTTGATAACTGCCGCTTATGAATAACAAAAAATATATAGGAGTGGGGGTAAGAGCTTTGCTTATATTTCTTGACATAGGGGAGGGAGGGGTTAATAATTACTAAGATTCTGCTAACGTAATACTAGAATATGAATATGAGTAAGTATTAGTAGTAGATTAAAGAAAAGTTTTGATAGTCATGGTATTGCCAGAGATTATTAAATAAAACACCTCTTTTAGCGTTTTATTAGTGGAATTTGTTTTCCGCATACTACGATATCTAACTAAGCATATAACTCTAAATAAAACTATTTTTTCGGATTTATTTTGATTCTTGGTTCCCGACGGCACCTAACCACAAAACTATACAATTATTTTAAAAAATACAAAAATGGCTTTAAAGTAATTTACAATATTAGCGTAAATCTAAGAAAGTATTATTTATTGTATTAAATAATTGTACATTTAGGTTTCGTCGCAGTTGAGTAAAAAAATAAATGATTGAAATTAAATTAAAATACTTTAAACAAATAAACCTTTATACCACTTTTGAACAATCTATTTTTATATTTTGACATATAATTAAATGTCAGCATTAAAAGTCTGTGAGGGGGCTACGAGTACTATAAATGCATTCAAACTGTACAGTCTAATGTCTACTTAGTACCAATGCGGCTTATCCTCACAATCGACTCTCACCTCTAAGAAAATATTACTCGAGAGACCAATAAAACCCCTTCACTGTTATAAATGCTTTACAAGAGGCGTCTTCAAGATTTTATATATGTATTCAATTATTATAAATATGTAAGTCTGTTTACGAGCTGAAGGGCATACCTACTCGTAGGCTTATTTTTATTATTGTTAACATGGCAACCGTTTAAAGCAAACTATTAGGCCCAAAGAGAGAGTAAAACCTATTACTTAATAGTAGGTACGTGACAGCAAGTCTATCTCTTATTTTCTCTTTACTTACAGAGCTTAGTCAAAAGTTGACTATGTCTCTCTGTAAGTTAAACAATCTGTAATTAAATTATTTGCAATTCTATCTTACGGTCTCATCAGAAACAAAGGTCTACTACCTTTGTATTACATATTTAAATAACCATAAATAGATGGCATTATATTTTAAAATTTGCTATTGAAGTTTATGTTTTCATCTATACTAATATTATAAACAGGCAGAGTTTGTTTGTTTGTTAGCTAATCTAATGCGCTAATTTCAGGAACTTCTAATCCGATTTGTGATACATAGGGACGAATCCGAGCGAAGCGAGAGTGAGTCGCTAGTAAAAAGATAAATAAATATTTAGTAATAAAATATTGTTCTCGTGAATCAAATTTGCGTAAAATTACTGATTACAATTGAAAAATCACCAATTAGATAATGGGCTTTGTGATGTACAGATGGCATGAATAATTTTTATGAATTTAAAAAAAAATGACGTACATTGAATTCATTGAAATTTGTTTATCTATTCAAGCAAACAAAAATAGCCCGTAGAATATTCCGAATTACCGCGAATTACTTTTTTGTGTCAGTGTGTTAGGCATCTGTATTAATATTATGCGATCTGTGTTTTATTCTGTAACTATTAATTTATACATAAAATAAAATCTTTACATAATCATAAATCTTTATATATAAAATATTTACATATTAGAATATGTTTAGTGAAAATTCAATTTATATATATGTAGAAATTATGATTAATATTGATGTTCAAATTAATTAATCAGTGCTCGTTATAATGTAACTGGAACGTATCCGCGGTCAGAACTAGGAAGCGTAACTGGGTCGTACTGTAAGTTAGTTTTAAAATACAAAATTTTTCTTTTATAAAAGTTTATAAACAATATAATACAACATAAATATAACTAAACAAAATAAGATTGGATTCAAAATTATATATCTTTTGAATATTTTGTAAAACAGTATTGACTATCGAGTTTAGGCCCAATAAGAGGGTTCCGAATGGATATTTTGGATACAATTACTATTTACAATTAAAATGTACGAACAATTTAAAAACTTATTTTATATAACGGTTTTATACTAAAAACAGGTCACGAGTCACGGCGGCGGGGTGTTTCAATTTTATATAATTCGTATAAAGTTTAATCAATAAGATTTTTTCTATTTTATATTGGTAGAATAGAAAAAGTAATCATATAAACTAAAATACAACCATAGAAACAAATAATACACAATAAACTTTAAATAAAATATTTCAAGCACAAATATTTCAAGCACACCGCGTTTCTCTTGCATGATAACGTCTAATAAACTTTATATATATAATATATTAATCTTAGACTGTGATACAAAAAAGTGATTCAACATTACCGAACTAAAATGTACATGCATATATACGATACGAACAATCATTTTAGAAGTCATCTGAAGAGTAGGAGTAAGGCGTCGCATGCGCAGTGACGGAGTGGCGCGCGCGCCGGTACCTCGCGACACTCTCGATTTCAAACATAATAAACATGTGGTTTTCTATTTGAAAAATTCAATTTGGATATTCTCACACGCCCTGCTATATTTCTATATAGGTGAGTCTTTTTTTTAATTTTTCGGAGAAATCTGTTAGCGGTATTTTGAAAGTTAATTAAGGCACTGAAGCGGTGATTGACGTGGATTATCCGCGTTACACATCTCATCTTGCTTTTTTAAGAACAATATTAGGTGAAATATTGTAGTTTCACTGTGTTTTACAAATAATAATTTATACATATAAATCACAAAGCAATTATTAATATATGTTAAGTACATTTTTTTTACTAAATCATAAAATGTGTAAAATATATATGTATAATATAAACGCCTAGATTACACAGAACAACTGAAATATTAGTTTAAAGCGAGCTGGTACAGGAATAATTTAATATACTTTAGAAGAAAACGTTCAATTTAGTTTGGAAAATTATGTAACATCACGATAACTATATCCTGGACAGCTCCAACAAAACGAGATCATTTTACGAAACGATTATAAGAGATTGACAAAAATAAACTTTTAGGAACACTACAATACTAACAAGCTCTTTCAATTCAATACAATGTTTGTTTTTGATTTCTTTATGAAAATGATAACTATCTTTCACTATGACATTTCAAATGTTTCAATTGCATATAAATAGCGGGAAAGTAAGCGATATATGTAAATAGAAAGAGAACGAAGTTACTTTGAAAATCAGGCTTAATGACTATTCTCATTATAAGCACGGTGCATTTGTTAACTCCAACATTATATGGAATTAAACTTAATTAAGGCCAACCAAGTATAGACAAGAACTTGACAAGCTAGTAGCTACTTATTAATATTATTAAGTAGCATAATATTAATGGTAAATTACATAGTAAATTGCTTTGATCTAAAATTGAATTATCAGTTAAACGTACTATTCGAGTGATTTCCAAAAGAAAAATTTCATTTCGCCTGATTTTTTTTTTTTGTTATTATCGATATCGTCGCGCCAGTTGTTAATCGATTTTCATAATACCTTTTTTTATACGTATAGGTTTCACTTCAAGAGTGGTCCAATTTAAAAGTCAAAAAATCTCCTCCCGTAGGAGTAATGTTATTTTTGAGTGATTTTGAAGTAAATATTTTCGGTGCTAATGATTAAGTTAACACTATATCATTCAAATAATAAAATCCATTTAAAAGATCAAGAGACTAAGAGCATAAAATACACAATGAATCATAAACAATAGCTGAATGATGCAGAATAGGTATATTATGTATATATGTATGTATTTTTAGTTATTACATATTAAGGTTTCACCATTCAGTACATGTCTTACTGCTGTACACAAACTGATAAATCCCTAACACTACCGTCGATAGTGTTGTACCAGCCCCTTGTGAGCACTTCGCTTTATTTCTCTGTCTCAACCGTAGACAATGATGTATTTAAAATTTTGCGCGCTGGGCATATAACATTGACCCTTCGCATTTTCTCCATTCTACGTGACATTGCCGAAGTAATCTATACTCAATTCAACTGGCACACTTTTAAGTCATTAACAAGATAATTTAATTGAATAATATTGGCCTCTTTTGTTATACCTACTCCCCTTTTACCTACAAAACTAAGGCAAAACTGAAAAATACCTTTAATCTCTTACTTCCTTTTACTCTTAGCCATGGACCCCTTCACAAGGATAAATACACCACGATTAACTATTTGATAGTCTTCTTGGTAGATATTTTATTATAATATTGTCATTCAGGTTGCTATGGTTTATAATATAATTTGATAAAATGTCTACTCTGTATAAACTATATATGTGTATACAAAAAAGTATGTTGCCTGAAAAAAGGTCAAATCAACATCTATACATATAATAAAATTGTAACTAAGCCGAATCTGTACATTAAATATTTTTTGGAAAATCTTATTGTAGTAAATGTTATTATCGATACAGAGGCCGAATCTATAGTTTTTAAAACTTCTGTCTGTCTGTCTGTTACCGCATCGCGGAAAAACCACTAGAGGAATTTTGATGAAATTTGCTATGATGATAGCTGGTTATCCAGGTCAACATATAGGCTACTTTTTACCGCGGGAAAATATCTCATTTCTGAGAAAAAATACAAAAACTGCATTGTAAGAGTTTAGTAATATGTAAAACCTAAGAATTTGGTTTTTGGTCATCTGAACGCGGGCGGAGCCGCGGGCAATGCTAGTTTCTAATAAAAATACATAAACGCGAGCGGTGTCATGCACAAAAGCTAGTATTGTACAATATTTGAAATAATAATTGTATTAAAGAAACTCGCATTTTACGCAAAATAATAACTGGTTATTATTTGTTTACTATCAAAAGTGAAATGTTTGAACGACAAGAATACTCCATACGAGATGACGTATGTTATGTCATACTTTGTGTACACAATGTATTAGCTATGTAAAATAGGCTTTGAACATTTTAACAACATTTATTATATTATGTAAAGTTTTTATTTAATTAACATTTAAAGTGACAGTTTTTTTGTTAAGATTTCTTTAGTTGCTAACCTGGCTTTAGTCATAATGACTTCATTTTACTGTGCTTTATCAAGTTGAGGCACACTCATTATGGTGGTTTGTATGTATGTATGTATGTATAACATTATGTTATATTATGTTCAAAGTTAAAAAGTATTGTAAAGTAATTGGTGCAAATTTCATTTTGTTAATTGTGGGTAGGCTGTCTGTAACAACTATACCTTCGAGACATGTAACACCTCAGTCTCTCCCGTGATCATGAATGCTGTAAAGCATTCGAAACGTCGGGAACCAAAAATCAAAATAAATCCGCGAAATAATCCGAAAAGATAGTTTTATTTAAAATGTCAAATATTCGCGTAAATCTAAGAAAGTATTAAGTTAAATAATACCTTTATTTCTCCTATTTTATAAGTATTTTAAATACATTTCCGAGACATTTCAAGTTTATTTATAGCTGTTAGTTTGAAGCGACTTACATCTCACGTATCATCATCTCGAGTAAAATAGGCTCGGTAAATTATTAAAAAAAAAAAAAAAAAACCCCTTTGGTTCCTTAATATGCTTCGGAAATTATCAAATCGTTTAGGATCAAAAAAGTTTCTTTTACAGAGTGAGTAGTATTTAATTAACAAAATTTGAATTCATGGGGATGCAACCTTGATTCCTAATAATTAAAAAAATATGATAATAGATCTAAAATTTGCGAAGATATCGTATATAACACATACATAAAAAATATGTATTCCGCCCTTTTTAACGTCTAACTGCTGGGCACGGGCCTCCCTTCAATATGAAGGGGATCAGGCCATAGTCCACCACGCTGGCCACGTACGGGTTGGCGGACTGCACATGACTTTCGAAAACTTGTTAAGTTCTCTCCCTCACGATGTTTTCCTTCACCATAAGACAAGTGGTAATCATGTTGGAAATGATTCGCACATGAAAATATCAGGGTGCGAGACCCGAGATTTGAACCCGCTTCACTCGTTTTCCCAAGCGAGCGCGTTACCACTGGGCTACCACTGCCTTATTATATTTGTATTGCCTAGAAAAAATATAAGAATGAGTATCTCTTCCTTTTAAAGTCGATCAACAATATACCTATAACCATTTCTAAACAACCATGATTGACAATAAGAAATAAAATAATCTCCGGTATTATAAACTATGTAAATATACCAGTTTTCACCTGGTGGTCGAAATTCAATAATATTTTTAATTGGGAGGAAAACATAATATATGAATAGAATACAGCTACTTTTTAATTTTTTTATTGATAACACTAAAGCTCGTCAATAGCTACTAAACAAAAAAAAGAAAATCGGTTGACAGACAGAGGAGATAAATGTACTCAACTGTTTTGTCTTTGCCTATTTATCTATACTAATATTATAAAAAGGTAAAGTTTGCGAGTTTGTGAGATTGTGAGTTCGTGACGTTGTAGGGGTAATCTCTGGATCTACTGAACCGATTTAGATGAAATTTGGTAAAAAGATAGTTTGAGACCCTAAGAAGGACATGGGAGACTTTTTATTTCGGAAATCATTCCTTAAGGGAGTGTAAATGGGATGAAAGTTTGTATTCCGAAGAAAGCTAGGGACGAACCCGAGCGAATCGTGGGTGAGTCGCTAGTACATATATAGATAAATGTAGTTTCGTATCGTTATTTTATCGTTTGTTCATTTCAATTAAATTTTGGTCATATGGACATGCACATAGCATTATATAATATATGAACATTGTAAATTCATTACATAATAAGATACAATCTTGCTGTAATTAAAAAATACTTAATCACTATAATACAAAATTTCTTATCTCAATAAATAACAATGTCATAATTTCTTTAATGTTAAGATCAGAATATAGTTGTATAAAATTGTTATCTTCTTTAATAGACCGTTTTTTTAATAGCTATCCTATACACTAGAACATTTATATTGTTTCGTATTTAGGTGCCAAAAACAAACAGCAAGAATTACCTATATACATAAATCAATTTTTGTGAATTCATTTTTAATGATTTAAGCTTTTTTATGAATCCTACTAATATTATAAATGCGAAAGTTTCTGAGGATGTATGGATGTCTGAATGCATAGATAGATGTATGGATGATTGTTACTCTTTCATGCAAAAACTATTAAATGGATTTTAATGAAACTACAATAATCTTTATATATATAATTCTTCTGTGAGTGTGTATGTCACTGAACTTCTCTCAAACGACTGGACGGATTTTGATGAAATTTTTTGTGTGTGTTCAAGGGGATCTGGGAATGGTTTAGATTCACAATTTTGTCCAAAAAGTTTGAAATTTTCAAATTAAAGACGTGTAGACAGGACAACGTCTGTCGGGTCCGCTAGTCTTTATATATATAATTCTTCTGTGAGTGTGTATGTCACTGAACTTCTCTCAAACGACTGGACCGATTTTGATGAAATTTTTTGTGTGTGTTCAAGGGGATCTGGGAATGGTTTAGATTCACAATTTTGTCCGCTGGACAATGTTTTTTTAATTAATTTTTAATTTATTAGTAGTTGTTGATTTTAGAATGTTTTACATTGGATCCGACAGACGGCGCTACCATCGCAGTGTCAAATTTTAAATAATATTCGAATTTTAATTTTAGTCTGTCCCGACAGTTAGCGCTGCTATACAAATTAAAAAAAAGTTTTGTTATCATTGTGTTATTGTAGACCATGTGCTGGATCAAATATTAAATTAAAAGGTACTGAGTGTTTTGAGAAGATGTTTGAAGTGTGCCTAAAAACTATACATTTTGCGAATTTAGTGCAGAATCGAAGTGAGTATATTTCTTATAATTTTTTTATCAAATTTACACGTGCGTTTAGTTAATAACTAACCTAACCTACAAATTTATTTGTGTACTATCGGCGTCATTAATTTATGACTGTTTCGAGATTTAAGGGAAAATAAAATAGTATGCAAATAAATTTAAATAATTGAATATAAATGAATAAAAAAATATATGACTATCGGTTAGTCTAATTGTAATAAATTTACATGTAATGACGTTAGATATTGTCATAACATTTGAATAATAATTTTCATCAAAATGGTCCAGAATGTTTTAGCTTATTAAAAAAAGTTTGAAATTTTCAAATTAAAGACGTGTAGACAGGACAACGTCTATCGGGTCCGCTAGTATAGCTATATAAACAAAAATTATACCTTATTATGTTATAGGTAACTATATCAACTATGTATGAAGTTATTTATATTTATTATATTAAAATTATTAAATTTTGTATTTTATGTGTATTCATATTACATTACATACTTCATTCACCTATCTGCTTTTTAACGCTAAGTCAAGTCTTAAAGTAATGAAGGCAGTAAGAAATGGCTGTTAGTGATAAGGCCGCCCTTGCACATCTTTAATTTTAAATTTATCAACCGACTTCCACAAAAGAGGAGGTTCTCAATTCGTCGAAATCTTTTTTTATGTATGTTCACTGATTACTCGAAGACGCCTCAACCGATTTCGATTTTTTTTTGTTTCGAAGGACAGACTTCTCAGGTGGTGGTCCCATTTAAATGTATGTTGAAATCGGTCGAGCGGTTTTTAAAAAAAAATCAACAATAATATTTTTTTTAAATCAATTGCTTAATCAAAAATGTATTAAAAAACTTTCTTCTTATAAATTACCTGCTTATTACGTCTACACTAAAAATGGAAAAATAAAAACTATAAAAAAATTGACTTCCAGGCACTAAAATGTAAAAAATAACTAAACGCGCTTTCATTTAGAATTAAATAAAATTAAAGATACCTAATCAGATATTTTCGAAGTCGGTGCATTTACTCTAAGAAGCCTAAATCTTAAAGTAGGTACAATTATACAATCGCACTTATATTATTGAAGTTATACTTCTTTTGGCACGTTTGGAAAAAAATATGAGAGTAAAATTTTTACAATGCGCGCGCATACCGACAGCCCAAAAGCGACATGATGAAGTTAGCTGCATTTCTTTTACAAACAGAGAGTTGCGACATACGGGATGAAATCTTTAGTTATTTTTGTTCTGTTACGCCAGAGAAGTATAGGTAACTTTTTACGTGCGTACATAAGTACACACACACGTTTTTTATTATTATTACAAACACTAAAGCCTATAAGTGTCTGTTTGTTACTTCTATGTGCTACAACTAATACGAACAAATTTGAATAAAAGATAGGACATACGTACCATAATATATTCGGAGTCGCGAGCATACACTAGTGTACAATTTTTCCAAAGATAACACAGTAGTAACATTATTCATTCCTTTCTTCGCTTTCAAAACTATAAAGACTCAAAAAAAAAACGGTTTTTAACAGCACGATGTGTCTAAATAAACGACGGTTTGTATATTTATTTAATGTGCGTATACATATTTTGTACGTAAACTATGCTGTAACTTCCTCTTTTTTCTGTTTACTAGACATCTGCAAATTTCAAGGTCCTATGTTCGAGTCTTGAGTCGGGCTAAAAACGGTCCTGAGTTTTACTATCAATAAATTCTCAGCACCCCGGAGTTAGGAAATAGGTGGTACCACGTTCTCGTACCTCAGAAATCGGACTATAATAATAGTTTATTATCGTTCAAGAAAAAATTAAATAAATTATAGTTCTTACTTTATATTTTCGATAATAAAGATATGTTTTCTCTCTGTTTCTTCTGGTTTATCTTTTTTTCTTTTCTGTCTTTTTTCCACATGAAATGTAAATATTGTTTTCTTTTTGTTTTTTAATATTTCTTATGTACTCGTTACTTTAAATGCACAGACTTGTACTGTATTAATTCACCTTCTACTACCTTTGAATGTTGTGTACAGATATAATTGGACAACAAATTTAATATGATATTTTTAGTTTTTAATACGAAGATGTAATTTTTTTAATTTGTTTTCTGTTTCTGTACCTAAATAAATAAAATAAAATATATAAAATAAAATAAATTAATGATTAAACTACGTAAGAATAGCCTGCCTTAACCAAAATACTAACAACAAACATATCAACATAAACAAACATATAACACACTACGTCCGAAATGCATTACAAGCATGAATAATATTTAAATTATAAATAAGTTACCGATACAATTGTGTCCAATGCAATCGAATAGCCGACATACCCAATTAAAATATTAAAAATATGTATGTATTAAAACAACACTTACAATACCGGAAATAGGAAACCCCTAATTTTTTGTAAGAAGTAAACGCTACGAAAGCCAGGTTATTTATACCTGTATATCAACTGGTCGTCTATGATATCGTCGTCTTGTCATCGTATTTATATTTCAAAAAACAGCAAAATTTTCGAATCGCTAAAACTCAAGACGTAATAAAAGTTACTGTCGCTAATTAAATAAATAGTAACGACTCATTTTATTTGTAAGAGTATCATCACATCTGATGTGAGAATACAGAAAAAATATAATTTAGAAGTTTTCAACGTAACAATGTTCTTTTAATCAAATTAATTAGCGTTTCGAGTGCGCACGAGATAACGACGAAATGTATTAACAAAATTAATTTAAAATTTATTACTTAATGAATAACGTGCATTGAAGAAAATTGAACAGGGTTGTCTATGTGTCGATTTTAAAGTTAAAAAGTAAATTGCGCTTAAATGTTACTTCCTTACTGTACATATTTTTTCTATATCTTCCCTCTTATTTACTTAACGTATTTAGTTGTACAAAAATGTCAAACATTAATTTCTGTGATGTATACTGAGTGCACCTTGATACGATTTTCTTTTTTGTGTAAACAAAACGATTTAACCGAGTTCATAAAAGAAGTGATTTTTTTTTATAATTTGGTTATACCTCAAGAGTGGTCCCGTATAAAAAAAATTAAACAAAAATTCCATCATAAGGGTAGAATAATCTATGTATATAAAAATGAACCCCTATTTCTCCTGGTCACACTATAACTTGAGAACGGCTTTACCAATTTCGTCCATCTTTTTTTAAATGTTTTCTAATGCTTCATAGAAGGTTCTTAAATTAAAAAAAATAAGAAAATTGCGCAGAAACTTAGAAAATTTAAGAAAAATGGAGATGATATTTTGTATGGGAAAACAACCTAGGGAAGAACCCGAGCGAATCGACGGTGAGTCGCTAGTAACTTATAATTTGATTTTGGTATATTTAGTACATTTTAACATAAATGTCAAATATTAATTATAGTCCATAAAAATAGTTTTAAGAAACTAATCATCAAGATGTGTGATATATTGTATGTATACATAATATATTGACGACACCGACCATCGATGTCTACATACTTTAAAAACTATTTCCCCATATTATTATTTTTTTAAACCCATTAAAATCCGGCGTCGATGGACCGGCGGCAAAGTAGGCTTTGTTATGTAAATCAATCACTATGTCGTTTTAAATTTCTATATAATAAAACTAGCAACGTTCACTATTGTGTTTGACAAGATGTCATTTTATAATCGTTATATAATAAAGACTTTTAAAATTGTATCGAACTGACATATTTTAATAGTTATGTCGTAGAATCATAATATGTCACTCTCATATATTATATATTTTTTTAGGATTTCTATTCCTCGACGTTTATATAATATTATCTTATCTAAGGACAGACAGACAAATCGCTAGGTCTACAAACATGAAAAGTTTTAGTTTGAATATTACCTTTTAACCTACTAGCAATTGTTGAAGTTAGACATACTCGTAACTTGAAGTACCAATGGTAAATAACATCGAGCTCGCTGTTTATATTATTATGGAAAAAAATAGCTAAATTCTGAGTATGCTTTTACTTATCAGAACCCTATTTTCTCTTCTAACAACCTCATATATAATCTAACGAAGGAAATTGAAGCAAATGAAAGAATTTCTTAACCTCACACTAATAACATATTTCGTAATAAAGGTTTACGTAAATATTGCGAAAACTTCTCTCTGCGAAGAGTCAGCACAAATAATTTACGGATTTTTATAAAAACGAACACAATATAAATAATTTAAATTGATCTTATTTTACGTTCACTGAGAACGTAAAATAAGATCAATTTAAATTATTTACATTGTGTTCGAATCGCTTATTTATACTAAGTAACTTATTTGCAAGTACAATTACATAGATGAATAGAAATACCTATGCATAAAAAGCTTATATCGCCGTCCGTTCTATAAACTATTTTAAAAAAATCAATCCCGTTGCGTCCAACTGTTTGTCTGAACGCTATAAACTCAAAAAGTACCAAACGGATTTTCATAGAGTTGCCAATAGATGGAATGATTCATGAGGAAGTTTTTACGTATATTAGCTGAAATATGACGTTGATTGTTGAAGATGGCGAAAAAAATCAATCAGACTGAGAGCTTTACTGGTATGATTAAGCCAATAGAGTTATAAAAACACAATGTATTACTGAACTATTCGTAGGGGGTAGGGACACACCCGAGCGATGCGAGGGTAGGTCGCTAGTCTCTACAACAGGAAACAGGAAATTGATCCATTTATTCGTTACTACATGAATGAAAGACAAACACACATTTCCATTTTATTAAACAGTAATTTCCAATAAATATGTAAATATAGTATTTAGTAACAATTTTACATTCAGTATCATAAAACAAGTTTCTTTTCTTTCTTTGTAGTTTTTGTTGAGAAATCTTCCTCATGTGCTCACATTTTCACCGTCTACAAAGTTATGTGTATGTATGAATAAATGTTTCAATCGAATTACGGAAGAGTAATTACATAATCACACGACATATTTGCATCTTGCAGCGTTCGCGATCTCGCGTGACTTTTAAGGTAGAAATGTTAGATGTCCATAAATCAAATCAAATATGTAATCAATATTAACTTTATTTAGGCAAAACATTTTTTTTTTAATTTAAACAGAGACAGTGAAGTCAGTCCTCGCTAAGTTTTTTTATTTTCTTATAATATCAAAAATAGCTATATTTCAATTTCAAATATTCGCGTTCATCTGTACTATGTGAACTAGCTTCGTTTTCCACATTGTACTTTATTTTGTTGTCATTTGTCGTTCACCTTGTCGTAGTGGGGCGGCTCAGTAGCGTCCGGCGATAAGGCCGGGCGCGAAGCTAAGAAACGCACTGGGTGGCGGCCCAACTCGGTGTTCGATGTGTGTTCTCTGATAGCAGAATGGACTGTAGGAGCAACCTGCCATCGGGGCGTCGTGGTTAAGTCTGTAAGCGATCCTGCGATGGTCCACTAGTGGGTAGTACTGGCTTTTCTAGCCGGTGAGTCCCACATAACCACCTGTATGTATGCAGGTGGTATGCTTAAACGCATTTTCCAACATAAAAAAGGTTCCGATATTATAGTGTAGGGTGTGTATGCGCAGGCACTAGGTAATGCAAGGTGAGCTTGCGATTGTCTTAACTCAAATATTCCGATGGAATAACATCTTAACAAGACCAGTGAGAGATAAAGTTTAACATGCTCTCCGAGACATTGATGTATATCGACGACTTTACAGCTCCGGATTGCTACTGAGTATTTCGTAACCGAACCGACCCGGAATTCGAACCCAGTCCTTACGATCTGCAGCCATACAAGTTAATCACTAGACCAATCAAACTAGAAGTGGACCGATGTGATTTGCAGACATGAGACTAATCTATACTAATATTATAAAGAGGTAAAGTTTATGAGTTTGTGACGTTGTAGGGGGTAATCTGTAGATCTACTGAACCGATTTAGATGAAATTTGGTAAGAAGATAGTTTGAAACCCTGGGAAGGACATAGGATACTTTTATCCCGGAAATCAGAGGTGAAAATGGGGATGAAAGTTTGTATGGGGTATCAAGTAAGTCTTTAGTTTTATTTACATAAAGAAGTGCAAGACGAGGGTGTGTCATTAGCATCCATTTTTTTTTCATATTACGACTCAGGAACCCTCCACGTAATAATCTCGTAACAAAAATTAATTATGAAATTTTGTACTTAAGATGGATATAGTTTATTGCTTAATACGTAACCTATACGTATCTTAAATTATTACATAAATGAGAGAAACAAAAACAGTCAAGTGCGAGTTAGAATCGCACATCGAGAATTCTGTACATAACTCATACTACATGATACCTATATCTTTTTATGTATATAAATATCAATTGCCGTTCGTTAGTCTCAACTCAAAACGGCTGGACCGATACAAATAATTGTTTTTTCGGTTTGTTGGGAGTGTGTCAGGAGTGGTTTAGGTATAAAAAAAGGAAAAACCCAAAAAACCCGCTGGGAAATGATAAAAAATCAGAACTGTTTATTTTGTACCTATGTAGGTATATATAATACTAGCAACTCACCCTCGCTTCGCGCGGGTTCGTCCCTACTTACGTTTTAAGGTTTAGTATCGATTTCTCATAGATGAGATATTTTCCCGCTGTAAAAAGTATCCTATATGTTGACCCGGATAACCAGCTATTACCATACCAAATTTAATCAAAATCCCTCCAGTGGTTTTTCTGTGATGCTGTAACAGACAGACAGGCAAAAAGTCTAAAATTTATAGATTCGGCGTCTGTACCGATAATGATGTTTATTTCAAGAAGATTTGAATAGATAGATAACGTAAAGTTAGAAATATTCCAATATTCAACGCAACTCTAAAAACAGTTTTATTTGTTATATTATATTTATATATTACAAACTAATATTATTTTGTACTCAAGTACGTACATATATATGTATGTTCAAATATTATAAATTCGCCCATATTATATTTTAAGTAGAAAAAAATACGAAATTTCTTTTATACTGCCCAAGTAGTTAATAAGCACAATGAAAGCACGGAAATGAACTAAATAAACCAAATACATATTATAATTACTTATTCTAATATTATAATTCCTTGACTACATTATGAGAATTGATGGTAAATGTGAAAACACTCAGTTGGAACCTTCACACTCATGTTGTAAAATATAAAAGGTATAAAATTATAATATTTACATTGCAAAATTATTATTCTTATATTTAAGATAATTACTGCTTGGCTACGTGTTTGTGCGTTTGTAATTTACTTTAAATTTTATTTCTTACTTTTGTCGAAAAATGATTTTTAAGTGCCTACCTATTCATTACAAGTTACAAGAAAATAAAGTAGAAACATAATATCTTTTACATACAAACTTAGCCCTCAATAGATTAAATTTTGATATTAAGATCAAAAATATTAGGTATAAACATTAGGTATGTCGTAAATATTAAATAACATGTTATTAAGTAAATATTTTGTAGGGCTTTCATTTAGTAATTTTCTTTTCTAGAGACTTTGAGGTAATAATACTGTTTATTTCGTATTTTTTGACATTTTAGGCTTCATGACTTCATCATACGACTAAATCCATGGTGCTACTTATATTAATTATATTTTCATCGAATATAACAAATATATTTATTTTATTAGTCCAATCGAATATATAGATAGATAGAAATTGTTAAAAGTTTTCACAAAATTATGTATCATAAGGTCGTAATATCATGTTAAAATAGAAGAGACATCTAGCAGCATCACTTATAAGTGTATTAGTTTCCCTACTCGACGCTAGATGGCGCTACTAAAAACAAACAAGACAATAAGTACGTGTAGTGACCAGAAGATGTCGCTTAATGTGTTTATTACTTTAACATTGTGCCAAATTACCTCATCACTATATAATTGATGGATGTTTGCATACTTTTATATATCTACACATATATCCGGACTTGGCTTAAAAGTGGCATGATGGATAGAAGTTTAAAATATTAAAAAATCAAAAAATATATGTTGTACGTTGTAATCAAAAAATACACACAGTTTTAAAAACACGATTGAAAGTTTAAAATCAAGTGTCGATTAAAAACATTTTAAATATTTTTGTTTTATTTATTACCTTTACAAGTCATCCAAAAACATTTTTTTTAAAGAAAAAGTTGAATTTCGACCATTATTAAGAAAGTTATGAGCAAAAAAAAACAAAACAGAGCAGAGAGTATGTCCGGTACTAAATGTAATATAACAACAATCTTACCGTTCACCTAATCAAACTTTGTACCTTGGTACATAATTACTTCAGCGCCATGCGTACATTTAGCAACTTACTATAAAAGGATAAATAGGTATAAACTCGTAGAAGTAGGACTCATGTAACTAGATAGAAATTGCTTTAATAAAGTTAAAAAAATGTTGCTTACGCGAGTATTTGCCAAATGTTTTGAAATAACTCGCTATGCTTATATTAGTACTTTTTAACAACATCAGTTATACCGATTTTACAATCACTTAAAATTAATTACTCCATCATGAGTTAGGTCTAACTTATTTCTTAAGAGCGCGCCGAGGCAGCGAAACGTATTTACGAAATAATTGCGTTCGTTTCATCCCTTGCTGCATTGTTATTACTTAAAACTTTAATTATGAAATTAATATGTAGGATATTTAAGGATTTATTCTAAAAACATACTTTTTAGAAAAAAGATTACTTGTAGTTTCCTCGATAGAAAAAAAGTTCGAAATGATCCCTAAAAAACAGAATAAACCTTTAGTGCGGCGTAAATAATTCAAGGAAGTTCATCAGTTTTTTAATAATAATAGAACTATACGTTTTCTATAACTTATATACTTTACATTTTTAAAATGTGTATTTGTTCTAATAATACGTAGGAAATACATAAATCGCACGCGTTCCGTCCTCCCCGATGCCCGCTTTCGTCCTACTAAAATCAATTAGCGCCAAAAGCTCCGTGCCCTCTTAAAAAAAACACAATTATGAAAATCGATTTACAATTGGCGAAATTATCGAAAGTTAATACGCCATAAATAAATAAAAAAACCCTCACAATGACCAAATTCAATTTCATTAAACATTTTGTTCGGAGGAAAGGACAAACTGACTTTACATTACTTAATAGTATAATTAAAATATGTTGGAACATTAACACACAGCACCATCTAGTTCCATGGTAAGCTACGAGGCCTGTGTTCTGGGTACCAGATAGTTGATACACTACACACATATAACTTTAAATACATACATATTATAAATATAAACACCCACGACTGGAGTACAAACATTCGTGCTCATCACACAAATGAATTATCTATTACAAATTATACGATAGTTAGTTGCTAATTCCTATCAGTCATAAGTAACAAAACACTGTACGGTGCAACTAATACGAGTAGTAAATTAGACTAAAATCATAACTCATAAGTGTCAATAATAAGTACCTAAACTCTAAGTGAGAGTTCCAGCCGTCACAGAACACTTTATTTATTTACACTTTCTGTTTATAACTCCAATGATATGTAAGAAGTCAAATAATTGTAAAGTATAAAAAAAGCAGTACCGATTAAAGTTAATCGGAAAACGTACAATTAACTATCTGAGGAAAGAAGTTAAATATGAGAACATTAAGTATTTTTATAGTTGTAATATAATTACAATCACGATTATTTTACTTATATTTTTTTATATTATCACTTTTATTTATACTTCCTTTTATTGCAAGTTCAAGGAAGTTGGAGCATGTTTTTGCTGTCCCTTAAAATAGTTCTACGCGACTTTGAACAACGATTTAGTAATTGAAGATAAAGCTATACTTTAAATCAAAAATACATTCTTCTATTATTTAAAGAAAACTGTGTTAGAAGGTGGCCAAATATCTAATATACATATATAGTTGTGAAAGAGTCTGAGAGGGGAGTCGTTTAAAAATTTAAAACCATCTATATATACACGCCCAAAGATGTAAGTTTATTTAAAAAAAAGTTTGATTTTAGATACTTTTATTTTTTAAATATACTTGAGGCTTATTATTTAATTAACTTAAGTTCCTATGATTAAGATATATACATACATATATTGCACGTAGGTACATTAAGCGTCAAACGTATCCATGTAAACCTAACAGTTGTCAGAAATATTGGCATATTAATTATTAAAAGAATTTTCGAGATCTCGTGACATGGAAACTCAATAAAAATCCTATGAGAGACATCAAAATAACCAGATGATCGAGAAGGCCCGTGAGTCAGTCTCACTCACTCAGTATCAAAGAGCGTCGACGCACGCACCGATGAAAGTGCGGAACACTTACGACTTTCTATCGGTGAATGTTTCAAATATAACCCTACAACTTGGTGCTTAACTAAACGATTTTTGTGAAATCGGTGATATCAAAAGTGATAGATAGTACCGCTTTGTGACCGTGGCTGCCCTTAGACTGTGTCAATTTTTATTTTCGGAGTATTTTTTTTATCGTGTACAATTGCAATTATGGATTTAAGGTAAAGTATCTGTAATTTTATAAAGTATTTATATTACTCTCATAAATACTCCAAATCTTTGTTTTATGAACTAATACTATGGCATTCACCTTTTAAAGTTACACCTAACAGCTTTTGTTCATACATAATAAAACTATATAGTTAAACAACATATGTTATTATAAAAAAAAACCCACTGCTATGTTATGTTTTTCATTTTCTTCATATAAAAATTGATATAATAGCCGTCTCGCACATTTATATTTAAATTATCTAAAATAAACGAAAATCAGTGAACCACTTTTGTAAGATTTGTTACAAGATTAAGCCAAGTTAAGCGAAACTTTTAAAAAATACATGTTTTATGTAAAGAGAGCAATTCGACATTTGATGCGAGATACTATTATATACCCTTGTGCTACTTTTAGATCGCTAGCTTCCTTCTATCTCATACACGAAATATGTTACATGAGAGTAACTTTCAAGTTAGCTATTATACATTAAACAATTATTCGAATGCGTTTAATATCAAGAAACCGTTTGTTCTGTAGTATCTCGTTCTCATTACACAATAACGGTCAATGAAGACAACTTATTCCATCGGGTGCGCCAGAGCATTGTATAGAATTAATTACGATAGAAAGTCGCGACTTTGATGCATTAACCTAAATAATAGTTGAGTTCAACCCAAATAAAACTCAATAACACTTGTTATATAACCAAGTCAATACGAAGATAATCGAATAACTAAAAGAATAAATTAACAATTTGTAAAACTTCGCACACGCAAGAATTATTGCTTGGCAATAATTAATAATTGCCTCATTATTATCCAAACGGTTACATACAAAAAAATCTAACAATTATTTATCACAGAACGTAGACAAACATTGAAACAAATAATAACGTACACCGAATTAAATATCAAATCAATTTTTAAAAATAAGTAGATGTTTTTGAAAGGCATATGGTTAAATATTTCAGGTAAAAGCTTTCCATTAAAAAAACCGCCATAAAAATCAGTTCATAATTGGGAAAGATATCGCGTGACATACACAAAAAAGCAGAACCGGATTAAGTACCTAGTCCTTTCAAAGTCGGTTAAATATAAACAAATCTTGTAATGATAGATAAGTTTTTGATTTCGCTTCAAAAAATAAACAAGGAAATACTAGAATCATCGACAAATCTGAAACAGAGCACGGCATAGTGACCTTTGCGAGCTCGTAATACAATAGAAAGTCAATTTCACATTTCTCTGGGCACTTCGTCGCATCCTTAGTCACCGGGCCGTCGAGATTCCATACATTTAGTCCCATCATCCACATTAGTTTTTTTACAATTCCTACCACTTACATGAACCTATATAGACTGTCTGGCCCAATTGCAGCATGTGTATCATTGTTTTCATTTTAGGTATTGGGGTTTAAAAAACCACTCAGGATATCCCATATAATATATCATTAATTACATATTGCTTTACTTAATCTACGAAGCTAAAATTCACAATTATTTATTTATTTTTTTACATATTTAGCAAAAACACTATTTATTGTAAACAATTTCAATGTTAACAACTGCACTAGTTAGACAACTGAGTCGCATTTTTTAACTCAATTTTTAAATGATATTCCTAGTGACACTCTTGTTAGTGCTTCATCCCAATATTCTAATATGAAATAGGAATTTGCTTTACCAGGACAGAAACCACTTGACCCATATCCTCAGTGGAAATTCCCACATCATAGTTCCGCTGCTCCCAACCCCAAACAAAATCTTATGTAATGTTATAATAATTATAACTTCCTTATATATTATAATATTTTATCTTTACCTCATAAAATATTAAAAACTATAAAATAAACATGATATGGCATATTAAAGAAATAAATTATATTATTTAGAAATTTTAAGTCGAGTGAAAAGGACTACATATAAATGTTAATGCGAGATATTTTTCACTTTTCACAAGTAGGCGCTATTTCCTTACAGACATAAGATCTCTAATTGTGTTATACATATGTATATTGTGTGTAAATCAGTAAAATATACCCTTATAATCCCTCCACGACCGCGGACAAGCCGGCGTGTCAGTTAACAATAGATTTCTTAGAAATTTAATTAATTTCTTAGAAATTTACCTGGAGGTGTTAATAATACTAATAATATTACATAAAGTTACATTGATATACTTAATGTATAATGCTAGTAGAATTTTCTTTTAAATATAAATTTATATAGTATACAGGATGTCCCAGAAAGTAGTGTCAAGCAGGAGTCCAGAGATAGAGCACCCTTGAGGTACCCGAATCACCCCCACGTTACGCGATTGTTCAGTTTTTGAGTTATGATTTTTTTCCGAGCTTTTGAGAATTTTCAAACTGAACAACTTAAAAAAGTTCTAAAAAAAATAGAAGACTTTTTTGAGTTTTTTTTACAACTGAATCCTCATGAGTTGTACTTTTACGCTTAAAATAATCAGTTTCGTTACTTTGATGGAAATTATGAAAATGTTGGCGTAAAGTGAAAAATTTACGTTCGGTGAATTATGACTTAAATTTTCAACTTCAAATTAAAAATTTAAACAGGCGACTTCATGATTCCTAAGTAGGTCTCAAAAGTTTTTCAGACTCTCAACTTTCACAATCATTAAAAAAAAATAGTACTTAATAGGCTACTTTGGCTAAAATCGGCGTTCAAATATAGCGAGGTGGAAAATACTTAAAATAAGCCATTTGATTACAAACTACTAATTAATTACAAAGTATTAATTCTTTTTCTAAAATAAAAGTAACATAAGCTATAAAAACAGTCCAGCCGTTTCCGAGTTAGCTGAAACAAACAGACGGACAGAAAAAATTTAAAAATTGCGTTTTTCTTAGAAGTATCGTACATAATTTCATATGCATTCAGTAAAAAGCTTTTATTTCGATATTACAAACAGATACATCAATTTTATTTATCTGTATATTATAGATAAGAAAATATGTGAAAAATTGACATTTTTTATGTTACATGGCTAATATATCACTTATAGGTTACATAAGGATACTATTTAAAGGTCACATAGGTCAAATGATCTACTATGTAACCGAACAATGCATAAATTACATTGTTTTATACATATTTTTTTATTTTTAACGACACGTTTAGCTCAGTTTGTTTGCATGCACTTGCTGTGCCAGCGGTCGCGGGTTCGTGTTCCGCTGAGGGCATTCATTTGTGTAATGAGCACGAATGTTTGTACTCCAATCATGGGTGTTTATATTTATAATATAGTATTTAAAGTTATATAATATATGTAGTGTATCAACTATCTAGTACCTATCCATAACACAAGCTTGGTAGCTAACCATGGAACTAGATGGTGCTGCGTGTTAACGTCCCATTTATTTATATATTTAATATAAATAAATAAATATGTTGAATAATAATCGAGTTTCTTCCTCATACTTCTTAATTACCCTACGCAAAGAAATTAGATCAGTATTTTAAATATTACGATGCTAATATGCATAAATACATATATTACAGTGAAATTAGTGAGAGGACTAACTACTAAGTAATTTCACTCAACATTAAGAATTTTGAAACAATGCAACCGCTATTGTACTCGCGGAAATATATACTCGTACATAGCTAGGTTATAGTATATGTATAGCTTACGAAACATAATCTATGTACGTACATATGTATATTTATATATACACCTATTTATATCTAAGGTAAAGATAAAACAGTTCAGTTCTTTTTTCTCTTTTGTTTGTCAACTGATTTTCTTTTTTTTTTTTTTACTCATCAGCTTTTGAGCTTTAGTGTTATCAACCAAAAAAAAAATCGAAAATATCGTTTTTTTTTTTAATATAGATAGGCGAACTATTCATAGATATATCTTTTCCTGAAATTTTCAATGATGATTGTGGTCGAATTTAGACAATTTAAAAGTAAAGTAATTTCTATAAGTAAATACTAAAAATTATAAAACCAATTCACACTTTCACCAACACAGGACTCAAACCAAAGACTATCAAAGATTTTCAAGTAACCAAGTTGCTACTTGAATGAAATTATGTAGGAAATGTTCGAACATTAGAATGAAGCCACAACCGAATGTTTCCGGTAATATCAAACAAAGTATTATAATTTATACTGCATTTAACCAACTTTAAATGATATAATCACAAAATACAAAAAAGAACGATCGATTTTTGATTGTAAGTCTTTTTTTTTAAGTAATAAAGTGTTTGCGAATTTGGAAATAATTAAACATGTTATATCATTTGGTTTGGTGCTCTTATTTTTTTTACCGGTTTTATCTCTAATCATATAGTGTAACGTGTTTTCAAAGGATAAGAAACAGATTTGCAAATATACCTACTGTACTGTTTTATTTGAAAAGCAGTATGTAGATAAAAATATACAGATAATCTTTTTATCTACATAAACTGCTACTGTAATGTTAAAGTAACAGCTTTTTACTAAATGCATATGGTACTTATAAAAAAACAACAATTTTAAAATTTTTGTTTGTCTGTCTGTTTGTTCCGGCTAATCTCCGAAACGGCAGGACTGATTTTGACGGGACTTTCACTGGCAGATAGCTGATGTTATAAAAAGTAATTTAGGCTACTTTTATTTTAGAAAAAAATTAGGGTTCCGCTCAAAAAAATTAAAACGTATCTAGGGACACACCCGAGCGAAGCGAGAGAAGTCGCTAGTCTATACTAATATTATAAAGAGTTAAAGTTTGTGAGTTTGTGACGTTGTAGGGGGTAATCTCTGGGTCTACTGAACCGAATAAGATGAAATTTGGTAAGAAGATAGTTTGAAACCCTGGGAAGGACATAGGATACGTTTTACCCCGGAAATCATCCCTTAAGGGGGTGAAAATAGGGATGAAAGTTTGTATTGGGAAGCAAGCTAGGGACGAAGCCGAGCGGAGCGTCGCTAGTCATAATAGAGGGTGAGTCGCTAGTCTAATATAGAATAACCTAATAATCGCTATCTACATTCTTAATAATTTTCAAAACGTTCAAAAAGGTTTATAATATAATATTATACTTTGTATTTCTCCCGAAGATGATTATGTTTACAAGCAGCAGTACGCCAGATTGATGCTGTCCTAATCACACTTTTAAAGCTATATATACTTTTTTTAAGCTTTTACTCTTAAAAGAAATAGTTTAAACTATTGCTTTTTTAAATAACATCTTTAGCGCATCCCACCACGTCATCTTGATTCAACGCGTTTTTGTGTTGTCCGCTATCTACATTGTTAATTTCAAAAAGTTCAAAATGGTTTATAATGTAATATTATGAGGTATTAAATTTTTATTAAGAAAAATTAGCTTGGGTAGCTATTTATATTATCCAATTTTACAGACATAAAATTTTATAAGCATAACTAACTGGTTGTAATATACTCGTACATATTATGTAATTTTTCGGTTTAAGAATATTACTCTAATTAATTTAAAATTTACTTAAAATGTCATACATAATTTACATGGGTTTTGAACTTTGAAAGGTATTAAAGAATATAGGTGTTTTACGTGATATTCTATAAGATAAAATAATACCTATACCTGTTACTTATATTGAATTTCATACAAAGTTACACAGCTGTATGTAATGTGTTTTATAAAAACTTAATAATCATATTAATATTATTGAGATTGTGATCCACTTTGTAAAATGATTTTCTTCTCCATATCATTGGATAATTCGTTAAAGAGATTTTTTTACTGATAATAATCTTTACGTACACATATAATACTTTTGTGAGTATGTCTCTGAAGCCTCCTAAACAGCTAGACCGATTTTGATGATTTTTGATGATTAAAGATGTATCAAACAATATAATTTATACACTGTTCGGTTACATAGGTCATTTGACCTATGTTAATATTAACTACCTATGTTAAAATGTAACCTATTAATGATTTATTAGCCGTCTAACATAAAATATGTTAATTTGTCACATATTTTTTATATACATATTAATTTTATGTTCACGAGAAAATCTATGAAACAAAAATCACTGTAGATACAAGAAATGCTCGCATAGAAAAATTGCCAGCTTTATCCTTTTCTACTGAATATCACAGCCGATTTTCCATACTTTTTTCGCTATAGGTACATATATGTATCTAATGGTTGTATATTATAAACTGTAATCAAATATGTTTTATATAAAAAATAACTTTGATTTAATAAGGAAGACCTCTTAAATTTTTGCTTGGATGTTATACAAAAATATTCAACGTTTTCTGACTGGCGCTATAATGAAGTATAAATCAAAAGTTTCTAAAATTTTATATCATGCTTTCTCTAGAATTTATTTAAAGTGGTTAGACGAATTTTAAATTGGTCTGTATTTGGTGAATGCAATCTAAATTTTATTTTATTAATTTTGTTAGTGACAAAAAGTAGTTCATTATTATGCAACAACTACATCAAGCAGTGCCTACTAGTAAAGTTATTATAATTTTTCGCGGGAGAGACTCTCCCATGACGATGATTGCTGTAAAGCATATCGAGCGATTCGAGCAACTTCGAGGGATGATTTCCGGGATAAAAAGTATCTTATGTCCCTCCCTAGAGTCACAAACTATCTTCTTACCAAATTTCATCTAAATCGGTTCAGTAGATCCAGAGATTATACCCTACAATGTCACAAACTCACAAACTTTACCCCTTTATAATATTAGTATAGATGTCCAATATAAATCCCTTAAAAGTATTATAAATAAATAATTCATGTTTTTATGTATATAATACTTCTTTGAAAGCTTTTGCTTAGATACAGTATGTTCCTTTCCCCACAATGACAGTAAATGCATTGTGAAATTGTTCAAATGCTAAGTACTGTGTCGTCTCCACATTTATGTCATTAGTACAATCATTGCTTCACGTTTGCGTAACGACTGTGATTTATCTCTTTAAACTAGGCATCGATTAAGTATTTTCGAATTTTCCCACAGTCTTCTTTAAAGGAGAAATACTTATTGTTAGTAGGTATAACGAAAATCTGCAACAAGTATTTATGATTTTAAAACAAATACATTTTTAAATATTTCTTTTTAACTAATGATAACACCAAATTCAAAATCGCGATCAATAAAATTGTTCTATCGCTAGGGATAAATTTTACTCTTGGAATTTAAATATAACTAGTCCGGTTGAGCTTATTGTACATATATCTATGCATTGTAAAGGTGTCATTGAAATCGATTAACAAATATCGCTCAACATGTACAAACAAAAATACACTCCTACACAAAATAACAGACAAATAAAACCTATGAAGTCACTTAAAGCACAATTAAAAAAAATGCTGCTTTAACATGTAAAATATTCACTGTGTAAGTCAAATAAGCTACCAGCGTTGTAGCAAATATCAGATCTCGTGACCAATACAATCTATCAGTTTGCGTTAATGTGAATTGTGAACACCTATGATCTAACACTACCTATCCCGTGACATTGATTGCTGTAAAGAATTCTAAACGTCGGAAACCAAAAATAAAAAAAATCCGCAAAAACATCCGAAAAGATAGTTTTAAAAGATTTATTTAAAATCTAATACTCCTACTTCATTCATCACGACTCTTGAGTAAGACTGTCACGTACCGCCACCCTGAAGATGTTACGTGCTGCAGAAATGGAGAGTGACTCCTGAAGTAACGATGATTTCGTTACATAATTCAAATTAGCAGGTGGCTGTTTAAACGTTGAATAAACAAAACAAACATACCAACATAGCTTTCACCTATGAAGACAAATATAGTGATGTGATCTCACATTATGTGTTACGTGAACTAGATTTCGTCGCTTTGATAGCTGCCTCATTAAAAAGGAACATAGTAATAATGAATCTTGTTATACTTCGATTATTTAGTTTTACAAATTAACGAAAAACTTGCAATAAAAACTTTAACAAAAACAACTGTAAAATATAATCTTGAAAAGCGAGTCAAATGAGCTCAACCTCGAAAGTATTACTAGTAATTGAATATAAACTGCCGCACTCAGAGACGTTTAACGGTTACACTTAGTAAATATTTTAAAAAGTTTACTCTCAGAGGCAATTAACAATTTCATAACGTCCCTTAATGACTATCAAACTCCTGGTTTATTTAGATCGCGTGACCCAGGGTTAGAAGCAAGTACCTCAATATACCTAGCTAAGGTACCCGTTAGATTAACTCATTGCTCGAAACCGGTTTAAAAAAGCGGTTTATTTCGATATTGTAATGGTTAATACATCGCTTGTTTTTTAACCAATTAATGAAAACGAACGGTTTAGTAAACCGAAATAATAATGGTTAACGGTTATTCTTAGAGAACGATTGGGTTTCGGTTTTGATACCGAAATAAACCGGTTAATTCATTCATAAGTAAGAAACGTGCACACATCCTTCTACTAAGCCATTCACCACTAGAAAATTCGTGTCAAATGTAAACAACACAAAAACTCATTTTAACCGGTAAATTTTGTTTATGGAACCTAAATTCATCAAAAGCCGTTCTCCCGGATTTAACCGGTTAAAGAACGCACCGAAACCATAAACATTTACACGTAGGCACAAAAAAGTAGGTCCTACTAATTCTTGAATTATACTTCAATGAAGTTGGTCGCCGAATCGGCGATCGGATTAATGGCAAGGTATGACGCGCCTCGACGCACGTACACATAAACCTAAACCTGTCTATTTAAATAGTGAAATGTATGTATGTACGAGATACCACTTACAAACAAATGTTTATATTTCAGTAATGAATCATAACATGACCCAAATCTGCTATCATTGACTAGAGCACTGAAAGTCGCAGGTTTAATCCTGCACAAAGCAAAATTACTAGAGTTCCTAAGACTATATTAGCTTTTTCTAAGTATTTAAGTAAAAACTATATATTATGTATACCAAAATTCGTACATTCTGCCAGTACTCCTTAACTTACTATAAATAAACTATAATTCACGCAAAAGAGCCTTGAATTTTTTTTACACTAGGTGCACCCAATAATTTTTTTACGTCAATTCGCCAATAACTCATGCTATAGGTATAATTCATTATATTAAAACACGCATAGAATACCGTATATTGACATACTTAACTATTTCGTTGTCGATTAAAATTCCTTATAAGGCATGCTCGTGTGTAATTACTTCGTAAAACATTTTAAATTGCCGAAAATGCTTTCAGTGTATTATACAACAAGTCTTCATCAGGTCGGTCAAAGAAACTTTAGTAAAGTATACTTTATCCACGTCACGGTATAATTCGTTTTGATCATATACCTAATTGAGATCATATACCTAATTAAAAAGTTTCAATTCATTTTTACATTGTTTACGTAAGTTACCTAACTATTAATTTATTTTAACTTGCTTAACTCATCATTTACACTTCTATCCATATAATAAAATTGTAACTAAACCGAATCTGTACATTAAATATTTTTTGGAAAATCTTATTGAAATAGACATTATTATCGATACAGATTACAGAGGCCGAATCTATAGTTTTCATAATTTTTGTCTGTTTGTCTGTCTGTCTGTTACCGCATCACAGAAAAACCACTGGAGGGATTTTGATGAAATTTGGTATGGTGATAACTGGTTATCCAGGTCAACATATAGGATACTTTTTACCGCGGGAAAATATCTCATTTCTGAGAAAAAATACAAAAACTGCAATGTAAGAGTATACTAATATGTAAAACCCAAGAATTTGGTTTTTGGTCATCTGAACGCGGGTGGAACCGCGGGCAATGCTAGTCTTAAATATGTTTCTTCAAAGAGAAATTATTATATTTTTATATTATTTTATTGCTTAGTATTGAAGGTCGCTCTGGCACCAATATCTATATTGTAGTTTAGACATTTAAAATACTTGATCATTTAATTTCAAGATATTATTTCAATTTCTATAGATAGATAGATAAATACTTTATTGCACACGCAAAAGAAGAGTACAGAAAATGAAAAGAAAAAAAAATAACAAAGAGGCATGCAAAGGCGGTCTTATTGCTACGAACAATCTCTTACAGACAAGCTTTGGCGAAAGGATTAGTGGAATCATAGACGGGACGGTACAATTAACACTAAATACAGGCAATTCTATAGTTAGTAGTTACATTATAAAATAACTATTATTCAATCAATTTTAACCATTTAAAGATCATTATTTACCAATCAATAATCATATAGATACACGATATATATTCAGACTAAATACAATTCAAATATTAGCACTAACATACATATATATATATATATATATATATATATATATATATATATATATATATATATATATATATATATATATATATATATGATTTTGCTTTTACAATGAGTGGTTTTCAATTTCATATTGACACCAAGTTATATGAATTAATTTACGTTAAAACCGGATGCTAAGTACGCGATACACATATAGTTTCGGACTTGTGACGCAATTTTGAAACTCTACAATTGTAATTTAATGAGAGTGGACGTGCTTGCCTTACATAATATTGACACTTTAATCATCAACGTCCCTTTTATGTGAACTTAGAAATGACATCAGTCTTATTTAAATAACTTACTGCTATTATGTAGAAAGATTTTATGTAGAAGATAAATTATAATACGAAAATTATGTCACTTTAAGGACTCGGCATTAACTTTTTTACTGCTTCTTATCAAAACTAGGGCAATTGTTCTAAAATTTAAACTAAGAAAAACAATTGTTAGTTACAGCCAATAAGTGAATTCTGACCGAATGTGAAAGCTTCTATGATAAATAAAGAATGTAAAAAATTGTATGGAATTTACGTCGAAATTCTATCTCTAGTAAAGAAACATTTAGATAGGTAAGTTATTGAGAACCGTCGTAAATGAATTGGTGGTCTATAATGGTTACCGAAAATTAAGTAAGCGGTCTGAATGAAGACAAGAAGTGAGGAGATCGTGCGAAATTATGTAACCTAGAAGTAAAAGCATATAGAAACATTAATTTGATAAATTTTTACTAATATTATTAAATAAGTGGGTTTGTTGGTTTGTTCTGATTTCACGCAGCTAACATCGATATACTAACATGATTTTTTCTTATGGTTAATTGATTGGAGAGAGGCATTACTATACTAATTCTCTATATTAATATGAACATAACATATTGTTACATGCAATAAATTCTGCAAAAAGAAAAACAATGTTAGGAAGTGTAATCTCCAAGTCATCTTTGTAGTATTTTTTGTAAAGTGTACATTTTTCTAGCATAAATATTAACTCGATAAAATCCCGTTCATGGCTGTATAGTAATACAATACAATCGTAGAAATGAGAGGAGACGGTATTAGCACGGTAATATTACATATGTATGCATTACATTACCGTGGTATTAGTACCTAATATAGTTATTTTATTCATTAAAGTACTTTTTTGACCGACTTCAATAACCTAATTTAGGTAAAAATGTATATTTTTAGTGTATGTTATGCAATACCTTCGCCTAAATCTATTTTCATAACTTGTTTTTTTTTTAAATATAAATAATAATTAAAAGAAAGAGCAACGACCTTTTAGAGTAAAATAATTATATTTAAATTAATAATAAAGGCATTGAAGTTAGTTTACCTTCATAACTAACAAAAAAATATTGTCTTAATAGGTTTAAGCACACTTTATATATTATGTAATTTAACTGGAAATGATTATCGTCATATCATCGAATACCAATGATTTATGTAAGGTGTATATGTAAGAATTCATATACATGGAAATTGTTTTGTTAAATAACAAGCCTATACACGAATAGTACATAATGGACACTAGAAATAAACTTAAAACCAGTTGAAATTCAATGATTTGTAATTTGTATGCGTACTGAGTGCTTTACGTTTATAGATTTAAAATGATCTTATTTAAATAACAATATCGAGGTACATATTCTCAACAGATTCATTGTTTACATTAAAAAATCCTATCCACGTAAATTAGTAAACATGGGTGTGTCCTTTTTATGTTACAAAGGTACTGTGTAGTCAATCTTTTCTAATAATAATTATACAATAATCTAGAACATTGTTTGTTGTCTGTTTGTTCATCTTTGGAGTTATTTGCCCAATATGATAAATAGTTTTCGCTTTTCATAGCCTACTTATTAATGAAAGTGGGCAGATTTACAAACAGCAAATGTTACATAAATGAACTACGCGAGCGACGCCGCGGGTAAAAGCTCGTTAATTATAATTAATGAAATTGAGAAACTAGTATTTTTTTCAATAATAAATGTTTTATTAGAATATCTTGATAGGCAATTAAACTCAGATTATGTACCTTAGTACAACATAATATAATATTACTAGTACCTGGGCGACCGAGCTTCGGTGTTTTTTTGGTTTGTTTTTGTGAAAAGTTGTTGTTTTTTTTTTCATAAGATAGAACCGTTTCCGCGATATACGAAATAAATTTATATATAGGTACTATACTTACTAGCGGCTCACCCTCGCTTCGCTTGGATTCACCTCTAGGAAAACTAAAACAAACCTATACCAAGGGAGCCGTACATTTTTCCGGGATAAAAAGTAGCCTATGTATGATTCAGGCGTTCTGGCGTGAAAGAGTAACAAACATCCATACATACTCACAAACTTTCACATTTATAATATTAAAAATTAATAATAATACGGATACAAGTATTGCTCATTAAATATTATAAGGTAATCTGTCTGGTACTTCATACATAATATATTTTTATGGTTATATAAAATTTCAATGACGACACTATATTATAATCTTTGCAATTTTTCTAGCCATTGCAAAACGCGAGTTGACCCTAACTGTGCTGTTACGAAATGGTAGGCGGACCGCGGAGAACACACAATTTGGCCATAGGTTAAATTTATGAGTTTGCATATACATACAAATATTTTTGGTAGTAATGTGTACTGACATGGCTTCTACATTTTTTTACCATAGCCACAATATGAATAGAGATAGAACTATAACAAAGGCTTCATTAATAAAAAAAATCGCACTCAAACTAAGAAATAATATAAAGAGAGTAGGTATCATAGAACTAAACATGGTGCCAAACAATATTTTAAAATAATATATGTTTTAAAATAGTATTCAAATTGTAATAGAATATTAATTATTTTGATAAGTAAAGAAACGTTAACACCTCCAGGTAAACGAAGAAATTAATTAAAATTCTAAGAAATCTATTGTTAACTGACACGCCGGCGTGTCCGCGGTCGTGCAGGGATTAATAAATAAAAATAGCTGACGGATTTAATTATAATAAATAAAAAAAAATTAAATACGCTAATAAATACCGTGCTATCTCTCTTTCAAGGGGAAGAGCGAAAAGAGAACTGATTAAAAATAGAAAAGAATTTAGTATTTCTTTTCTTCTCCAAAATTGTAAATTAACGATTAGTCGTTTTAAAATTTTATTTTTTTTTAAATCTATATAAAAAATCCCTTATTTTTAGAAAGTAACCTATATGGCAAATAACTATTTTTGATTTTGACATATAAATTATTTTTCGCGGAGTCCTCTTTAGTCTGAGATCATCATACTTCTATCATAAATGCGGTAGTTTATATGGTCAGTTATTCCTTCACGCAGAATTTGTTAAGTTATAAAATTTGCCAAAAGGTGGCGTTGATCATTTACATAAATATAAATACTTACATATTATATTATATATTAGAGACTCATTCTCGCTTCGCTCGGGTTCGTCCCTAGCTTGCTTCCCAATACAAACTTTCATATCCATTTTCACCTCCGTTAAGGGGTGATTTCTGGGACATAAAGTATCCTATGTCCTTTCCAGAGTCTCAAACTATCTTCTCACCAAATTTCATCGAAATCGGTTCAGTAGATCCAGAGATTACCCCCTACAACGTCACAAACTCACAAACTTACAATATCACAAACTTTACCTCTTCATAATATTAGTATAGATTCAAAAAAGGCTTCTAGGGACACACCCGAACGAAGCAAGGATAAGTCTACTAGTCCCAAATATTTATATTTGTTAGGATAAATAATGTAAATGAAAGTTATTAATGTTAGCCGCAAATAAAAAAAAATAACATTGCTAAAATCATTGACATATGTATAAATAGATATTGCAAATACCAACTTGAAAGTTGGTCTAAACTTTAAATTTAATACTATTTTCAAAACATGACATTTTTTTAAATCAGTAAGTAGATCATCAAAAGTAGGTAAGCAAATATTATATGCCATTTAAATTCAGCATCAACTTTTATGAAACAAAACCAGCTTTATCGAGGCCATTGGTCGAACAAGAGGTCCATTTTAAAGTATTCGTAACGTGCAAAATAAATATCAATTTATAAACCGCTAGTTTATAATATTAGGATAAAAGAACTTTATCTTAATATTATAAACTAGCGATTCACCCTCGCTTCGCTCATGTTCGTCCCTAGCTACGTTTTGATGCTTAGCATGGAATATATTTTTATTTTTTTTTCGTGAATATTTCCGACGTTTTAATAGTTATTCTGCTATTCGGGATGAAGACAAACTTACAAAACAAAGATCATAAAAATCGGTCCAGCAGTTCTCGAGTTATAAGTGTTGTAACAAGCCCGACTTTGTTTTATATACATAATATATAGACGTGAAAGTAATCCTGTCAATCCATTGATTCCTTTTTACGTTTAAACCGTTGAACAAATTTTCATGTTTGTGAAGGGCATTAACATCATCGTGTGGCATCATTGATAGCAATTGTATGTTATGCGAGAGAAACCGTGAATAAAACTAGTGAAATTTGTAAGTGTGGTTGTCGGAAATACTGATCTAATACGTATTGACTATTTCAATAATAGGCAGTAAAAGATTTATTTAAAATTCTAATAAAACTTGAGTTATCCCTAAGAAATCACAATTACATCATCTACAAGAGTATTGTTTTTATTTATTTATTCTTTGTAATATTGTATATATTTATAAATAAGGTATGTAGGTTATACATATTTATGATTGCTGGTTTTTATTATAACTTTTAGATAATAGCTCTTTATATTGGTGAAAACCTTATGAAAATCCCTACGTTCGTTTTTGAAACTAGTCCGAACAGACACATTTACTCTAATCCATACTTTAATATTATAAAAAAAATAAAAGATATAAAGAGAATGAAAGTGTGATTGTTTGTTCTTCTTTTACGTCGAAACAAAGTGACGGATTGGCGTGATTTTTTGTGTGGAGTTGGAGGACTGGAGAGTTATTCTTACCGCCAGAGATTATCTCATTCTAACGGGAAAACATGTTATAATACAACACAGAGCAACTCATCATATTTATTTATATATATGTATACTCCATACTAATCGTTAAAACGTACCTACCCCTAGGTCGTCCCCACTAACCCGAGCGAAGCGAGGGTGAGCCGCTAGTTTATAATATGTAGTAAAGTGTAGGTTTCACTTCACTAGGTTTTTTTTAAAATCAATTTTATAAGGGCTAAAAGTATTTGAAGGTTATTTTAAACTCGATATATATACTTTTTTTTATTTAAAAAGCAATTATCTTTGTAATACACAGACGTAGGTGCCTAGGTACACATTTCTTAAACATTTTTCAAGATCATTATGTATTTAGCTATACAAATTGAAAATGCAAAAGTAAGCATGTAAGTAGTTCTTCTTTTTTAATCCAGAAATGGAACATCGAATCGATCTGATTTTTAGAAAGTTTTTTGTATAATTTATGAACGAAAATTAAATATTAATATTATGCTTGTGCCGGAACTGTTAGTAGCGTCGTGGTATATTATTATTTTATAAAAACTTACCTGAGACAAAAAAATAACATTAACAACAAAACATTGTTTTTTTTGTCTTTAATTTTGTTACGTATTATTATATGATTAAGTATATAGAAATATATGTAAGTAAACTAATATAGAATTAAGGAAGGCATTCATGCAGAATAACTACCGGTAGTTTATAACGGTTTGCGAGGATATGAAGACGACGAAAGGTGTATCATTGGAAACGTGATTTTAAAATGTAAAACTAAATATTTAAATATTATCAAAGATAAAAACAGTTACATTCAAAGAAAACTTTTTCTAGGCTACAATTTTATAAACTAACGACTTTTATTTTCTCAATACATATTTTAAATAATAATATAACGAAATTCTTTTACTTGGACAAATACAAAACTCCAACTAATTGCAAGAAAATCAAAATAATATATCATTTAGTTTAAATTTCAATTATTTTTTATTTATTGCTTGGTGAAAAGACAAATACATATACACAGTTCCCTGTTTTCCGCCTTTATAAAAGCGATGATGACTCCCTAGTGTGGCTAAATCCATTCTGCTTGTATCTGTTTCTGTTGTAATAGATACTAAATTCATTCGCCCTATACAAAAATCACACTTATGACCACACCACACTTTTGTTTTTGGCCTTTTATTATATTTTATAGCTAAATTCATACATACATTTACCAAATTTATTAAGTTGCAAATAATTATTTTTAATTACTCTTTTCATTTTGGAACATAAAAATATTGACAAAACTCCATTCGCTTTTGTCCCTTATTAGTATTACATATTTTAATATTTGCACAAACAATATAATTTCATAAACGCTAAGAGTTGGAGCATTTAAAAGTATTTGTTTTGGGCATTAAGCATTGAAGTATGCAATTTGCATCGTAAAATTTTCTGCACATCTTCATTTCATCCTTATCGTGTTTACTTTAAAAAGGTTTTTGCTGTAGCATTAACTCTCACAGGTGTTCAACGTGACATTTCCGAAACAATATGAATAAGTGAATTTTCACGCTCTGTGAGCTTTTAGTGTTGAGCATTTTGTTGATCTTTGTTTTTTGATAATACGTATTAGGTACCTATTAATGATAAGCTTTTTTTAACATTACATAATCTATGTTGGGTATTATTTTA
Source organism: Brenthis hecate (assembly GCA_951806755.1). NCBI lineage: Eukaryota > Metazoa > Arthropoda > Insecta > Lepidoptera > Nymphalidae > Brenthis > Brenthis hecate. Next base: position 7,690,833 of record OX638249.1, read on the forward strand.
TGTATTATTATTTTTAGTTTAAAGGAGTCTGTTCTCTACACCGTCTCCTACCATGGCCGTGCTAGGACCGTGTCGGACAAAAAAATATTCTTTGTATTGAAAAGTATGAGACTACCCACTAGACCGTTCCGTCGACTGACACCGTCGCGTGCCGTGCACGGAGCATTAACAATTCTCGGCGAAAATATTTTGCCAGTGCCGGTACGCTCCGTGCCTGGCACGCCACGTTGCCGAACCGGTGTGCGCAGGCGGATGCTACGATCACAATAACCGTTATGTATGGGCATATATGGGCAACGCGAATATTTTACAATTTGAATTAAAAAATTATTTGTTTTACAAATAAAACTATCTTTTCGGATTTTTTCGTAAATTAAATTTGATTTTTGATTACCTTGTATCAAAATAAAAACTAAAAATCAAAATAAATTTATGTAAAGAAATCCGAAAAAATAGTTTCATTTAAAAATACATATTGTTTATTAATAAGACTTACTGAAATTAAAATTTATACCTAATTAAAAATAATTACTTTAATTAAAAGAATAATTATTTAAGTGAAAGTGTGCGATGCAAATAAAGCTGGCTAACCAGTTCAACTAAAACTGGACGTGTAAACAAATCTGCATTACATATTTTTAAAGCAAATAGTATTTCGACCATTTATTTATTTTTTATTACTGTGAAAAATACGTTTAACTCTTAGTAAATTCACTTGAAACTATGAATATTGCACAAAAACTCAACAAGAATGCTTAGGAGATTATAATACAACTATTATTGTAAAACGAAAGGATAGTTGACCTGTTTAAAAGTTAACGGACAGTGAGACTAAGAGTATACTTTATCCCTTGACACCAATTTCCGGTTATTAAATAACTTTTAAATGCATGCGTGCATAGAACTTGTATAAATTTGCATTTTGTGAATAAAAATTACATACCGCGTAAAAAATATCAGAAACAAATTGAGCTTGGAGGCTATCAAAAAGTAAATGTTACAACAGATTTTTGTCATTGATAATAACATTATTTACCCATTAACATTCAACACATTACAACAATTTTCATTATACAAAATAAATGCTTAAGAATAATATGATGATATGTAAATGTGTGATTGTTTGTTTGTTAGTTTGTTTGTTTGTCCTTCTTTCACATGGAAACAGGGTGACGGACTGAGTGATTGACTGTGCTGGAGAGTTACATAGGCTATTTTTTACAGCGGGAAATTATCAATTCCCACGGAAAAACATATTATAATTCAATCCACAACAATTCATCATACCTATGTAGATATATAATACTAGCAACTCATCCTCACTTCGCTCGGTTTCGTCCCTAGGTTGATTCCCCATACAAACTTTCATCCCCATTTTCACCCCCTTAAGGGATGATTTCCGAGACAAAACGTCATAGGACGTTTTCCTTCCCCATGTCTCAAACTATCTTCTTACCAAATTTTATCTAAATCGGCTCAGTAGATCCAGAGATTACCCCCTACAACCTTACAAACTCACAAACTTTTACCATTAAGGCGATTAGTGTCCCCGATGGCCTTGCGTGTCTGGGCGGGGCTTAGCGCACTGCACCCGCGCACCCCGCAAAAATCATCAAAAAAATCCACGCGCTAGTTCAACAAACAAGCCACGGGATAGATTATTGCCTACGAGCGATACAATCAGAAAGAGTCAAAAAGATGCAATGCTAGAATTATCGTATTATATAAGTAATATAATTAATTATATATAATTTATTATATTTATTGTATATATAATTCAGTATATTCTTAAATATATATATATATATATATATATATATATATATATATATATATATATATATATATATATATATATATATATATATATATATAATATGTAATACCAAAGAATTTGGTTTTTGGTTATTATTTCTTTTATTTTCTTATATGCGTAAATGCAGTTCATGGTAGAATCCTCGCCAAACTTTTTGGCTGTTCTGAATTGGCGGGAGCCGCTGCGTAGAAGGAAACGGTAACGGGCGAGGCGCGCGGGAGTGGCGGGTCACACCCGCAGCGCCCGAGATCTTGTCCAGTGTAGTGTGCGTGTCACGTCTGTACATGCACACAAAACACTCGAGTACTTAAAAAATTTCTAACTCCTATGTTATTTTTGTTATAATATTTATTTTGTTACTTTTTGTCGTATTTAACTTTTGTTATTTATGTCTTACAAGTAACCTCGAAAAGGATTTCAATTTAATATTTAAAATGTGTGATGATTAAATGTATTTTATTATTATTTATATGTGTATGTATTTATAATTTATTTTTTAAATTTATTTATTATTTAAAAATAAATATTATAATTATATTTATTAGAACTAAATAAAATAAATCACTAAATATTATGAAAAAGTGAAAAATAACAATATTATGTTACTTTATCATATATATGTATTTATAAATGTGTATTATCCACTCGAATGTGCGAGGTCACGGTAATGTTACAGTATTCTATCTTCATACAAACGGTCGGAAATCGAGGTATACCTACACGCCACGAGTTCGGTATACAACCGTGCGTCGTATAATTGGATACGATAATTGTATAAGGTGGTTGTTATGTTATGTAACTTTTATAATTTGATACAAAAATAAACATTTTATTCGTCCCGTAAATTCGCTAATGTTAAACAAAAAAGTATCGAGACATCGTATGTTTTAAAAATAAAAATAATTAACAAAAAATAAAGTATTTTTAATTAAAATAAAGTATTTTTAATTTTTGAATAAATATAAAAAATAAAATAAAAGTAAAACTTTGTATGCGACCGAGATTCGAACCTGGGCCCCCGAGATTGATGATCTTGCACCTTGGCCGCTTGAACACGATGCCTATATCCGAGCGTGCGAAATTATCGAATATAATATTTTGCGTCGAATAATGCAAAAGAAATAATAATAATAATAAAACTTTATTTATTCTATACATGCTTATCTATAATTTTAAATTACGATTACTCTTAATTAATAATTTTTAACATTGTATTTTAACAGATCATATTTATAACTTATTTGATTATATTTAATTTAACTTCAATTTTTGGTTAGTGACTATTTAATAACTTATCATTTTTTAAACTAATAATTTTGTAATCTGGAATTAAATTATTTTTATTTCAAAAAATAAAGTATTTTTAACTAAACTTTTTATCCGAATGCGGATTTAGTATACTATTAAATTTAACAATAAAGCTTTACGTACCTCTTAGTCGAGGCGCAAATATTTTTCAATCTCAAATTTATAAGGGTGGTATGTGACCCTTATAAATTTGAGATTGTAGGTGACTTATACTATAATATATTTAATTTATCATATTTATATATTAAACTTTCCATTCAATATATTACAATATTTATATTTTATTAAATATTTAATTTACGTATTTATATCATCTACGCACTTGCATACACACGTACACATAATTATTTATATTTATTAATTATTCATATATATTAAATCCACAAGCACAGCCGCGCGAAACCCGTAGTATGCGGAAGATCGGAATTTGTTTTACTCCTACCGGCCACTTGTAACGTTTTACTAACAAACAGTCTATGCTTTACCGTTCGATGCCAATTACTTGTTACTTTGTTTAATATAATTTAATCATTTTCGTAAGATATTGTATGTGGACTTTTTATGTTTGTACTGAAACTCTTTGTGTCATTGTGTATTTCCCTAAACTTTCCTTCTGTACTGTTTTTAAGTGTGTGTTGAATTTTTCATTATAATTTTATTAGTGACGTAATCTTTTATTTGTGCTTTCTTGTCACTCAACAACCACCGAAGATATTTTTAAATTAAATCTACTAATAATATTTTTAAATAAAAAATATAATATTTGAAATCACAAAACTGGAAATAAACTGAAGTAGGCAGATGAAATTAAACTAATGACATTATCCCGCGGTAAAAAGTATCCTATATGTTTACCCGGATAACCAGCTATCTTCATACCAAATTTCATCAAAATCTATCCAGCGGTTTTCCCGTGATGCGGCAACAGACAGACAGACAGACAGACAAAAATTCTAAAAACTGTAGATTCGGCCTCTGTATCGAAAATAATGTTTATTTCAATAAGATTTTCCAAATAATATTGAATATACAGATTTGGCTTAGTTACAATTTTATTATATGTATAGATAAAAATAACAATAACTATACCTTCATAGAACTTAATTTTTACATCAAACTAGTTAAAATATTCTACAGCGTCCAAGCGCGTACTTTACTACACATTTATCTGTCTGCGAGCTTTTATTCTCTGCACGCACACATACAAAAATACTTGTGTACATAAACAATACATGCATAAATTCATCGTAAAAAAACAGGAGACAAAAAGTGACACAGCCCTCCCGTCCGAGCGCCAGCGCGCGACTGCCGCGCGCGCCCGCGCAGAGCACCTCTATAGCTTCTAGGCTTGTAAATAGCATTTTCGACTTTTAAAATAGGAAAATAGTAATTGATTTACAATTTTTTCTGATGGGCATAAAGTAAAATAGATATATTATTTTTTAGTATTTAAATGATTACAAAATTCTTAGCCGTTTAGAAACAGTACCAAAGGCAAGTCAAAAAAATACCATTTCTTTAAAATAAAAAAGTAATAGATATTTTCGTCCCACGAAAAAAATTTTACATGAAAATATTGTTTAAGAGTTGATGATTCACATATATTTTTTTCAAGCATTTCGGTCAAGCCATAAACGAGAAGTACGCTTTAGAAAGTAGCTCTTTGCTAGCCCTTGAGGGTACTAATCGCCTTATTAGTATAGTCTGCTTGTTCTGTTATAAAAAAAGAATTTAACTGTTTTTTTACAGTGTTCATTTGTTATTGCTTCATAAAAAAGCTAAATATAAGCTTGTTTTTGTGTAGCGGAAATACTTAACAAAAGTTCAATTACATTTATAAAGAATACGTATTCAACTATCCATCCGTTCATCCATCCAGTGAAAGTTTATAACCGTAGATAATCAAAACCTCGAACGTGATTTTGTAGAGTTTGAAGAGGCATTTCATGTGTAGCTCAATTTTGTTATATAATTAAGAATTGTCTTAGATTTCATTTTTTAATATCTACACTAGTTTTACACTGGTCTTTTTCTACGTCTAGATATATCTATACTAACATATACAACAAAAGAGTTTGCTTGAATGCGCTAATCTCTGGATCTATTGGTTCGATTTGAAAAACTCTTTCTGCTTTTTATAGCGTATTCATTAAGGAAGGTAAAATACATCACACGGATCGCACAAGACTGAACTAATTCTACAAAATTAAAAGGCGCGGGCAGAGTCACAAGAAAACGCTAGTAATAATATAAAAATAGTCATAGCCAAATTTTATCCTTAAAATAATGTGTGTGCATAATCAAATAAAATAAAACATTAAAAATAAGAACTCAACGAATAACGGTAGAGGTGAACGACCTTACCGGTCGCGAAATTGCTAGCAGGTGGTTCTGAATCTGCACACTTAAGTTAATCTTAATAAAAATAAATCTTCTTTTATTAAGGCTAACAAATAAGTTTATTGTATTTATTGTTGAACTTTTATTATAAATATTTAAATACTACATGTCAATAATATTATATTTAATTAAATTAGTATCAGTAATAGTTTTTTCTTAGTTCCTAAAACTTTATATATGTTTTATCTTTATAAATTTATTATAAACTAGCGACTTACCCTCATTTCGCTCGGCTTCGTCCCTAGATGATATTTTTACATTGACACAACTTTTTTATTTATGAACCGATTGAACTAAAAAAAAACTAAATATTAAGCTTATCACAATACATTAGTGAAAACTGCACTTAAATCGATTAGGCTGTTTCTGAGATTAGCGCGTACAAACGCACAGACAAACAGACAAAAATTCAAAAATAAAAGGCATTGTTTTGGATTTTAATGTGTTATTAAAAACTCCTAATAATAGTTTTTTCTCAAACTAAAGGCAGCGATCAGTTACAATTTTATTATATTATGTAAAGATGATACCTTTATCATAAAAATATGTAATTAAAAACAACATTTAAAATGGTTCTCAAAACCGATCATAGATGGCTCTGTATGGAAATAGATCAAGCTGTCGTTACTTTCAGATGGATTATATAAATAACTTGCGTGCAAGTTGTCTCGTTGCCATCAGAAGAGTATCAAATGGCTCGATAGAACAGCGAGTGATGAAGTCTGGATATGAATCTCTGATTCCACTCCACTCGCTAGTAAATCCACTATCGCAGATATATTAGTCGAATAACTACGCTGTTTTTGGCTTTATTAATGTTTTGTTTAAAATGTAATTTATGATTATACTTATTTAAAAAAATATAAAAATGGACAAGGGATAAATCGTCTTTAAGGATATTAGAGGAAGGATCGTTTCCTTTTGGAAAAGGTTAAAAAGAAATTATTATATTAATATAACTTTCCTTTAGTAATATGCCAAATTTTATCAAAATCGGTCCGACCACGACTATTAAATATGACAAAAAAATAATATTTTACATTTATACTAGAATAATTTTAACCTCTAAAATCTATAACTAATACTATAATTTAATTCTATTTGTATTACAGTATGAGACGACATGTTAAGTTAAATACTGACAATTAACCTACTTCTTTTCATTTAATTACAGAATTCGTAATTCACTCCAGAGGATACACGCACGTATTGCATCATGGGTCAAGAGCAATCCTATATCGCTCATGCCAGCGTTGCACCAGTGAAGAAATTTCACAATAATTACGAAGATCCGATACAATATAGAGTATCGCCTATCGATTACCGAACGAGCGACTACGATAGGAAAGATTATAAGCGCCTCAGAGCTAGGAGTAGTGCTGAGAGCTTCAAAAGTGACAATTCTTCGAACGAAAGCAGCGGATATAGAAGCGGGTCCAGTGCTTATGAGAGCCGTTCTGACGGATCTTCTAACAGCGACTATTATTGCACATCATTGTACAAGAACAATAATTATAAAGACGTAAACAAAGAAATCTACAAACCAGTTAAAATACCCAAAGATAAACACTTCAAGCACTTGTTAGACGATAAGGAAGAAATAAAGAGCGCTAGATTGAAAGGTTACCATAGTGATACTGAGAAAGCGAAGCTGGAGACAGGACCGACGCCTAAAAAGGCCGGTATACGAAATTATACGCCTAAAATAATATCGGCGGACGAACAGCGGAAAAAGATAGAAAACTGGATTTAGTTGTGATTAGTAGGATAAGTTGTACATATTAGAATAGACGTAGATGTATTTTGAAGGTAACAATGGAGGCGGCTGGCGCGTTGGCAAGCTTGGCACCCTCTCCTATTACCGTGCTGGGGCTGATACCACTCCTGGCTCTCGGGATCACGTACTTCAGATACCAGCAATACGACCCGGAATCGTATGTTACAAATATCAACACAGTAAGTAAGAATTGATATTTACATTATAGAAAACATCTATAATTTCTTTTTAACCGACTTCAAAAAGTATTTAAGGGTGCTCAATTCGGCTGTAGTTTTATGCAATTGAAACAGAGACCTCTTCACCAATTAGGAATCGATTTACATTTTTTTTTTTGATAAATAAGTTATACCTCAAAGGCGGTCCGAACTATACAAATAAAAAATCTCTCCTAAGGGTGAAATAACTTTTAAGTGATTTTAAAGTCGCCTTGTTTCTATTTTTAATTAGGTATTTGCGACTCACCCTCGCTTTGCTCGGGTTCGCTCTTGGTACGTTTTAACGGTTTGTATAGATTTCTCAAAGATGAGATATTTTCCCTCAGTAAAAAATATCCTAAATGTTGACCCGAAGAAGAAGCTGTCATCATACCAAATTTCATCAAAATCTGTCCAGTCGTTTTCTCGTGATGCGATCTGAGACAGACAGACACAGACAGAAGATAGACAAAAATTCTAAAAACTATAGATTTTTTGGAAAATCTTATTGAAATAGTCATTATTAAAAAATACTTAATGCACAGATTCGACTCAAAAAATGTTTATATGTATAGAATATAACTTTTATTGGAAAAGAATGAACATTGCTAGTTAGAGTACTTATACGAGTATAATATAATAACAGTTATTTTATTTTTATAATAAGACCTTCTTTAATTTAATTACAGATAATGCCGATCTACGATTTTGTGATAGTTGGCGGGGGTTCTGCAGGTGCAGTCGTCGCTTCACGGCTCAGCGAGATCGGTAACTGGACAGTGCTGCTCCTCGAGGCTGGACAGGATGAGAACGAGATCTCGGACATCCCAGCTCTGGCCGGATACACACAACTCTCTGAAATGGATTGGAAGTTTCAAACGACACCTTCCAAGAATCGTTCCTATTGTCTTGCTATGAATGGTGACCGTTGCAACTGGCCTAGAGGCAAAGTACTCGGCGGCAGCAGCGTCCTCAACGCTATGGTGTATGTCAGAGGCAATCGAAACGACTACGATCTGTGGGAAGCGCTCGGCAACCCCGGCTGGTCGTATGACCAAGTATTACCGTATTTTTTGAAATCGGAGGACAACCGCAATCCGTACTTAGTTAATACGCCTTACCATTCTTCCGGCGGGTATTTGACTGTTCAAGAAGCCCCGTGGCGAACACCGTTAGCAATTACATTTTTAAAAGGTGGCAGGGAACTGGGTTATGAATTTCGCGATATAAACGGTGAAAAACAAACGGGTTTTATGCTAACTCAAGCAACTATGCGACGAGGAAGTAGATGTAGTACTGCAAAAGCTTTTCTTAGACCAGTCCGCAACAGGGATAATTTACATATAGCCATGTCATCGCAAGTTACACGTATATTAATAAACCCAGTCAAAAAACAAGCTTATGGCGTAGAATTCTATCGTAACGGCGAAAAGCACAAAGTGAGAATTAAACGAGAAGTTATAATGTCCGCTGGTGCTTTAGCTACTCCTCAGATAATGATGTTAAGCGGTATCGGTCCTGCGAATCACTTACGGGAACATGGGATACCTCTGGTGGCAAATCTTAAAGTTGGGCATAACTTACAGGATCACGTTGGATTAGGCGGCCTTACTTTTATCGTCAATAAACCAGTAACATTTAAAAAAGATCGTTTTCAATCTCTATCTGTAGCTATGAACTATATTTTATATGAAAAAGGTCCGATGACAACACAAGGTGTAGAAGGTCTTGCATTTGTAAATACAAAATATGCTCCTCCGTCTGGAAATTGGCCAGATGTTCAGTTTCATTTTGCACCTAGCTCAGTAAATTCGGACGGCGGTGAACAAATACGAAAAATATTGAATTTACGTGACCGAGTGTACAATACTGTTTACAAGCCGATAGAGGAAGCAGAGACGTGGACAATATTACCTCTGCTATTGCGTCCTAAAAGTTCAGGTTGGATAAAACTTAAGAGTCGAAATCCTTTCCATCCGCCATCAATAGAGCCTAATTACTTCGCTTATAAGGAAGATTTAAAGGTATTGACAGAAGGTATACGTATAGCTTTTGCTCTATCAAATACGACTGCATTCCAAAAATATGGTTCACGACCCCATAACATTCCATTACCGGGTTGTCAACAGCATGTTTTGTTTAGTGACGAATATTGGGAGTGTAGTCTTAAGCATTTCACTTTTACCATTTACCATCCAACTGGAACTTGTAAGATGGGTCCTAACCATGACCAAGATGCTGTCGTCGATCCAAGATTGCGGGTCCATGGAGTAGCAAATCTTCGGGTGGTGGACGCTAGTATTATGCCAACTATTATCAGTGGTAATCCTAATGCACCTGTAATAATGATAGCCGAGAAAGCCTCCGACATGATCAAAGAAGATTGGCTGGTGTTATGACAGTGTTTAATATTGCTGAGTGTTTATAGTCATTGTACGCTAAAGAACTATTTATGTCACAAAGTACTTTTAGTTGTTTATGCATAAAACAATTGTAATTAAGTATGTACATAATTATTATATTACATTCAAACTTGTTAATAAAGAATTTTAAATATAATTACTTGTATACTTTACTAATTTCTAGATACATTTCATAGAAACATGGTAATATTTGAATCAATAATTCTTCTGCTATAAATACAAAAGAGAAAACTAGCTAATAACTTTCTATATAGCGACAGCGCCATCTGTGATGGAATAGCCAAACTACATAGCTGGACTATGTTTATCAACTAGTGTACAATTTTGTCGTTGTATGTCTATTGAATTAAAAATTCTTTGTGGTACTTAATTTCTCCAATATCACATATTAATGTCTATTAAATATAACCAATTAATGTCGATAGTTATCATATCATCGTCATACATCTAATAAAAGTGTAACTAACTGATCGCTGTCTGTACATGGAACATATTTGAGAAAAACTATTATTGGTGGTCTTTATTAACGTAATAGAACCAAGAAATTGCTTTTTAGAATTTTTGTCGGTTTGTCTTTTTGTCACAGACAACGTTTGTGCGCGATAATATCAGAAACGGGTGAACAGATGAATAATTCGGGTGCGGATTTCATTAATCAATTATGGTTATTTAACATTTAGTGTTTTATTTCAATCGATTTATAAATAAAAAAGTTATGTCAATATAAAAAAAATATAAAAATTATAATAAGTATTCTATCATGGTAAATCAACAGTACAAAAGTAATGTAGATATTGTATGATGTGTAAGATATTATTATGAGACAACATTTTCCTTCACAAAAAAGAGAAAGAAAAGATAGTTGAAATGTCAGAAAATAGCCCCACATCTTAAATTTCACATTTAAAAGCCAATTCTATATGGTTTTCTAAATAAGTATAATTTTGTACACATAAATTTACCTAAAGGTATATTTCAAAGCTTTATAAGTTTTCAAATATTAAAAAATCCTTTATATCATCAAAAACTCCTCCGATTAACATAACAAATATTAATTAATTCATTTGTGAGGTAACTCTTAATTGAAGTGAAACTTCTATAGACAGGTTTGGATGGGGAGTAAATTCAGGTAAGACATCGACATGGTCACGTGACGTTTTAACGCTAACACTCAGAGTTCCTATAGATGTCAAAACCTAAAAAAGATAAATAAAAAGATAAATGTAAACAGTTTTAATTTACAAATTTTAATTTAAGATCAAACAATTAATTTGAATATCCAAAAATAACAACTGTTTATTTATAGTTTTAAGTTTTCATTTAGGTAAGTGTTCTTCTGTCGGCAGTCTTCACGACAACTTTTTTATTATTTTTTTAAAATAATACTTTTGTATAATTAGGTAGCAACTAGCAATAGATAAGCTGAGCAAAATAAGGTAATAAAACTTATGTTAACCAGCAGATAGTTTTGGGTAATAGAAGGTTTTTTCGAATCCTTTATGCGGTTACAGGTTAAAGAATTAAGTAAAACAGTCAAAACAGTTGCATTTATAATGTGAATGTGAATGTTAATTATTTATTAATAATTTATTTCATTTGTTACATATTATATGATTTCATGCTTATAATTCATGCTTATATTATGTGCGTAATATATACATACTTTAACACATATATATCGGACTATGCATTTGCGTATAGTTAAAGATCGAGCTCAATAGCTTGATATGGGAGAGGGAGAGCCTTATGCGCAGCAGTGGACAGCAGCAGGCTAATGGTATAATACGGAGAAATAGAAATTTTCATATGTTATTCTGTATTGTTCACTTTCCAGAGTAGGATTCAAATAAACGGCACTATCGGCTTCAGCATATAAAAAAACTGTCAAAATAAGGGATTCGATCGTCTACTAAAAAAATGTATGCAATGCATGATTTTATCATAGAGGTGTACTTATATTTTCTATACTATTAGACTTTACCATCCAATATCCATGCCTAAATAAGGACCTGAATTTCTATACTAACATATAAAGCTGAAAAGTTTGTTTGATTGTTTGAACGATTTAATCTTTGAATCGACTAGTGACTGGTCTGACTGATTATTTTTTTGCCTTTTACAACCCATTAATTGAAGAAAATTATAGGCTTTAATTATAAAGATATAGTAGGTACTAGACAGCCGAACTACGCGGGCGAAGCCGCGGGAAAACGCTAGTCTATACTAATATTATAAAGAGGTAAAGTTTGTAAGTTTGTAAAATTGTGAGTTTGTTAGTTTGTGACGTTGTAGGGGGTAATCTCTGGATCTACTGAACCGATTTAGATAAAATTTGGTAAAAGGATAGTTTGCGACCCTGGGAAGGACATAGGATACTTTTTATTCCTGAAATCATCCCTTAAGGGGGTGAAAATGGTGATGAAAGTTTGTATTGGGCAGCAAGCTAGGGACGAATCCGAGCGCTCGCGAATCGCTAATTAGTTATAAACATGTAACTCTGAAGCAAAGTAGTGAGCGATAGCTAACCTTATAATTTCTTTCAAGCAACCAAATGATATATTCGATAATTTATTCCACGGTTAATTTGAAAGTAATAAGAGTATGCAACCAACAGGTTGAGATGCAGCGAAGTATGCACTTCCTATTGCACAATAGCAATCTAATAAGATTGAGTGGTGCTTATGAAGGTGTTCCGATAATAATATACGACATTTGAGACAAGTTTTACGGCATAATACGTCAAAGCGAGTGTTAAATGTGCACGTAGTTATTAGGTATATTATGTATATTTAATTATTTATACATATAATAAAATTCTAACAGAGTCGAATTTGTATATATGTGAAAATCTTATTGAAATAGTCATTATTATCGACACAGAGGCCGAATGTATAGTTTTTAGAATTTTTGTTCGTCTGTCCGTCCGTCTGTCCATCTGTCTGTCTGGGAACGCATCACGAGAAAACTACTGAACGGATTTTAATGAAATTTGGTATGATGAAAGCTGGTTATCTGGGTCAACATACCTATAGGATACTTTTTACTGCGGGAAAATGTCTCATATCTGAGAAATCTATACTAAACGTTAACCTTTTGGTTTTATACTAAATACGTTTGATAGTTTATTACCTAATGAAGAAAAAAACTAAAAACTAATTAAATGGATTATGTTTATATAATAAACTTTAGAACGAATAATTAACATTTGAATCTTTTACATAGACACTTAAGTTATAACTTATAATACAGTAAGCAAGACATGAAATATATTTCATAAGTTTTTGAAATATATTTTATTCTATGAAAAAATATGATATAATATCACATTTTTAACATAATAATAATAATAATGTGATATAATATCAAAAATAATTTATATAATGGGACATCAGCACCATCTAGTTCCATGATAAGCTACGAGGCTTGTGTTATGGATACCAGATAGTTGATACATTACACATATATAACTTTAAATACATACATATTATAAATATAAACACCCATGACTGATGTACAAGCATTCATGCTCATCACACAAATGATTGCCCCCAGCGGGACTCGAACCTGCGACCGCTGGCACAGCAAGTAGGGTCACTACAAACTGAGCCAAACGTGTCGTCTTATGATACTTAAAATTAAAAGGCTTTTGCAGAAGCGCCCTAATTAAATGCATTTACTTGACAAACTTATACATATATAACAACGAGGTGCGGTGTCACTAAGTTTCTATTTACTACACCAAGAAGAATATCTAAAGTAAGGTCGTACTTTATCCATAAAAAGGTTTTTGTTTCAAATACAATATTTAAACAAATATAGCGCAGATCAGTTGCCTAATTAAATTAGAATAAAAAAAAATAGTTTTTTGTTTAATATTCCACTTGCTTGCTTACCAAATAAATTTGATATTATTTAAAACTAAAAAATATATCCCGTAAAAATTTGGTGACTTGCAAAAAATAAATCGTAAATTGCAGTCACCAACCTTTGAAACAGAATTAAAGTAAGAAAATCGTACGTGCGACAGAATAGACTCCACGTAATACATGCTCTTATTTGGTGGGATATAGGAAGACTCAGAGTAGATAAAATAAACATGTTATATTACGTTTAGTAAATTGGCCCTTTGACCACATTTCATTTGGAATTAGTAATAATATGATAATTTATTTAATATTTTCTTATATTCATGCGAATATTTGACATTTTAAAGACCGCGCCTACCCACAACATAACAATGATTTCAAACATACAAAAATGGCACCAAAGTATTATACAATATTTTTTAATTATATATATATATATAATTAAAAAATATTGTATAATACTAAATAATAACTATAATGACTCTCCAGTAACCATGATTGGTGTGAATCATTCGAAACGTCGGGAACTAATAAATCCGCGAAAAATTCCGAAAAGATAGTTTTATTTATATTTATTTAATTAAAATTAAAATATTTTTTTAATAATAAGCAGAACATCGGCTTTACTACTGACTGGCTTAGACTCTGATTTTAAGAAATAAATGTAGGTATAGTTGCCTTATAATAATTCGATCACGATGAAACTTGTTTAACGGTGACTTATTTCGCGCCCGCCTACTAGATTTCAACCGAGTACCATTAACATAAGATTGTTTTTTTTTTTTTTGAAAAAGATAAAGTTTTTTTTTTAATTTAGGGTGTTCAAACTTAAAATTCCGCCCATACATCTATTGCGTTGCTGTAGATTTCACATCGAGGGCACAAAACGCGCGATCACGTACGCAAATTATATAACGCAAACATCATATCGCATGGTTCGGTAGACGTGTATAAAAATAATATGATTTAATATTTAACGCTGTGTGTGTTTATGTTATAAGATTATTTTTATGCAATCACTATTCTAGAAAATTTGATTGGGCAAAGAAAATTATTAGAACATATATTATTCATAACACCTTGAACTCAACTCATAATCAAAAAAATATGTGCTTTATGCATTCTGCGTTCATAATTTCGTATACTAAATACATATTTACAAGTGAACGAGTATTTAATTACTTTGGAATAATTGAGTTTAATTCTGTTTTTACTATTTCACATGAAAATATTAAAGCGTTTAAAATATTTAACTATTCGATTTCAGATAAAGTAAGAAAAGACTTAATATATGCAAAAGTATATAAATAAATAAATAAGTTGGGACATTAACACACATCACCATCTAGTTCCATGGCAAGCTACGAGGCTTGTGTTAAGGATACCAGATAGTTGATACACTATAGGTACATATATAACTTTAAATACGTACATATTATAAATACAAACACCCATAACTGGAGTACAAACATTCGTGCTCATCACAGAAATGAATTCCCCCAGCGGGACTCGAACCCGCGACCGCTGACACAGCAAGTAGGGTCACTACAAACTGAGCCAAACGTATCGTCGTATATAAATAATATATAAATGTGGAAAATTAGTTTGTATGTTTATTGACTTCGACTTGCCCGGATTAATCGCGACTACTACTGATGGTTAATAACTACCATTCACCCGTGGCTTAAGATTTGAGCAAATCAAGAGCCATTCAATAGACCTTACTTACATCACAGAATGAACGCACATACAGCCACTAATCGCCTTTGATTTTGATGGAAATGCCGACAACGTCTACATATTTTTTAAGACAAGGGTTGTCAAAAGTTAAAAATTATTATTTTAATTTTAGATAAGAATCATTTGTTATTATGTTACGTTAAATAATATATATTTAAACACATTTATTTTCTTACCCATATTGCTTTATTAAATAACTATTTTTTGGTAACAAACGTTGATAAAAAGCAGCCTATAAGTTTATTAATTAATTAAGAAATAATCACATCCATTGATCTTTTACACTTTTGGAAACATAATAAAAGTACCTACACATTCACTTATTCAAACTTTTTTATTCGCGATATTATTTTTGATGTACTCGATCACGGTGACGCTATCACGAATTTACATATTATATATACCTATATGGAATTAAAACCACGCCATCTAGTGATAAAAGAGACATCACTTTCCCCCTTGACGTTAGGACACATTTCACTAAATTCCCATAATGTTAATTGATCACTATTTACAAAAACCAACAATGTTAAACTCCTCGTAATATTAATATTATAAAGTTTGTGAGGATGTATGGATGTATGTATTAGGGTGGAACGATTTTTTTTTGTTTTTAGCTTGGCGGTAGAATTCGTAGCTTATTAAAAAAAAAACAAAGTTTTTAAAAAAGAAAAAAATCTTTTAATCACCATTTTGAGGTGGCCAACTAATTTTTAAAATAAATTATAATTTAAATCTTTTTAATTCAAAAAAATCTTGAAATTGTTTTAGAAACTGTAGAGTATCTTCTTTAAAGTCAATTAAAAGTTATGAACGAAAAAAAAACTCTGACCACTATTGCAATTTTTAAAAAAAGTTGAAAAAATAACATGCTATTTTTTTAAACATGCTGTTTTACAGTAAAAATTAAGTAGAAAATGACTAAATTCGTCAATTCTTAAATGTTTTCAAAGGTGATCACTCGAAAAAAAAATCATTCAAAGGAAAAATTTATATTAATTATTTATTTTAAAAATCAGTGGGCCACCTTAAAATGTTGACTAAAAAAAAATTTTTTTCCATAAATTTAGTTTTTTCTAAGAAAAATAAATTTTTTTTTGCTCCATCCTAGTATGGATCTCTAGATGTATAGACGTATGGATGTTTGTTACTCTTTCACGCAAAAACTACTGAATGGATTTTAATGAAATTGTACAATAATAGAGCTCATACATCAGAATAACATTTAGGCTACTTTTTATCCCGGACAAATGTATGGTTCACCTGGGATAGATTTGTATTTATTTTTCTAGAGGCGAACCCGAGCAAAGCGAGGCTGAGCCGCTAATATTACATAAGATTATTACATAATGAATATGAATATATAACTGAAGGCGAAGAAGTATTTTAAAATATTTACCCATATTCTAAACTAGGGTTCCTGTTTTTTACCTTTTGAGGTACGGAATCCTAAAAATTTCTTAAAATATTCTCTTTACACTAAATTAATAAGTACGTATATTTTAAATCAATCTTTGAATAATGTTACATATTAAGCTCACCTATTGCATTTGTAGATAAAATGATTATTATTACTAAAAAAATTATATCGATATTTTTAGGCATCGGAAATTAGAAATTCAATAATCTTTTTATATCTTCGATATCTTCGATACCGGTTTTTGATTTTTATATGGCTAGCACCAATGTCAAAAATGCATTGAATAATGAATGATGATGATGAATACATGAAACAAACTATAGTTATAAATATAATAATAAGTATAGTAGCTTATACAGGAAGATGACTTACATAATATATGGAAATTAATGACCAAAACAATAAATAAAACAAGTGAGAAACTATCACGTCTATACCATTGTATTTCTACGTTATTAGTTGTAATGCTTCCTTTAGTCCATTTCTGGACCCTTCACTCAGTTAACGATACGTACAACTATCACTTTTAAGCAAATGTTTTAATCGTAAAGTCTTTTATCTAGTCTATTCATTTTACGCTACGAGTATTATATAAAGGTATTAATTGTTTGTGTTTCAATTTTGTAATTTCTAGAGCTGTTGGAGTAATTCTAGAAAATCCTACCGAATTACAGAGTCCGCTAATAGTGAATTTGTACTAACCATTTATGCCAGTCTTTTACAGTATGAATGACCACCCAGCTCGAATTATCCTGATGTTAGTGTACCAGCCAAAAACGAAATAAAAAATCGTCTTTTGTGAGTTGCAATCGAATTGATGAGATGACCTTATGTATTCTTTCAATATTTCAGGCTGAGTAATATCGGAGATAGGGAATGGAATGTGCTTTTTCATACGTTTTTTCTATATCTCTTTAACTATATACTACTCATAATACGCAATTATACCTACTTGAAATTTACCATGATGCGCTTAGTGACCAATTGTAAAAAAAAATCTTTCCATTTTGTAACTCTCAAATTGATTACAACTTGTCTTATTATAAACGAAAACATCGTGATGAAAACATCACGTCTTAGAGAACCTAGCAAGTATTGGCAAGACATTTGAAGTCGGCCAACCCATGTTGGTCGACGTGAAGAATTATCGCATAATTGAATGCTTCATTTTTCCGTTCGCATTGAAGGCAGGCCAATGCACAGCAGTGGGACGTTAAAAAGGGCTGAGTACAACTCTCAAATTGGACCCCTAATTACATTTTTTACGACATACATCTGACATGGACTCACTGAACTCTATATGAACTTGTATATTAAAAATCAAATTTATACATCCAGTAGATTTAAAGAAGGTAGATATGTTGTGACAGACAGACAAGAAACACAAGAGTGATCAGCATACGAAAATTCCGTTTTTCCCAAAGATAGTATGATCTTTAGTATCCTTCCTTAGCCATATTATAAAGGCGGATGTGCAGAAATCAAAGAGAGTTCCTCACCGATTGCTTTGAAATATGAATTAATATAATTGTTTTACATGGAAGAGATATTTAAGTTATCCAAGTTGCTATATCTCGCCTCTATATACGTTACAGAATAACTTCAAGCCGGTCATCCGCTTAGTGACCGAACCAAACCATTGACGCTTGTGTGTTGGTTATGGCAAATATATATTTTTACTTTATGGTAGACTAGATAAACTCTAAAGTCCTAAGAACTCTAACACTTGGTTGAAGAAGCTTTTTTGCACATAGTTATTTTGTATACATATATATATATATATATATATATATATATATATATATATATAACTATATTTAAAAAAAAATTTGCTGATTTACATAGATTTTTTTGCGATATTTCTACCCTATGTTGTGTGTGTGAGAGTGATAAATATATAATATTATATTCTTTCAGTATATGATATTCTATAAATATATTATTGTAATATGCCTAAGTAATATACATATTAAGAAATAAGATATTTAAAATATCAAGTTTCTAGAAAAAATCTCCAAATAATACGAAAAATGTTAGTAAAAACTTAACAGTGACTTTTTATACGGCTTAGAGAAGAGAAATGGAATTTCGAGTAATTTAGGTAGATTGGCATTAGCATGGTTAATTACACGTTTCCAAACCAAGTTACTTAATAAAAATTACATCATATTGCAGTGAACATAAAAACAAACGACGAGAAGAACCTGTCACAACAATTTTTTTTATACATTACATTAATGCATTTCATATTATAATGTTTAACGCGAAGTACTGTAAAATTATGGCATTTATTCAGATCTACTTTTCCCATGACCATGATTGCTGTAAAACATTCGTACTATCGGGAATCAAAAATCAAAATTAATCTACGAAAAAATCCTAAAAGAGTTTTTTTTTTTAAATTAAAATGTTTGCGTAAATCTAAGAAAGTAATCTATCTACTCTCATTTATGAATTTTCTATTATAAATATGCCTCTGTTCGAAACATATTTTTGATGATTTACAAGTTAATAAACTGATCTACACTAATATTATAAAGAGGTAAAGTTTGTGAGTATGTGACTTTGCAGGGGGTAATCTCTGGATCTACTGAACCGATTTAGATGAGTTTGATAAAGGAGTTAGTTTGAGACCATGGGAAGGACATAAAATATTTTTATATCGGAATACGGATACGGATATACCGGAAATCATCCCTTAAGGAGGTGAAAATTGGGATGAAACTTTGTATGGGGAATCAAGCTAGGGACAAGAAGCGAGGGTAGGTCGCTAGTCCCTAAAAAACATAAACGGAATTTTGAATTCAGGATTTAGGTGTTTTATCTCACGGAATATAAATAATATCTCTATTAGTATTACGAGTAATCAATATGTACCTATAATCAAATGTTAAATATTGTAAAATTACATTCCTGGAGACCTAAGTTTTCTTAGTAGTTGAATTATACGTAAAAATCAAGGATTTATATTAAGTATGTCTGTTTACGTATTAGGTATAGAATATTGCGTGGGATTGGTTTGTATTTGATAACGCGTAATTAAGATCGTCTATATTATGTAATTTTATAAATACTTTTAGACATCTTCTCTTCTATTCATTTTTCAACCGACTTCAAAAAGGAGGAGGTTCTCAATTCAACTGTATGTTTTTTTTTATGTTTGTTACCTCAGAACTCCGTCATTTATTAACCGATTTGGACCATTTTTGTTTTGTTTGAAAGGGTATACTTCCAGATTGGTCCCATTTAAATTTAAAAAAAAAATACCACCCCTAAGGGTGGAAAAATAGCTAATAATGAATTTAACCTACTTCTAATTGTCATATTGACTTGAAACTTTAAGAGTGTTTCTATTTCCGTTGATAGTACAGTGGTTCGGTATTGTTGACCTGATCTGATGGTAAGGCTTCAACGACTAATAGTCAAATATTTTCGAAGTCGGTGTGCTTTGCTTTGTATGGGCTTGCACCGATTTCGAAAATATTTGGTTAGGTATGTATTTAATAGGTAGGCTTCGAAAATATTTGATTAGGTATGTATAGTAAATGAAAACTACCCATCAGTTATTTTTTACTTTTTAGTGCTTTAGTTTGAAGTCGGTTTTTATTTTTTTTGTTAAAAAGTTTTTATTGACAGACACGTCAAACCTATAACACCCCTCTTTTTGCGTTGGGGGTATAAAGCAGACTTAAGACATGTTAATCTATTCATTTATCTTCTATATAAATAAAAATGAATGTTCGTATGTTTGTCCTCTATGCTTTCCTGAGCCAACCACCTGATTGTGATTAAACTCTTGTGGCTTATCATATTAATATTATAAAGAGGTAAAGTTTGTAAGTTTGGAGTTTGTTTATAGGAAGGAATCTCTGAAACTACTGAACCGATTTAGACGAAATTTGGTAAGAAAATAGTTTTTATCCAGGAAATCATCGCTTATGGAGGTGAAAATGGGGATGAAAGTTTGTATGGAGAATCTACCTATGGACGAACCCGAGTGAAGCTAGGGTGACGCGCTAGTTCCGTTTATACCTGCGTAGGGTCTTCACGCAAATTTTTTTCTTTCGACGTTTGACTTTTATGTGTTCCTAAACTATTCAAGATAATAAGGACGCACCCGAACGAAGCAAGGTTAGTCGCTAACAATATATGTATATATAATTTACGAACCATTTAACAAAGAGTAAACTAAGACGTGAGAGCCCACAAGCGCGTAGTAAAGCGGCAGTATGACGTAAGCTTCATTATAGAACTTTCGATTTCTGGATGAAATCGAGTCTGTTTCCTTACTGCCGTAAATAACATCGACATTGTGCACTAACTTATATTTCTAAGTTTCTAATAAACCGCCCATACTATATAGTGATAATTGTAATATATATTTATGGCTTTACGAGCACTGCAAAAGGTGTTAGTAGTAGTACTTAGTTAATGCACAAAATAAAAATGGACCATTTAATGTAATTTATATAATTTATATTTAGCAAAGTTTTATACACGTAAGTATCCTCTATTACTTTATACAGTTAAGTAAAATCTTTTGAGATTCAATAAGCAACCAATATATTTTTAAGAAGTATTTTATGTTAAGATATCTTTTAAAATATTACGCATTTGTTTTTTTTTTTTTAATGAGGGCGAATCACGCTGTAGCTCTTTCGTAAAGTGGCCTGGCTTAAAATGTTCACACAAATTCGTCTATTTAGCAACGATTTTTAGTAAAATATGTACGTGTTGCAATCGATCACATCATGCCGTATTTACGACATACCACCATAACCACCATATACATCATATTTATTGTAATTTACAGCCGGTGTGTTCTACATTTAAACACAAAAATAAAATTAAAGACTAAATTAAGTAATATTTATCAAGCTTTGTTAGACCAAATATATAAAATATTTAGTTTAAAATTAAATAATTGTTGTAAAAATGTTTATATTACTGTTTCATTTCATAAATCTTATTCCAAGGATGTAGAGTCTTAAAAGCCATAACACAAACACAAACGGGATACCACCCAAACAGTTACAAAGCATGTATATGATATAATAACCGCTTTCCTTACTAAATGAATATAGAGTAGTAGGATTACAAAATGTGGTTCGTGACATACATCAGGTGCAACCCCGCAAGTCTACTACATCGACATAAGGCACGTAACATATTACGATTTGCCTGTAACCCCGTCGTTACCGCATCGACGCGAGCGCACCGCCACCAGTCCACCACGCGTTGTCGCGTCGCGCAGTTGCCGCGAGTCGAGATATTTTTCGGAATCGAAAAAAAAATTGTTAGTATCAAATCGATTTTTCACTACATAAATTATAATTAGACTTTTTTAATTTTTTTTTTCAATTTATACTAGTTTTGTGTCAACAGCTTATAATTATTATTTATTAAAATCATCAAACGATTAAAAAAATATATTATTATCGTAATCACAGATTTATTCGTTAACAATTATTATATAGTACTGTTTAATTATTTATTTATTTCATGATGTAATCAGACCTAATCTATTCTAACGTAATACCTAGTTAGGTTCTTACATAAATCCTGGATATTGTATGTTAGATATTTATTGAATACATTCATTCAATACACCAACGTAATATATATCATAAAAAGTTAAAAACCCCTTAATAAATTTTCACATGATCATTTAAATTAATTCTACGTGCCCATTGATCCCATCAAATAATCACGATATAAAATGTTACAAAACAAAACATTGCTAATTTAATTAGTTACGAGTAAAAGCCTTCTAAGCTGTTTCCTAGTAACCGAACATTTGATTTAAAGACCAATCATTATTTTTAATCGGTAAGATATTATATAACTCTATTTACTTACCTTTATTGAAACACATTATTGCAGTTCTTTTATTCAAACGCAGCCTTTACCGTAATGGATCATGAAATTGGTAATTTGGTTTTTCATAGAGTGACTAACAATTTTTTTTTCATTTCATTGTGTTCATATCTAGATAATTAACATCTTTGTTATATGGTGAAGTTGTTAATACAAGGTCATCGAGGATAGAGAAAAGTCATGAGAGCTTATAACAATAGAAGATATCTACAAATATAGCTTACAAATGAAGTGAGTACGTACATCAGTGTCATTAGTGAGTGCTAAGAAAGGAATTCTAATTAGAAAGAATTCAGTGACCTGCGAAACATTAAGAAAAAATTGTTAACATTTGTATACAAGTGATTGTGTAAGAAGTGTTGAAAGAACATCAGCAATGATTGTAAGTATGGTTAGCCTTAACAAACTTGACATGCAATTGAGGTCATATTTTATAGTATACGTTATATTAAAAACTAAATTCTTCAAATAAATATTTACATAGTCTTTTTACACCATTGTAGAAAAAAAAATCCAAATTAACGATTTTGAACAACAATTTGAATCTTTTACGTGATTTCTGCCTATTATATAGTAATCAATGACCAATTTCATTCAATTACCATAATTATGGAAATTACATTCAAAATGATAGTATTACAAAAAATATAAGCCAAGGACGCTATTATAATAGGATTCGTACATTTTAAATTGGCAAATGCATGCATTATTAACACCGGAGATTATGACATAACTTCGGGTCAATATTAAGCACTCTGAAGTAATATTGCTGCAAGCTTTAAGATAAGATTAAATTATTAGGAACTTTTACAATATGTCTACAGAATACTTTCGTCTAATATTGCTTATATGTATTTACACAAAGGTAGCAGGTTCGATATCTATTTTGAGTAAATATTTATTTTGACAAACACTTGTTGACGCCTGGTTGCACGCGAATAATGTGATCTATCGATCTCCGTCCTCTTTGTGAAGTAAAAAGTAAATTAGCTAGTATCTTTTTAAAAAACAACTTTAATTGTGACATTTTTGATTATGCAAATTTAGACCAATCTAATAGCAACGGCGCCATTTGTCTGTAATCGCTATAGCACGACTGGATTCGATGCATGTAATTTCTTAATGGTAATATGTGAATTGGCTTAAAGTGCCGAATTGCACAATGATAGACCTGTTCTAGAAGAATATTTAACCCACTTCATTAAAAGAAAAAAAAATACAAAAAAAAGTTTTAATTATTGAATAAATAGTGTTCTATAATAAAATATTGTTAAATAATACTTAATTGCGAAAATATAATAAAAGGTAGTTAATTTATTCTAAGTTTCCATTCCACGAAACTCTTGCCAGCCCTAGTTGGCAAATAAAATAGATATATGATTACATCATTACGGAATTTTATTGAAATATTTGCATATTTAAATTTTAATATTTTTTAAATATTACATGTATACACATATATTAGGTATTTATATATGATTAAATAAATCGTAAAAAAAAACAAATATTATTATCATTGTATGTAAAAAGCTATAGAAATATATTTATTTAGTACAATTTAATTAAAACACTATAGTGAAACGTCAATCTATACTATTTAATATTATAAAGATTAAAGAGGCAGATATTGTTTGTTTGAACACGCTAATCTCAGGAACTACTAATCCGATTTGAAAAAATCTTTTTGTATTAGATAGCCCGTTTATTGAGGAAGGCTTATAGGCTATGTATATATCATATAATATATAGTCTATCTATTCCATACTAACAGTTAAAACGTACCTAGGGACGAACCCGGGCGAAGCGAGGGTGAGCCGCTAGTAATATTATAAATTAAATGACCTTACGTTCTTACGTCTCCCAAATATTGCATTTGAGTTCAAGTTTAGTAATATCGCTTACTCGCATATTTCTTTTGGGTCTTCTCCGTTGGCGTGACACGTGACATTGGCGAAGTAATCTGTGCAAAACTGGCACGCTTTGCAGCTAGAAAACTTCATTGAATTGAATATTTATTTCAATTTTTTTTTATAGACAATTATTGTATTATATTATTATTTATTACTCAATTTTCTCATTTTGTTTGACGACTAGGAGTTACTTAAAATATATGTAAAGCGCTCTTAAACTTGATTGTAATATATTCTTCTTCTTCTTCTCCCTGCCCATTTTCTAATCACTTGGGGTCGGCGCAGTACATCTTCTGTACTGCTGATAGGATTTGGCAAAAGTTTTACGACCGGCCGCCTGCCTGACGACTCGATCCTCCTTAGGAATGCCATTGTCTCTCTTTGTCTGAATGGTATCGCGGAAGTCTTGTAATTATTATGCACTTTCGATTTTGTTGTCTTTTAAAACATTTTTCATACTATTACTTAAATTTTTCATGTTATTTTCGGATATATTTTAAAATAAATTTTGATTACGCAATAAATTTTGTTTTGACGTTGTCAATTTTTTTTTTGATTGTAATATATTAATGGCACTAAAATATAATTTTTAAATAGCTTAGTCTCCATGTAACGAAAAAATCTGACCCCTCGCATGATATCGTCATAGTAACGAAAACTTGCGCGAAACAGCACCCTAAGCTACTAAGATTGCTATATCCTTAACACTTGTTTATAAAAAAATATTTAATAAGCAAGTTTGTTAATATATGTATATTATAAATTAATATATGTATATTATAAATTTTAAAGTAAGCTAATCCTTTATACATTTATTATAAAGATAGTTATAGAGCAGTAGGTACGTAAAGTTTTTATTTCATTATTTTTTTATTTTTGATAAGCACTAAATTAATCGGAGATTTATAGGTCTTCATTATTGCTAGATCTGGATTCTTGACTAAGGCGATGGCAAGTCGTTAGTGTACCTATACATAAAAAACGAACACTTGTATGTTAGTAAATTTGAACAACCAAAAATCTCATCTATACATACAATAAAATTCTGAGTCAAATCAAAATTAAATATTTTTGGAAGATCTTATTCAAATAGTCATTATTATCGATACAGAGGTCGAATCTATAGTTTTTAGAAATTTTGTTTGTGTGTCTATTTGTCTGAGAACGCCTCACGAGAAAACCACTGGACAGATTTTGTTGAAATTTAGTATGATGATAGCTGGTTCTCCAGGCCAACATATAGAATACTTTTTAATGCGGGATAATTTCTCATCTCTGAGAAATCTATACTAAACTTTAAAACGTATATAGAGATGAACCCAAGCGGAGCCAGGGTGAGTCGCTAGTGTTAATATAAATTTACTAAAGAAGTAGAAAGTGCATAATCACAGTTATAAAGATTGTATGCACTTATCTGTCATGGCGCGATTGTCTCGAGTCTGCAAAGTTCCAGAAACATCCCACAACGATTGCGCAACACCATAAGGGAAATAAGGTAATGGTTTACGCAACTCGGTGACATAAACCTTTTCACAGCTCCGACTCATGCGTCACTTGCAGTGTGCGATCGTAGGAAAATACTTTAAAGTAACGTCGCTTTGTTTTCTTTTTTTATAACATAAATACTTAATTAAACAAAATGTAAAAAATAAAAATATTTAAAAAAAACTTCAAATTAAAAAGTATAAGTTTGTTTAGTAAAAATTATTACGAGTAAAATATAAATTAATTTAGCTTACATCCTGTGTTTATCTTTATAAAATATTATAAATGTGAAAGTTTGTGAGTATGTATCGATATTTGTTACTCTTTTACGACAGAACGGCTGAATGGGTCTGGATGAAATTTGGTATAGAGATAGATTATAGTGTGCAATAACACATCGGCTACTTTTTATCTCAAAAAATATACGGTTCCCGAGGGAGAGATTCGTTTTTGTTTTTCTAGAAGCGAACCCGAGCGAAGCGAACCCGAGCGAAGCGAGGGTCAGCCGCTAGTATGTAATAAAATATAATTATCATCAGTTAAATTCATCTAGACGTTAAAAGTAATAAGTATTACATAATTATTAATTACTAATTAATTTAAGCCAAACAATAATTTAACTAAAATCTAACTTCTAACAAGTAAATTAAAAATGAAAATGTATCCTAGTCTTTAAACATTAAAAATATATTTTGTTCTCAAATAGTTTCAAAATGAAAATTGTTAAATCTATAATATATATACCTACATATTTGCAAACATACACGTAATGTAATTGACTAGTTGTGCAACATTGGCTGATAGGAAAGTACTAAAAAAAAGGCAAAGATTTTTCTCGCGCTTTTAGTTGAAAATGTGTCTCAAATTATGTTTGTGCTACACTGTAGAGACAACTCATGTTGCTAAAAGTCAACCGTAATACAAAATAGAAGAATAAAAATAGGGAACATCTTGAATTTATAATGCTAAAGCTTTAATTTATACATATATTTCTACAAATAAAGGTGACCAAGTAAAAATATGAATAGTGCAAATAACATGATTACGATCTACAAATGAATTGGCCGCATTATATTTACCAAAACGTTAAGTTACGAATGGTGTAACGTAACGAACTGTTAAACACACAAACGTACGGAAGTAAACACTTGCATATACAAATGCCAAATGATTAAATAAATACACTTACATTACTTAACTATGATGAAATATATGTAAAGCTATAAATATTAATATATTTCTAGTTTCAACAGATTAATTAGGTCTTTCGTCATAGAGGTCGACCAAACGACCTTATATGTACCTTCATTTAAAAATATACTAAAATATTCGATCGACCTAGAAAGTTCTCTTTTTTCTTACTTATTTTTTTTCTTAGATGGCAACATTGTTATTGATGAAGGAATATTTTCTTTAAGTATTTAATTATCGATATTTTTTGTAAGCTATGACTAATATATTGAAACTAGCGGCTCACCGCTCCGCTCGGGCTTGTCTCTAGTTACGATTTAACGTTTAGATTTCATAGAGTTGAGACATTTTCCCGCAGTAAAAATTAGACAGACAAAAATTCTTAAAACTATAGATTCGGCCTCTGTATCGATACTATGACTATTTGTTTAAGATTTTCCAAAAAATATACATATAGTACTGATTCGACTCAGAATTGTATTATATGTAGGTTATTACATATATATAAAAACTCGTACTTATGTACACCATCATCATTATTTGTGTAGCTAGCGGGGAGAGATGACATGAGTTTTTTTTATATTCATAATACGCGAACAGAATCGCGGATATTACCTATTCTTAAATATATCCACAACCAAATATTGCACACATTGAGTATTTTTTATATAAATAGAGATATTTATATAACGAAATAATGTAACATAAACGTGCAATCACTTTTTAAATAAGTATTAAAAGGTAAAACTGGTCAGTAATGACACTATAAGTGGGTTCTTGAATAAAGAACACTGTTTAATATCTATACATACATAAAGTTCTGTGTCTATACTTTTAGGAAAGTCTTAATCGGTACAAATGCGGCGAAAAGGAGTCGTTCTTGGCTGTTACTTAAATTTCAACGAATAGAAATCTAAACATAAAACTGTATGGGAATGACATAACTAACATCATTTCCCCACAAAACTTTATTTTATCATTTGGCAAAAGCAACATAATACTAACTGCATTTAATTATGAAAACTATTTATTTGTTTTACCAAAATTCCCCACGATTTATTTTTAAATTAATAAATTAGTTTTATGTTCCTCCTGTAAAATTTGTTTGTAAATACATCGATAGAAGATCTCAGAAGGTCATTGTCGATATTATGATTCTTTGACATGACGATTATTATTTTGAAATTAACTTTTAATATTCTTTAACAATTGTAGAATGTCATCTTGTTTGATTAAGACAAAAAGCGGGGCCAATATCCGGCATCATTATCATCTCAGAAATACTCTAATGGTGCATATAAAGCCACCTCAAGATTTCTAAGCTAACCGATTTTATGCAATTTATCTCATTGTAACGTATGCATTTGTATATTATAATATATTATACTAGCGGCTTACCCTCGCTTCGCTTGGGTTCGCCTCTAGAAAAACAAAAACAAATCTATCCCTCGGGAACCGTATTTTTTCCCGGGATAAAAAGTAGCCTATGTGTTATTCCAGATTATAATCTATCTCTGCGCCAAATGACATTCAGATTCGTTTAGTTGTTCTGGCGTGAAAGAGTAACAAACATACATACTCACAAACTTTCACATTTATAATATTAGTAAGTATAGATAGTACAGATTAATCTCATTACAATGAACGAAGAAATAATAACAAAATATTGTAATATTGTTAGGTAGGTGCATCGCTAATCGAATGGAATAAGTTGAGATTTACTAGCCCAAATACAACAGAACAATTAGTAACTGTAGGTAATAATATACAGTACGTACGAGTATGTATATATCTCTGCCACGTTACCTTTGGACTAAAACAGCAAAGGTTCAAATCAACCATTCAATTGTATCCATAAATTCTATCTATCTACTTTCTATATATATATATATATATATATATAAAAGGCAAAAGTGATTGACTGATGTATAAGCACAGACCAAACCCTTACTTATGGCTAGAAAATTTATATTTCACACACGTATTCCTCATATGACGAAGGCATCTACTAAGGAAGGATTTATCAAAATTCAACCCCCAAAGGGGTGAAATAGTGTATAAAAGTTTGTATGAAATTTTTTATTCCTTGGACATATTTGCATGAAATTTTGTATGAATTGAGTACGGCAAAAATAATGAGTTACGTATTCCAGCATTTTCTAAAATTCATCCCCTAAGAGGGTAAAATAGGGGATGAAAGTTTTTATGAAACCCACATTTTAGAGATTTTTTGTAGTTTTGGTAATCAATAAAATACCAAATAATAATTAATACTATCGAACGGTATTTATGTAGACTCTGGTAGAGGGGACTAGAAGTGATAGAAAAATGTAAAATCATGTTTTTACATAACTCTTCATTGCAATCCATCTGTTTACATAGCGTCTGACGCTTCGATACTAGCTTGTCCTAAGCATGAAATCATTTACAAGGTTGAATGGACAGGCCAGTATAAACCTTCTGGAAAGTAGCACCAAAGAGAATTATATAATGTAGCGATTATGATGAGATTATAACATTATAGTTCCTGTTTCTTATGTATAGTAATACCAATAATTGAAAGTAACACATATAATATAAATATGTGTCTGTGTCTGTATCTAGCTGGTATATAATTTAAGACTAGTTTCAGATCACTTAAAAAATAAATAATCCATCACTAGAGAAAAAATGTTTTTTTTTTTAAATCTTATAAATTCATGACAATTGGTTCATCACTTGGAGAACATAACGTAAAAGGGAACATAACACCCAAAAAACATATTCGATTTAAGTACTTTTTTTAAAGACAGTCCCAAATTAACAGAAAGAAAATCACTTGTTTCAAAAAAAACATAAAAGCGTAGAGTAAAACAATTAATAATAAAGTCCAAAAACCTAAGTGTATCTAAAACTGTTAAAAAAAGCTCGACATAATCGAAAAAAAATACGAAAGTTTTATTCGCCAAATATATTGCTTTCTGCAAATAATTTCCTGGTTAATATAATATAATTGCACAATATCAGTAATTGTTGAATTACATAAAATATTGTATATACTTATTACCTTGAATTGTATCTCTTACTCAACTGCTTACTGCACTAAATGAAATGAAACCTCGGCCCCGACATTGTTCACCGTTGGCTGCGCGCGCGCTCCTACACAAGGACTTTTACTTATCCCATTTATCTTATTACACAACATAGTAACAAAATATATGTAACCAGTATGGATAGCGATTCAATATTCATTTTCTGAGTATAATTTAGTGATTTTTTATCTAAAATTGATTTTATTTTACTCATAACATTCTATACATCGTGGAATATTCAATAAACATTTTTTTGAAATCACTGGAGAATATTAGTACTTACCTTTTATCCATATCTTATATAAATTAAAATATTTTGTGCTTTACTATATTTATTAAATACTAGCGACTTACCCTCTCTACGTTCGCGTGCCACCCTAATTGTCATTTTGTCCTACATATTTTTATTTCAAATTGTTTATTCAACGCAAGCCGATAAAGCAATTCAACAGCCAGTTAATTTTCCGACTTTAATTATAGTTATTATGATGTCTTATAGCAAACATATTTTTATCAAATTACAAAATAGCCTATAGCAATTAACGGTAATGTAGCTTCCTATATGCGAAATAATTTTTAGAATCGGATGAGTAGTTTCAAAGGTTACCACCTATGTGCATAAAAACTTACTTCTGTATAATCCATACATATAATAACGTTAACTGCCTCGGTGGTGTAGTGGCTAGCATGTACGGCCGCACACCCGGAGGTCCTGGGTTCGAGTCCCGGGTCGGGCCAAATTTAGTTATTAAGTCTTTCTGTATAGTAAGTCTCAGTAACAGCCCGAAGTTGGGAAGTTGGCGGTGTTTCACCCCCGTGCCTCGGAGAGCACGTAAAGCCGTCGGTCCTGCGCCTTAACTCTCACCGGTCGTGTCGAGTGGTCGTCCCACCGGAGTATGAGAGTGATAGGAATAGAGAGTGCACTTGTGTCTGCGCGTACACTTGTGCACTATAATATCTCCTGCGCAGTTGGCTAGTCTCAATGAGATTGGCCGCCGTAGCCGGAATCGGCTAGGAGAACATCATCATCACATATAATAAAAATGTAACGGATCGCTGTCTGTAGGTCTATATAAAATTATGATTATATAATAATAATATTTTTATACCGGAAAAATGTACGGTTCCCGTAGGATAGGTTTGTTTTTATTTTCCTAGAGGCGAAACCGTAGTAGTATAGGTAGATTCTTAGATAATATCCCCTCCACGACCGCGGACTCGCCGGCGTTACAGTTAACAATAGATTTTTTAGAAATTTAAATAATTTCTTAGAAATTTACCTAGAGTTGATATTTTTAGAAAAAGTACATTTAAACCAACGCTATAGTTTGTAGACATTTTATTTGTCTAGTTTTTGATAACTGATATAAATAAGGCTTACACAGAGAAAATTAAATATATAAAGAACGAAACAAATATACAATATATGAATAAGAAATCTACAATGAAACTTTTTCTATACATTTTTAAACACAACGAATGCTAACCACGTGTTGAGTCATTGACCAGGCAATCTTACACGTAGCTCGACTGCGAATCCTTAGTTACAAAACGACGGTCATTAAATACATAACATATAACAGAACCAAATGCCAAAACATCTCTGATAAATGTAAAGCTTTTGTGCCACATATAACAATGTATCGTAATACGTCGGTTATTTAGGTTCCTTATCATATAATATTACCAATTTTTTTAACCTAATTTTAATAAAAAAATGCGCAGCAGTTATGCACAAAAAGTTGCTATTACGAATGCTGAAAAGGTTTTAATGTAAATTAGTATTACCAGTGTATGACATTCTTAATTGACATCACAATCCATACTAATATTATAAATGTGAAAGTGTGTTTTATGTTTGTTTGTTTGTCCTATTTTCACGTCGAAACGGAAAGACGGATTGGCATGATTATTTGTGTGGAGATAGTTAAAGGGCTGGAGAATGACATAGGCTACTTTTTACCGCGGGAGATTATCTCATTCCCGCGGGAAAACACCTTATAACTTATAATACAACCCAATAAATATTTGTGATCAGAGTTACTTGAAACTTAGTATTAAGCTTCCTCAATACAATTAAATAAATAGGTTTTTAGCATTTTTCGAAATTAATTCCATAAGGGGGTAAAATAGGGGATGAAATTTGTATGAAACCTACTTTTTTTTGATTTTTTTTTGTTGTTTTAGCGCGAGCGAAGCCGCGGTTTCTGCTAGTATATATTATAAATTAAAGTTTGTGTTTGTTGGGGCTAATATCTGTGCAGATTTTAATGCGTTTTTCATCAATAAAAAGAGGGGTTATCTTGGAAGGTTATCTTCTATACATATATATAATAAAACCGTAGAGGTCGAATGTCTGTACATAGAAAAAAAAATGCTAAAAACCAAGTCAGGGGGTGTAAGAACAGAAATAGAACAAATCCAGATTTTTAAAATTTTTGTTTAATCTCCGAAACTGTTGGAACGATTTAAATGAAATTTGGCATGGTGGTACTTATATCCCCGGTCAACATTTTAGATACTTTTCATCCCGGAAAATTAAAGAGTTCCCGTGGGATATTTAAAAAACTATAATAACTTATACAGCTTCGTACACAAAAACTACGGATAAGATTTTAATGAAACTTTACAATAATATAGTTCATAACATCAGAGTAACAAATAGATTACCTTTTTATCTCAGAAAAATCTACGGTACCTGTGGGAGAGATTTGTTTTTGTTTGTCTAGAGGCGAACTCGAGCGAAGGTGAGCCGCTAGTAAGCTATAATTTATCTTCATTTTACAAAAATAATTAAGGTCGAAAAAATCGCCTTTTTGCGACTCGACAAACAAAACGGTCCCTGTGGATCAGTATAACATATACCCATGAACGAATAAACCACTGGACGAGACATAAAATACAAATGTATGAAAACTCGTTCAACCAAAAGACGCATAACGCACACAAAGATTTTATTACATTATTATACACACAGGTACACAATACAATATTTCTAGTGCTTGAACGTAATCGATAAAATACATATATCGATGAACCAATGAATGACATTTTAGACATTGGTTAGCATAGTCATCATATTTTACATCTTTTAATTTAAAATATCTGTATTTATTATAATAAATTAAAATAAATGAATTAAAGAGGCAATAATAATGTGTCAAATAATAATTATTTTTAATTTGATTTATATAAATACGATGGCATTGATGGCAGCATTCTGTTGGTCTATAATAATGTTAATGAACAAATGAATATCGGGTGTATATTCCATTAATATATAATAAAAAATATTTTTTAAAGATTAAAAAAATATTAAGCTAATTTAATTAAATAAAGTGATTTTGTTGATTCTGTTATTGAATTATTTTAATTGGCAATTGATTGTCTCGGGTAGCTTATAAAAATGTGACACTGTCCTAATATTGCTCAGTTCTTAATAAACATTTGTGAAATTAGGAAAAAGAAAAAGTGATTGCAAATTAAAGTGAGTGTTGGATCGTGAAAGTAAAATAGATCGTGAAAGTAAAGTGTTTTATTACAAATCGCCAACCCAGAAGTTTAGTGCTAAAACATTATTGTTTGATTTTGTGTAATTTATGTGTTGAAATAAAATGATCTTTATTATTATTACAATGGAATAATATTCCAAAGTATATAAATGTGGTATAAAATAAAATAAAAAATTAAGTACACATACTAATTATAATTTTTGCATTTATATTTTTATGTGACTTAGAAAATATTTTTATAAATTTATTGTCATCAGATTGTAGGATACTGTGATAAAAGTATTTTATGTTATTGTACTGTACAAATAACACAATTCGTTCAGTTATTTCGTCAAATATCGATATATTTTTCGACATTGTCAAGCACTAGTCGATGTCAAATGGACTCACTCGACAGTTTAGTCATTTGTTCTGAATGGTATAATCCAGGGATTTTATGATGGTTGTCAGATGTCAACAATACATAGAAATATCGACTATATTTAACATAGTTGGATAATATGACATTTTATTTTACAATTTTATTAAATTGTGTGATAAATAACAATAAATGTAATAAAATAATGTATTTACAAGTGAAAAGAAACAGTGCTGCTTCCGCCGCTATAGTTTTTACACCATTTAACAGAACATTTAGTCATTTTTGGCAGATTGTTTGTTGACAAGTAAATGCTTGAGACTGACGCAAAAAACAAACGACAAAGGCTGAAATTTCCTGGCTACTAATAAGACAGATAAAGGTACGTCCGCTTATATGTCTGGTCCAGTGACTTATTCGTTCATGCATATACCTATACTGAAATTAGAAAAATGTTTCTTAATATCTCTTAAATAGGATCTATGGAAAATATAACAAAATCCAAACAAAAAGTGTTTCATAGTTTATTAAATAGATATGATTTATCACTTAGAACAACAACTTAAAAAGGCATAGTGATTATGATGCCGTCCAAATTATTTACCTTTTGCCAGTTATATAGACTGTAATTGTATATTTGTTTCTTTTCTAATACAATAATAATAATTATTATTGTTATTATAAATGAAGGCTCCGTTGAAAAAAAATCTTCATACGATGAACGAAATTCCCATAGCAAGGGAAACAGAGTGTTTCAAAATAAACAATGAAAGCGGGTCACGATAACAGGTGAGCAATTGTATTACAACTACAAAGCCATCAAAATTAATTCGCTAATAAAAATTAAATTCACGTAATTATAGTTATGTAAGACATTAGTCGAAGGATTCTTCGTGAATTTTTTTTTAAATATACATACTCGTACAATAGATACTTAGAAAGATTGCTCAATTAGCAACTGGCATACGAGATTGACAGCACACATAATATGTGGTCACATTAAATGTTTTTGTGGAAGTGGATTTCTCGTGATGCGTTCCCAGACCGACCGACAGACAAAAATTCTAAAAACTATAAATTCGGCTTCTGTATCTATAATAATGACTATATTTATATTTTATATATTATTTTAATAGGATTTTCCAAAAAAATATTTAATGTATAGGATCGTCTGAGTCAAAAATTTATTTACAAAAATTAAATTATGTTCCCTTTGTGTGAAACTTAATATTTTCAGTGTTTAAGATACTTTTTTTCTATGTCTTGTGCGTTTGTTCAACGATATTAGAGTCGATATTTATAATTTGTAAGATGTCATCGTTTTCTTCAATTCTAAGACGCAATGTTTTTTCGAGAGATTTTATCCTTCCCATATGGTGTCCTTTTTTGCATTTTTGTTTGGTTCGATTATCGGTTCAGAGAAGCTTTTTTTTTAAATAAATGCAGTTATTATTATTTTTAATAATAAAGAAATGTTTTTTTGAGTAAATTTTGATAAGTTCAATATTTAAGGTACTTTACTCTCATGTCCCATTGATTTGTTCCACTCTGTATATAAGATGTGTCTTTTCTGAAAATACGCAATTTTTTATCTTCACCGAAAAACGCAGAGCGTTACTCGTTCGCCCAGGTACTTACATTGTACATAGATATTATACGATTTTTGGCTTACGGTTCAGGCTTTGACTTAATTTACATTCAATAAATCATACGAATCCTGCTCTATGGATCGACAGAGTTTGTTTGTTTGTGTTTGTTTGTCTGTTTGTTTGTTTGAACGCGCTCATCTCCGGAACTACTAATCCGATTTGAAAAAATATTTTTGCATTAGATAGCCCCTTTATTCAGGAAGGCTATAGGCTATATATCATATAACATATAGTCAATCTATTCTTAGTAACTGTTAAAACGTACCCAGGAACGAATCCAAGCGAAGCAAGGGTGAGTCATTAGTGTATTTATATATTTAAAAAAAATAAAGCAGGAATTTTTAATTTTATGTAACTAAAAAATTTAATGCAAAATTATTGTGCAATGTGCTTAACAAATGATTTTTAATGATATTCAAATAGTGGTAAGATTTTGCAAGTGTGTGCATAATGTAACATGAGCTAGTCTAAACTTACATTACACTCACTCACATAATGTTATATAAGTTAACTCAGTTCCGTGACAAATGTTAAGAAATTATGGTCTAAATTCTCTTTAAATACATTAATACATTTTAGATACACTTAAGTACTTTTTTGATGGAGATGCGGAAATTATGCAATTTTAGAATAGTCACAGTATAAGAGTCCTCAAATACATACGATACTTTTTAAATAAATTTAGTTATTCCCTTATTATATTAGTGCACTACGTAAATACGGTAGTAACAATAGATTTCTAAGAAATCTATTGTTAACTGTAACGCTGGCGTGCCCGCGGTCGTTGAGGGATTAAGACGGGGGAGGTTCTGTTGGTTTTTAGTAGGTTGGGTTAAAAAAGCACAACTCAAAATATCAAAAATAATAAAGAATTTAATACTTTCTTAGATTTACGCGAACACTTGACATTTTAAATAAAACTATCTTTTCGAATTTTATCGCGAATTTATTTTGATTTTTGGTTCCCGACGTTTCGAATGCTTTACAGCAGTCATGGTCACGGGAGAGACTGAGGTGTTAGATGTCTCTAAGGTATTATATAGTTGTTACAGACAGCCTACCCACAATTAACAAAATGAATTCAAAAAAATCCGAAAAGATAGTTTTATTTAAAAAGAAAAAGAATTTATCATCTCTAGATACACATAATATGTCTAAGTAGTAATCTATACATAAAATAAAATTGTAACTAAGCCGAATCCGTACATGAAATATTTTTTGGAAAATCTTATTGAAATAAATCTTATTATCGATACAGAGGCCATGGGCATCACAGAAAATCCACTGGAGGGATTTTAATGAAATTTGGTGTAGTGATAGCTGGTTATCCGGGTCAACATATAGGATATTTTTTACCGCGGGAAAATGTCTCATTTTTGAGAAAAATACAAAAACTGCAATGTAAGAGTACTATACTAATATGTAAAACCTAAGAATTTGGTTTTTAGTGATCTAAACGCGGGCGGAGCCGCGGGCAATGCTAGTATAGAATAATATAAAACCAAACAACCCGCACTTGGCCACCAGTGGGACGTTAATAAATAATAAAATATGTATTTGGTAAATTAAAATGTACCTAAGCTTCATAATAATATAATAATTTTACTACTATTATCATAAAAATGTAAATAATATTATATCTAAAAAAATCTCAACATGATTACCACTTGTCTTACGGTGAAAGAAACCTGCATATCAGAGATTACCTAAGAAGTTTTCGAAAGACGTGAAGTCCGCCAACCCGCAATTGGCCAGCGTGGTTGACTACCTGACCCCCCTCGTATTGAAGGGTGCCTGTGCCCAGCAGTGGGACGTCAAAAAGGGCTGAATACATACATACATAAAAAAATCGGGTCATTTTACTCTTCATTAAATAAATAGGTTAATAATAAGCAACAACTATATTTGAAATAATGTTGATTAAGCTTAAATACGTAATACTGCTACATCTAAAAAAAAAATATGTGTAAACGTCTGATCTCCTTACTATTTTATTCAGTTGGTTTCATCACTCTTCTACAGATTAAAAATTATATTAAAAAATGTCACATATAAGTTGCACAGTAAATATATTGTGCAAAAAGTGCTTTCGCTCAAATCAATTCTCTCTTTAGTGGCTTCAGTTTTTTCAGGCTTTCTATCATACATACACGTAAGGCAAAACTTCACCAAAATCACAAAAAAAAGTTCTCCACCTAGCTAACTTCAAAACGTTCGATGAATTTAAAGAAACGTAAAGGTTATGTGACATCATTTCATCGAAGTTTTCGATCTAGGCAACAGTGAAAGTAATGTTACTCGTGGCCTTCACAAGGTGATAAATGCATGTAGAATTTGGGTTACGAGGTTGGACATACGTAGTGTTTTAAAAATCATTTGTTATATATTTACATATATTACTAAGAATACCCTCGGGTTCATCCCTGGACGTCTTTACTCTCTTTGCCATACATTTATGTAATCGTTTTATTTCAAGCTGTTTACGCAGTTCAAACCAATAAAGCAACTCAACGGCCAATTTTTTTTTGAATTTAATTAAAATTAGTATTGACAGTACCTAATACATTTTTATCGAAATAATACTCAATAATTGCATTTTTGTAGCACTCTACGGTAATGCAATCCTATAAGTAAAACAATTTTCAGGATCGGATCATTCATTTCAAAGATTAGCCCCAACATACAAACTTGCAAATTAAATAAAACTATCTTTTCGGACTTTTTTGCGAATTTATTTACATTTTTAGTTCCCAACGAGACGTTTCGAAAAGTTTACAGCAATAATGACCATAGCAGAGACTCCAGATAGTTATTTAAAATATCAAATATGTATTCGCGTAAATCTTTCTTTTACAAACTACCTTTTTGTAATATTAGTGCAGATTCAGTTATCACCACGCATGTGACAACACAGATGAAAGTCCGAGTAACCTTCACCTAATGCCACCAATACCAATTAGAACCGCTTACATAACATTTGTTTACCAATAAATTAAAGGCAACGCGCCGCTACGCAACTGACATTTGTAACTTGCTAACCTGTTCAACACGTTTGTATTTTTTGATATGTATACTAATATTATAAAGAGGTAAAGCTTGTGAGTTTGTGAGGTCGTCGCGGGTAATCTTTGGTTCTACGGAACCGATTTAGATGAAATTTTGTAAGAAGATAGTTTGAGGCCCTGAGAAGAACATGGGATACTTTTTATTCCGGAAATCATCCCTTACGGGGGTAAAAATAGGGATGAAAGTTTGTATGGGGAATCAACCTAGGGACGAACTCGAACGAATAAAGGGTGAGTCGCTCATCATCTAATAAAATTATTATAATCTATACATATAATAAAATGGTAACTAAGCTGAATATATATATTAAATATTTTTTGGAAAATCTTATTGAAATAGACATTATTATCGATACAGAGGTCAAATCTATATAGTTTTTACAATTTTTGTCTGTTTATCTATCTGTTTATCTAGCAATGCATTACGTGAAAAATGATGATAGCTGGTTATCCGGTTCAACATATGGGATAGGATACTTTCTACTGCGAAATTTCTCACCTCTGAAAAATATACACTAATCGTTAAAACGTACCGAAGCACGAACCCGAGCGGAGCAATGGTGAGTCGCTAGTAATAAAATATTTTTAATAAATTAATTGTTATTTCAGATTTTTTCGCGGTTTTCGTTTTGATTTTGTTGTCGACGTTTCGAACGCTATACAGTAACCATGGCTATGGGAGCGGAAATTTGTTTTACGCCAGAAACATGCTTATACTCATAATATTCTTCTTCTCCCTGCCCATTTCCTAATCACTTGGGGTCGGCGCAGTACATCTTCTGTACTGCTGATAGGATTTAGCAAAAGTTTTACGACCGGCCGCCTGCCTGACGTCAACTGTCCTTGGGAATAAACATGCTTATAATATAAACGTATATTAATTCACTTTAAAAATCACACCATATCGTGCTATAGATATTTCTTCTACTATTTCACCTTTTAGAGAACCAAAATTTATTGGAAAAATTACGTTGATTGCGTTCCGAAAATTTGCGTATGAGTGTGTTTGTTACTTGTTGATAGAGTAAGTCTCATCAGATTTAACTAAAATCGGAATGGTGTTAGCTTATATCTAGGATTATCATATACATATGTAATTTTTTTCTTTTTCTCGACGTTTGTCCAACCAAACAAATCGGTGCACACCAAAATTACTAGTTGTAATATAAAACATAAATGTAATATATAAAAGTCTAACTGTAGTAAAAAATAAATAAAAGAGAAATCAATTACGTTAGCCACTGCCTCAAATTATCGTAGATAAAAACCATTACTGCTTCAAATCAAACCAAAGATGAGGCGAGGCGATTTTATATTCTAGGTCAGTTACGCATCATCATACTATGTTTAGTATCAAACAAAAATAATAATGTAATAGTAAAAATAAGATACGTAATAGAACATGTACATGACACTAATAGAACTTTGAGATATTTCATGCATATTTTTTATATTCAGTACCTTTGCAACATAACTTAATTTTATTTTATAATCGTCATTAGTCAGTCGGTGCGGAAGCTACCACCGGCTCGGAAAGCGACGAAAAACCCAATAGTTGCTCTTTTAAATACTGAGTTACAGAATTTATTATAACAATTTACAGTATTACAAAGAATTCATGACACTGTCACTGCAAGGTGATATAGACATCTCCAACTTTTTCCACAAAAATGCGTGCAATATATCCAAATGCTAAACACGGGTCTCCTCTCAATATGACGCCGGCTACATTAATGTCTTACGAAAATTACCTGAATTGTCTCAGACTGGCGAACTTCTCATACATATCTTTCGAAGTTTTGCTCAAACATGTCTACTTGCGATGGTCACTTACACCGTAGATTAGTACATTAGAACCATAGAATAGGGAATATGCGTGTTTTTTTTATACAATAGTTAACATCGTTAAAATATCCAGCGCCAAAAAACAAAAATTTAGTATAAAAAAAATTTAAAATATCATACCGATACGACTACTTTAATTGCCCGCCATTAAGCGCGATTGGCATAACGTCAAACGTTAAACGTAACGTTTAAAGCGATAAAATCGCTAATCGCTCTGTTATGATGATACTTTGACTTGTTTCAACTACTTTGAATTTCCCACCTGTATTGGCATTATTTAATAAATATTTTCTTAATAAAAAAAATTACATTAAAAAATATTGATATAGGCTTAATTTAAAAGCAATAATGATTACAAAAAAAAACACCTTTATTCAAATCACACGCATATTCCCTACGTATTGTAAGACCATGAGTTTAAAACCACTTCACTTTATTTCTAAAGCAAGTGTGCTTTATAAATAAATTATTCTAAGTGATTACAATAAGATAACGTTGAAGTGTAACCGCGTGGTGAATTACCAAAATCAACGTCACGCTCTGGTTATGTCAGCCAACAACACACAATGTGGCATTGTTCTTGTGTTTTGAGTAATTTACGTCTAACCTGCTTTTCATTGAACGTGTTTTGACGTACACGTATGTATAATAAAGTAAAAAATTACGAGTAAATTTTTTATTGAAGATTTCCGGCTACTTCTTTTATTTTATTATAAGAAAATTGAGATTTTCATGAAATGGTACATTAATTGATATGCGATAATATTTTTTTTTATATAAGTCACATAATTTAATAAAGTAATATTATAGCTAATATTTCTTTAATTTTATATTGGTACTAGCGACTCTTTCATTCCCTTTTTAGCCTCTTAAGTGATGATTTCCGGGATAAAAAGTATCCGATAGTTTGAGACCCTGGGAAGGACTTCCCAGGGTCTCAAACTATCTTCTTAGCAAATTCCATCTAAATCGATTCAATAGATCCAGAGATTACCTCTTTATAATATTAGTATAGATTTTGATCGTATGTAATAATCATTAAAAAACAATTTTATTCAAACCTATTACTAAAAGCAAATTTGCTTTTAGTTATATTTTTGAATTAAAAGTAAAGTTTAATTACGATTTTGGCCTTTTATATAATTACAGGCGTTGCCCCCGTGTTGTTAAATTATGGACAAACAAAATAATTCACTTTTTATCTTCTAGTACCTGGGCGACCGAGCTTCGCTCGGAGTTTTTGGACAAAAAAATATTTTAAAAAAACAAAATAAGAATTTGAATAAATACAAAAAAAAAATAATTAAAAACTTTGTGTCCGACCAGGATACGAACCCAGACACCTGTGCTTGTCAAACTTGCGTATTGGCCTCTTGACCACTTGCTTGTCTAAGCGTGCGAAATTATCGAACATAATATTTTGCGTGGAATAATGCAAAAGAAATACTAATAATAATAAAGCTTTATTTATTCTATACATGCTTACTTATAATTTTAAATTATAATTACTCTTACTTAATTAACAATTTTTAACATTGTATTTTAACAGATCATATTTATAACTTATTTCATTATATTTAATTTAACTTCATTTTTTGGTTAGTGACTATTTATTAACTTATAATTTTTTAACTAATAATTTTGTAATCTGGAATTAAATTATTTTAAAAATCTTTAATATTATTTGAAATGATATTGTATATATATAAATTATCATTAACAAATAAATAAATAAACAATCACAATAAATTAAATAATTCAATTGAGTAAATACTAAACATTTCACAATAATAAATATAAATAAAATTTCTTTCCATACATTAATTCTGACAATAGCTATAAATTAGATATTTAATTTCATAATTAAATGTATTTATTTAGTAAATGTCTTTTTCATGTATAGACCCCTCTCGGTTAAAAGCCTCCTCCAAAGTAGTCCTGCATAGAGCTCTCCGTTGGAGATTATGCTTGTATGATTGCAAAGGGTTTCTTTTCAAATTTTGTTTCCAATATATAATTTGTTTCTGATATGCCTATAAAGTTTATAATTTTATCTTTGTGTTCTTTTGATTTGTTGTAGGAAATGCTGCTTTTAATTCTAGAAGTTTTTCAGGTGAAGATATGTATACCTTTGTTCGTTGTATGTCTGTTTTTCTTTGGACGGTTACGGTTGAACTCCCCCACAGTGACCGGCCGTACTGAGGGATAAAGATGTGGAGGTTCCTACTGTGTTTAATATACTGTATATTACTGTGTTGTTTTTAGTTGTTCCTGGTTATCATTTGTGTGGTTGAAAGTTAATTTTAGTTGTTGTAATATAGTCTTTAATATTAGCAGGTTTGGTTTTCTTTGTATGTTGTTTATTTATTAGTTTTTGTTTATAATTGAGGTAAGGCGTTTCTGAAAATACAGGCAGACTTCTTTTATTTGAGTATTGGCGAGAAGTGTTCTTATTATTATCCACAATAATTAGTTTGTCATATTTAATGAAAGCTGTTTTGCCAAGGTCTTTTTCTTTATTTTCAGTTGGGCTTGTAACTCCTTGCGTTTGTTCATGATAGGATTTTTTACCTTTTTCTACTCCGAACATAACCAAGTTCTTGCGCCTAACATGTCTTTCTAAATTATTTATTGAGGTACTTTGTTCCTGGATTTTTCTCAAGAACTTCAATTTTTATTTTTAAGTGTTTAAATTTCTCATTTAAGTATATTATTGTTGATTGTATTTTTAATGTCTTCTTTCATTTCTAACATTTCTGTTTTCTGCTGTCTTATTTCTTGTTGCATGTTTATTAGCAACTTTTTTATGTCCTCCATCTTAAGTGTGAAGTCGGAAGTAGAAAAGCTGATTGAAAAAGAGCACCAATTATACCTAGTTGAATTGCAATTTTATACAGAGTATTAGTTTTTGAGGTTATAAACTTATGTTTTAATATTTTACGCTTCCACTT
Source organism: Brenthis hecate (assembly GCA_951806755.1). Lineage (NCBI taxonomy): Eukaryota > Metazoa > Arthropoda > Insecta > Lepidoptera > Nymphalidae > Brenthis > Brenthis hecate. The sequence continues at coordinate 7,734,694 of OX638249.1, forward strand.
CACAAATTATTTTGTTTTATTGTCATCACACACAGAAAAGATGGTTTTGCACTGATAGTATCTATATGTTATGTTTGTCACTTTTGTATTTGTTTGGTAGGTCAATTTTTAAAAGCTTATTTGTTCTTCAACACATCTAGACTTGGTGATGTTTACATATTGCCCATAGATTTTATCGATTAAAATTTCTTAAAATTATTAATTAATTAATTAAAATTTAGAATTTATCTTTAGATTATTTCCACTTAAATATTTTAAACTTGATGTAAATACGGACACGATATTGACAGATGCACAGTGGCGCCTCCCACCCACCAGAAGTGACAACTGACAATGCAAAAATTGTGAAAATGCAAAAGAAAACCGCATGAAAAATTCGAAAACACGCGTTTTTCCAGACATAAGACTAATCAAGATCGATTTATCATCCCCGAAACCCTTTGTATACTAAATTTCATGAAAATCGTTGGAGCCGTTTTCGAGATTCAGATTATATATTGATATATATATATATATATATATATATATATATATATATATATATATATATATATATATATATATATATATATATATATATATATATACAAGAATAGCTCGTTTAAATATATAAGATATATTTTATTTTACTTTTGCATAGGTCAGATAGATATTGAAATTTCGTGGTTAGTCACTGAGTGAATGTGCCCTCTCACTTTTATATACATACAGATGAATACCACATCATCTTTTGTCCTTCTTCGACTCTTGCAAATACCTGAAATAAAAAAAAGTATTGTTTAATAAAAACATTCTCATTCTCCATTTACTTCCTTCTCGCTCTCCACTCTTGGCCTTAATTAAGATATTGTGATAAGATAAAATTTAGTGTAATAAGTACATATATAGCCATATATTTTTATTTATTTATGTTTTCTCTCTTATTTACTGGGTGTACAAAAAACGATAATATTATTAGTACTATTACCTATTTATTACACAAATTTTATCCTAAGCTTTTAAAAGGGCTTCGTAAGACAATCTAATCTGCGATCTCCGGCTTGACAAGCAATGCCAATCAAATATACAACGTTGGGTCACGAGATTCATCGTGACTAGTCTATATAAAAAAAAAAACATTAAAAGTGACCAACAAAAATCTTTAACCAAATACGATTTTTTACATAACATGGCTCTACCATTTGCACCAAATTCTTAAAATTTAAATATGTTTAGTAAACGTCAAAATGTACTATTTGACGATATCGAAAGAGTAAATCTAAAATTATTTTTAGAATTCTTATTTGTTTATTGAATTGCACATCAGCCGACTTCAAAGGTTTTACTAAGGAGTTTTTTCCTTGTATAATATACAGTGTAAATTAAAAACATAGACACATTTTAGATAAGTGTATTCAGTGGATTTGAAGATTCAGCTTTACAGTCCTACAAACCGTATTGTAAATAATGCAAATGTTTACATAAATAAAATCAATAAACCTAACATTTCTCATTTCAGATACAAAATTGTGAACGTCATCCTCCAAGACGCAACTGCGACTTTTAATATGTCGCAGCGTCTACCAACGTCGCAGAAAGCAAACAAAGTTATGCGAAGAAGTAAACCGCCAGATAGGCATCGAAGACTGCAAATAGACCTAGTCACAGCATTATAACCAAAGCTTATATTGAAAAACTCAGTGACAGAAAGATATCTAAAGAAATACGTATATAGATAACTAAAAATATATATATATATACATAACATATACTATCCTTTAATGATGGGTATTCACGTTCTTTTGGCGTCAACTGCGTTAAAAACAGTCAGCGTCACTGGTCTCTGGCTAATACCACTCCTCTTGGGAGCTTTTACATATCACAATTATAATTCATACGACCCCGAAGCAAAGGTCCACGACAGGGATCCTAGAAAAGAATACGACTTCATAGTCGTTGGAGGAGGTTCTGCTGGTGCGGTGGTGGCGAATAGATTAACAGAAGTGAGAGACTGGAATACACTATTGTTAGAAAGTGGTAAGTGTCATTTTTTATAATATTTTTTATCTTCTGTTTTCCTTGTATTCAAATGAATACAAAAAACTAACAACACAAGAAATAGAAACTACTGCATCTACGTAACAATTATATTTAAGAAATATACGAAAAAAAATGACCATTAAACTTCCAAAGTAATAAAGCAACGGTATATATAATTTCCAACATATGAATAAAAGCTTGCTTTTAAAAAAAATACTTTTTATGCTAATATGATTGATAAATCTTATTAATAGAGTAGACAGTTTTATAAATAAAATACATAAGTAATGAGACTGGTGATCCTAGAGTCTCGACGGACTCAGCTAAGAGGTTATTACTAAAAAAAATACAGCAAATATACATTTCATATTACAGGACCTGACGAAAATGAAATAACGGATGTCCCTTCATTAGCTGGTTACTTACAACTAACGAAGTTGGACTGGCAGTACAAGACAGAGCCTACTTCATATGCCTGTTTAGGTTTTAAAAAGCGGAGATGCAGTTGGCCGAGAGGAAAGGTAAATAAACTTAACAAAATGCTTTAGCTTGTATAAAAATCTATACAGCAGGTAGTCAAATGTAAGGGTTGTCAAAGAAATGTCAATTTGCATTGCAAAATGTTTTGAAGCTAAACCTGCAGTGACATTTCGTGGAAATTATAAAGTCAACCAATTGTTACATAAAATTAAGTGTAATAGTCGGGAGCGTTTTCCCTTGCACGCCCTCTAAAGGTATCTGCCCACTACATCGTCTCATACCATGACCGTGCTATAAACGTATCAGGCACGGAAACGAGCATGGCACGGACTACTATGCCCACTAGAACGTATCAACAGCGTATCATTCATACACGTACATAACGGTTTTATTGCTGCGTATGATCACGATTGCGCCGGATTGATGGAACGGTCTAGTGAGTAGTGGACAGAGTCTCATACGTTTCAAAACAAAGATTTTTTTGCCTGACACGGTCCTTGCACGGTCATGGTATGAGATGGTGTAGTGGGCAGACGCCTTAAGATTGCACTGTCTAGACGCCTTCTTTAGACGAATGTATGGATTGGCTGTGCTTAAACTATGACTGTGCCTAATAATATATAATGTTTATAAAAATGACTAGGTATTAAACTAAATTATTTAACTAATAAAACTTTAAGTCGTTACAATTTCTATATATTTTTTAGTAATTTTTTTGTTGGATTTTAGTAAGATTTCTTACACAAATAACGGACTAACATCAAAACATTACAAAGTTAGTTTGATTTGAATCTGTTGTTAAAGTTGTAACTTACCATAGTAGCGTTACCGCCAATTTTTATTGTCATTTCAGGTACTGGGTGGATCTAGCGTACTGAACTACATGATTTACGTAAGAGGAAATCGATATGATTTCGATCAATGGGAATCTTTTGGAAACCCAGGATGGGCATACAGAGATGTACTGAAATATTTTATTAAATCTGAGGATAATAGAAATCCCTACTTAGCCAAAAATGAATATCACGGTCGAGGAGGTTACTTAACCGTCCAAGAGGCTCCATGGAGGACTCCTTTGGTTGCCGCATTTGTCGAGTCTGGCGTTGAAATTGGATACGAAAACAGAGATATTAATGGAGCTGTACAAACTGGTTTTATGATAGCCCAAGGTACAATTAGACGTGGATCTAGATGCAGTACAGCGAAAGCATTTTTAAGACCCGTAAGAACTAGACGGAATCTGGATATATCTTTAAATTCACAAGCTACAAGGGTACTAATTAATCCTATAACAATGAAAGCTTACGGAGTAGAATATGTCAAACGAGGAGTGAAGAGGGTAGTTTATGCGAGAAAAGAAGTTATCTTATCTGCTGGTGCCATTAATAGTCCACAGCTGCTAATGTTATCCGGAATAGGACCAAAAGAACATTTGAAAGAAATTGGAATACGTGTGTTAAAAGATTTACCGGTTGGACAAAATTTACAAGATCACGTAGGCGTTGGAGGTTTAACATTTCTAGTCGATAAGCCAGTTTCTATTGTGCAAAACCGTTTTCAAGCATTTCCTATTACCATGAATTACGTGGTAAATGAAAGAGGTCCAATGACAACATTGGGCGGACTAGAAGGTATAGCTTTTGTAAATACAAAATATGCAAACAGTTCCGGTTTATGGCCTGATATTCAATTTCATATGGCACCAGCTTCTTTTTCTTCTGATAATGGTCAAATTGTTAGAAAAATTTTAGGTCTTACAGACGAAATCTATGACACTGTATACAAACCCATAGCAAACAAAGATGCTTGGACCATTATGCCACTTTTGCTACGTCCTAATACAAGAGGTTACGTTAAATTAAGGAGCTCAAATCCATTCGATTATCCTATAATGAACCCGCGGTATCATGAAGACCGTTTAGACGTAAATCGACTTATAGAAGGTATAAAAATAGCTGTACAAGTGGCCAATGCATCTCCATTTAAACAATTTGGTTCTAGATTATACATGAAACCACTGCCAAATTGCAAACAGTATAAATTCATGTCAGATGAATATATAGAATGTCAAGTGAGGACGATAAGTATGACGATATATCATCAATGCGGCACAGCGAAGATGGGACCATCATGGGATCCAGAAGCCGTAGTCGATCCAAGATTGAGAGTCCACGGTGTTGAAGGACTGAGAGTGATAGACGCTAGTATAATGCCCACTATAGTCAGTGGAAATACTAATGCTGCTGTAATAATGATCGGAGAAAAAGGCTCCGATTTAATAAAAGAAGATTGGTTAAAAGGAAAAAGGTGACATAGGGGAAATTTTTATAAACTCGTTTAAATATTTATACATTAAAGAAGAATTTTTAGTTTTATAAATGAATAAACCAAATTATATTTAGAACTAGATATGTTATAATTAGATAACTTTAAAGTTGCCAGTTATTATAGAATACCAGTAATCAGAGAATTAAAAAATATTTTTTAAAATTAAGGACTTTCAAAAAAATTATCTAAATTGAGTTAAAAATAATATGTACCTACTATTGTATAAATTCTAGGAGTTAAAATCTATTTTGTTTCTTAGTCATTATTAGTAAGTAAATCATTGTTACTATTTTACTTGTTTATTTACATAAAATAAATGAGGACGTAAAAATTATGTTTGTTATGTTTGTAAATTGATTAAACTTCGTGATGAACTTTTTAAATACGTAATCTTAAGTGCCATAATGTATTGCGCTTACATTTACAAAGATACTATTTCGCATTGTCGAACAGTTGCTATAGTTCTACATTACTTTTACTGCTCTCTACTGCTTCATTACTAGTACTACATTTGGATATCCATTTTCAAAATAATAAAATATTTTTACTGAAAAATAATAAAACAGCCTGCTCATTTCCCAAATAATTTTGCACTCTTCCCTATTATTCATCACCTTGTTATTCAACCCTTTCTCTTTTAACACCTAGTCTCACACAATCTATTCACCTTGTCTTTGGTCTCCTCTCCATCCATCTACATTCATTTTCATTACTCTCTCTATCATAGTTTCTAGTCTATAGCAACTCAGACGGCTTCTGTCAAATTGTCTGTCAATACTTTCAAGCTTCCTCTTTTCTACTCATTCCTTATTTAATCCATTCTCATCGCTTCACATAACCATCTCAACATTCTCAACTCTGCAGCAAGCAATCTTCTTTCATTTTAGACACTATATTTTTAATAGAGATGTATAGAATAATTTGAGTAAATACAGAAAAACATTTCATAAACCAAATGTAGTTAAATACCTTAACAATTTGATAAAGACATACTTTTAAGGGTTCCGTATCCGATGCCAATAGAACCCTATTACTAAGCCTCTGCTGTCCGTCCGTCCATTTGTCTGTCTGTCATAGGGCCGTATCTCATAAACCGATGGTACAGAACCCTTCGTGTGTATAGTGAAATAAGGTATCTATTTCTTTTAAATATTAAAATTTTAATATTTTTAAGATATTGTGAAATATAATAGACTGAGAGCATGGGGGTTTTAAGTAAGTCAATTCGATTACATGATGTAATATTATTGCCTTATTTCCCTACAGCAACATTTAATTACTATAAAATATTCTTACTAAAGTTACTTATTTAGTGTTAAAATACCTTACCAAAATTATTTTCTACGTAAAAGAACTATTTTGTATAATATAATTTTGAAAAAACCTAGCTCTACAATGACTTTACTACATGTATTTAAAACTTTATACTAATATAATATGTAATACCTAAGAATTTGGTTTTTGGTAATCTGAACGCGGGCGGAGCCGCGGGCAATGCTAGGAAATAATAATAATAATGTAACTACAAAATGTCGGAAATGTATCAGAAATGTATGCGCTAATTGTTATATTAAAGTGTGTTTTTGGTGTTGAATAAACGTTTCAAAATTTGTTATCTCGTTTTTGTTTTTCCTTTAATTAAATATAAACTTTAATTAAAATCATTGTGTATATTTATTTCAGAAAAAGAAAAAGAAATATCATACACATCAGCCTTTGTTTTATTAAAATCCTTTATGTATTCATAATATTTCATTCAGTCGTAGGTATTACTTTTTATGAAATTCTACTATACAGTGTGGAACAAATGTATGGAACATGGAAGTAAAATTCTTTAAAGTTACCAAGTTTTACTCAAACGAAACATTTTTTTTAAAAAAGCTTACATGAACTGATAATTGAACAGGTTACCTCTTTAAAAAAAATACAGTTATTCGTATTTTATAAATAAAAATGTTTACTTCAAGTAAAAATCAATATTTTCAGTACCTTTTCATGGTCCCGTGCGTTTTTTCCACGATGTTAAAGTCGAAATGTACAAATTGTAAGTTTTCATGGTTTTCTTTAATTGTAAGAAATAGTGTTTGTTCGAGAGATTTTAACCTGTGTATTTTTACTGTATTTTTAGTTGGTTCAATTGCCTATTTAGGAAAGGTTTTTAAAAAAAAATACAATGCAATTATTATTATTTTTAAAAATAAAGCAATGTTTCCTTTAAGTAAAGATAACTTCAACATTTCAGGTACTTTTCTTTCTATGTCCCATCCCTGTATATAGTATAAATTGTGTAGATTGTAAAGATGTATGAACGTACATATGTTCATTACACTTTCACGCAAAAACTACTGAACGGATTTTGATATCAGAAGTTATTATATTTATATTACTACAGAGTATACAATAACGTTCTACGGTGGAGTGTTCTGGACGGAGCCGCGGGAAAACGCTAGTATCAAATATTGTTTAACTATTATCATTATTTAGAACTACGTTTGTATCAGTTATTATATGAAATAGACAACTCTTCCTTTTTTCAAATTTGACAATTTAAAAACAAAAAATAGCCGCGGGATGCTGCTAAAAATATATATTATAATCGTTGACGAACAGACATAAAAAAAAATGGGAATGATTCTGTATTACCTATACATATAATAAAATTGTAACTAAGTCGAATCTGTACATTAAATATTTTTTGGAGAATCTAATTGAAATAGACATTATTATCGATACAGAGTCTGAATCTATAGTTTTTAGATTTTTTCTCTGTCTGTCTGTCTGTTATCGCATCACGAAAAAACTACTGGACAGATTTTGATGAAATTTGGTATAATGACAGCTGGCTAACCGGGTCAATATATACGACACTTTTTACCGCGGGAAAAAATCTTATTTCTGAGAAAAAATACAAAAACTGCAATGTAAACGTGTACTAATATGTAAAACTTAAGAATTTGGTTTTTGGTCATCTGAACGCGGGCGGAGCCGCGGGCAGTGCTAGTAACAATATAATATGTATATTTAATGTGTCATTTTAAATTTTCTATTCTTGAACGATTGTAGAATGACATATTGTCAAAAAGTAACCAATAAAAGCTATGTAACAAGAAAATTGTATTAAAGTACTCTATAATTGTATGATTAAATGTACATGATTAAGAACATTTTTAAAATAAAGCTTCCCATACCATGCGTTTATAAATACATAGGTATAGGTGTATAACGCAGTATTCGTTCAAAGTTAGTGTTCCTGAATAGTGACCTAAATGAAAACGTATGTACCTACAACGTTTTATATATAAAAAAAACTAGTACCATATAAGTTCGTATTCTAAGTTTAATTTTCATCATATTTTTTATAACACTGTGTATTTATTTCTCTTTTAGGCTGCATTATGTAATATAAAGTTTATTATTCAATGAATTAGCAACTTTTATTATTCAATCGTTATCAAAGTGCCTGAAGATAATTCATGAGCAAATATGTATAGAGTCAAAAATAGATTATTTTTAATACAGACATCTAAGTTTATAACTAACTCACCCATAGTACCGCTTTTATTTATTTACTTATTTATCATTTATGATATTTCGGTACAAAATCCTTACTTATAATTATAAATGCGTAATAACTCTTTTTGTTTATTTATTTGTTTGTTAGTTCCCTATTCACGACTAAACGGCTGAACGGATTTAGATGAAATTTGATATGGGGATAGTTTAAAACCCTGGGAAGGATCAACCCAGGAAGTTTTTATCCCGGATATCATCCCTTAAGGGAGCAAAAAGAGTGAAAGTTTGTATGGGGAATCAATAATTTCTCAAGTAAGGCAAATAAAACTCATCATTCCTACTATTAGTGTGCTTTGCTTTGTATCGGCTGGCACCGACTTCGAAATTATTTGATTAGGTATTTATAGTAAATGAAAACTACCAATCAGTTATTTTTTACTTTTTAGTGCTTTTGTTTGAAGTCGGTTTTTATTTTTTTGTAAAAAAGTTTTTTATTGAGGAAGTCGGTTGATCATATTCACTCAGGTTATAAAAAAAGAGCGAACTAATAAACTTTATCACGTTAAATAAAACTTACTAAATTAATCACTTCGAAAATCAAACGTCCCTGTTGAAAAATTCCAATAGGATCCCATCAAAAGTGACAAAAGCCACATAGAAACCAATAAATATTTATTGGTTTCTATGTGGCTTTTGTCGCTTTTGATGGGAACCTATTGGAGTTTTTAAATAAGGGTACTGTATAAGTTGTTTGATGCAATACACCAGTACTATGATCAATGCTAATTAAACAAGACCATCACCATTAGGCTAATAATAGGGACCAGTAGACGGAGTTCTCGATTTCGCAATATAAGTTCTATAGCAATAATAATACGACCTATATTGGTATACCTATAGCTAATAACAATAATTAAAAAGTCCTGTATTATCGTTACTGGAGTACTTAAAATCAAGTTTTAGCTTAAAAGAACAATTTCATAGGTTGAGAAGTAACAGTTTAATGTAAATAATCGAAAAGAAAACAGTGAAGTGTGTGAAAATGAAGTATTTCAATTTTTCTATGTTAAGGTAATTTATTTATCAATTGATTTTTTATACCTCTCCACTACACAAACCATCATTATAAATAAGCCATACATATAATAAAATTCTGAGTCGAATCTTTACATATTCTATACTATCTACATTAAATATTTTTTGGAAAATCTTATTGAAATATTCATTACAATCTATAGTTTTTAGAATTTTTGTCTGTCTGTCTGTCTGTCTGTGACCACATCACGAGAAAACCACTGGACAGATTTTGATGAAATTTGGTATAATGATAGCTGGTTATCCGGGTCAATATGTAAGAGACTTTTTACTGCGGGAAATATCTCATCTCTGACAAATCTATACTAAACATTAAAATGTAACTAGGGACGAAGGCGTGAAGAAGTGAGTCGCTAGTTTTTATAATATTTTAAAGCAAATACATTTATAAAATACTATTTACCTCGTTTAATTAATATTTATTTATTTCGTCGCTAGGTAGTAAAAATTATAGTCAATGTTGTAATTAACTTAAAAATCTTAATTTGTGTATATAAAGATATAATTTATGTTAAATTATTTTATGTACATTATGATATATCTAATTTATGATAACTCTTTGAATTACCGTACCCATATAGTACCCGGCTTACTTACTCCAATAGGGAAGATGGCTGGGTACTACCATCATTTTGGGATCCTGTAATAAACAAAATAAAATCTAACAACAAAAACATACATAACAGACCATTAGAAGTAGTTAGATTATATATTGTGTGGATCGCAAAAATAACAGTAATTCTGATTAATATTTTTTGTCTATAAAGGTAGCAATAGTGTTGCTTAATATTTCAACTTAAAATATTAACTTCTTTTAAATTACATAATATAAATAAATAATATTGCTTAAATAAATAATTAATATTTTAAATTTTTAATACTCTTCACGGTTTTCATATAATAATAACAACACTAAGTAATATTAGTAATTAGTAAAGTCTTTAAATAAATGTAATATACGATATAAAATATCAACGGAAAGCATATACACACCTGCAATTTGCCGATGACATAGTCATCATGGCAGAGACTGCAGGATTTGGAAGAAATGTTAAACAGCCTAAGCGATTCTTCAAGGCGGGTGGGTCTCGGGATGAATCTCGACAAGACCAAAATCATGTCGAATTGTCATTTATCCCATGTGAATGGCGTTGTTCTTGAGGTTGTGCAGAAATACGTATATCTTGGCCAAACTATAAGTACAACTTGGGTTTTAGTTGGTATACCGGTCTCATTAGCCGGAGAGTCTCCACATAACCACCCCGGGGGAAGTCGGGTGGTATCCGTAATAGGATTTCCCAACTATATAAAAAAAAGGCCTTTGTTCAGCAATGAACGGCGATAGGCTGATTGATTGAAATGTAATATTTATAATAATTTAAATAAAAATAAGAGCTAAAATCAAATGAATAACATTGTTACATTTAATTATAACACTTTTAAAAAATAATTTTACACCTTTAGAATTAAAAACAACAAATATTGTAAGGTACTTTGGTGCCATTTTGAAAATTTTGAAATCAATTTCGTAAAACAGTGGGTGGGCACTGTCTGTAACAACTAACAAGTATATAACGCCTTTGAGACGTCTAAAACCTTAGTCTCTCCCATGACCAAATTATCCGAAAAAATTATCCGAAAAAAATGTTTTATTTAAAATGAAGAATAACTTACTCCGGAACACAGAAAAACAAAACTAAACGTTAATGACGAGCAAAATTCGTATGAATGCATTAGTCGAGTCAAAATTATAATCATATATTTAAACAACAATGTTTGTATAGGTACAGTCAGCGTAATGTCATTTTTAAATTAATGATATCAAAAATCTATTTAGCAAAACCCAACATAGCCAAAAAAATTTGAAGTATAAAGACGGAACTAAAACAGTAGAGTTCTTTATTAACCGACTTCCAAAAAGGAGGAGGTCCTCAATTCGTCGGCATCTTTTTTTATGTATGTTCACCGATTACTCGAATACGCCTGAACGGATTTGGATTTTTTTTTGTTTTCAAGGGTAGGTATACTTCCCAGGTAGTCCCATATAAATTTTATCGAAATCGGTCGAGCATATTATTTTTTAAATAAGTTGTTTAATCGAATGTTATTAAAAAAACGTTATTCTTACAAATTACCTGCTTATTACGTCTACACTAAAAATAAAAACTTAAAAAAAACCGACACCCAGGCACTAAAATGTAAAAAAAAACTTTTTAACAAAAAAATAAAAACCGACTTCAAACAAAAGCACTAAAAAGTAAAAAATTACTGATTGGTAGTTTTCATTTACTATACATACCTAATCAAATATTTTCGAAGTTCTGGGCTTAAATAAGCCCAAACTCAAAGTAACTACTATTAGCCGTTGAAGAGTTCCACCTATCCACCTTCTGGCCTTACCATCAGATCAGGTCAACAATACCGAGCCCCTGTACTATTAACGGAAATAGAAACACTTGCAAAGTTTCAAGTCAATATGACAATTAGAAGTAGGTTAAATTCATCATTAGCTATTTTTCCACCCTTGGAGGTGGTATTTTTTTTTTGAAATTTAAATGGGACCAATATGGAAGTATACACTTTCAAACAACACAAAAATTATCCAAATCGGTTTATAAATGACGGAGTTCTGAGGTAACAAACAAAAAAAATACAATCGAATTGAGAATCTCCTCCTTTTTGAAGTCGGTTGAAAATAACTAACCGGGGGTTTTCATTTAAAACAGATACCTAATCAGATATTTTCGAAGTCGGTGTCAGCCGACCATATTTTAAGATATGAATATCTAATAGGTAAATGTGTACATATTTTATGTACCTAATACCTAATATTTTCTTAGATTTACGCGAATGTTTGACATTATTAAATAAAACTATCTTTTCGGATTATTTCGCGGATTTATTTTGATTTTTGGTTCCCGACGTTTCGAATGCTTTACAGCATCCATGGTCACGGGAGAGACTGAGGTGTTACATGTCTTGAATGTATAGTTGTTACAGACAGCCTACCCACAATTAACAAAATGAAAGTTGCACCAATTACATTACAATATTTTTTAACTTTAAACATTTGTATAATTTTATAATTTTAATTATAATTGAATATGGAAAATTATTTATTTAATTTTTGCTATTATTTTTATAATTATTACAATTTTAAAATATTAATTAGTAATCTATATTTAGTGTTGCCATTATTATATTTATAACCATAAAGAAAAATATAAAATATAGTATTAATTATTTAAGCCATATAATTTAAAAAGTTAAAATTAATTAAGGATAATAATTTTAATTTAGTTTGCTATTATTTAAAAACAAATTACTAAGCAACACTATTAATATATACTTTTACAAATGAAAAATGAAAAATAAAAATCTCTTACATTGGACAAACAAAGCGATCCATTAGAACCCGGGTCAAAGAACACATACCTGATGTGAAGCACCGTCGCAATACAACATCTGCTGTCTGCAAACATAGCCAGGACCGCCCAAGCCATTATATTCGTTTCGATAGACCTCAAATCCTGGCGAAAGAAAACCGATATCGCCCTAGAATGATTCGAGAAGCCATTGAAATTAAAAAACATCCAAATTTCAATAGGGAAGATGGCTGGGTACTACCATCGTCATGGGATCCTGTTATTAATATAATAAAATCTAATAATAAATATAAACATAACAGACAGGCAGATGTAGTAAGTTCATACTGTGTAGATCAAAATGACAGCTTATCTGATTAATATTTTTCATTTTTCATTTGTAAAAGTATATATTAATAGTGTTGCTTAGTAATTTATTTTTAAATAATAGCAAACTAAATTAAAATTATTATCCTTAATTAATTTTAACTTTTTTAAATTATATGGCTTAAATAATTAATACTATATTTTATATTTTTCTTTATGGTTATAAATATAATAATGGCAACACTAAATATAGATTACTAATTAATATTTTTAAAATTGTAATAATTATAAAAATAATAGCAAAAATTAAATAAATAATTTTCCATATTCAATTATAATTAAAATTATAAAATTATAAAAATGTTTAAAGTTAAAAAATATTGTAATGTAATTGGTGCAACTTTCATTTTGTTAATTGTGGGTAGGCTGTCTGTAACAACTATACATTCAAGACATGTAACACCTCAGTCTCTCCCGTGACCATGGATGCTGTAAAGCATTCGAAACGTCGGGAACCAAAAATCAAAATAAATCCGCGAAATAATCCGAAAAGATAGTTTTATTTAATAATACCTAATACCTATCGAAATATATTAGATTTGCTTTGCATCGGCTGGCACCGACTTCGAAAATAACATTATTAGGTATCTATTCTAAATGAAAACCCCCGTTTAGTTATTTTTCACATTTTAGTGCCTGGGATTCGGTTTTAATTAAATTTCAACCGACTTCAAAAAGGAGGAGGTCCTCAATTCGACTGAATGTTTTTTTTTTCTTTTTTTTTTTATGTTTGTTACCTCAGAACTCCGTCATTTATTAACCGATTTGGACAATTTTTGTTTTGTTTGAAAGGGTATACTTCCAGATTGGTCCCATTTAAATTTCAAAAAAAAAAATACCACCCCTAAGGGTGGAAAAACAACTAATGATGAATTTAACCTACTTCTAATTGTCATATTGACTTGAAACTTTGCAAGTATTTCTATTTCCGTTGATAGTACAGTGGTTCGGTGTTGTTGACCTGATCTGATGGCAAGGCCAGAAGGTGGATAGGTGGAACTCTTCAACGGCTAATAGTAGATACTTTGAGTTTGGGCTTATTTTGTTTGATTTGACAAGCCTAACACGTTAGAAATCCTTACTTTGCTACTACTGTCTACACTAAAAAGGGAAAAATAAAAACTTTTTAACAAAAAAATAAAAACCGACTTCAAACAAAAACACTAAAAAGTAACAAATAACTGATTGGTAGTTTTCATTTACTGTACATACCTAATCAAATATTTTCGAAGTCGGTGTGCTTTGCTTTGTATGGGCTGGCACCGATTTCGAAAATATTTGATTAGGTATGTATTTAATAGGTAGGCTTTAATTACTTAGCCAAAGCACACCGACTTCGAAAATATTTGATTAGGTATGTACAGTAAATGAAAACTACCAATCAGTTATTTGTTACTTTTTAGTGCTTTTGTTTGAAGTCGGTTTTTATTTTTTTGTTAAAAAGTTTTTATATTTTGAAGTTTTTACCTGCACTTGTTTTTGTCCGTAGCATAAGCAAAGCGTACGTAATCGGTATGCAAGAACATACCTAGCTAATCATGTCCATATTTTAATAAATTACGCTAATTTATCTGAATTTATTCACGCTATTCAGATTTTGGAGATAAAAAACAAATTACATTGAAAATGAGCAGAATAATTGCTATCATAAAGTCAGTATATATATAACTTACATATGTACGAATCTTAATCATGACTATACTTAAAATCACTCGCAAAAAGTATTATAAAACCAAATATACTATATAAAAAATGCATCGTCAGCACTGATAAAAAATAGTACGCTTCAACTTTATTTTCATGTAATAAATATTTTTCCTTTGAATATTCAAGTAGTTTTTAGCTATATAACGTAGTAGATATGCTAGCCTCGTTGATCTTGTTGTGTACAAATAAAGATCCTAAGTTGGACTCCCGGCTGGGTTCAATAATGGCTAATAAGTTCCTAGAATAGAAGAGAAATTAACTTTACCCAAGGCCAAAATCATCGTTCAATGATTTGTCCCCGGCCATGATGGAATCGTCCCACGAAACTAAAAGAGTACCTATAAAGAAATTATTATTAATATTAAGTGTATCCTACACTTAAATCTTATTAGAAAAAAATCCTTCAGAGCTTTCTATGCATATAAAACTTTAAGAGGACTAACTGACTTGACAAAAGTCAAGTTATTTATTATCATATATTATTTATTTGTCATCGTAGATTCGGGTTTACCCGATAATAAATAAATGAGCATAACTTTAATAACAGCCTTGTTTCAACCAATTTTCAACGCATTATTTCTTATTTATTTTACAGTGTAGTTCTATTATTGACGTCAGTGTTCGGACGAGACTCGATCTTGGACGCTATCAACGGCTTCCTCAAAGACACGGAAGAAATTTACAACGGAGAGCCACCTGATGCCAAATATATACATACGGAATATGACTTTATTATCATTGGAGCAGGAACCGCCGGATGCGTGCTTAGCAATAGGTTGACTGAAATCGAAAAATTCAAGGTAGGTTTTGACCGTTCATTCTATACACATAATAAAGTAGTTGTGATACTGTATATTGAGTATTTTTATTAATTTAAAAGCAAAAACTTTTACACTTTTACATTTATACTAATATTATAAATGCGAAAGTAACTTTGTTTGTTTGTTATCTTTTCACGGCTAAACGGCTGTACCGATTTAGATAAAAATTGGTGTGGAGGTAGTTTGAAACCCTGGAAAGGACATAGGATAGTTTTTACATAAGAAGAAGAGAAGAGAGGGGGGGGGGGGGGTAGAAGTTTGTATGCGGAATCTAACATTTCTCAAGGGATATAAAACTCTTCATACCTATGCATATATAGTCTATCTATTCGTACAAAACGTACCCAGGAACGAACATGAGCGAAGCGAGGGTGAATTCACTAGTTAGTTATATAGTAAAAAGATTTATTTTTCACATCATTTTTAATTGTTTCACGGAGCCACATTGTTATCTCAATGCTGAGTGTGTATGGATGCCAAATAGACATGTAAAAAATACAAATAAAAAGACCGCAGTAACATACCAAGAAATGGCCTTAAAATTAAAATAATAAAATACATTATGAAAGACAAACTTAAAACTTTTAATACAATTTAATATTTTTTTAATTATAATTGGTGTTCAATTTTGTATGAACGTTTGCCCTTTTACAATTTGTCATGGTCAACGAGAACAAAGTACCGGGTACAGCTAATTCGTATTTTATTGGATATAATGGTGGATACTTTCAATAATATTATTTTCTGTAATCTACTGCATCGTGGAGATATGGTAAAAATCACCAATTTTCTAAGAACTCCTTCATTTCGAGCTAGCATGTACATTGTACTTTTACCAAATGCAAAGAAAGTCAACAAGTTAACTAGCTCTTTTGTTTTCAGAAAAAGGTTCCTCAGATGTACGAAAATTAAGCTTTCGAATTCTTGCTATATTAAATTCTATCCTTTACTATTTAATTCAATGTACTAATTTCATAAGTACTCAAAATTTCAGTTAGATAGGTAGGTACCTATGAATATCTACTCGGATGTTAAATACAATTTTAAGTTCGACTACTTTCAATTTACGCATACCTTTTTACGTTCATAAGAGGTCTCTTTGTCTTTAAACGTTTTCGATCTATTCAAATAAAATTACTATATAAGTTGTGCTTAATATTCAATTAAGATTTTTGCTATACCATAAAAAAAGTTCAATTGCTCACTTCTTGAGTTCAAGTCTTTCTTCAAGCTTTCCATGAAAGAAATTCTTTTTGGAAAATACACCCAAAAAGTTCGCAATTTGGATGGTACTTTTGTATGAAAATCTCAATATCACAAAATGTGACGTTCAGTTTAACAGTTCTGCTGCCATATTTTTTCATAATAACAAATATTTTCTGTCTGTAAGTCTGTATATCTTTTTTGCTTTTTACGTAAAAAACACTGAACGGTTTAAACTTTAATATTTTATAGTGATAACTTTTAACTATACTATCTACTGTATATCTTTTTACTATTAATTTTATAAATTGATTTTTACTGGGTTCGACATTTGCGGTGCCTTTTACTACAAGAAAATCTCTTGAGAAAATATCCCCGTGAGAATCCACTTGGAAACATAATAACTCACCCTCGCTTTGCTCGGTTTTTCCCTAGCTTGCTTCCCAATACAAACTTTCATCCCCATTTTCACATCACCCTTAAAATGACATGTCATATAATAACATTTTTAAGAGATGATTTCCTGGATAAAAAGTATCCTTTGTCCTAGACAGGGTCTCAAGGTATCTTCTTACCAAATCGGATCAGTAGATTCAGACATTACCCTCTAAAACGTCACAAACTCACAAACTTTACCTCTTTATAATATTAGTATAGACTAGATTTTATTACTACACTACTTACTAAATATTCTTATTTTTTTTAATTTAAATCAGATTATTATAAAATATATTGAATATAAAAAAAAACAATGTTATCAAAAAATTCTAATCATTTAGTTTGGTACATACTTACAATATACAGCTATGTGACTCAGAGATGGCACAATAAACCGTTAATAAATGGAAAAATTTTGGAAGACATAAAACTCCAAGAATTGAGTTTATTTATTCGAATTATGGAATGGTACGGCTTGTTATTACGAGTACCAATATATTGTTTATAAAATACATCCTTAAAATATTAAAAAAATTGTTTCCGTTGGGGTTAAAAATTATGAAGACATATAAATATAGTTAATATCTTTAATATTTCATAATGTACCTATGGCACAAACGTTCAACTGCAACTCACACTTGACTAATTTTAACTAATATTATACACAATGAATTCACAATTTTATAAAAGCAAATGACGATTTTCGCATTTTAACGGTAACAAATAAAAATGTGCAAATATGACAAAAAATGTCATGAAACCTTGTCAACAATAACTTGTTTTAACTTGTTTGTTAAAAACAAATTAAAAAATAGTATATTATCGTGGAACTCTACTAAATATCAGATGCATACATACTCGTACATTATCGTAAGTGAATTAATTGCGGAATTCAAATGAACTCGTCAGACAAGTTTTGATTAATAAAAGCAAGTTTGATTCACTTTATTATTTCATTTGGGATTACCCGCAATCTTGCAATAAAAAGCTTAAAAAACGATTTATAACAATATTATGTTCCTTATTTGCGTAGGAATTTATCAAGATAACGAAAAAATGTCCAGTACATTTGAGTACTACTGTTTAATAGTACACTTATTTAATTGTTTGTGTACTTCTAAACAACAAGTTTGACGACACGTTTGGCTCAGTTTGTAGTGACCCTACTTGCTGCGCCAGCGATCGCGGGTTCGAGTCCCACTGGAGGCATTCATTTGTGTGATGAACACGAATGTTTGTACTCCAGTCATGGGTGTTAATATTTATATTTATGTGTGTATTTAAAGTTACAACGAGTACATATGTATAGTGTATCAACTATCTGGTATCCATAACACAAGCCTCGTCGTCGCTTACCATAAAACTAGATTGTACTGGGTGTTAATGTCACAACATATTTATAATTTATTAATGTGTTATACATTATATAAAACAATAGTAATGTAATAAATATAATAAAACAAACAGTATACTCGTAAGTAATAGCTATTTTTGCTACATCAATAACTTTACGGGCCTAAGGCCTTTTTTTTGGGAAATGCATTTACGCATACCACCTGTAAACATACAGGTAGTTATGTGGGACTCACCGGCGGTCGCACCCCTTACATACCACCAATTTTATCTATAAATCGATCATTGCGCAGGTAAACGGCCAGCGTTCTTTTTACGTGACGGGAACTATACCTACCTAAGTTTTAACGGTATATTATAAATATGAAAGTTTAGATGTTTGGATGTTTGTTTTTCAATCACGCAGAACAGCTGAACGGATCTAGATGAAATTTGGCACAGAGATAGATTATAGTCTGGAATAGCACATAGGCTACTTTTTATCCCGGAAAAATGTACAGTTCCCATGGGATAATTTATTTTTGTTTTTCTAGAGGCGAATTCGAGCGAAGAGTATGATGCCTATAGTCTTTCTCAATAAACGGGCTATCTAATGCAAAAATATTTTTCAAATCGGTCTAGTAGATCGTGAGATTAGCGCGTTCAAACAAACAAATAAACAACCAACAAAACAAACAAAGAAACAACCAAAAAAATGAAACAAACAAACAAACTGCGTCTTTATAATATTAGTATAGATTAGGTGCGGACACCAGTGCTGTTAAACTACGAGTATAAAAAACTATAAAGTAAATTCGTACAGTTATGAATTTACTCTACACGTGTAAAAAATTAAATTAAAAAAATCACATTATAATAACAAAAGTTTATGCAAACAATATTACTACTATACATCAGTAGCGGCTTTTTTGAACTACGAAGCTTTTAGAGCTTTACTTTTTATCTAACGAACGCGATATCTTCACTAATTTATGAGCTAATATTGATATTATTTTTCTTAGACCTCCATTCAAAAGAAACCTTGTATAGAAAAAATATATAAATTTTGTATGTGTGTGTTTGTTACTCCTTCACAGTGAAATGGCTGGACGGGTTTGGATGAAATTTTACTGAGTTATAATATTATCACCCGGGTGACACATAGACTACTATTAGACATCTAGAGAGGTACCCGAGTAAGGGAGGTTTAGTCGATACTCGATAGTAATATCATAAATACAAAAAGCACCTAGGGATGCACCCGAGCAAAACGTTAAGTCAATATTTAATATAAAATATATTTCTGCCCAGGTATTACTTATTGAAGCTGGAGGCTCTGAGCAAGTATTCATGGACATTCCAGCGCTGGCAACAATGCTGCAATTCACGAATGCGAATTGGGACTATCACACCGAACCTCAAGTAAGTACGAGTATATAAATATATTTTAACCAAATGCAAATTGAGAAGATTATAATAAGCACACCTTTTTTGATTAATAAATACTTTAAATTTATATTTTTCATATACATATTACTTTTTTATTTAGTCTGGAATTATAGTTTTTATCTTCCTAATTTATTAATACCTACACGTATTTATATAGTTAAGTACTAACATATTTTTGTTAATTTTTATCCCCTTACAAAAAAAGAGGGGGGAGTTATAAATTTAACGAGTATGTTTCCTGTAAGTCCCAAACGAAAAAAAACATTTTTTTTAATTTTATATTACCGTGTTTTTTTTAAATGGTTTTATTTAATAAGTAGTATAAATACCTACCTACTTATATTTCTAGTCTATTTAATTTTATTTGAATTACTTATTAGTTACTTAATACTACAGAGATATTCAATAATTATTATTCTGGAAAAAGCTATTCTACTATCGTACATAGCATCTGCCATTCCCTATACTTTTTTACTGACCATTTTTTCATTGAGTTACTATGAACCTGCAAATATAGATAATAAAAACAAGGCTTTGTATCGAATTCTTCCACATTTCTCAGACGTCATGGAATAAGTCGTGATTATTCTGCGATCTACAGTTTATTAAATATGAAGTTGTTTAGGTCTTCATTACATAAATAAATAATATCGATTAAAGGATAAGTATAATATACGAATTTAACACGGTCTGCTGCGTCAATTTCTTAATATACGTATATAAACTAACAACGGATGATATTATCATTTAATATTAGATGTTCATATCTTAAAGCTATGTCGGCTGGCACCGACAAAGAAAAAAAAACATTTTTTCTATTGCACGTAACATTTATTACTATTACAGTGTGTTAGTTTAATTCATTAATTTAAGACCATTAAAAATATATAAATCTTGTTCGAAATGGTCTCCATTGGCTGCAATACAGTCCATTAAACTTTGAGGCCACTTATTAATAGAAACACGCACTCTTTCCATGGAAAAATTCTTCACTGCAAATTGTATGGATTTTTTTAGGGAGTCTAAATTATCATGGCATTAAAAGCAAGCCATACTCTCTAAAACTGACCATAAATCATAATCCAGCGGATTAATATCGGGACTAGATGACGGCCAGTCTTCAGCTCTGATGAAGTCCGGAACGTGGGTTTCTAACCAACAAGATCGAGCTTTATGACCGCCGAGTGTTGCTGGAAGGACCATTCTTGGTTCTTGAACATAGTGCTATTAAGGAAGTTAACTAACTTCTCAAGAATTGTATCTTGATACACTTGTGCCGATGTTTTGATACCTTTTTCACAAAAATATGGCTCAGTCACTCCTTCATAGCTAAACACCCCACCAAACCATCACTGAAGTCGGATAATGCCCACGTTGTACTCTGTTCACTAATTGGTAAGCTTCCTCAGAGCTTTGAGCATAAATACGGTCATTTTTTTTGTTAAAATATTGCTCAATTGTTAAAATTTTCTCATCCGTAAACAAATTTTTTCTGTGACCTCCCTTTGCATACCGCTTAAGTAGTTGTTTTGATTTTACCACCCTATTCTTTTTTAAATTATCAGTTAAGAATTTTTTTTTTCGCTGGGGAAACCCATCATGGGGACCCTGCAGGCCGTCATAACAGGCAAGGTACTGTGAGACACCTACAGCGGAACCCGTCGCCGCAGCGCAATGGGGCGTTGCAGGATCGCTTGCGCACATACTACAACACCCCTGCCGACGGCCCGTACCTCGCGGGCCAACCTCGCCTAAATCAGGATGCCCTCGATTCACAGAGCATCCCGACCGCCCCGATAACGTGCAGGGGAGTCCACGAGAGACCCCCCGCAGTAGCTCCTCTAGGGTGGCGGGAGAAGATGCGCATATCGGCGCCTCCTCCCCCCTGGCGGACGCGCAGAAGAGGGTCTGCTAAGGCGCTAGCCTCGCGTTCCCTCTCTACCGTCTCCTTCAGAAAGATGACGGTCTCACTGAAGGAGACCATCGCCGACCAGGACCTCTCGTCACGTAGCATGGCTCCGACCACGCTACACAACGAGAGGTCTCCACCCACTACCGCCATCAGGGTATGGCGCTGGGGAGACCAAGCGGCGCATTCCACGAGTGTGTGGTGCGAGGTGTCTACAGACGCAGCACACTCATGGCATGCGGGCGACGATTCCCGACGCGCAACCTGAAACAGGTACTTACCAAAGCACTCGTGCCCGGTAAGCATCTGCGTCAGCCTGAACGTCAGGACACCGTGTGGCCTCCTGAGCCAGCGAAACAGGTACGGACGAACCGCACCCACCGTCGCCAGGCCAGCCACCGGAGTCCCCAGTTCCTCCCACCAGCGCCGGATCAGAGCCTCGTCTGCTAGGCGTCTGATCCGAGCGACTTCCTCCCACGCCGGACGTTCCCCGCGCGCACGCTCACTCGCCCGAAACTGGTACACTTCGGCGAGCACCTCCGCCTGGAGTTCCCAGGGCGGATCGCCCACCAGAAGTGTTGCCGCCGTGAACTACACCGTACGGTACCCCCGTATCGCCCTCACCGACAGGACCAGCTGCGCCTTGCGCAATTGGGCCCTGTTTGAAGCGGAGAGGGCGTCCATCCAAACAGGAGCACCGTACAGTGCCATGGACCTCACTATGCCGGAATAGAGCCGTCGGCAAGGAGATCCAGGGCCCCCAACATTCGGCAGAAGCCTGCCGAGGGCCGAGGCGGCGCTCATCAATCTCGGGGTGAGCTGGGCGAAATGGACACGGAACGTCCAGCGACCGTCCAATATAAGGCCCAAGTATTTCATTTGAGCCCGAATCTCCACCATCCTTCCCTGGACGCGCAGGCAGGCGTTACGGGGAGTACCCTTTCGTGAGCCATGAATAAGGACGGCCTCCGTTTTAGAGACGGAGACCCTCAGGCCCAACATCCCTATCCATCAATTAAGAAATGACAAGTGCGTCTCTCGACCAGATCTTATAGGCTGCAAGTTCTAAGTCTTCTTTTAAAATAAGCGACATGGTTCTAGGTGCTATCTTCATCTAACGAGATAAAATCTTTTTCTTTCGGACAGGATTTCTTCGAATTCTTTCCCTTACTGCTTTGATCGCCTTTTTCGTACGAACACTACGTGGACGGCCAGATCTTTTTCTGTCACAAACAGAGGAGGTTTCATTGTACCTATCAATAGCCCGGTACACAAACAATAATTTGACTAACACCAAGCGTATGGAGAGTTTTAAAAATTGTATTTGGCTCCATACCTACTTTGTGTAATGCAATCACAGCGATTCGGTTCTCTTTATAACCCCACTCCATTTTAATATCACAAAATATTTTACAATGTATTGACACGAAAATAAGAAAACACAATGAACAATCATATAAAAATGACAGATTCCAAATTCAAATGTAATATTCTGTTTATTTTTAACTGTAACAGTATTTATGGTCAGACTATGTATTTTTTATGATTGATTATGGATTTCTTAGTTCTTTACGCGATACACACAACTCTCTTATTGGACTACTATTATAAATACAAAAGCATGTATGTAAGTATTTTTTTACTCCTTCACGCTGGCTGGGCAGATTTGAATGATACTTACTAGACTAATTGTATTTTTAATAGACTATAGATGTTACCCATACATAGACAACTTTTAGGTAGGTACATAGAAACGCACCCGAGCGAAGCGAGGGTAAGTCGTTAAGTTCATAATATAAATGAGATCTTTTCTTAATTTACTTATATTTTATAGTTCTTTTTTTAAATGGCTTTGATGCGTGGCAATTCAAAATAATAACAGATGTTATCCTTGCAATCTACACATTAATTTGCGTGTAATTATTCTATTCTACGTTTATCTTTTTTTCGTGAAAAACGTCAGCATTCCACATTGATCGTCACTTTTTATTTTATTACTAGCATTGCCTGCGGCTCCGCACGCGTTCAGATGATCAAATACCAAATTCTTAGGTTTTACATATTAGTATACCCTTACAGTTTTTGTATTTTTTCTCCGAAATGAGATATTTTCCCGCGGTAAAAAGAGTACACGTGTGCTTGTTACCTCGCACGAAAAAAGAAATGACGGTACTGACTAGTAGGGATATAGACATTAGCGAGTAACGAATTGATTTAAAAATCTGTATACGTATCGAATAAAAAAAATGTGTGCGAAAGCTACCTTGTAGGTTAAAAGGGATACCTGTTTATATTATATTTGAAGAATGAAGCGAAGAAATATAATTACTAATGTAACATAACTTGGTGATAATTTTATTATGTAACACATTCAAACATAATTTGTTAGATGATAAAATTATCACCAATTTGTGAACAAAATGTGTGAATAAATCAAGAATTACATGCGTGATTTAATTTCCATTATAGAAGATAAATATGTTAGGTAAAAGAACACTCGTGTTGATATTTAATTGCTCTATGTCACTCTATATCTTACGTACCTATGTATATGATTCAAAACAAGATTTAGATACAACCAGAGAGAGCAAGGATACAGGTTTCAAATCAATAATCAGTGACGTACTGATTCGAGGGGATCCTAGCGGGTCACAAATGATTCTTTTATTTAAAAAAAAATTTTTGATGTCATCACTCATAGAAGTTTAAAATAAAACCCGCAAGAAAAAAATCCTAATCACCACATATTATTTTTTACGAGGGCCAAGAGGAATATGATCGTACCTATGTTCTATAAAACGATGAATGGTCCTCAAGCTCAGTCTTTTTTACTAAATTTTACACTACCTATTATTTCGTAAGAGCGGTTTTAAAAAAGTGAGAAGTCCGAAAAATATCTTTGCCCGTGGACCACATTCGTTTTCAAAATAGGCAAAGGAGGCACTTCGATTTTTTTTTGCATTGGGGCCTAAAAAGTCTGATTATGCTCCTGTCAGTAAGATAAAAAAAATCGTATAATATCTCTCCTGATAGCAGGTAATTTCTCCAGAAACATTTTTGAAATACATAAACCTTAAACCTTTTATGTTATTATGTTTCTTCCTGTAAGTTATTATTCAGCTTATTACAACTTATTTCATAAAATAACAAATGCTGCGACTAATGTCATCGTTCTCCGATGACATTTTGTCGACTTGTTAATATTTTAAATTGTAAAGACTTGTTAATATTCAAGAAACCGGCTACTTATCAACAAACTACATTTTTGCCAAATAAAAAAAATTTGGTACTTCTTAGAACAAAAGATTCAAAACAAGTTGTAACTGGATACGACATAAAAAGAGATGTTTTTTCTTAAACGCTACAAACAATTATTTCAAAATAAGACGTCTTAAAGATCATTATACTTAGTTGGTAGGTATTGTAACAATTATGTGACCTTTGAGACGTCTGAAACCGTCTATAATTATGGTCTCTCCCGTGACCATGGATGCTGTAAAGCATTCGAAACGTCGGGAACCAAAAATCAAAATAAATCCGCGATAAAATCCGACACGATACTTTTATATAAAATGTCAGATATTCGCGTAAATCTAAGGAAGTATTACACCGTAAGCCTAAAACAATGCATATTGTTTAAATGAACAACGAATGTTACATACATCTAAAAACTTTTCTTCTTACTAAGAAATTAAATTAAAAAAAAATTCAACAATAAAAATATGTAAGTATGTAATATAAATGAGAGCTAAAATTAAAGCTTATTACGAGTATCTATATAAATGTACATATATGTGGTGAATTAAATAACAAAAACGAAATTAATAGGCTACGAATAATATTTGAGAGTTCACTGATATGAATAAATTCTTAAAATGACTTAATCTTAAATATTTGAGATATATCAATGTCAATAGTTTTTGAACACTTAATATTTAACATTTTTCAACGATGTTTAGTGAGGTACGTTATGAAGATATATATATATCTTCTTATCGTCAAACTCGCGAAAAAATCCGAAAAGATGGTTTTATTTAAAATGTTAAATATTCGCGTGAATCTAAGTATTAGGTATAGTCTAAGATCCTTTCTATAAATGTGGTGGACCCCTTATTATTATTCCAGACGAAAAATATTAAAATATTATCAAAGACGTCCCAGGGGGGTTGTCATCAAAAATTTGCTACAGGCTATTTTATACTAAAAAAACCTCTAGTATGGAGATGTTTTGAATTGGAAAAATTTCATCTGGAAAAAGAGTGAATGGTCCGCCAATGGTTCGAACTACGTTAAAATCGACTTCCGAGATGCCTAAATAAAACTATTTTTTAGGAATTTTCGCGATTGATCTTGTGTTCTCGTTGCCATGAAAAATAATGTTATTTAAATATAAAATGTTTGCGTACATCTAAGAACGTTTCAACATTTAAATATATAAACAATTATCCAGTTACATATGTGGCTACCAAGGGAAAGGCGCGGGTGAATTACCAATCGGATTAACATTATATCGTTGTCCATTGACCCTGAGCCGGGGTGTGAGCATTTGAAGACGTCGCGTCGGTCCACACGAAACAACTGACAACACTTTCATAGTCCAATCGGAATCCGGTTTGGGAACATGATTTTTTCAGTATATTTCAGGTTTTCAATATTTTTTTCTCTTAAAAATAAACGGATTTCGATTGGACTATCAATGGTACTGAACTATTGGATTTTTTTGTAACAAATCAAACATTTTTTTCGATATCGAGAAAAAACATACTTTTCAATTCTGTTTTATTATCTATACATTAGTTGTATCTTAATAAAGTACCGCATCGAAGATAAAAGATAAAGGTCTTAAAAAAGCCCTAAGTTGCTAAGAGAAAACTATAATACTTAGACTCTTATAGACTTCTTAGACTGTTAAAAACTTAAAAGAATAAAAACAGTATATTTAAGTAAATATAAGTAAATAATATAAATAAATGTGCATGATCTTACCTGAACATTCGTAACATTTATAATTTATTTATTTGCATATACCTATTTTTATTTTTTATATAAGCTCAACGTATTTCAGTAAAATGTTTGTTTAAAAAACCAAAGATTTACCTACATACACGGATTTTATTACAGACTAGCGACTTACCCTCGCTTCGCTCAGTTGCGACCCTAGGTACGTTTTGATTTTTTTTGAGCGCAACCCTTAACCCTCTTTTTCTAAAATAAAAGTAGCTTGAGTCACTCCTTATAACATTAGCTATCTGCCAGTGAAAGTCCCGTCAAAATCAGTCCAGCCGTTTCGGAGATTAACCGGAATAGAGAGACAGACAAAAATAAAAAAAAAATATTTTTGCTTATTTAAATATCGTTTATAATGCCATATGCATGTACTAAAAAGCTGTTATTTTGAAATTACAAACAGACACTTCTATTTTAGTTATTATCTTTATAAATAATGACTTTCAAAGTAACATAGACTTTAAAATCTGATTAAAACAATAATAATAATAGAATTCTTTATTGTAAAAAATATTCAATGACTTTATCGCAACAACTTAAGGATGAAGTATTTTATTTGTTTATATGAGACCTTGAGATAAAAAAAAAATCGGTATAAAAGAGGCAAAAATCCATTCACAATTATCAAAAACATGTAATGCCATGTTGGTTAAGTACTTCCTTCTTTAACAAAATAGCGCAAACAATTTAATTATAAAAATAAAAAGAACCCGACTACGTAAAAAACCGAACTAAAAATTGACGTCAAAAAAAATAATAAAAACAGTCTTCCAGGCACTAAAAAGTAAAAAATAACTGATTGGGGGTTTTCATTTACTACAGACACTTGATGATATTTTCGAAGTCGGTGCCAGCCGATGCAAAGCAAAGCCAATCTATTTCGATAAGTATAAATACGTTACAAATGGATGTACAATATTTTAACTATAATTAGAGTTCATACCTTGTCATATTCATATCTTAAAGCATTGTCGGCTGGCACCGACGTCTCTTTTAACGCAGTCGAGTTATTATTTTTGTAAACATTTTTTTTATTTAGAGCTTTTTAGTTCTAGCCAGTTAGACATTTGGAATTTTATTTAACAGTTTCTTATCCCAAATCACTTTACAAATAAATAATAAATAAATATGTTGGGACTTTAACACACAGCACCATCTAGTTCCATGGTAAGCTACGAGGCTTGCGTTATTATAGACACCAGATATTTGATACACTACACATATATAACTTCAAATACATATTATATACGTATTATAAATTTAATACCCATGACTGGAGTACAAACATCCGTGCTCATCACACAAATGAATGCCCCCAGCGAGACTCGAACCCGCGACTTCTGGCACAGCAAGTAGTGACCCACTACAAAGTACAAACTGAGCCAAACGTGTCATCACTTTAAAATATATAAGTTCCATGTATTTTTGTAATCACCTCTTAAAACCTACATTTTGATACCTCACTCAATTCATAAGGACAAAAAAAAATCTAGACAAATTGGCACCTAGAATTCGCCATTTTGTTTTTCGATAATATTTATATAGCCTATGTACACGCTCGCGTTATCAAACCAATGTAAGGACGTATGAATCATTAAAATCGGTTAAGGTTTACTAATTACGAGGAAACATAGTATCCGTCATAAATATGTACATACATATGTACTACATAAAAGCCAAACACATAACCCTCCTTTAAGCTTCGCCTAAATCGGCCAAAAAGACTCACTGACAAAAAAAACCTGCTTGAGTATTTCCCAAGAAATAATATGTTGTATTATATGTATGTGATATATATTATATATACAGTATATATTATAGTATAGTATCTCTTAACTAATCGCCAAGAAACCTAATCCGGCTTAGATTTCAAATTTGTTTAATAAATTTTATAACATGTTAAATATTTAAGAAATATTGTTGACTTATATAAACTTAATATGGACCCAAAGTTAAATTTTCGCGTTTCACACATTGCCTCATAAAATAATAAGTACAAGGGTATATTTAAAGAATATTACAGCTATTTCGTCAAAAATATATTAAGTTAACACAAAAATACATATATTTATGTAATCAGTGATATAGTTCGATAATTATGCGTGCAATATAAATGTTACTACTAATAATTATGCCTATTATATTTAATTTACTATACTAATCTAATAAAATGTCATGATAGACTGCTTCATCTAGATTCTAGTCCATAAAAAACCGTACCTAGGGTTGAAATATAAAATTATAAAAATAGATATGGAAAATATTGAAATTCAAGCAAACTTAATGTCACAAAAATGGTGTGTAGAGTTTAATAATGAAAATATTCTTTTATAAAGTATTTAATTTACAAAAATAACAATTATAGGTAAAGCCGGGGTAACTTAGTTTCATATATTAATTAATTATTATTAATCAGGAAAGGGAACACAATACTTTCTTAGATTTACGCGAATGTTTGACATTTTTAAATAAAACTATCTTGATTATTTCGCGGATTTATTTTGGTTTTGGTTCCCGACGTTTCGAATGCTTTACAGCATCCATGGTCACGGGAGAGACTGAGGTGTTACATGTCTCGAAGGTATAGTTGTTACAGACAGCCTACCCACAATTAACAAAACGAAAATTGCACCAATTACATTACAATATTTTTTAACTTTAAAACATTTTTATAATTTTAATTATAATTGAATATGGAATATTATTTATTTAATTTTGCTATTATTTTTTATAATTATTACAATTTTAAAAATATTAATTAGTAATCTATATTTAGTGTTGCCATTATTATATTTATAACCATAAAGAAAAATATAAAATATAGTTTTAATTTTTAAGCCATATAATTGTTCTGTGTAATTTAAAAAGTTAAAATTAATTAGGGATAATAATTTTTATTTAGTTTGCTAATATTTAAAATCAACTTACTAAGCAACACTATTACTATATACTTTTACAAATGAAAAATATTAGTCCGATATGCTGTCATTTTGATCTACACAGTAAGAACTTACTACATCTACCTGTTTGTTATGTTTATATTTATTATTTGATTTTATTATATTAATAACAGGATCCCATGACGATGGTAGTATCCAGCCATCTTCCCTATTGAAATTTGGATGTTTTTTAATTTCTATGGCTTCTCGAATCATTCTAGGGCGATATCGGTTTTCTTTCGCCAGGATTTGAGGTCTATCGAAGCGAAAATATTCCGCCCAAGCCATTATATTCGCTTCGATAGACCTCAAATCCTGGCGAAAGAAAACCGTATTCATTTGTTCACTAACATTATTATAGGCCAACAGAATGTTGCCATCAATGTCATCGTATTTATATAAATCAAATTAATAAATAATTATTATTTAACACATTATTATTATGCCTCTTTAATTCATTTATTTTAATTTTTTCATTATAATAAAAACAGATATGTTAAATTAAAAGATGTAAAATTATGATGACTATGCTAACAAATGTCTAAAATGTCATTCAATTGTTCATCGATATATGTATTTTATCGATTACGTTTAAGCACTAGAAATATTGTATTGTGTATCAGTGTTTATAATAATGTAATAAAATCTTTGTGTGCGTTATGCGTCACTTGGTTGAACTAGTTTTCATACATTTGTATTTTATGTCAGGTCCTTTGGTTAATTCGTTCATGTTATCTGTCTCTTATTTTCATATGAAAAGTGGCGCCACAATTTTTTTCAAACTTTAGGCCGATTCACACCTTATCAGCTAAGTCACAGTTCCGGCAACACGTCCGCACAGGTCCGTTATCAGTGCTACAGTGATGCAGCAGAGCATCAATTGACACATGTCAGTACTCAGTTATCTACGGATCTTCAGGCAAAACTTGTGCGACGCACTGAGGTAATTATGATTGTTGCTATGGCTCTGTCTAATAATACGAAACTTGTAATTATAGACTGCTTTAGATAAAGAAGAGGAGCAGCATCAAGGAAAAGAAATAAAATGGGTGCAAGAAGCATGGCAATTAAGAGAAAAAATAAGAATTCATGACATTATATAAAGAATTAATTTAAGACGAAAGGAAATATTTAAATCAATTTCTCGCCGACCATTTTGTTTTTGTATGCAGCGGCGTCCGTGATTCGACAAAAAATATCATCGTCGCCGATTACGTCTATGATTGCCAGCGCCGGCTCCGTCACTGAGAGTGAGAACACTGTGCCATCACTGACACTGACTGACTGACTGATATGTGTGAATCGGCCATTAAACTTGACGCATTGTTGTAGGTGATAGGTCTGCCACTAACGCCATCTGTTGAAAGTAATCCGAAGTAGTGATGCCCATACAAAATAAACAGTTCTTACCTTTCAATTTTCCAGCTGTTCGTTTTGGTTTTTCCCATTTTTTTTAATATTATGAATAATTCAAATAGGTTCAGCCGTTTTTGTGTTTTAGCAAGACTAACGAACAGCAATTGATTTTTATATACATATACTAAAGATAATTAATTATTTACAATAATTTCCATCAAAAGTCCGTTAATTTAAAAACGTAAAGATAAAATATGATTTTTTTTATTTATTAATTGTAATATATGTAGATATATCATATATCACTAAAAATAATATAGTTATATTATTTAAAGCAACAAATAATACGTTTTATATAGTTAAATTATGATATTCATGCTCCATTGTTTCATGTAAATTGCGGAAGTACGAGTAATTATGGTAATTTGATAGTTCAAGGGAATCTTAAGTAATACTAATAATTATTTAAAAACATTAGGTATTACGTTATGCGATTTCGTCTGCAACGTCATCCTAAGTGCATG
Organism: Brenthis hecate; assembly: GCA_951806755.1. Lineage (NCBI taxonomy): Eukaryota > Metazoa > Arthropoda > Insecta > Lepidoptera > Nymphalidae > Brenthis > Brenthis hecate. Next base: position 7,766,566 of record OX638249.1, read on the forward strand.
ACATTCGTTATTTAACTTAACATCAATCAACTCGATCGATTGAAATGAGATTTAGCTATATTTTAAGCCCTTTACCTATACAGGTAAAATAATTACATTGAAATCCAAAAATAACAATGAAAGTTCACCTGGCTTTGGACAGAGTAAAGCCGGTCATTGGCAATCTCATTTTTAACATGATTACAGTTTGATAAATATAAAAATGGAGACAAAACTTGCATGTCTGAGAGAACCTTAGGAGTTTTTGCAATATGTATAGTCCACCAATAGAGGAAGAGCCCGTGAACGCCAGACCTTCGTCATTTTATAAAGGCTGAAAGTTTGTCAGTGCATGCTCCCAACACAGATAAGAACGATGGACCATTATGAAGTTCAGGCTATGGTGGCTTTGGCAGGTACACGGTACTAAAGGTGTGTAAAATAGCGATCTAAATTCGTCAAATAATAAAGTGTGATTTTTTGGTATTACCTTCAGAATATTATTAAAAATCACGTCATTCAATGCCAGACACTTAACATCGTGGCAAACCCTTGCCAGACTCCCTTTTCATGAAATCATAATTCTACTTACGTTATAGTATAAAATCTGATTTTTATATATAATACTTGGGTAATAATTAGATGATTTATAAGACTGCTAGCATAGCATTTATTACACACCATAAAAAATATTCCAAACAAGTTGGGACGCATTTCTAAGAAAATGTTGCAAATGGTCACCAAATTTGAAGCGCTAAGAATTGACTTTATTTTTGATGGTGTATTATAAATGCTATGCTAGCAGTCTTATAAATCATCTAATTATTACCCAAGTATTATATATAAAAATCAAATTATAATAATAAAAGTCTTTTTCCTGTAGTCAAATCATTATATTTGTTTCGTTGGTAGGAAAAATCCGTCTCTATAGTTTGTTTTTTTTTATTCATGATTTACTTAGATTTCCTTTTCATCAATTTCGAGCCGGTGAATTATTTTACGTTTTTCACAGATTTTGCCATCCACACTCAATTGAAAAACGCATCAATGTTAAAAAGGCCAAAGCGCTCACGAGTGGGACGTTAAAAGATCTATCAAATTATAATAATTAAGGCCTTTCCCACGTAGTCAAATTATTATCAAATGTTTAAAAGGCCAAAGTCATTCATTCAAACCAAAGCCAAATAATACCATTTTGTTTGTAAGTACCTAATAAAGTATAATTTTAAATTATATTTCTTTTATATAAATATAATACATGATATGTAATTATATAGCTATTCGTTAGATTATATTTACACAGCCTCATTTTAATGTAGCATTGTCTCATATTCGGAAGCAACACATAAGAATAGGTAGGTACTGAATTAAGATTCAAACCATAAACTTTCGAAGGAGCCGCTAGGGTCAAACAGTGATCTACGATGACTTTAAATTCAACGCGTGTAGATATTACATTGTAAAGTATCAAGGAAAATGATAAACATCAAACTGAAGAAATATCTAATTTCAATGATAGCTAATTTTATATCAATTAAACATGATGTCATTCTGACTTTTGCTCAAAAAAAAATATGTACTCGTATTTACATATGTAGTATTTACCTATGGTCTAACATTTTAACAAGGTCGTAATCTTACTAATATTATAAATGTGAAAGTTTAAATGTTTGGATGTATGTTTATTACTCAGTCAAGATTGAACGGCTGAACGGATCTGGATGAAATTTGGCACAAAGATAGTTTATAGTCTGAAATATCACATAGGTTATTTTAATCTAACTCTGTGCCAAATTTCATCCAGATTTCATATCTTTTTATCCCAGAAGAATGTACGCTTTCCGTTGGATAGATTGGTTTGTTTTATTGTATTTGTTTTTCTAGAGGCGAACCAGAGCGAGGGTGAGATCAGATATTTTCGAAGTCGGTGCCAGCCGACGCAAAGGAAATCTAATATATTTCGATACGTAAAATACATATTTACCTATTAGATATTCATATCTAAAAATATTGTCGGCTGGCACCGACTTCGAAAATATCTGAATTAGGTATCATCTATTCTAAATGAAAACCTCCGTTTAGCTATTTTTTACATTTTAGTGCCTGGAAATCGTTTTTTTTTTTAAGTTTTTATTTTTCCATTTTTAGTGTAGACGTAATAAGCAGGTAATTTGTAAAAAGAAAGTTTTTTAATAACATATTCTATTGAACAATTTATTTAAAAAATGTATATTTATTGTTGATTTTTTTAAAAACCGCTCATACCACCAAGGGACCACCTGGACTCCGTGAAACAAAACAAAAAAATTTCATATCGGTTCAGGCGTCTTCGAGTAATCGGTGAACATACGTAAAAAAAAGATTCTAACGAATTGAGAACCTCCTCCTTTTTGGGTCAGTTAAAGATAAAAGCAAGTTCACGAAGGAATATAGTATTATGTAGTCGGAAACATACACGTTTCATCCTCGCCGCGAGATGTAGATACATACTCGTATGTATGTAATTTATGCAATCGAGTTTTTTATTTTTATAATATATTTATTTTTACAATATCTACTTACTTAGTAGATGAGTCAGAGAATACAAAATATATCAAATTTGTAAATAATACTAGTAACAAGCAACACCACATCTATACGGCCTATAGGTAAAGCTTAAAGAATCATTATATTTTACCTATGTATGTTCATACATTGTGTGCGCATATTAAATTCAAAGCACGACATAAACAAGGTAATTTCTGCTTGAGTGTGACTGGTCATAAATCGGAAGACTAGGTTTCGTTTATAAATAATACTCATATACATATCTTTTATGTTTTACATACACAAAACAACTTATGATACTCAAGGAGACCATTTTTAATCCCCGACGCAAAAAGAGGGGTGTTATAAGTTTGACGTCGATTTTTGTCTGTCTGTGTGTGTGTGTGGGTGTGGGTGTGTGTGTGTGTGTGTGTGTGTGTGTCTGTATGTGGCATCGTAATTCTGAAACGGATGGACCGATTTCGATGCGGTATTTTTCATTTGAAAGCCAGTTTCCTTGCGGTGGTTCTTGGCTATGTTTGGTTAATATCGGTTCAGCAGTGTAACAGTATTGATGTTCTCCTGGCCGATTCCGGCCTCGGCGGCCAATCTCATTGAGACTAGCCAACTGCGCAGGAGATATTATAGTGCACAAGTGTACGCGCAGACACAAGTGCACTCTCTATTCCTGTCACTATCATACTTCGGTGGGACGACTGCTCGACACGACCGGTGAGAGTTAAGGCGCAGGACCGACGGCTTTACGTGCTCTCCGAGGCACGGGGGTGAAACACCGCCAACTTCCCAACTCCGGGCTGTTACTGAGACTTCCTATACAGAAAGGCTCAATTTTATTAATTTTTAATTGTTTCATTCTCATCAAAAGAAATGAGTACATATCACAAAAATAACACAAGAAATAATTGCTGAAGGAATGGCTGTAGAGATTTCGTGTCCTAGAAGCCACTAAACAAATAAATTGAATTAAATTGAGATTTGGTGCCATAGTAAAAATACTTGCGCTGAGCTTCCTAACTAACACATTGCATACATTTTTTTGTCGTTAGCCGGCGCTTTGACATTTTTTATTTGGGCCCGCCAAAATGATATCCTTTATTTTAAAGGAGAATGCTAATTCTTGGTATTATTTTTCTAACGTTTTAAAATTGAAATAATATAATAATCATTATCCATCGAACAGTGTATTTGGAACAGGTCCACAACTCATTGGATATATCTAATCCTACTATATCATAGAACCCGGAAGCACATCTAAACTAAGCAATTTATTTACATGACTTATAAATGTTACTATTACAACTGAACTGATAGCAAAAAATCGAATACAGACATTAATTTATTTGTCTTTTTTTGCTTGATATAGAACTGATTATTCATTTATTACAATTCCTGATAACGATTAAAAAACAAGCTTCTCGTATTATTTTTTGATCATAATGTATACTTGTATTTGCATAAGTCGGTACCTATATATACCGACTAATTAAACTTATTTAACTTTCTATAAGTATTAACTATTAAGTATATTTAAAGCAAAAATGCAAAAACTCGAAGAATCATTAGTTATCGATTTTGTCAGTGTAACATTTATTTATGTTACTTCCGACAGTAATAAATTTTTAAAGATCTGAAATTAATATATTCAAACATCACAAACTACTCATATTATAAATTTAAGCTATCAGTTTTTAGAAATTCGACATATTGTCGTAATTGTTGTTGATTAAAAAATACAGGTGAATAATATGGGTTTCTACGTTCCTAATCAACACTGCTGCTATCAACAACACATTTAATCCCTCTACGCCGCGCCGCGGCGGCGCGGCGTGCCAGTTAATTTCTTAGAAGTTTCATTAATTTCTTAGAAATTCATCTGGAGGTGTTAATATTAAGTTATTCAGATAAATATTAAATTAAAGGTGTCAATATTAAGTTATTCATTTAAATATTTTTTGCGGAAAATTCATGCTTTTTTACTTTGATATTATAATAGATATGTTAATAGATAAATTGGAGGTGATAATTGGTTTTGATGTTTATAGCCAGTTATGATTTGACGCCTTAAATCTGTCATTGCAGCATTGAACACCGGTCATTTATATTTTCTTTTCGTTCAGCCACACCGGCCGCAAAAGACTTACATAAATTCCTGGCAGTATAAAAATTAAAAAAAAAACTTGAAAAAAATAAAACCTACTTCCAGGCACTAAAATGTAAAAAATAACTAAACGGGGGTTTTTATTTAGAATAGATACCTAATCAGATATTTTCGGAGTCGGTGCCAGCCGATACAAAGCAAATCTAATATACGAGTATTTCAATACGTAAAATACATATTTACCTATTACATATGTCATGAACGAATTATTGAAAAGTGCCATAGGTTTTTAATTATTTTCGTATATTTTAATATTTTATATTCTGAAGTTTATTGGCGTTTTGCTAAAGCTTATGGAAGGACGCGCAGGACCTAGTGGCTAGTATGTTTTCTGACAAATCATTTATTAGACTAATTATTTATTATTATAATTAATCAATCATAAGCAAATAAAAAAGTCTATACTTATATTTTTAAAACATTCATTAAATAAAATTAAATATATTTATCTACTTCAAATCTACTTAAACCACATGTAACAATTGCCTTCAAAATCAAGAAAAATAAGCAATAGATATTTTAAAGACATCTTCTACACACTAAATAATACAATCGCAGTCTGACTTGATCGGACTAAAGTACACTTATTTACTCATTTACAGTACGTAAGCGTCCATCTCTTATCAATATATCTCTCAATAATGTTTATTAAAGCCGTTTTTTTGCTAACTTCAAACTGACCAAGACAAAAAAATTGTAAAAGTCATGAAACATAGACAAAAATTGAAGTCTTTTTACTTAGTTTTTTATCTTTAGCTTTTTAATCACAAAAAAATAATACTAATATACTCTTATAATGCTGACAAATAATATTTTTGTTTGTTTATCTCTGGAACCCGGATTTAAAAAAAATTGGATTATACCTATAATCTACAAATATAGGTAAATAAATTACACGAGAGAAGCCGCGGGTGAGCGCTTGTTTTATTGAAAAAATGTGTTTGTAGGTTATTCTAGGCATTCCACTCCATTAAATGTGAATACAAAACGTGTACTAGAATTATAATTAAAACATTTTTCTATTTGTGATGTATTCATATTTGAATTTTTGTTTTGCCTTGCGACGGCTGGCACCGACCAAAATTATATGATTAATGATTATGTAACTACATATCTTTTAAAAAAAAATATCATTAAATTGGCTCTTCTGTAAAGTTAAGCAAATGTCGCTTAAACCAAATAGCCTTTCACCCGTCGATATTATATTTAAAATGCAAGCCAGTGTCAAATGTTCAGTAATGTTTTTTTAATAACGCCTTGAAGTTAGTTTACATATATTAAAAAAGATATATATAAGTGTATAGAAAATATTGTTGCATGCGAAAACGAGTAACCTGTTTAGAAACTAAAATAACTATGGAAATTGAGTTTAAATGAAATCAAATGTTCAATTCTATTTAATTTTATTGTAAATTAATGGCTTCAAAGCGTGCCGGTTGAGCAAAAATCAAATTTTATTAAAATTGATTTTATGATAGTCAGATACTTTTGGGGGTTAAAAGTCAATTATGACGTCAATTGTTTTGATGAGCATCACTTTTTGTAAAGGTGCTTTGCCAAAATTGCCTTGGTAGATGTAATGTGTTAAATCTCTTAATTAGTATGTATAAACAGAGATATTCTTTTTATAGATCAATGAGTATCATGGAAGACGCCAGGATGAGGGTGCAGAAGAGTGCACTTGCACCCCTGCCATGAAGGAAAATATTTAGAAAAAAGTTAAAGAAATAAAATTGTATTAGTAAAATCCCAATTTTTTAAGTATCTGTGAAAAATAGATGATAGATAAGATATGAATAATAATTATTATAAAGTTAATTATATAAAGATTACTTAGAGTTAGTAGTTTAATATGAAGAAGAAGAACATGCACCCCCCTGGAAATATTTCGGCTACCGCCCATGGGTATATAATAAATATTGGCTGCTTTATATACATCGGTTGTTGCAAAAGAAGAATTTTGCTCAAGTATTATTTCTTAGACATAGGTATTACGTAATATTTTCCGAGGTTACAATCAACATTGAAGTTTTAGAATATTAATACAAACCATTATTGATATTTCACTTCTTAAAATCATTTAGGTTTTTTATAAAATACTATACATATCGCAATTGTTGCACATTTAATAAATACTAGCGACTCACCCTCGCTTCGCTCGGGTTCGTCCCTAGATTGCTTCCCCATACACACTTTCATCTCCATTTTCATCCCATTAAAGGATGATTTCCGAGATAAAAGCTATCCTATGTCCATCCCAGGGTCTCAAACTATCTTCTTAACAATTTTAATCTAAATCCGTCCAGTAGATCTAGAGACTAACTCCTATAACATCACACACTCACAAACTTTACCTCTTTATAATATTAGTATAGATAACTAATGCTGGCTCCTTAGAACTTCATTTAAATAAACACATATACATATATTAATATAATGTAGATATATTTTTAATAAAATCATACAATAGTCAATCTCTATATAAGATTCATATCATATTTTAATCTCGTTTTTTAATTTTTTATCATCAGCCTACATATGGCACTATGTACTCGCGCATTTATGATTTAATAGGCCTCAGACACTGGACGGACTGTACCTGATTCGTAAATTAGACATTGAGTGCAAAGTTGAGAGCCGACGTAAAAATAAATTTAGTTTTATAGAAAAAGTTCAAACACTGCACCCTACATTGTAAATACTAACGGTATAAAGATCTACGCTATTTTAGGACAAATCGAAGATTTTGATTAATGAGATTTATCTGTTCTAGCCGAAGCAGGCATCAGAATTTCGTACATTCGTTTGTTGGTTAGTTCCGCGAATCTCATTAAACATATTATTGAAAAGAAGAATAGAGTCCCCTTTATACGCCAATTCGTGGGTAACATCAAAACTACAATTTGCCTACAAATACAATTTTTATCTCAATCAGCAATTTTGTTGAAACCAGATGATGCATAAAGGACACTGTGTACCTATTTAAAGTATTACCTATACTGCCGATTCGAATAATATCTGTGGCTGTCCGGTGAGTGAACACACGGCCGAATTTGGACATTAAATAATAATTAGTTTTCGGAGTAACTCATATTTTCATATTTATAGTAATAGTAACAGATTTGATGAAGAAGTAAGAGATTTGATGGGATATTCTACGCAGTTGAATAGTTTCGGAGATGTTGGCAGCCGAGGCCGAAATAAGCTAGAACATCATTATGTAACACCCGTCGCCCAATCTTCTGTAGGTATTTATTTCATGTGTATAAATGTTGTGTTTCTATAAATATATTGTTAATAAATAATTATTATTATTATAAAAAAGGCAGTGGTAGCCCAGTCGTAACACGCTCGCTTGGGAAACCGAGTGAAGCGGGTTCAAATCCCGGGTCTCGCACCTCTGATATTTTCATGTGCGAATCATTTCCAACATGATTACCACTTGACTTAACGGTAAAGGAAAACATCGTGAGGAAACCTGCATGTTTGAGAGAACCTAGCAAATTTTCAAAAGACATGTGAAGTCCGCCAACCTGCACTTGGCCAGCGTGGTGGACTATGGCCTGATCCCCCTCGTACTGAAGGGAGGCCCTTGCCCTGCAGTGGGACGTTAAAAAGGGCTGAATACATACAATACAAATAATTATTAGTAATAAATGGATTTTATTATTATGTATGCTTTTGTTATAAATTTATAACGTAGTATAAAGTACGCTTTAATGTCAAAGGCCGATTGTATCATAGTTACAACCATTGCCTATACGTAGAAGAAATCCATTTATATAATAATAAAAAAAAAGTTAGCGAAAAATCTATCAAAGTAACATATATTAGACACCCTGACTTCTTCATCATTATCATCTCAGCCGAAAAACGTTCACTGCTGGATATATGTAGGTCTTGCCCAAAAATTTCCAAGACTGCCGGTCTAATGCCATTTGCACTTTGTAGGTTCCAGCGATTTTGATCATATCGTCAGTCCACTTTGTTAAATGACCACGCTTAACCTTCCGGTACGCGGCCGCTACTCGAGAATTCTTCGCTCTAACGACCATTCGTTCTGCGAGATATGCGCCGCCCACTGCCACGTAGCTTGAAAATTTGGCGGGCTAAGAAGGTGACCTCGGCGATCAAAACTATTATTCATTCCTCTATTAAAATCATCAGTAAAGGCATAATAACTGTGATATTGTGTACCTTTTTATTTTGCTGGGGAAACCCATCATGCCGGCCGTCATAACGGGCAAGGTACTGTGAGACTCCTACTCACTAAAACCCACAGCGGAACCCGTCGCCGCAGTGCAATGGGGCGTTGCAGGATGGCTTGCGCACACACTACAACACCCCTGCGGACGGCCCGTAATGATATTGTGTACCTATACACAAGGGATTTTTTTAAAACACTAATAAAATAAATATTTAAGACGTATTATTTACCTAATTACTATTTACTCTTATTATTTTGCAGAATTGGGTAAAAACCGTGATCTGTCAAACCACACAGTATATTGATTCAATGATTTGTATACGATCAACATCCTTGAATTATTTCAAAGAATTTTTTTAGAAATTAAATTTCAATATCGTACGAACTTAAAAATAAGTGTATAATTTATGACAAGAGGCTTCAAAGTCGAAGATCATTAATACAAGTTTCAAGTATATTTGGCCCATGTAAATAATGACTTATTTTTCAAGTAAGTTCTTTCCAACTTCATTAACATTATAGGAATATAATATAATAAAATAAAAAAGCAACACTAAATAATATTAGTAAATAATAAAGTTTATTAAAAATTGTAATATTTATAATAATAACAGCTAAAATTAAATAGATAATATTGCTATATTTAATTATAATACTTATTAAAAAAATTTTAAATGTTTAGAAATAAAAATCAACAAATATTTTAAGGTACTTTATTGGCATTTTTGAATTTTTGAAATCATTTTTGTAAAATAGTGGGTAGGCACTATGTGTAACAAGTATATGTGTTTTAGAAGTTCATAACCTTAGTCTCTCCCGTAACCATGATTACTGTAAAGCATTCGAAACGTCGGGAACCAAAAATCAAAATAAATCCCCGAAATAATCCAAAAAGGTAGTTTTATTTAAAAAAAACATCGACTGTTTTATTTTATTAACCGACTTCCAAAAAGGAGGAGGTTATCAATTCGTCGGAATCTTTTTTTTTATGTATGTTCACCGATTACTCGAAGACGCCTAAACCGATTTGGAATTTTTTTTGTTTCAAAAGGGAATTCTTCCCAGATAGTCCCATATAAATTTTATCGAAATGGGTCGAGTGGTTTTTTAAAAGATCAACAATAAATATATTTTTTAAATAAATTGTTTAATCGAATATCTTATTAAAAAACTATTTTTTACAAATTACCTGCTTATTGTGTCTACACTAAACGTAGAAAAATAAAAACTTAAAAAAACCGACTTCCAGGCACTAAAATGACAAAAATAAGTAAACGGGGGGTTTCATTTAGAATAGATACCTAATCCATTTTCGAAGTCAGCGCCAGCCGACAATATTTTAAGTTACATATCTAATAGCTAAGCACGTATTTTACGTATCGAAATATATTAGATTTGCTTTGCATTGGCTGGCACCGACTTCGAAAATATCTGATTAGGTATCTATTCTAAATGAAAACCCCCGTTTAGTTATTTTTTTCATTTTAGTGCCTGGATGTCGGTTTTTATTTTTATTTTTTTTAAGTTTTTATACACTATAAACTACTTAGTTGAAAAAATTATTAGCGAAATTACAATTTGTTGCTGTAACTACAAATCGTACTCGTATAAAAGATTTTGTGTCCGACTTGATAATGAGGAGGTTCTCAAATCGGGCGTGTGTTTATTTTTTTGGATGTTATTTAACCTTGGTACTGATTATTTTTATAAATAAAATATTACCAATAATGATTTTAAACTGTGTGGTACATTTTCGTATAAAAAAGCAGATATGCTTTAAATCTCATTTACAACATCCATTAAATTAAGAAATAAATTTAAAAAAAATCGTTTATTTTTCTTTCCGATGGGTTTATACATAAGTAATGACACCCGGACCTCCGAATTCCGAACGTATTTACAATCATGGCATTATTACCCATGGCATTATACATATACCGAGAATTTTGCTACTTATATTATTACAAAAAACTACCTTTTCCTTACAAATATAATATGAAAATTACCACTGACTTAATGGATTTCTTTATCTCGAAAAAATTCTTTGTTTACGTTATTCACTGACAGGTTAATTGTAGCTCTGTTTAATATAACTATGGCGTTAGCGCTAATATATGTTTCTCATGTTATTTAATTATATGAATAAAATCGTTTAAATCGTTAAGTCGCCACAAAAACATAAATAGTTGAATTATATATATATATATATATATATATATATATATATATATATATATATATATATATATATATATATATATGATTGCATGGTTTTTTGATGAAATGTTTAATATTGCATATCACGGAAGAAAGGACAAGGACGTTTAGCTAGTTTAGTTCCTACATGACCAAATATTGCACATATACTTATAAATCAAAAAATGATATTTTAAATGAAAAAAGTGATTAAATTCAAGGTTATTTAAAAGAGTCAAAGCTCTATGTAAAAAAATCCATCCATAAAACAACAATAATGAATTTATACATATAATAAAAGTATAACCGATCGCTGTCTGTACATGGAATATATTTGAGAAAAACTATTATTGGGGGTTTTTAATAACGCAATAGAACCCAAAACAAAGATTTTTAGTCTAGAATTTTTGTCTGTTGGTCTGTGCGTTTGTGCGCGCTAATCTCAAAAACGGCTACACCGATTTGGGTGCGGTTTCGTTAACGTATTGTGGTAACCTACACTTAACATTTAGCATTTGTTTAATTTCAATCGGTTCATAAATAAAAAAGTTACATAAGGACGAACTAGAGCGAAGCGACGGTGAGTCGCTAGTATGTAATATTTTTAAATTCTATTTGTATTAAATAAAACTTCTAAAAGTTTAAGCTTAAATGAACATATCGTTAATATTAAATTCTGCATATCAAAACAATCTAAGAAAGTAAAGTGGTTAATTCGTTCATGGTAAAGATTGAGTGCAGTTGCAACGTGGCAAAGTCAATGCCACTAACACATAATATCTGTTATTAATATACACCTTGATATTTAATATTTAGACACACCTCCAAGTTCAGTAGTTCTAATATATAAGCATAATCTTAGTTGCGCAATAAATACTTCAAGGTGAATGGACGATATAATACCATTGGCCTTACCATTTTCAGAAGGCCGGCTGTATGGGCATGCGCGCTGGACGCTGCTCGTGGCCAAGAGGGAAAGTCGTTGGTGGATCATCCGTACTCCATTCTATGATGCACACACGAGGCAACAAAAAAGATTATGACTCATGGGCTGCTAATGGAAATCCAGGTATCATAAATCAAATATCTCATACATAAAATAAAAAAAAATAAAAGTGTCATAATATTCCTCGCTCAATTTACTATTTATTTAATGTATGTATTAATTAGTATAGCACACTCTTTAATATTACAGGTTGGGACTACAACAACGTTTTAAAATATTTTAAGAAATCAGAAAATATTCAAATTCCGGAGTTAGCTAAAGATACGAAATATCATTCAACAACAGGACCAATGGTAATTCAATATCCAAATTGGCGCACTTCATTATCTGACGCATTTTTACAGGCTGGTCTCGAAACAGGTGGCAAAATTGTAGACTACAATGGGGAGAAACAAATTGGATATTCCATTATACAGTTCACTATGAAAAATGGAACCAGAATGAGCGCTAGTCGAGCTTTCCTTCATCCAATTAAGCACCGTAAAAACTTTCATCTTGTTAAAAATGCAATAGTTACCAAAATCCTCATTGATCCTTGGAAAAAACAAGCTTATGGCGTGGAATTTGAAAAAGGCGGAATGAAGTATGTCGTAAAAGCGAAACGTGAAATAGTTTTATCTGCAGGTGCTATTAACTCTCCACAACTGTTAATGCTTAGTGGAATTGGTCCGCGAAAACATTTGACAAAGAAAAATATAACCACATTATTTGATTTACGAGTTGGTTATAATCTCCAAGATCACTGGGCATTAGGCGGCCTTACATTCGTCATCAATACTACTGATTCTCTACGGATTGAAAAAGTTGTTACTTTTGATAATGTCCTAGAATATTTTAATCATCATAATGGGCCAATTTCGGCACCAACAGGAACTGAGGCTCTAGCATTTTTCGATACAAAGAATCCAGATGATGAAAATGGCTATCCTGATTTAGAACTACTATTTGTTGCTGGTTCTCTCGTATCCGCGTCGGTATACAAACACGCTTTTGCGATTGACGAAAGTTTATACAATACTGTATATGAACCCATAAGTAATCAACATACTTGGATGGTTTTTCCCATGTTACTGCTTCCAAAATCTAGAGGTCGGATAACTCTTAGAAGTAATAACCCTCTTGACAAGCCAATTATAAACGCTAATTATTTTACAGACGATGGTCACGACGAAAATGTAATATTATATGGGATTAGAAAAGTAATAGAATTATCGAAAACAAAAGCATTTCGAAAATTCGGAAGTAAATTACATGACATTCCCATACCAAAATGTGCAAATTTCAAATTTGATTCCGATGCTTATTGGCTATGTGCTATGAAGACCATAACAAATACGATTTACCATCATTGTTGTACCGCAAAAATGGGACCACAAGATGATCCAGACGCTGTTGTCGATTGTCGTTTAAGGGTACATGGATTGAAAGGTCTTAGAGTGGTGGATGCCAGTGTTATGCCGCATGTCCCTGCAGCTCACACCAATGCACCAACTATGATGATAGCAGAAAAGGCTGCAGATATGATTAAAGAAGATTGGGGATTTCCTATTACCGTGGACTAAACATCCAACAAACTGAGACTCAATCACGACCTCAAAGATATTACAAAAAAAATGACAAAAACAGGTTGATATTTAGAAATCCATAATGTTATAAATTTTATTCCTGATAAACATATGTACAAGTACACGCGCATGCTTTATAATTTCTTAAAGTGTGTAGCCATCCAATATAATCTTCTTATATTTCACACTACATCCTTAAAACATTACACATACACTACCAAACACTATCATTATGTACTACATAGTATTAAGTCCAGTGGTCGAAATTTGACCATAGTATTTTTTTGATAACACTAAAGATTGACAAACATAGAATAAAAACGTACTGAACTGTTTGTCTTTGTCTATTTATATGAATATTACTATAGGTATTCTATATTAGAAAAAAATTGCAAATTCAATAATTTCGATAAGTAATATTACATAATACATAGGATGTATATTGTATACTTTTAGAGCCGGTAAAATTTATGAAATTAAATAATTAATTACGCATAAATATTATGCGTAAATACGCCTCCCTTAAAAAAAAATTATATCTTTATACTACGAGTATTTGCTGTAGAAACCTTTTGCTCATCGAGTCGAACTGCTAAACCTCGACTTATCGCCTCTACTGGTGATAAGAGAGCTGGCCATGCTCGTGTCCGTGTGGAATTGTGGCATGAATGCTAGCCGCATTTCCCCGCTGTTTCATGTATTTTTCACCCAAAGAATCGGCATTGCCATTCAGCGGGGGTATGCGGCTAGCATCATGCCATAATTCCACGCGGAGATGAGCATGACTTGTACAGTAATAATTAAGTGTACATTTCTTTTCATTACATAATTAAGTATATTTGTAATTAAAAATTTCCTTTATTATTAATTGCTTCCCCGTACAAAATTTCATCCCCATTCTCACCCGGGATAAAAACTATTTCACTCACTCACTTTTCATACCACGAGATTTAAAAAAAAAACTAATTTTAGTAAAAAAATATTCTTTTAATTTTCTTCTATCTTGCCTTCCTTTATAACTTGTCCTGACAATAGCAAACACAAAAAAAGAATTATCCAATTTGGTGCACTCTATCGGAAGGAATGCGTGTACATACATTTCGGTGATTCATATTTTTTTATTTATACAAATGTAAATAAATAAAAATATGCATAATTTAGCATTATTTAGTTTATAACACATTTTTACGAGTTAATATCACACTAATATAATAAATAGTAAAGTTTACGAATGTTTGTATTTGTTGGTTTTTGACATAATAACTAAAACGAAATATGCTCAAAATATTTTATACATCGTTCATGTAATGTGTACAATAAAAAATTTAGAACTATTGACATATTTTCAGATTCGCTTATGGATCGGAAATGACATATAATATTATATTCTTTCCTTCTTTTCTTTCCATTGCGGCCACTTTTACATAGGTGAGAGGTATTTTATCATGCACAGAAAAAAATTAGCTTTAATTTGATATATGTATAAATGATGAATATACGCCATGAACGTATAAATGTTACAAAAACACTTTTAATGACTCGAAACCAATTTTGCGGCCACTTTTACATAGGCAGACGTAGTTTATCAGGTACAGAAAAAAATTAGCTTTAATTTGATATATAAATGATGCATGTACGCTATGAACGCATAAACATACCAAAATATGACCCACTTATACCTGGCTGCGAAGAGGTTGCGGCCAAATGCGCAACGGCAGCTACCATTTTCAACCGACGTCAAAAAGGAGGAGGTTCTCAATTCGACTGAATTTTTTTTTTTATGTTTGTTACCTCAGAACTCCGTCATTTATTAACCGATTTGGAAAATTTTTGTTTTGTTTGAAACGGTATACTTCCAGATTGGTCCCATTTAAATTTCAAAAAAAAATACCACCCCTAAGGGTGGAAAAACAACTAATGATGAATTTAACCTACTTCTAATTGTCACATTGACTTGAAACTTTGCAAGTATTTCTATTTCCGTTGATAGTACAGTGGTTCGGTGTTGTTGACCTGATCTAATGGCAAGGCCAGAAGGTGGATAGGTCGAACTCTTCAACGGCTAATAGTAGATACTTTGAGTTTGGGCTTATTTTGTTTGATTTGACAAGCCTAACACGTTAGAATCCTTACTTTGCTACTACTGTCTACACTAAAAAGGGAAAAATAAAAACTTTTTAACAAAAAAATAAAAACCGACTTCAAACAAAAGCACTAAAAAGTGAAAAACAACTGATTGGTAGTTTTCATTTACTATACATACCTAATCAAATATTTTCGAAGTCGGTGTGCTTTGCTTTGTATGGGCTGGGACCGATTTCAAAAATATTTGATTAGGTATGTATTTAATAGGTAGGCTTTAATTACTTAGCCAAAGCACACCGACTTCGAAAATATTTGATTAGGTATGTATAGTAAATGAAAACTACCAATCAGTTATTTTTCACTTTTTAGTGCTTTTGTTTGAAGTCGGTTTTTATTTTTTTGTTAATTCAAGATCTCTACGTATAGTTCTGTGGAGTATAATTCATTGTAATAAAAAATGCATCGTTTTTATTCCAAAGAGTCAACTATTATTTAGTTAATTAAACATACTAGCGGGTACATTTGAATAGACACCCCGGTCATAACATATTGTCCCATTTATTATTGTATATAAAAAAATGATTTCGATTAAATACGCTATGAACGTAGCCATCTTGCAGTGGGATCTTAGTCCATTACAAGCTTCAAAAATAATATGAATCGATTATTGAATGTCAATTTTGTGTTCTATGTATTTAAGTTATATTTTTCCGTTTTTTTTTAATTTAATTAATTTTTCTCAGTGTTTCTTTTTAATTGTTTAACTTTTTTTAGTTGTTCATTATCTTTCTGTTTTTGTCTTCTACTTCTTATTTATAAATTAAAACTTGATTGTTTTATGTGTCGTTTTATTATTATTTATTATTTATGTATCTAATACATAGGTGTACCGGAAAGTCATTACCGGTTTTTCTAACAGATGTCGCTAGGCTTAAGTATAAAATGTTATCATTTGACACATATGTCATTTTATTCTACTGACATCAAGCTTCAGAGCTATACATGTTATATTTTGCGAAAGAAACACCGTCATAGATTTATACCTTTTTGAAAATATCAAGTTTCGTGCCTGAAAACGTGCATTTGCGGCACTCATTGCTTTTTTTTGTTACATTTTTTTTATTACATTGCCGCTGAAAGCCATCGTTTGCTGGTAGAAACTTACAGTGAGCAATGAGCATGCTCTAACCTTAAAATCATGTGAGGCGTGGTTTCGAAAATTCAAAAGTGGTGATTTCGATGTGCAAGACAAAGAACGTTCTGGTGGACTGAAAAAGTTTGAAGATGCGAAACTGCAGTAGTTATTGTATGAAGACCCAACCCAAACTTAAAAACAATTGGCAGAAGCGTTAAATGTGGCCCAAGAAACGATTAGCGATCGATTACTAGCAATGGGGAAAATCTAAAAGATGGGATGATGGGTTCCACATCAATCGAGTGACAGGCAAATGGAAAATCGAAAAATTGTCTGTCAAATGCTGCTTCAAAGGTATGATCGGAAGTCATTTCTGCATCGAATAGTAGCAGGTGATGAAAAGTGGATTTATTTTGAAAACCCTAAGCGCAAATAATCATGGTTATCACCTGGCGAAGCCGGCTCATCGACTCCAAGGCCAAATCGTTTTGGTCGCAAGACAATGATGTGTTTGGTGGGACCAGAGTGGCGTAGTGTATTACTAACTGTTGAAACCTGGTGAAACATTTAATAGTGTTGCTACCGACAACAAATGATCAATTTGAACCATGCATTGACCGAAAAACGTCCAGTATGGGCCCGAAGACACGGTAAAGTGATTTTACAGCACGATAACGCGCCCTCTCATAAAGCAAAACTGGTCAAGGAAGCGTGAAAAGGACTTATATGGGACATATTATCGCACCCGCCCTCCTCTCCAGACCTAGCCCCGTCCGACTATCAACTTTTTGCATCAATGGGACACGCGCTTGCAGAGCAGCGTTTCGCCAATTTCGAAAATGGCTCGATGAATGGTTTTGCTCAAAGGACAAACAGTTTTTTTGGGATGGCATCCATAAATTGCTTGAAAGATGGGCAAGATGTATGGCAAGATGAATCATATGGCCAATACTTTGAATAAATATTTTTTTCCATTTTCTTGATAGTTACGTAGTTTTTTTTTTCGAAATAACCGGTAATGATTTTCCGGTACAGGTATTGTAGTGTTTGATTCCCTGATAAAAAACAAGAAATAAATAAAAAAATAAAGACGTTCTCACGACGCGAACGGGGAATAAATAACTTGTTACTTAGTTGTTATTATTTAATATTACTTTATAATATACTCGTATACGATAGTTAAAAAAATATATACAAAAATAGTATAAGACCAATATCAATAATTAATGTTATATTACTAGAAATATTTAATATTTTTAATTCCATCTTCACCTAATTAAATATACCACATAATTTTAGGTAATACCAAGTTTGAAGTAATTCTGATCATAAATATTTTTTTGGATTGTATTATAACGTGTTTTCACGTAGGAATTAGAGAATCTGTCGCGATAAAAATTAGCCTATGTCACTCTCCAACCCTCCAACTATCGCCACACAAAAAATCACGCCAATCTGTCACTCCGTTTCTGTGTTTCCTCTTTATGAACGCACTATTCACGTGTAGAGTAACTCTGCTTCACGCAAGACCAACTTACAATTAACCACTTTTCAGGGTTCCATACCTACCTCAAAAAATAATATTATCCCTTAACCCTTAAGAGGTAATTTAGGTAGGTACATCATGCGAATCCTTGATTATATAAAGGGTATTTTATTAGAATACAAATATAATGCAAGGATGAAAACAAATTATGCATACCCCAAGCCTTATCTCTGAAACTACCTTGTATTGCAAAAAATATAAAAAATAATATTTTACTCATATTTTACAAAAAAAAGTAACAAAAAATTATAACTTATGCTTTTTTTTTTTAATTTGGCAATGTACGGAATATTACTTCCCTTGAGTGTGACTTGTACTAATTTTATTTGAGTCTAGTGTTACAAGGACAAAGTAGACCATCCATATCTGCTTTAAGTTTATTACCTATTTAAAATACTTTATTATAATGAAGATTTTTTTTAATATTTACTATTGTGTAGTAGATTCTTTGTTTTATCATTATAATATTATTAAACCAATGGTTTAGTTACTACGTGCAACCTAAAAAGTTATAAGAATAAATAAATAATAAAAAGCGTAAGAATAAATAAGATAAATAAACAATAATTAATTATCTAACCCTGAAATATATTTTTCCTTTTATCTCAGAATCTCAAAAACAGTGTACAGATTTTGATATTGTTTCCACCAATATAAATAGAAATTGTCTCGGATAGATTACAAATTACTTTAAAAAAAGATAACAAGTTAATATTAGCCCCGCTGAGCTTCTTTTCCGCCTGAGGCCTCTTCTTTCTGAAGTGGTAGTTGATTCATGACGTTCAGTAAAAAAATGTAATAATTTAATGCTGAATAAAATATTTTGAATTTAGAATTTTTTGAATTTTGATTTATGAAAATTTTGCAAGAATAAGTTTTCGGTATGATACTTGGGAATTAAATCGGGATAATCATCACTAATAGGGGCGATCCGATCCATGTAAGAATATGCCACTGATGTTATACTAATAGTTCTGCGAACTGTAGACCTCGCGAGCACAAACTGCATTTTGAGGAGCTATTCTGCTCATCAAACCGAATATCCTCATCAGATCTTTACCTTAGTTATTAACTTTTAAAGAAAAAAAGCTCAACGAAATCAGATCTCATAATACCGAGATAACCCAGTAACCTCCTTTTTGCCATTTTTACAGGAAGTAGCCCTCCAATGAAATAATCCTGACGACAAAAAAAAATATAAAATCGTAAAACCAGTATACCAAATTTCACCCAGATCGGTTGTAAAATACGACCTGTAGATGAGTACCAACAAACTGACAGAGGGAAGCAAATGCCAGACTTGAAGCATAGACGCTTCGCTCGCTGGGTCAATAAATATTACTATTCATACATAGGTTCGGTTGTACAATTTACCGGATGGTACATTCCAGTACATTGGAAAGACCTAAGGGGTAGGTATATATATTTTTGATATATTTCTTTACATAAAAAAATTGCCATTTACTACAGATGGCGTTAATATGTGAATTGATGTCTCGATTCTTAGCTTGGCAAACAAGTCTATATTTCAACATAGATCTTTTTAATTAACATATTTAACTCACGAAGTGTTGTTTTAAAATATACC
Source organism: Brenthis hecate (assembly GCA_951806755.1). Lineage (NCBI taxonomy): Eukaryota > Metazoa > Arthropoda > Insecta > Lepidoptera > Nymphalidae > Brenthis > Brenthis hecate. Next base: position 7,786,578 of record OX638249.1, read on the forward strand.
TACTACGCACGGAACCTTACTAATAATATAAAGACGAAAAGGAAATTCAATAAATTGTTAGATTCTTTCAAAAACCCATCAGTCGTGATGAAAGTTGGCAATAAAAAGGACATGGGGTACTTTTATCTCTGTCCTTAAAGTAATTGACATAGTATAATTTGATAATAATCGATATTTAATAACTTTGTCAAATAAATGCACGTATACCGTTTACGGTTGAGCGAAGCGAGGACAGGTACTAGAGGTAAATAAGGATAGACCGACGCAACGTGCTCTACACCACGTACACGCCTTTAGCCAATTAATTTAAAACATTAGTTCAATTAATAAAATTACCTAAACTTACTTGTATAACATTTGATGGCCAAAAAAATATAATATGTGTTAATATAATATATCCAACTACATTGTAATATAGTTAGGCATATATACACATATTTTACACATATTTTAATACATAGACACAGATAGTAGACACATATTTTAATTTTTGTCTAGAAACATTAAACATATGTTTTACGGAGAGACTTGTAATAATAAAATATATATTATAATAATTTAATATAACATGTGATCACACGTACTCGTATATCACACTTATGATCATAAGTTCAAAAGATTTCATATTATAAACTAGCATTGCCCGCGGCTCCGCCCGCGTTCAGATAACCAAAAACCAAATTCTTAGGTTTTACATATTAGTATACTCTTACATTGCAATTTTTGCATTTTTTCTCAGAAATGAGATACCTTCCCGCGGTAAAAAGTATCCTATATGTTGACCCGGATAACCAGCTATCACCATACCAAATTTCATCAAAATCTCTCCAGTGGCTTTTCTGTGATGCGGTAACAGACAGACAGACAGACAAAAATTCTAAAAACTATAGATTCGGCCTCTGTATTGATAATAATGTCTATTTCAATTAGATTTTCCAAAAAAATATTTAATGTACAGATTCGACTTAGTTACAATTTTATTATATGTATAGATAGTAGTATTTATTTATTTAGGTACAGAAACAGAAAACAAATCAAAACAAATAGTCCAATCGGAATCCAGTTTGAGAACTAAATATTGAAAACCTGAAGTTTTATAATTTTATAATGTTAGCAGGTATATAAGGAATAAAAATTCGTAAAATGCCCCACATGCCCCGCTACCCCCGAGAAACTGGGGGGCGGAAAGCGTAGAAAAATTGTTTTTTCCCATTTCCGGCTTACTGTGACGTTCTATTGAAAAATATTTTCTACAAAAGTTGTAGGTCTAGTAAAAATCTACAACTTTTATAAATTTCACTTTTTATAATAACCTCAAAGTTTTCGAGATATTTGCAGTAAACTCAGTTTTTAACTTTTTCTTGGATTTTTTATTTTAATTTTTAGAATAATCTTTTGATTTTCATGAAACTATGGGAATGTAATCTTCAAAATACATATAATAAATTAAAAAAAAATTGCGACTAACGACTAAACAGGGCAACTATACAATGTTTTAATTTTTTCAAAAAGTAGACTTCAAGACGAAAAGAATGAGCTCTATTTGAAAATTGAACGATTTTTTTTTAAATGTGAACATCCATTTGAAGTTCGAGGTGATTTTCAGCCTCTCGAAACCATAAAACATACTTTTCTTGGAAATGGCTAATCATTTCAATTTTATTTATTATAGGTATGTCTTATCACTATGAACAATCAGACAACCTTTAGTGAAAAGAATTTGAAGAAGAAAGGAAAGTTTACATAATTTTCTACAATAGCTGAAAGTAAGAAATGAAACTAGATTAAGTCTCTAAATAAACTATCATAATTTTATGACCAAACAAACGCTTAACGTCTATTAACGCGATAATTAAAAGCATGATCTTTAGTGTAGCCCTACTAATAATATTATTGTGCCCTAAGTGTTATAAATTTGGGACGGAACTTTTTTGATACGTCATAGGGATTTTACGTTTTAATCGATGATAACCTCACCACAATAACATATTAAGTATCATTAGCGCGGCAAGCTCAGACGTAGTAAACCTATATCAAAACTTAAATTACAACCTTTATGGTCGAAGAGGTCGTTTTTTTAGTTCTGTTAATTCTTTACTATAACGTCATATTACAATGATTGTAAATCACAAATGAAAATAAGTAATATTCTAGCAATTAGCACAGACGGGTAGATACCATAGAAAGAAATTGTATAGCCCTAATTCGGGCTATTCTTACCTGAACCCAAAAACTGTGACACTTATATAGTAAATAATGATTCCACTCAAACGTTTAAAAATAGCAAAATGCGAAATAAAACTACTTTCAATGACTATGGCTTTTATAGCTTCAAATGTTAAAGTGCACACAAAAAATATATAGCGCCATGTATAAATAAATAGTATTTAAAACAAAATATTTACTATTTATTTTTGTTTACTTGCAATTTCTTTAATCAGACAGACTTTTCTGGTACTAAGTATTTTACTTCTATGTATTTTACACAAACACAAAAAAAAAATCACACACATACACACACTATTTAAGGTTTTAAGTGTAAATTATTTTTACACCTTAATTATTGCGATAATGATCCGTGAGCGTCAAATTACTATAAGTAAAAAATCTTAGTTTTGATTATTACGCACTAAATGATGCCATAAAAAACGGCTCTCTTATTAGTGTAAAATGAAATATTACTCCTGGCTAAAGATCAAGACAACCACAGTTTGTAATAATATACCATACTAGACTTCTGCCGACTGCCATCCACTAATATCACGGAAAGCTTAAGTTTTAAAACTTTTTTATTTACCTTACCAAGAAATAAATATAGCTATTAGTGATATAAGAAAAATTAATAAAAACTCTAGAAAAAATTATAGTAACCGACTTCCAGACACTAAAATGTAAAAAGTAACTAAACGGAGAATTTCATTTAGAATAGATACCTAATCGGATACTTTCGAAGTGGGTGCCAGCCGATGCAAAGCAAATCTAATAGTTATATATTCACTCACTTTTTATGTTATTGATTTTAAGCAGCTGCTCGACCCGTGGTATGTCGGGATTGATTGCTAATCCAATGTGCTTTGCACGCGTGGGTTCGAATCCCATCCTCGTCGCCACGCTAGACAGATTTCGATAAAAATTATATGGGATCACCTGGGAAGTATACCCTTTAAAACAAAAAAAATCCAAATCGGTTCAGGCGTCTTCAAGTAATAGGTGAACATACATAAAAAAAAAAGATTCCGACGAATTGAGAACCTTCTCCTTTTTGGAAATCGGTTAATAAAGAAATATGATCAATTAAAAGGATAATCTTACTACTATTAAAAATGCGAAAGTTTGGATGGAGGGATGTTTGTTACTCAATCACACCAGAACGGCTAAACAAATCTGGATGAAATTTGGCACAGAAATAGATTATAGTCTGGAATAGTAAGTTACTTTTTATCCCGGAAAAATGTACGGTCCCCGTGGTATAGATTTGCTTTTGTTTTTCACAGAGCAAGGGATCGACCTGCAAAAATCTGCAAGAGCATAAGTTTTTCTCATAACCTACGTTCTATAAAATAAAAATATATTATTATAAAGAGGTAAAGTTTGTGAGTTTCTGAGATTGTAGGGGGTAATCTCTAGATCTACTGAACCGATTTAGATGAAATTTAGTAAGATGGTTTGAGAACCTGGGGAGGATACTTTTTATCCCGGAAATCATCCCTTAAGGGGGTGAAAATGGGGACGAAAGTTTGTATGAGGAATTAAGCTAGGGATGAACCCGAGCGAAGCGAAGGTGAGTCGCTAGTTTATTGTAATTTAATTAACATATGTGGCCTAATATAATGTACACGGGAGCTTACGCACTTCCCTTGGGCATTAACATAAATTAATCATATTTAGATATCTATCTCTAATGGTATTTTTATTTAAAAAACCAAAATTAGTAAGTAAATTAATTCGGTAGAGTTTAATGAACCGCGATTAAAATAGCATTTGCCAATCTCTACCCATACATGCGTCTGAGGAATATGAAATCGGTCAAGTGCGAGTCGAATTCACACACGAAGGGTTCCGTACATGTATTTTTTATTAATATGACTTTTACTCTATGTACGCAATAAATTAACTTCGATGATCGAAATCGAATAAGTTAAAAACATGTATCTTATATTTTTATTTTTAATTAATTTTTATTATTTGTTAGATATTATGCCGGCAATAGAAATACATACTCTGTGAAAATTTCAACTCTCTACCTATTACGGTTCTCGTAATACAAGCCTCTGACTGACGAAAGGACGGACGGACGGATGGACGGACAGCGGAGGCTAGTAATTTGCACCATTCGGGTACGGAACCTTAATATAAACCATTTCCAGTGGGTTTCTCATCAGACAGATAGACAGACAGAGGGACGGACGGACGGACAGACAGACAGACAAAAAGTCTAAAAACTATAAATGCGGCCTCTGTATCGACGATAATAATGACTATTTCAATAAGATTTTCCAAACAATATTTAATGTACAGATTCGACTCAATTAGAATTTTATTATATATATATATATATATATATATATATATATATATATATATATATATATATATATATATATATAGATTTATAGTTCCTTTAGGGAATTCAATTCCAATATTAATTAAATATCCAAATTTAAAAAATAAATCTTGAAATTTGGATAAACATTTCGCTTCGTCATTCAACAATGTGGTAGATAGACTACAAATCGCTAACCCGACCAATGGTAATGAATAATTAATAAATCAAAATATAACATTTAATATTATCGCGTTTTTATGAGACCAAGAATTTCATTAATATTATAAAAGCGTTTTTTCTTTAGTGTTGGTCATTCGGAATACAGATAGCTTATATCCTGGATGAATACAACAACTACTTTTATAGAGGTATCTTCAGATATCATATGAGCGGAACCGCAGTCAAAACATAAACAATACTGATAATCGATAAGCAATGCAGTGGAATCCCAATGGCAACGCGCTCGCGAAAAACCAAGTAGAACGGATTCAAAACCGGGTCTCACAACTCTGATATTAACATGTCTAGACAATCTAACTAGTTAATAACGCGTAAAAAAGATGTCCGCCAACCCGCGCTCCGCACGTCCGGCAAGCCCGAGTCCTACAGTGGGACGTTAAAAAGAGCTAAATGATAAAAATAATAAGTAAATAAAAACTACTAAACAATATCACACAAATACAGCAGATATATTTTACGTGACACCCAAAAAATGAGGTCAATTTTATAAACCATTGTATGACGACATAATTGATGCGTGTGACGCAAAGACGATTAGTGAACTTGATCATGAAAGAGAGGTCACGGTGAGAGTGCGCATACGATTCTTTTAATATAACGCGAAGAGCGTTTCATTGAAGCGCTAGTTGCTTGAGAGGCGGTAATAAGCTTGTGCTAACTCGTAGTCAGAACAGTGCGGTGCGCATGTTTTGTTTGTGTACGGATTGAATTGTATTAAAAGTGAGTATATTTTTTAATAGAATATATTCATCAATAAAAAAAATATAATTCGCATTTTAATTAAATGTATTACATGTAATATAAAGAATTACAAAATAAACATTAATAAAAATTGTATTAACGTTTATAAATTATTTTTCATATAGGTAAATTATAAACTGCTTCGTTAATGAACACAACAAAAACTGTGGTTCAATTCCGAACAAAATACTGTTCTTCTTGTATTTTAAAAGTTAACCATTTATTAAAACATTTCCTACAGACATCTTATTTAAAGAAAAATAATTGAAAAATATTAAAAGTAAATCTAATATAATATAAATACTATTTTTTTTTTAATCTCCGTTTAAAGAGCTTTGTCGCTTAATATGCGACTATGACGCTCTGTTACGTTTACAATGGTATCTTAACTACATTTTATAAATATTTAACAACCAATTGTATTTAGGTACACCCGTACAATTAATTTGTATTACTTGCATTTGTTACAATTTTTGCTAACTTATAAATTAATCTTGCTACATTAGAAGAAGGATTTGATAATTTTTTTAACTACTAATTATTTCAATGTTAAAATCACTGTGCGCCAACTAAATATTAAGTACAATTATATCCGATTTTAAATCTACTAATAGAAACTAGTAGAAACTGCTAGATATTGTAATTTCAACTATTAAGAAATTTTAATATCTAATTTAAGCACATGTTAAAAGTGTAGAAATTTGATATTCCCATTATATCCAAAAAAAATTTATCACGTTGTATGTATGTACTCAGCCCTTTTAACGTCCCACTGCTAGCCACGGGCCTCCCTTCAAACCCTTTCGTATCAGTATCACACAAATTTTTAATAAATCTCAAAAAATTAAAACGGTTAAATCGGTAAAGAGTTCTATTTTGGTAATACCAATTTACCGGAAAAATACTTTTTAAACGTAAAATATAAAAATAAATCTTAATGTCAACCAGCCTTAACAAGCCTTAATGTCAATCTTGCAGTTATTATACATTTTAATAATTATTATTCTTTTCATATAACCTGCATTGAAAGTACGAGTTTCAATGCCCGATGATGTTGAGCCACCCGAAACTAGTCAATTTCAGACGAACGTGCCTGTTGCCGGACAGGGACCGATCGTTTTCTTTCCGAGGGAAGAAACCGATAATTTGATGATTCGATAACCGCTGAATGAAGTTGCAGCCCTGCTTTCGATCCTGTCAGAGTATCTTTTGTTGATTTCAAACCACTATAATTATCATTTTAACCATCAACTAAACTGACAGATATTATATTTCTGCAACTAAAATAAATAAGAAATACAAAGTCAATTAAACAATTTTAAGATGGATACAAAAATTACGAATAAACCAAAAAATCTTATTGCATACAAGCAACAACTGCAAGTTTGGATTTATTACCTGAAAAATCAAAAATAAGGTATTTGAGTGCTTACAACAAATAGTTTGTTATCGCTATTAGTCTGAAATTGTTTAGTTCTGGTTGGATCCACACATTAAAACTCGCACTTTTAACGCGGATTATAAGAAAAATATTGTGTGTGACGCAGATGAAACACGATATCAGACTTCGGATGACGCTAGCCCTCGCTTCGCTCAGGCAGGCAACTTCAACCTCGTGTGAAATCGTCTTGTTACATACCTAGTCACACATTGTACTATTAAATAAAATCGAAATATATAAGTTCTAGTGTTTTTATAATCTGTGAATTATGCTAATATGCTGAAATGAAACGATCATTTCGTTTCTAATCTGTGAATTGTCTATCTAATGATAAATAAATGATTTTCCGTGGTGAACCAAGGACCTATAGACAAGATAAGACTATATAGACAAGACTATATAGATTATTTTAATATAAACCAAATAATAAAAATAAACAATGCCAATAGCGTAACTGTGGGAACGCAGTCAAGAATCTAAATCACGTATCATTCAGTAGTTCATCGTATGAATGCAAAGTGCTTTATCATATTATTGTCGCAGGACGCACCTACAGTCTAAATGTTGCCTAAAATGTACAATATCTCAAGTTGGAAGTAAAATAAAATATTCTTTATTGTACACCATCAACCACATAAAGAACAAAGTATATAAAAATATTAACTATAAAAAGGAACGATTATCGCAAAGGCAACGATCTTTTTTCGAGGAAATCAAAAAGAAAAAATACTAATATTGATTTAAAATGAGGCACAGACAGAACAATAAAACTTAAGATATTTCTTTTATTTTTATCCTCTCATGTAATTCCGCCTCAATCGACCAAACAAAAAGTGCACGCAATTAAGAACCTGGCGTACGTGTAATTTTTCAATAGGAGACATCACGTAGAATAGCGTACCCATTAGGCAAACTTTATCCTGTCACAGACCTCACTAGTAAATTAACAGATTTATGCATGAATATAAAAAAAAACTTTTTAACAAAAAAATAAAAACCGACTTCATACAAAAGCACTAAAAAGTAAAAAATAACTGATTGGTAGTTTTCATTTACTATACATACCTAATCAAATATTTTCGAAGTCGGTGTGCTTTGCTTTGTATGGGCTGGCACCGATTTCGAAAATATTTGATTAGGTATGTATTTAATAGGTAGGCTTTAATTACTTAGCCAAAGCACACCGACTTCGAAAATATTTGATTAGGTATGTATAGTAAATGAAAACTACCAATCAGTTATTTTTTACTTTTTTGTGCTTTTGTTTGAAGTCGGTTTTTATTTTTTTGTTAAAAAGTTTTTATTTTTCCCTTTTTAGTGTAGACAGTAGTAGCAAAGTAAGAATTCTAAAGTGTTAGGCTTGTCGAATCAAACAAAATAAGCCCAAACTCAAAGTATCTACTATTAGTCGTTGAAGAGTTCCACCTATCCACCTTCTGGTCTTACCATCAGATCAGGTCAACAATGCCGAACCACTGTACTATCAACGGAAATAGAAACACTTGCAAAGTTTCAAGTCAATATGACAATTAGAAGTAGGTTAAATTCATCATTAGCTATTTTTCCACCCTTAGGGGTGGTATTTTTTTTGAAATTTAAATGGGACCAATCTAGAAGTATACCCTTTCAAACAAAATAAAAATTGTCCAAATCGGTTAATAAATGACGAAGTTCTGAAGTAACAAACATAAAAAAAAATACAGTCGAATTGAGAACCTCCTCCTTTTTGAAGTCGGTTGAAAAGATATAATACTGGGATTCTGAACATTTGAGATTATAAGTAATATACTAATTTTTTATTTGAGAAATCTAAAAAATATTATAAAAATGTCGGAAAATTAAAAAAAAACGGATATCACAGCAGCGCCCTCTACCGAGTTTAAATATAGCTAATAACAATCCTGGTGAACCCATAAATAAGCACACTGCACAATACAAAAAACATCAAAATCAGTTAAGCCATTTAAGAGGACAAAATTTATGAAAAAATGCACATCGGAATTTTATATATTAAATATGTATTTCTAACATGGGTTACAAGAAGCTTAGACAACTCTCCATGTAATAAATAATTTCTACTTGAAAAAACATTAATCGCAAATACGCAAAGTATACCTAATCAAACAAACACATAAACATTTTAGGTAAAATAGATTTATAAAGACGATAAAATCATATTAACTGAAACCAATGTAAGCTTCGATAAAGTGACATCTTCCGATCTTTTACCACAATAAAAATCTAGAAATCCATATATTTTTATTATTAAATAATGACATTTTATAATTATTTGAATGTAGCTGACAAAACGGGTAATAGTTCTGACTTAATTTCACATTTTCCGGACCACATTTCCAATTTTTACGCTATAAATACTATTACTATAATATCCTATTATAGAAAATAAGCGTATAGCTTTTTGACTATTACGCTTATTTTGTACAAGCGACTCACTCTCGCTTCGCTCGGGTTCATCCCTAGCTTGCTTTCCCATACAAACTTTAATCCCTATTTTCACCCCTTTAAGGGATGATTTCCGGGATAAAAAATCAAACTATCTTCTTACCAAATTTCATCTAAATCGGTTCAGTAGATCCAGAGATTACCCCCTACAACGTCTCAAACTCACAAACTACCTCTTTATAATATTAGTATAGATAAAAATTAGCCAAATCATTCCAGTCGTCCTAAAGTGATGCACTTACCGATAAACGCAATGCAACGCAATATAGATACAATTAAGAAAAAGAAATTTAGTCATAATCTAAAATTTTTGCAATAATTATTTTATTACAACATAAAACATCTCATATATCTTGATAATACATTGTTGTCAATCAGCCAATTTCAAATAAAATTTAATACCAGATTTGTTAAAAATAAATTAAAATCAAATAGGTAAAAGAACTTATTTCTTTTCAATAAAACCGTTCAAGTTAAATAAACTGTTAGCTATTTTTTTTTTAAGTTTTTTTTTTAAACTGTCTAAACTCTATAATCCGCCATGTACTGAGTTCAACTTGTAAAGCCCTTTCATTTGATACCCATATGTGAAAAAATATGTAATGGGCTATTTTGTTGGCGGCCGTAATGTATTTGGATGATTTTTCATAGTGAACTGTAGTCTACTAGTCAAGCCCTATCATTTGATACTCACATTAAGAGGGTTGTGAAAAAATATGTAATCTGCCATGATGTGGCGGCTGCCATCTTGGATTTACAATGATACTGAATATATTCAATTGTATTGTCATTAGAATTAAATGCGTGCACCAAATATCAGATCAATTTGTCAAAAGGAAAGGAGTAAAATTTCAATTACTAAATTTGACCCAAACAACTATTTTGTTGCCCTGTGGCAAGTTAAATAAAACCGTTTAAAAACGCAGTTGCGTGGTTTATTTTTGTGCAAACTATAACATATTTTAAATTAATTATTATTGATATTTTAAAACAGTGCTATTTACGATCTTTCCATGTGATTACATATATTTTCAACCGACTTCAAAAAGGAGGAGGTTCTCAATTCGCCTGTATGTTTTTTTTTTTTTTATGTTTGTTACCTCAGAACTCCGTCATTTATTAACCGATTTGGACAATTTTTGTTTTGTTTGAAAGGGTATACTTCCAGATTGGTCCCATTTAAATTTCAAAAAAAATACTACCCCTAAGGGTGGAAAAACAACTAATGATGAATTTAACCTACTTCTAATTGTCATATTGACTTGAAACTTTGCAAGTATTTCTATTTCCGTTGATAGTACAGTGGTTCGGTGTTGTTGACCTGATCTGATGGCAAGGCCAGAAGGTGGATAGGTGGAACTCTTCAACGGCTAATAGTAGATACTTTGAGTTTGGGCTTATTTTGTTTGATTTGACAAGCCTAACACGTTAGAATCCTTACTTTGCTACTATTGTCTACACTAAAAAGGGAAAAATAAAAACTTTTTAACAAAAAAATAAAAACCGACTTCAAACAAAAGCACTAAAAATTGTAAAATAACTCATTGGTAGTTTTCATTTACTATACATACCTAATCAAATATTTTCGAAGTCGGTGTGCTTTGCTTTGTATGGGCTGGGACCGATTTGAAAAATATTTGATTAGGTATGTATTTAATAGGTAGGCTTTAATTACTTAGCCAAAGCACACCGACTTCGAAAATATTTGATTAGGTATGTATAGTAAATGAAAACTACCAATCAGTTATTTTACAATTTTTAGTGCTTTTGTTTGAAGTCGGTTTTTATTTTTTTGTTAAAAAGTTTTTATTCTATGTCATTTTAATTTTAAGGTCTTAGTTGAAAAGATTCCTTGGCATAGAAATCATTGTTTTAAATTCTCACGAATGACAAGAAAGAATGAACATGTAATAATGTAGTTACTCGAAAGGTAATTAAATGACATAAAAATTACACAGCTCTGTTTATCGCGTTAGGGCTAGTGCGTAAAAACTGCACATGCTAGGAATTTAGAATATGGACGTTAAATTTGAGAGAAATTACTTTGTAAAATATAAAATAGCTTATAACAATAAATTATAATTTTGTTCTTTGGAAGTGTTGAATAATATCAAAATGTAATTTCTCACATCCTTAAGTAATCTATACAAATGCAAAAATACATTATAAGTTATTGTGGTCGGCATTTTTATTGGATACATATAACGGGATATTTGCCATGTTTTTTAAATTATTTTCGACATACGAAGTAATGGAAGAAAACCCTGAATACCCACGCGCAAAAATTTAGTAAAAGACGCGTGACCGGACTTGCAATAAATAGGTAATGATAAAATTTAGACAATGCGACAATATTAATGAATGACTAAAAATACACCTACTTCAAAATCACTTAAAAGTAATTATTCCGTATTTTGTGATGTTTTTTTGTTTATATGGATCCTTTATAGTATATACTATAGGCTTATTAATTAAAAGTACAATTATGAAAATGGTTTCACAGTTATGGGCGAAGATATCGTATGACAAACATAATATATAAATAAATATAAATATATCAGGACATTAACACAGCACCACCTAGTTCCATGGTAAGCTACGAAGCTTGTGTTATGGATACCAGATAGTTGATACATTATACATATATAACTTTATATACATACATATTATAAATATAAACACCTGTGACTGGAGTACAAACATTCGTGCTCATCACACAAATGAATGCCCCCAGCGAGACTCGAACCCGTGACTGCTGGCACAGCATGTAGGGTCAGTACAAACTGAGCCAAACGTGTCGTCAGTATAAAAGACACGAATTTTTCCTCTTTGAGGTCGGATCAAGAATATGATAAATGTCTGAATGATGAAAACCACTGGGCGAACTAGTTAAGTAGTTTTAGGAATTTGCTGAAAAAATTTTGTCTGCTAGGCAGGGTTCGAAACGATAATTATCATTGATAATTATCTTTGATAATTATCATGATAAATATGGGTTGATAATTATCTTTGATAAATATAATTGAAAATATTTAATTTGTAACTCTTCAAATTGTCGATCAGCTAGCTAACTGAACGCTCTCAATCAGCTCAAAAAACTCAATCAGCAAACTGAGTTAATGCAGTTGAGGAGGATGAGAATGATATTTCACTCATTAAGGAGTCTGCCCACTACACCGTCTCATACCATGACCGTGCTATGAACGTATCAGGCACGGGAATTAGCGACACGGACTACTATGCCCACTAGAACGTATAAATTATTTCCTATACCTATACTACGATGGCTATTAGAAACGTGTCCGACAGAAAATTAACAATGACAGCCATTGTTTTAGACGAGGAAGAAAGAGAATAACATCAGTCGATTACGACGTTACTAGGTTCACGCCGTTAAAAAAAATATAATTAAAAAGAAAATACTATCACTTGAAGACAAGCGTGAAGCAACAACACGTTTATAACGGGCTTAGAACGGTCATCATACGCAGTTATAACCCGTGTGATCACCGTTTCTCCGTCCGCACCGGTTCGGCAACGTCGCGTGCCAGGCACGGAGCGTATCGGCACCGGCAAAATATTCATGCCGACAATTATTGTTAACTTTCCATGTACGGCACGCGACGGTGTTGGTTGGTGACGGAAAGGTCTTGGTCGGTGATGGAACGGTTTAATGGGCATAGTCTCATATTTTTCAATACAAAGATTAAATAGTGTCTATATAGTTGGTCAAATTTATTCTATTTTTATTTCATAGTTTGTATATGTCAAAATAATGAAAAAAAAAATAATAATAAAAGAGTAAGTACCTTGATTGTTAAAAGTGTAAAATTTATTCTAACGTAAATTATGATAGACAAGCAGTCAAATATCAATACCTACACAAGGATTGCTAAGTTTATATCTGTTTGATAACTATCCGATAATTATCTGATAATTTTCTTGATAATTATCGCGATAATTATCAAAAGATACATTTATCTTGATAATTTCATACCCTGCTGCTAGGTATACCTACCTAGTAGTTCAGGGTGGGCGCCGATAAACGAGCGAGGATTAGCAATTTAAGTTTGTTTTGACAAGTCCAATACATTAGGTGACGTGATCTGTCGATGAAGCTATCAAATGGATAGATGGATTTTATCATTAATAATTAATTACAGTAAACATAACTCCAGTATTTTTATAATATACCTTTATATACAATTAATGAAATAATAATGATTATTCTTAATTAGAGTGATCTGTACTACATGGTTGTGACATTGAACAACAACAAAAATCCAAAACGATTATTAAGAGTATAAAAGAAAAGTTTAAGGAAATAACATTGCAGTTTTGCAACTCAGAAACTACGTACCGAGTTCCATTTACTCATATTTACGTGATATAAGAAAAAGTACCTTGTTCTTTCTTAGTTTAAACATTTTAAATAATTCAAGAAGTACTAATAAATTATTAACTTACCAAGATCGTTTGTTTAATATGGGTTAATTTCATATCGATTAATAACAATCTGTTGCGATACGGTATCTGCGATTATTATTCGATGGTAAGCATTATTCCGTTATAGGTACCTAATTTGCGCAAAATTGTGAAATGTGCGTAAATAACATTCAAAGTTTATTTCTAAATTACCGTAGCTTTGTGTGGAAAAGGCTAAAATTTGCAGAATTTTAGGATTTTCTACAAAAATTTGCAGATTTTTAAGGATTTTCTAATGTCGAAATGACCCCTGTCGAGGACTAATGTGATATGTAATACCAATTAATGTCGGATAGAAATTACAAATATATGTTATAGAAAATTATAGCTTTATTAAATAAAACTATCTTTTCGGATTATTTCGCGGATTTATTTTGATTTTTGGTTCCCGACGTTTCGAATGCTTTACAGCATCCATGGTCACGGGAGAGACTGAAGTGTTACATGTCTTGAAGGTATAGTTGTTACAGACAGCCTACCCACAATTAACAAAATGAAAGTTGCACCAATTACATTACAATATTTTTTAACTTTGAACATTTTTATAATTTTATAATTTTAATTATAATTGAATATGGAAAATTATTTATTTAATTTTTGCTATTATTTTTATAATTATTACAATTTTAAAAGTATTAATTAGTAATCTATATTTAGTGTTGCCATTATTATATTTATAACCATAAAGAAAAATATAAAATATATTATTAATTATTTAAGCCATATAATTGTTCTATGTGTAATTTAAAAAAGTTAAAATTAATTAAGGATAATAATTTTAATTTAGTTTGCTATTATTTAAAAACAAATTACTAAGCAGCACTATTAATATATACTTTTACAAATGAAAAACACCTCAGTCTCTCCCGTGACCATGGATGCTGTAAAGCATTCGAAACGTCGGGAACCAAAAATCAAAATAAATCCGCGAAATAATCCGAAAAGATAGTTTTATTTAATAATGTCAAACATTCGCGTAAATCTAAGAAAATATTAAATTATAGCTTATTTTGCAAATGTATTATAATTATGTAAATTGTAAATAAAAACGCAAAAGTAAAAAAAATATATAAATATTAATAAGATTAGACTGAATTTGAATATTATGTTAAAATAAATTATTCCAAATCACACAAACATTAAGTTAAACTATATTTTTACGTTAGAAAAATTAATTGTTATTCATAAATTTACACAGTGAAGCTTCTAATTTTAAGATAAAGCAACTCAGCGCCGAGCTTTTTTCCGATTTCAATGAAGATAACGTACATACGAGGGTGCGTTTTTAAGTTCGCGGAATGAGAGGGTTGGAGGGGGGTGATTAGGCTCATTACGATCGTAACGTGTTTAGTGACTCATAATTAGTATAAATACGAGATTTCATTGTTATTAGACTATTAGTTTTTGAGCTATTGCCAACCAAGCAACATAATCAGGAATGAAAAGTGAAATATGGAAAAAAAATCGAATATCGTGCCGTTATAAAGTTCCTTACCAAGCAAGGAAAATCAGTTGCGACCATAATGGATGAGATGTCATCGGTTTACGGTGACTCTTGTCCAGGAAAAACCATGGTGTACAAGTGGCACAGTTTGTTTAAAAAAGGAAGGGAATCCTTGAAGACGACCGAGGCCGGGCAGGAGCATCGAGGTGACCACGCCAGAACTTATTCAAAAAGTCGAAAAATTTGTACTCGACGATGCTCGACTAAAGAAGAAACAACTCGCAGAAATGGTTGGAGTATCCGATACAACCATTTTTTAAAATCCTGAACAATCATCTTGGCATGACTAAGGTCAGCGCAAGACGGTATCGAAAATGCTCACGCCGCCGCAAAAACAACAACGCGTAGAGTTTTTCACGTGCATTTTTGGACCTCTGCAATGTAAACAAGGTTGGTGTATTGAGTCGAATTGTTACTGGAGACGAAACTTGGGTTCATCATTATGAACCTGAGTCGAACCAAGACTCTATGCAGTGGCATAAAAGGGCACAGCACCCCCCAAGAAGTTTAAGGTGTCACAGTCAGCTGGGAAACTCATGGCAAACGGTCTTTGGGGACTCAGAAGGAATATTATTGATCGATTATAAAGATAAAGGTATTTCTATAACCGGAGAATACTACGCTTCAAATTAGAGCGACTAAAAGAAGCCCATTAAACAGAAAAGACGGAGAAAATTGACGAAAGGTGTGCTGCTTTTGCACGACAATGCGCCCGTCCACAAGAGCCGCGTTGCGTTGGCTGCCCTGCTTAAAGTGGGCTTCGATATTTTGAACCACCCACCCTACAGCCCAGACCTGGCCCCGAGTGATTATTACCTCTTTCCAAAAATGAAAAAAGAGCTGCGGGGTAAAAAATTTACCACCGATGATGAAGTTAAGGAGGCAGTTTCAGCGTATTTTGAGGACAAAGACAAAACATTTTTTTATGAGGGTATAAATAAATTAATTGAAAGATCTGAAAAATGTGTCCGTCTTGCAGGTGAATATATTGAAAAGGAAAAATAATTTGGTTTTTGTATTTCAACCCCTTACCCTTCATTCCGCGAACATAAAAACGCTCCCTCGTATGTATATTTTTCGGAATAAAAATAGCTAATGGCACTCGGCGGTAATGTAGATTCCTATTAGTGAAAGAATATTCACAATCGGATCAATAGTTATAGAGATTACCTCCTACAAACTTTATGTCGTTGTAATATAACACTTTCTTAGATTTACGCGAATATTTGACATCATGTTAGTTACACCATTTATATCTCAAGACTGTATAAACTCTTCTTATTTATACCCCGAATTAGATTGATTTTGATTCGGATTTTTTATTAAGTAAGCCAGACGTATATCAATATATTTATCAATCACGCATTTTATTAAGCCAATTAAATGATTGACGTTTTTATAATCAAACTGATGCTGCAGTAAATCGGAAAATAATTCTTCGCTAGTTAAAATTACATTGGACGGCATCTTGATACCCTCCCTTCAGTAGTTGGGAAAAAAAAACAACAGACCGACAACATTAGACTGCTGTACGAATATCAAGTCTTAATAATTATGTTTTTCTATAAACGTAATTTTTATGTTTACATTGTGTCTCATCACTAGTTTACACGTGCTAATGACAGAGCGAGATAATGTTATGTGAATTTATCTACGAAAGAAAGGGATGTGAAAAAACTAAAAAGACATCAACGCGAGCTCTTTTTATATTTTATTTCTGGGTAATTATTATATTTTGTAAATGTAATACCCTCTTGGGTTAGACTAGACGTTGTTCTACACTTTCCACACCATTTCACTGAACAATAGGGCATTATAACTAGTAACTCGGACAATGTTATCGCTGTGACTGTCGGCGGCGGACTAAGGAGCGTAAAGGGACAGGGCCGGCTGTTATGCAGTGTCACTGCTAAACCGTGGCTAAAACATATCACCAGTAATGCGTCGTCTTTAGGTTATATTGTCTGTGGTTACAACACTTATAACTCGAGAATTTCTGGACCGATTTTTATGATCTATGTTTTATTGGATTTGTCTTCACCCCGAATAGCAGAATAACTAATAAAACATCGGAAAAATGCACGAAAAAAGAAAATGAAAAAATCTATTCCATACGAAGCTTCAAAACCTACCTAAGCAAAGCGAGGGTGAGTCGCTAGTTTTAAATAAAACTATCTTTTCGGATTATTTCACGGATTTATTTTATATATCGTAGATGAAACAGAACTTTATTCGTCCATTCTATTTGCCATAACTAAAATACTAAGGTAAAATACATCATAGGCAGGAAATAGGCAGCGTTTATTTAAAAAAATAACATGCACTTCCTATTTAAACTCGTTGAGAAATAAAAAAGTGTCAACCTGTTTTCCTATTACATATTTATTCTATTCCTCACCAATGGAACCTATCGATCATTGTAGATTGCATAACAATTGTTCTATATGATATCATTTGTATTAAAATTAATATTGATGTAAGAATCTAAAATGTGAAACAGAAATAATAATAAATACATTTCAAACAAAAGATTAAATTAAGGGTCGATTTATCATTATAAGGTGTATATCTTACCTAAACTAAACATGCGTTTTCAGTGTAATAACTTAATTATAGGTTGATTCCCCATACAAACTTTCATCCCCATTTTTACCCCCTTAAGGGATTATTTCCAGGATAAAAAGTATCCTATATCCTTCCGTGGGTCTCATCAAACTATCTTCTTACCAAATTTCATCTAAATCGGTTCAGTAGGTCCACAGATTACCCCATACAACCTCACAAACTTTACCTATTTTTTATAATATATTAGTTTAGAAGACTAGCGACTAAGCCTCGCTTCGCTCGGGTTCGTCCCTAGGTACGTTTTAACGTTCAAACTACAAAAAAAAACACTACCTACTAATACTTTGATAGCTGTAATGATTTTTAAATGTAAGGTCCCGTACCGCCGAATATTGTGTTTTTTTACTAACACACACTAAAATAAAAATTTTACGATTTTGCAATACCTACATACTTTATTATTTGCAAGAATAAGTTCGTGTTTCACATTATTTCTTAAAGATATTGTAGAAAACAAATTTAATTTTAGCGATCGTAACCTAAAAATATCCACCATCTTAATACATATTTAACGCTTAGATTATTTATACATTACATATAAAATTACATATAAATAATCTAAGATTTAACGTATACATATATTGGAAATAAATCATTGTTTAAAGTAGCAAGCTCCACTACCGCTATTTTTAGCACATTTTTTTACTTTATCTACCAAAGGTAGTAAGACAGTACGCTAATGCAACTCGCATATAACGACTTCAGAATCATGTAACTTACTCACACTTTTTAACTAACATGCTAACAGGCCAACATCTACATTATTTTTAAACACCCAATGTTATTTACACCTGACTCTTAGTCTCCCTCCCTCCCCTCTTTTTTTAAGTTAAATCTATACTTATAATGAAATTCTGAGTCGAATCTATACATTAAATATTTTTTGGAAAATTTTATTGAAATAGACATAATTATCGATAAAGAGGCCGAATCTATAGGTTATAGATTTTATGTCACCGCATCACGAAAAAACCACTGGAATGATTTTGATAAAATTTGGTATGATAGTTAAGTAAGATTAAGTAAGGACGAACCCTAGCGAGGGTGAGTCGCTAGTACGAAATAATATTAGGTCCTTACATAATCTGGCCATAAATACTGTTACAATTAAAAATAAACAAAATATTACATTTGAATTTGGTATCTGTCATTTATATATGATTGTTGAATGTGTTTTCTCATTTTCGCGCCAATACATTGAAAATATTTTGTGATATTAAAATGGAGTGGGGTGATAAAGAGAACCGAATCGCTGTGATTGCATTACACAAAGTAGGTATGGAGCCAAATACAATTTTTAAGCTCGATCCACGCAATCTTGGTTAGAAAAACACGTTCCGGACTTCATCAGAGCTGAAGACTGGCCGTCATCTAGTCCCGAAATTAATTCGATGGATTATGATTTATGGTCAGTTTTAGAGAGCATGGCTTGCTCTAAATGTCATGACAATTTGGATTCCCTAAAACAATCCATACGATTGGCAGTGAAGAATTTTCCCATAGCAGTGAAGAATTTTCCCAATAGTACGTGCTTCTATTGATAACTGGCCTCAACGTTTAAAGGACTGTATTGCAGCCAATGGAGACCACTTCGAATAAGCTTTATATATTTTTAATGGTTTTATATTAATTTTTTAAACTAATACACTGTAATAGTAATAAATGTTACGTACAATAGAAAAAATGTTTTTTTTTAAACAATATTTAGGGCATAACGGCGTTTTGTCGAACTGGCCATTTTGATCTCAAATATCTGGCGTTTGGTTAGGAATTCCAAATTCAAATTTATTACGAATATGGTCTGCACGATAATTGGAAATGCTCATCATCGTGGTTGAATTCAGGAGAACTAAAATTTTTGTCTCAAGCGAAAGTAGCCTCAAAAAAAGGTACTGGTGTCTGGTGGACCAGAGCTGGTGTCATCCAGTATAGAATCTTAAGATCCGGCCAGACGATTACGGCAGACTTGTATTGTCAACAATTGAAAACCATGATGGAAAAGCTGATCAATTGCTCTAGCCCACTGCTCCTTCAGGACAACGTTTGACCACTGCACAACAGCCGGTCACTAAATTAGAGGAGCTGCAATTATAATGTCTCCGACATCCACCATACTCCCCGGACATTGATCTAATAGATTACCACTATTCTGGAATTTGGAAGATTTCTTGTAAGGAAAAACATTCAATTCCGATGAGGCAGTCAAAACCGCCTTCAGAGATTTTATTGATTCTCGCTCCCACAATTTTTTTAGGAAAGGAATCAATGAACTACCTATAAATGGAAAAAGTGCCTATATAAAAATGTTACATACTTTGGTTGATTCAATATGTGTATAAATTCATAATTATTTTTTTCGTTTTGCTATTTCCGTATAAAACACACATTTTATATGTAAGGTCCTAATAATAATATTAATTGGATCTTGACCTAGATATTTAATGAACTTTTCATTTAAGTGAGTAATTACCATTAGTGTTCTAAACTTAAAACGTGAATTTTGAAAATTCATTGAATTGGAATTATATCAGTGCTACTCGTGTCCGCGGCTTTACTCGCGTTTAAACTACCAAATAAAAACTCTTCAGCTTTATATAGTACCCAATATTTTGATGGCCGACATGATTTTCAAATTAACACGTTTATAAATTTTTGCTCTGATCCTTAATCCATACTAATATTATGAATGTGATAGTTTTTGTTTCTTTGTTTGTCCTTCTTTCACGTCGTAACAGAGTAACGGATTGGTGTATTTTTTTGTGATGAGATAGTTAGTGAAAGAAGAGCGACATAGGCTACTTTTTACCGCGGGGGATTTATACGATATAAAAACACTAATAGAGATCTATTAGTTCCCACGGGAATCGTTCATTTTTCTAGGATGAAAAGTAACCTGTTGTTTGACCGGCAATATAAGGTATCAAAATGTTAAATTTTACTAAATTAGGTGCATAAGTTGTTGTGTACTAAGCTGCATAAGTTACTATAGTTTTTAGACTGTCCCACGGGAACCCTTTAATTTTCCGGCATGAAAAGTAGCCGATTTGTTATTGTCATGTATGAACTATATTATTGTAAAGTTTTATTAAAATCTAATTAGTAGTTTTTGTGTACTAAGGTGTATAAGTTATTATAGTTTTTTAACTATCCCACGGGAACTATTCAATTTTCCGGGATAAAAAGTATCTAAGATGTTGCCCGGGGATATAAGGTACTACCATGCAAAATTTCATTTAAATCGGTCCAATAGATTCGGAGATTAGCCCGTACAAACAGACAAACAGACAGAGAAACAAAAAAATTTAAAAAATCTGGATTTGTTCTATTTGTCTTCTTACGTCCCCCTGACTCGGTTTTTAGCATTTTTTTGCTATGTACAGGCATTCGACCTCTACTGTTTTATTATAGTATAGATAAAAACTGACTTCCAGGCACTAAAATATAAAAAATAACTAACCGGGGGTTTTCATTTAGAATAGATACCTAATTAGATATTTTCGAAGTCGGTGCCAGTCGATGCGAAGCAAATCTAATATATTCCGAAACGTAAAATACATACGAGTATTTATTTACCTATTAGATATTCATATCTTAAAATATTGTCGGCTGGCACCGACTTCGACAATGTAAGCAACATTGCAGGAATATGTCCTCCAAATTTCACGTTTCTACGACAGTGGTTTAGGCTGTGCGTTGATCGATCAGTCAGTCAACCAGGACAAATCATTTTGTGTTTACATAGATTTCCTCTACTAGTTATTATACTCTATATAATATGTAGGTATTAGGTATTATTAAAAAATGTATTTACTGACCAGATGGAACAAAAAATGGCTTCCGTAAGTAAAAATAATTAACGACACTTAAGACTGACAGTTTAATGCAACCAAGTACGTAATTGAGTAAAGTATTCGCGTATTATGAAAAATAAATGTTTAATAATTATATCGAAATATCTATAGTGTCTGTAATTCTTAAATTTAAGTTCTTACGGTTAAAAAATCCGTATTTCAGCCAAAACCGTTGAGCTATTGCAGTGAACAAATAAGTAATGACGGTGGGTCCACACGATACAGACTTTCATAAACTTAACAAACAAAGCAATTCAGACAAAACATGTGGTGTGTCAGTAAAGTCGAAGTTTTGCTCATAAAATCTGTACGTACAAAAGTTTATATTTTGTGAATTACACATTATTTCGCATTTATAAATTATATAAATTTAATTATAATTAATGCTAGTGACTATTTATACAAGTTGCTCATGGGGCATTTCACGTGAAGTGGACAGGAAAAAAAAAGTGAGGTTCTGAAAATCGATCATATTCGGCCCATTTATACTTCTAATATGTATGAATGTGAACACAAATTTTTTTTTTTTTGTATAATGTATATTTTCACAAGTTATCGGTTTCTGAAGAATTGTCGTAATTGTAATATCAATTTTTATGAAAGTAGTTTTTTCGAATTTCACAAAATTACAATTAAATATTTAATATAGCAATACAGTTTGAAAAAATACTGTTCTTTTTTACAATAAAATGAAATTAAGAAAAAAAATTTTTTTTCATGTCCAAAACCGGAAGTAAACTTTTCAAACCTGAATTTAAGTCACTTCGACCAATTTTTTTTTTCTTCTTTTTTTAAAAAAATATAGCTTAAAGTATATTAAAAATACACAAGAAAATTCAAAATGGGATCTCTATTTGTTTAGGAGTTAGATTAATTAATGTACATACGCGTCGCAATGGGCGTGATATCTGGCCCTTGCATAGGTCGAGTAGTTTGCACGATATTTCATTAAAACTCGCAACTTTATTAATTTTTTATCTTGTTTCAACGTATTTAAGCTCTTACAAGGATGTGAAATAAGTATTATTAATATAATACACTAGTTTTTCGCCCGCCCGGTATGTCCAATCTTTATAAATTACAGCCTATATGTTTTTATTCTGATGTCTTAGTTACATTACTGCATAGTTTCATAAAAATGCATTCAGTAGTTTTTGCGTGAAAGACTAACAAACATACATACATACATTCTTACTAATTTTCGCGTTTTATAATATTAGTAGGATATATATATATATATATATATATATATATATATATATATATATATATATATATATATATATATATATATATATTAATAATACTTAACTCAAATATAAATTATTAAAATATTATAAAGACAAAAACATTTTTAGGAACTAGTAGAAAAGTGATGATTCAGATCAGAATCCGAACGTCAAAGTAGGCTTAACAAAGTTTTTTTACACTAAGACCCAAACAATGTATCCTCGCAGGCGACTCTGGAACTCATATGGTATGTGTTTGTATTTATCATCAAAACGTAAAGTTGATGTTGAATGGAGGAGACATTGCCAATCTTACAGCTGGAACTGCCATACAACTTTCATCATATAAGGATTGCAACACTGTCGTGTCATTTAATGACTACAAAGACACCGCCAAACGAACGCTGTAATTCTTGTCCGGGCTCAAGTGCAATTCGAGAACATTTAAAAATCATATTTGATAACAATCAAGTGACAGACGTGCTAAAGACGATATAGAACGCCAGAGAATTGTTTTTGCAACCCCCGGTTTGCGTCTACAGTCACCATTCCGGGGACCAAAAAGTTTCACAGCTTTATTCCAACAACCAGTGGCCTTCTTGTGAAAAGGACCAGTTCTAGCATAGATTCCCATTGTAAAGTTCTAAAAGTTACAAAATAAACTAGTTCTAACGTTGTTAAAATGTTGTTTTATTATGTTATAATGATTATATGACAGCAATTATACAAGACATGTTGTTTCGCGCACACCAACCGATCTAAGCTAGCGCCAGATATCACGCCCATTGCGACGCGTATGTACATTAATTAATCTAACTCCTAAACAAATAGAGATCCCATTTTGAATTTTCTTGTGTATTTTTAATATACTTTAGGCTATATTTTTTTTAAAAAAAGAAGAAAAAAAAATTGGTCGAAGTGACTTAAATTCAGGTTTGAAAAGTTTACTTCCGGTTTTGGACATGAAAAAAAAATTTTTTTCTTAATTTCATTTTATTGTAAAAAAGAACAGTATTTTTTCAAACTGTATTGCTATATTAAATATTTAATTGTAATTTTGTGAAATTCGAAAAACTACTTTCATAAAATTGATATTACAATTACGACAATTCTTCAGAAACCGATAACTTGTGAAATATACATTATACAAAAAAAAAAATTGTGTTCACATTCATACATATTAGAAGTATAAATGGGCCGAATATGATCGATTTTCAGAACCTCACTTTTTTTTTCCTGTCCACTTCACGTGAAATGCCCCTCATGTAAAGCCATTATAAATCCTGAAATTACGTATATAACTTTAATTGATACGATTAATGTAAATGAGAAAAATAATAGATTAATTACCTTATAATGTGTTATTGTAAACAACCAAACAAGAAGACAATAAATAAATGTCGTTGACTTGGCCTTTTAACTTGCCCTGTTTAAGTACATACTCGTATACGAGTATGTGGGACAAATCTTGTAACTGAATTTTAGACCTGTTATCCTTAATCAATTGAGCTGGAATTTGGCATACGTTTAATTTGGATGACAATGCATGGTTAGCTAAGTGACGTCTGATTTACCTGTGTAGATAAGGAAAAATACAATATGTAAATTGATCTTTAAATAAGTAATTCTAGGAAAAAAGTGCATACTTACCTAAATTTTTTTTTATAAAATAAGTAATCTCGCGGCAAGCCTATATCTATTCTAATATACTAATCTGTACTAATATTATAAAGAGGTAAAGTTTGTGAGTTTGTGACGTTGTGAGTTTATGAGTTTGTGACGTTGCAGGGGATAATCTCTGGATCTACTGAACCGATAGATGAAGGTACGAAGATAGTTTGAGACCCTAGGAAGAACATAGGATACTTTTTATCCCTTAAGGGGATGAAAATGAGGATGAGAGTTTGTATGGGGAAGCAATCTAAATTTATGTAAATTGTGTGATGTAATAAATTGATGGGTTTGATTTATTTAAAGTTTATTAATTATTTCCTTCTGTTTAGAACATTTAAATAATAGCTTGTTTAAGCTTAAAAGTTTTTTTACTATTAATTTATTTATTGCCTTGTATTACAATTTTATGAGGCGGTATATTTATGTAGGCAACTGTAACTGTAAAACAGGATCATTTCTTTCTATAATTATTGATATCAAGTATTGAAACGACATCTTTTCTACTTATCTATCGAACAAAAAATTATAACTCAAAAAAGTAATATAATACTCAATTAATTAATGATCAATTTAGTCTAAGATCCCGATCTATGTGGTGTACCTCTCACTCTTTTTCCAGGCGAAACATATTTTTTAAACAATAAAACATATTAACAAACACGACCCAGTGGGGTTGTCACCAAAAATTTGCTCCATCCTCTCTCACGGGATCTCCTACTAATGAGGGCTATCGTTTCTGGTGACACCAGTTGGCGCCACTGGCGAGTAAGATCCTATCGCTGTAGTTAAAAAGTATTTGTTAGTGCGGCAGAGCCATAAATTTAATATAATAATAATAATTGTTAACGCGACACCAATTTATATAAATAAATATAATAACCAAATAGATAAAATGTTTACTTTTTTTTAGCTCTTCTTTTAAAGCAATAATATTTGTTGAGCCTTACCGTGTCTACCACAATTAATCAGGAATGGTACAATCTTTAAAATAATCAAGAATAATTGTTGAAATTCCATGATGAAAAGCCCACAAACAGTAAACATTAAAGTGTCATTTGACATTTCTAGAGAGCTGACCCTACACTAGCGCCGCTCGCGGCGAATTCAAGCCCGGTAGCCCTCATTACAATGTCATGTCACATAAATATATTATTATTGTTTAGTTTTAGTGTTTTCTAGTGTTATTTTATCTTTATATAACTCACAAAAGATTTTTAAGCTATTGCATAGCTTCCTTCGCGGGCCTTGAGCGTGGGGACCGAATCCAGAAATTCCGTAACGAAAAAAACCTAACACCCCCCCACTCCGACCGGCACAGCGGTGATACTTCCGTCTATCGATAAATACCAGAACTTTTAATGACTTTTTGAAATATCACGCTTGTCTCTTTAGTTCAGCAACCCGCCTTTAGGTGGCATTGGTTGTTTTGGAAAACTACCGTAATCAGCTGTTTGTGAGAAAGTATATAGGTGTATAGGTATTTATCATCTATGTACAACAGTGAATATCAGTACTCGTATAATTTGTGTACAAAGTGTTTTAAATATGAATAAACAAAGTGCATTTATTAATGAAGAAAGTCAAGGAAAAAAATACTGCATTAATAAAATAAATAAATAATTATAATTGCATAAGTTGATAAAAAAATTCTATGCAATAGCTTTACCGCGGCAGTCTCCGAGTGCCACAGGTTTTTATTTTATCATTTCTAATTTAATTTGCCAAAAAACCAATACTAAACTTCATAGATTGATTTCATATTTTTCTAAAATACAGTAATAATAAAAATATCTTTTATAGAAATAGGAGATGTTCTAGAAAAAGGAATTTGAGACACGATTTCGTCATTCACTTTTCAAACTCTATTTCCTATGTAAAAATAAATGCAAGGAAAAACATTCTATTTTTAATTCTTTACATAAAGATGTTTCTAGCAGAAATAAAAACTTTTTAACAAAAAAATAAAAACCGACTTCAAACAAAAGCACTTAAAAGTAAAAAATAACTGATTGGTAGTTTTCATTTACTATACATACCTAATCAAATATTTTCGAAGTCGGTGTGCTTTGGCTAAGTAATTAAAGCCTACCTATTAAATACATACCTAATCAAATATTTTTGAAATCGGTCCCAGCCCATACAAAGCAAAGCACACCGACTTGGAAAATATTTGATTAGGTATGTATAGTAAATGAAAACTACCAAACAGTTATTTTTTACTTTTAAGTGCTTTTGTTTGAAGTCGGTGTTTATTTTTTTGTTAAAAAGTTTTTATTTTTCCTTTTTTAGTGTAGACAGTAGTAGCAAAGTAAGGATTCTAACGTGTTAGGCTTGTCAAATCAAACAAAATAAGCCCAAACTCAAAGTATCTACTATTAGCCGTTGAAGAGTTCCACCTATCCACCTTCTGGCCTTACCATCAGATCAGGTCAACAATACCGAGCCCCTGTACTATTAACGGAAATAGAAACACTTGCAAAGTTTCAAGTCAATATGACAATTAGAAGTAGGTTAAATTCATCATTAGTTGTTTTTCCACCCTTAGGGGTGGTATTTTTTTTGAAATTTAAATGGGACCAATCTGGAAGTATACCCTTTCAAACAAAATAAAAATGGTCCAAATCGGTTAATAAATGACGGAGTTCTGAGGTAACAAACATAAAAAAAAAAACATACAGTCGAATTGAGAACCTCCTCCTTTTTGAAGTCGGTTGAAAAAAACTGATTTTTCTGGGTAATAACAGCACAATTAATTACATTTCAATTTTTATTATATTATTATTGAAATGTCTTTGAAAATAATTTATTACAATCTTTACGCAGTAAATGTAATATTGAATGCTATAAGATGATATTGTTATATAGTTACAATATAAAAAACATTAAACATAAACATTTAATTGCCAAGCTCTAGTCAATGAATTAATTATGTATTATAGGTAGGATATTTTGATTTATAAATAAAGATAATATGTTAGAGAGTTGTCACGTAAAATAATATAATACACCAGTTATAAAATACTGTTCATAATAATATGTCGAAAATGTTCATGTTCGCAATCTAAATTTCATAATACATTACTTAATATTAAAAAAAGTAACTTATCAGTTTGATAAGGATAGATTAAGGGTACAATAATGCAATGCGAGGCAATATATGTATTGAGTATTCTTGAAATCGGCTATCAGAGATGTTACTTTTAGTCAACGCACGTAAGTACATTTTTTAATTAAGTACGTCCCTATATTTAATGTTATTTTTAATGTACACCATGGCTCGGAACTAGTTTAAAAAAGAAACTATTACATACTATACAACTATAACAATAACACTACTAGGTATATTTCAATAATGTAATAATATTTCATCGCTTGTTCATTAATCGGTTAATAAAAAGGAACGGTTTAGTAAACCGAAATAATAATAGTTAATTGTTATTTTTAGAGAAACGTTAGACTTAGGGTTTTGATACCAAAATAAACCGGTTGGTTAAACGACGTAACCCAGACCTTAAATCGAAAAGCTTTACTGTTTGAAGTCAACGACCAAAACCAGTTAACAAATTCAAAAGTTTCCGAGCCCTGATGTATAGGTACACATTACACGTGCTAGTAATAAAGCACGTAAATACGCCCCTACTATGAAAAAATCTATGAAAAAAAAGGTTAAATGTGAGTTAGACTCTCATGGACCAAGGGCTTCGTGCCATAATTTATGTACACGTTTATGTACGCACTAGCATTGCCCGCGGCTCCGCCCGTGTTCAGATGACCAAAAATCAAATTCTTATGTTTTACATATTAGTATACTCTTATATTGCAGTTTTTGTATTTTTCCTCAGAAATGAGACATTTTTCCGCAGTAAAAAGTATCCTATACGTTGACCCGGATAACCAGCTATCACCTTAGCAAATTTCATCAAAATCCCTCCAGTGGTTTTTCTGTGATGCGGTAACAGACAGACAGACAGACAAAAATTCTAAAAACTATAGATTCGGCTTCTGTATTGATACTAATGTTTATTTCAATAAGATTTACCAAAAAATATTGAATGTACAGATTCGGCTTAGTTACAATTTTATTATATGTATAGATTTATTACCATTATATAGGTAATACAAAATGACACTTTATGTTGATTAGATTACCACTAGAACATTTCGTCTCACACTTGACCAGGTTTTATTATAAATCATTGTATGTTAATATTTATATCGTAATTAGAAACTTACACTCGTTTAGCTCGTGTGCGGCCCTAGGATCCAAATAGTAGCCTATTTGTTAGTCCAGGTCTATCTATGTAACTGCTATATCTCATCCAAATCCGTCCAGTAAAGTAACAGTGAAATAACAGTAACAGTAACGCTGAAATACAGCGTTAAAGACTAACAAACATACACACGATACACGTTCACATACTATTTAGTCCGATTAGTCTAAGAACGATAATATTAACGTAACGAATATAATATTATAATGATAACAACATCAAAAATAACCTTTAAAACAAGATTCCGATATGATTAAGAAAAAGCTCTTTGACTTATTGCTTTAAATTATTCATATTTATGCCAACCAATTATTATTTACATTTTTATTATTTTAACTGCGTCAGTGGTCTAGTGGCTACAGATCGGCAGGTCCTGGGTGCGAGTCCCGGGTTTGGCCAAGTTTAGTCTTTCTGTCTTGTCTGTCTGTGAAGTCTTTCTGTTAATAAAGTCTCAGTAACAGCCCAAAGTTGGGAAGTTGGAGATGTTTCACCCCCGTGCCTCAGAGCACGTAAAGCCGTCTGTCCTATGCCTAATTTCTCACTGTTCGTGTCGTACGTTCGGAATTTAAGGGTTAAAGGAATAGAGATTGGAACTGGATCTGCGCATACACTTGTGAACTATATCTCCTGCGCAGTTGCCTAGTCTCAGAGATAGGCCGCCGTGAGCGAAATCGGTCAGGCGGACATAATTATATTAGTTACGAAATCTGGCATTGACTTTAGTAGCTTCTACTCGTATATCTGCAAAAATCTATTTATAGTTATCTTACATTTTAAAATAATCATTTTAGATACCTATCATTGCTTCTTAAATAATATATCTTTATAGTCAATATCGTTATACGAGTGTCGCAAAAAAAAAACAAATAATTTTTTAAATTAATTGAACATTAACTCGAGAGATTTTCCGATCCATAAACATAAAAATAAACAGGAAATAAATCAAATAAAAAGTTTTGTCTTGTGGTCTTACCTACTTATTATTATTATATTAATAGAAATAAATTATGAATAACCTAAATTAGAGGATATTTTGTTCATTAATCGCACACCTAGATAAAAGTACTACAACCGAAAATATCTTTTTTTTCAGGAATAGACTAAAACGTTTTACTCTTTTTCTATTTGATATATTAAAAATAACTTAATATGTGTTCTTGTATATATTTGTACGAAGATATTTATTAGATCAATGGCTTGTCATCAAGTAGCAGTATCACTTATAAATAATTCAATATGAAACACTTGAAAATATTTATTTGGAACACCAACTAACCAACTATATATTAAACACCAACAATTCCAAAAATTGCTTTATTTTATTGTGTTAAAACAATAATCACGACAAAATCATATGGAGGTTATGTAGTTTGTAACGCAGATTCCTATAATAGTACTCGAGTACTCGAATTTGGATTACTTGGAGTTGTGCTACTCTTTATCTAGGCTGTAGTGAATGCGCAAGCGATCCTGCAACGCCCCATTGCACTGCGGCGACGGGTTCCGCTGTGGGTTTTAGTGAGTAGGAGTCTCACAGTACCTTGTCCGTTATGACGGCGGGCAGGGTCCCCATGATGGGTTTCCCCAGCGTCAACAAAAAAAAAACTCTATCTAGGTGTGCGAATTTTGAAGATACGTATTATAATACGCTTAAATTAATTAAAAATGATTAAATAACAGTAACTGATTTAAGACCTAATATATATATTTTATTAACAATTATTTACAAGAATTACAACAATACAGATAAATATAAAATAGGAATATAAAATTATTTTTATAGCAGATATTTAAACTGATTTGATAAATCTTCAGTTCACCACAATTAATTAGTTTTCCTTATATTGTGATCCTTAGTCACTAACAATCCTCACCGCGTAACACTGTAAAATTGTAACAATTTGATCATTTGCGTTAATTCATACTTGTTTATAACTTTTATGAAAGAAATAACCCATAGCTCTAACAATTTTGAAAACAAAACATTCTATTAGCAATAATATCATATCTCAGTATGTCTTTATAAAACGATCAATTTATTTACGGTAACCAACAATTACGAACACGAGCCTCCTTGGAAAATAGTATTGAGATGCATAAGTGCACAATTATCTATGTATTTATCGTCGAATAGCCATTTAAATAATAGCCTACAGTTTAATTGAAAACATCCGGATATTTTACAATTACAAATTAATAAAGAATATGTATAACCCAATTTCATTTCGATTAAAAACGATATTTAGCTACACGAGGAAATAATTTATTTAGGTATACCTATAACCTATAAGTTTTAAAATTTAAATTTAAGACGTAAATTAAAGCGATTCTACTGTAAAGTAAATTGTGATAACTATAAGTTTTGGGTTAATTTTTAGTTTTAGAAGTGCCTTGAATAATACTTTCTTAAATATACGCGAATATTTGACATTTTACCATGATTAGTGTAAAGCATTCGAAACGTCGGGAACCAAAAATCAAAATAAATTCGCGAAATAATCCGAAAAGATTAAAATACCTTGAATAAATTAATTAGTAATCAAATTAATAATAATTAATTATTTAATAAAGCGTAAATAATATCAAAGGAAAATTTTCGGAAAATTTCATTTTAAAGATATTATTTTAAAAAAACAAGTCAAGAAAGTTACATAATTTTAGACTTAGCATGTTAGGCTGTATGTTGTATGTCAATCAGAAAAGTTAAGAAGATTAGTATTATCATTTAATTGTATTAACATGTTTTTTTGTATTTAGATTGATAGAGATTATAGTTGGTTTCGCATAACAAATGCTCCTTTTAAGGTTGCCTAATCAAATATTTTGCCTTGGCCTAAATAAACTGTTGCTAAAAATGAGCAGTATTAAATAATAATAGATTTACCTATATAGGTACAATTTGTGACCATGACCATGAATCTTAGGAAACTGCGGTTTGGACTATGTTACATTGGCATCCTTTAATAGTAAGAGTACGTTTAATGATCAGAATGTTAATACATGAAGGGCAGTACGCTGGTAGAAACGATATGATATCATGTAGAATGTAGCTCATTAACAACGGCAGCCTCTAAGGAAAATAAGGTAGCCTTTAAAACTTTTCCAACTCTGTCTTAACAAGGTCAAATATCTCATTACAATGCTATGTTTAGTCCTTTGTCTATATTGAATACACTAACACATGTCCACGAATTTGTTTCTGTGATCTATAGCAACAATTTTTTTCGGTGATGGTCGCAACAATCAGTCAAATCAAGTAGATAACTCGGTAATTAAGACTTCGCATAGAAGGGTTGTACTATCCTACAAATTATAAAAGTTTAATTTTTTTAATTATTATAGGTGTACAGATTTTTACTTGAAAGTAGTTCATGAAGAACCAAATATTTTCATAGAATTATTAAAGTAGATTTATGAAATATTTGTATACACTGTTTTCATTTATATACAAACGTTTAGGCGATGCACGCAAAGAAGGGCGAACTAAACGATTTTTTACTGCACGCATTTGCTAGACGAAGACTGTGATAAAGTATTACATAATAAATATTAGTAGTTATATAAGTATAGTTAGTCTAGATAACTACCTAAGTACCTAGTCTTAGAATATACATTGTAGTTTTATTTATTAGTTAATTTACTAAAGTTTCTTGCAATAGGAAAAGTTGAAACACATAATATACCTATAGCTTGTTTGTATGTATATCCGTGTGTCTTAATCTATTTTGTGAGCTCCAAAACTACTGACTTTAGTTAAAACTCTATCTAAAGTTTTGTGTCCCAATAAGGGAAAGTATAAATATTGTATACGAATCAATTCTACTCGAGTTAATTTTGGGGATTCAACTAATTGAATCCCCAAAATTAACTCGAGAGAACAATAAAAATAAGCTTAAAAGCAAGTTAAGTTTATAAGCGCAACTTATTATATATAAATGATATTTTAAAGAAAAGGTCTCGTTATGAAGAATATAAAAAGATATTTTTAATTTAAAAATGTACCTATTGTTAAGTAAAAATAGGGCCTCATATAGAGTTTATAGGAAAGAATATCATGAAAATATTTTTTTTAATTCTCATAATATGTCTTTTTTGATGATTTTTGTATCTATTCATTAAAAAAACAATTTATATACAAAAAAAAACATTACATTGTAACTATTTTAAATATTTTGGCGTTTATTTTCAGATGACAGGCCAGCGTCAAGCTTCCACTTTGACGGCGGCTCTTTGGCTGATCTTTACAATTGTAATTCCGACCGAAACTCAAGTTGATAATCCCTTTTCATCTATAATGCAATTTCTCCAAGACGGTACAAACCAACTAGATAATGAACCACCAGACCAGACAAATCTACTCTCTGAGTACGATTTCATAGTTGTTGGTGCGGGTACAGCAGGATGCGTACTCGCCAACAGACTAACAGAAGTACCGGAATGGAAAGTCTTACTCATAGAAGCAGGTGTTAATGAAAATTTTGTTATGGATATTCCACTTTTGGCTAATTACCTTCAATTTACAACTGCTAACTGGAAATATAAAACAAAACCATCTGATAAATATTGCGCAGGATTTGAGAATAAGCAATGTAGTTGGCCACGTGGTAAAGTTGTTGGAGGATCTAGTGTATTGAACTATATGATTTATACTAGAGGAGCACATTTCGATTATGATAATTGGGCTGCAATGGGTAATAAAGGTTGGGCGTGGAAAGACGTCCTACCGTATTTCAAAAAAATTGAAAACTTCAAAATACCCTCAGCTGATGATCCTGCCTTCCATGGTCAAGACGGGTATTTAAATATAGAATATGCACCATTTCGCTCAATGAAAAGTAAAGCGTGGGTTAAGGGTGCACAAGAATTAGGTTTCACATATAATGACTTTAATGGGGCTAGACCATCTGGCGTCTCTTTTTTACAACTTACAATGAAGAATGGCACCAGACACAGTTCCAGTCGAGCTTATCTTCATCCAATTAATAAAAGGAATAACTTGCACGTATCAAAAACAAGCATGGTGACAAAACTTATTCTAGACTCTACTAAGAACAAAGTTATTGGGGTTGAATTTACGAAACGTGGCAAGAAATATAAGATATTAGCAAAAAAAGAAGTGATAGTATCAGCTGGTGCAATTAACTCGCCACAACTATTAATGCTTTCAGGAATTGGTCCAAGAGATCATTTGGAATCTCTAGACATACCAGTGATAAAAGATTTGCCAGTAGGATATAATCTCATGGATCATATTGCAGCTGGCGGAGTCCAATTTACGGTACAAGAGAAAAGTGTACCTGTGTCCAGCGCGTACATACTAAATCACTTGGAACTAGTATTTAAATGGATGCAAACTCATAAAGGACCTTTATCTCTTCCTGGTGGTTGTGAAGCTTTAGTATTCTTGGACTTAAAAGATAAATTTAATGTCACTAGTTGGCCTGATCTAGAGTTGCTTTTTATTGGTGGTGGATTAAACTCCGACCCTCTTCTATCACGTAACTTTGGTTTTGACGAACAAATATATTCCGATACATATTCCGCGTTAAGTAGCTATGACGCGTTTATGGTTTTCCCTATGCTTATGCGACCAAAGTCTAAAGGCAGAGTGATGTTGCGAAGCAAGAATCCCAAAGTGCACCCGACTTTAATTCCGAATTACTTTGAATATCCTGAAGACCTAAAAAAAATTGTGGAAGGTATTAAATTGGCCATAGAAATATCAAGACAAACAGAAATGAAAAAAATTGGAACTAAAATATATGATGTACCTATAGCTGAGTGTTTGAAGTATGGACCCTTTGGAAGCGACGCGTATTTCGCTTGCCAAGCGCAAATGTTTACATTTACTATTTATCACCAAAGTGGAACATGCAAAATGGGCTTGAAAAGTGACCCTTCCGCAGTTGTAGATCCTAGATTGAGAGTACATGGAATTACAAACTTACGGGTAATTGATGCTAGCATAATGCCCGAAATCGTATCGAGTCATACAAATGCGCCCACGTTTATGATAGCAGAAAAGGGAGCGGATATGATTAAGGAAGATTGGAGGAAGAAATGATACTGAACTAGTTATTGATAAATTAATTATTAAACATTATAAAACTGTGATGTAAATTATATATTTAGGTTAAAGTAGATGTTGGTGCTAGTAGGACAGGTATTAGTTAATACGAACATTTAGAACGATGAAAGACTAATATTAAATATTTATTTAAACAAATAAATTCGCAATATATTACAAACTTAAAAATATACAATTAATTACAAGCATATATTACGAAGAAGGAGACGAAATAAATCATATCAATGATACCAAACAAACTGTGGCATTTGTTACGTTTAAACCAAATTATTATGTACATGAAAAATTAAAACCAGTTTTTTTTTATTTATTTGACCTTCCCCAAGATATTTATTTATAAAATTCATGTATTATATCCGACTTCATAAGGCAAGCCATATTATATTATTTTCATTGTTTTATCTAATTCCTACTTGACTTCAGGCTAGTTAAATATTTCTCTTTTAGGCCTAATCTGAAATAATGGCAGGCAATTTGGTCTGTCAATTGTATTTGTATCATAAATTAAATAAATAAGCGAAGAGTTTTCTTTAAAATAAATACTACAAACGCAATATTAGAATTTTGTATTTACATTATTAGTAACAACGGTCAATAATATAAATAAATATTAATAATGAGAAGCTGATTTTTAAACGGAAAATTGAACATTCTTGTCATATACTCGTAATTTGTTTAATTTTTGAATAAAAAATGAAAAGAATTACGAGGTTTTTATATTTTTTTGTTGTTACATGATTTTTACGTTCATTTAAATGCAAGATATTAATCTGTTTATTTATCAAAAACCTTTGAATATTGTTTATATTTTATATTGTTTTGAGTAAATTATGACATCTAGATTTATCATTTAAATTACATAATAAACTTTTTCATTTTAGTTTTATCTATACGTATAATAAAATTGTAACTAACCCGAATCTGTACATAAAATATTTTTTGGAAAATCTTATTGAAATAAACATTATTATCGATACAGAGGCCGAATCTATAGTTTTTAGAATTTTTGTCTGTCTGTCTGTCTGTTACCGCGTCGCAGAAAAACCACTGGGGGGATTTTGATGAAATTTGGTATGGTGATAGCTGGTTAGCCGGGTCAACATGTAGGACACTTTTTACCGCGGGAAAATATCTCATTTCTGAGAAAAAATGCAAAAATTGCAATGTAAAATTGCATAAAATTGAAAAGTATACTAATCTGTAAAACCTATGAATTTGGTTTTTGGTCATCTGAACGCGAGCGGAGCCGCGGGCAATGCTAGTATTTTTTATAATATAAACCCTTTTTCTAAATAGAGTCTCTACATAATAAAAAAGCTTCGTATTTTAAAGTTAATGATTTAAAATAAAAAAGTTATTTAAAATATTAAAGTTTGTACAGTCATTATAATGCAAATAAACACGGCAACCATTTTAATTATTATCAAAATACAGATTTATTTCTCAAATTTACATGTTAGTAAAATTTCTGGCTAATTTGAATAATTCTGTTATGAATTTACAAAAATCTACAAAATTATATCGAAAATATACATTTCATGACTAAAACACGGTCAAAAATAAAAGATCGTTAAATAATTTAACTAAAATTAAGCAATTTAAAATTGAATTCCACAATCGATTTTGAGCTTGCCATTTAAACAATTTAAGTCTAAAATAAATAATAATAAAAGTATCTATACTATAACAAAACTGTAGAGGTCGAATGTCTGTACATAGAAAAAAAAATGCTAAACGCCGAGTTAGGGGGGGTTTTTTTGTTTCTCTGTCTGTTTGTATTTGCCTGTACGTCTGTTTGTCTGTCTGTACGGGCTAATCTCCGAAACTGTTGGACCGATTTAAATAAAATTTTGCATGGTGGTACCTTATATCCCCGGTCAACATTTTAGATAATTTTCATCCCGGAAAATTAATTTCCCGTGGGATAGTTAAAAAATTATAGTAACTTATATCTACAGCTTAGTACACAAAAACTATTGATTGGATTTTAAGGAAACTTTACAATAATATAGTTCACACATCAGAATAACAAATAGGCAACTTTGTATCCCAGAAATATGTACGGTTCCTGTGGGATAAATTTGTTTATGTTTGTCTAGAGGCGAACCCGAGCAAAGCGAGGGTGGGCCGCTAGTTAGAGAATACAGCCTATTATACCGTCACGGAATACTTCTTAGATGTCAATGTGTGGAACTAATGTCTGGTTGGGTCTCACGTATAAGTAATAGGATAAGTAGATGATTATTGTATTACAATATGTAAACAATTATTATTTTAAAAGAGCAAGTTGAGTTTCTGGCCGACACTTCTCAGCAGAATTGCCTTCCAAGCCGCTGGTAGATTCCTCATGGACTAACCTACACTGACATTTAATTTAAATTTAAAATTGACGATTCAAAGGTGCTTATATAAGTCGATTTAAATAAAATATATTTTTATTTGATTTGATTTTTTCATAGCTACTCATTTTAACTTGATATGCGTTCCTGAGAAAAATGGTCTTGACAGACCGACATAAAAATAGACGGACAACGAAGTGATCCTATAAGGGTTCCTTTTTTCTTTTTCAGGTACGAAAACCAAAAAAAGGGGTAGAAGGAAATAAGGGATAGGTACCTTTTACTTTCAAAATCTAGTTGGGTGATCAGGCGCAGGACTGACGGCTTTACAATTTCCTGACTCTTACTGATAATTCCAACTCGTCCTTGGCATATACATACATAGCATGTCTGAGTCATACTAATGACATGCAGCAGCACGGTATATGTACGGCGAAGTTCTAGGTTTCCATCAAGATTTTATGCTCACGGTTTTTATTACTATATAATTTTACTTATAATGGCTTAAAATTACTTATGGAGAGGGTTCGGGTAAAACTTTGCCGTTGAAGGGTGTTTAGTATAGGTAGTGTATTAGCAGTATATCACTTACGAATGATAAGCACGTGCCAGAAAACGCACCAACAAACGCCTATAATTTCCTTTGAATATTTTAACTCTGACCTGGAAAAAACAAAAATTCAATGTTAACAACGGAAACTATCGTAAAATAACAAGCTTAACACTTAGCTCTAGAATTTTTATTATTTATAGAATATCCGAAAATGTCGATTAAAAAAGTTTTCTTAATTTATAAAAAATGCAGTAATTATAATTTTTTCAACCGACTTCAAAAAGGAGGAGGTTCTCAATTCGACTGTATGTTTTTTTTTATGTTTGTTACCCTCAGAACTCCGTCATTTATTAACCGATTTGGACAATTTTTGTTTTGTTTGAAAGGGTATACTTCCAGATTGGTCCCATTTAAATTTCAAAAAAAAAATACCATCCCTAAGGGTGGAAAAACAACTAATGATGAATTTAACCTACTTCTAATTGTCATATTGACTTGAAACTTTGCAAGTATTTCTATTTCCGTTGATAGTACAGTGGTTCGGTGTTGTTGACCTGATCTGATGGCAAGGCCAGAAGGTGGATAGGTGGAACTCTTCAACGGCTAATAGTAGATACTTTGAGTTTGGGCTTATTTTGTTTGATTTGACAAGCCTAACACGTTAGAATCCTTACTTTGCTACTACTGTCTACACTAAAAAGGGAAAAATAAAAACTTTTTAACAAAAAAATAAAAACCGACTTCAAACAAAAGCACTAAAAAGTGAAAAATAACTGATTGGTAGTTTTCATTTACTATACATACCTAATCAAATATTTTCGAAGTCGGTGTGCTTTGCTTTGTATGGGCTGGGACCGATTTCAAAAATATTTGATTAGGTATGTATTTAATAGGTAGGCTTTAATTACTTAGCCAAAGCACCGCCCGGTATATTATAAACGTATGTTAATATTTTATAATTTCATATTAATTTTTAAAACATCTTCGTAAAAAATAATACAACATTTTCAATTAAAACTTTGCTTTAGTGAATACGTTTATACACACACAGCGCCATCTAGTTCCATGGTAAGTTACGAAGCTTTTCAGTTTAATGTCTAATGGCTAAATTGTGATTTAAGGTACATACTATGTGTTATTAAATAAATAAAAAAATATTATGAAAGTTTATGAATAAGAGTTTATCAAATCCTGATTAATAAATACGGTTTCTTTAAATACATGTACCTAATTAAAAAATTATACTCCCATTTATTAGAAAAAAACTATGGATCTTCTTAGCCACGTTTAAACTTTTAAATCAAACGTTTAGCCGTACAATATACCTACATTAAATCCGTCTAGATCAGCCATACTCAACTTTTTTTATAGGGGCCACAAACACGTTTCAGTCATGGTTTAGAGGGCCGCAAGCAAAAATTATTAAGGTCTTAATGAAAACGTAATTCCAAGTTAACGATATAGTTAATTTTTTAACAAATATATGTTATAGTGCGATTTTTGATGCTGTCGCATGCGGCCCGCGGGCCGCAGGTTGAGTATAGCTAGTCTAGATAATCTAAACTGAAACTAATTATTAATTTTTAATTTTACGTAAGGAGTTTACAATTTTATTATTTAAGTTATGTTTTTTATGTATTTAATATATAATTTGAACTAATCACATACATATATTTTAAGAAATCATATTTATTATTCAAAATTCGTTAAATCATCATTTACAAAATTTTATAAATTCTTTTTACCTATTCAATACTACATAGTAATGTTATCGTATTATATGAAGTTAGAGAGTCATGATGACAATTTAATCATTAGACAGGGCTAAGTGGTGTACTTTAAAAGCGCCTGGTCCTATAAAATTGACCGTCTTTTAGTTTGTACGCCCCTAGTACGTACTTAAAAAAAGGAACGAAACTAAAAAGTACCATAAAATTGAAGGTCACATTAATCATTTACATTTTTATCTCACTTTGTACAAATTCGTTTATAAAATTCTCCATAACATAATCATAATCAAGCAAATAATCTTTTGACGAGATTTGTGCCGCCCCTTTCGTCCTGTCGCCCTGGACCATGGAGTCTACCGCAGTAGTGTAAATACGCCACTGGTTACTCCCGGAGTCTCGATTACTCTTTAATTTCATATAACACGATTAAACGCATTGAATAAAGCAAAGCTTCCATTAATGTATGTTGCGTTATTTTTTACGCAGGAGATGTTCTAATTCACGACCGCGGCGGCGCGGACATGCCGGCGTTACAGTTAACAATAGATTTCTTATAAATTTAATTAATTTCTTAGTTTACCTGGAGGTGTTAATATCGGACTACCGTTATAAATACGTAAGTTTGTATGTGGTTGTGTGTATGTGGTTGTATTTGTTATTCCTTCATATGAAGCTCTACAGATTTAAATGAAATTTAGTGCAGAAATATGATGCTGACCACGTAGGCTAGGCATCATTAGCACCCGAGCGAAGGGTCATCGTAGAATTTACTAGTCTATACATAGTATAATAAATTTCTGAGTCGAATCTGTACATTAAATATTTAACACTTTATCTTATCTTTCTTGTTTAACCATTCGCTATAACCAGTGCATATAATACAATATATGTACATATTTGGTGACCGAGGATCGCTACCGATATTATTAAAAATGAGGTAAACTACTTTTCACAACTTTTAGTAGTCTAGCTCATTTAACAAGTATTACTACTACTACTTATTAAATTAGATAGAATACACATTCATAAAATGTTAGAAAAAACACAAAATAGTTATTTTAAATCATTGTTCAATAAAACGTGAGATTTGAACGTGCGCTCATCCTAATCCCTGTGGTCAAAAACCTCATCGATGTAGTACGTTTGCTGAATTTTACGCCACCTCTGCGGCATTCATGGACCATGATATAAAAAAGCAAAATGCAAGTCAAGAATATAAAAGCTTGATAAAACCTTTCAATATATCAGTATAGATAAATCAAAGTAAATTTCGTAAGCACGTGGCTCATCTGTATGAGAAAATTTCATTAGAGTTATGATGCCTTAAAAAGTTTAGGTATGTCTTGATACATAAAAATGTATGCTAGTCAGTTAGAATTCATTAAATCTCATAATATGCATAACCTCTAGAAAAAATGAATGTAAAGAGAACGCTCGTTTTAGGCCTTATTTCTAAAATATCTGGGGCAAATTTGAAAGCAAACCCAACCACGTATTAGCCGTTAGACTATGAAGGACTTTTATCAATAAAGAAACGAAACAACCGAGTTTTTAAGACGTGCCATTTCATGGTTGTGGTAGCTAAAAAGTCGTCGGAATAAATCTGACAACAGAAGTCGCAACCACCACAATGTACTTTGTACATATATTATTTCGGATTTGTAACGTAAATGTTTGAAGCGAAAACTTGTTT
The DNA here is from genome assembly GCA_951806755.1 of Brenthis hecate. Classification (NCBI taxonomy): domain Eukaryota; kingdom Metazoa; phylum Arthropoda; class Insecta; order Lepidoptera; family Nymphalidae; genus Brenthis; species Brenthis hecate. The sequence continues at coordinate 7,828,051 of OX638249.1, forward strand.
GTTAATAAACTCAATGAAATTATAATTAAACAATAAAATTATTTCTTAGATATTTTGATACCTAGTAATCCTTGATATCTATACTATCTAGTATCCTATAGAAATGACCCCAACTTCTTATATGATTCTTTCTTTAAATTAAGTACCTGGGCTACCGACCTTCACTCGGAGTTTTTGGCCAAAAAAACATTTAAAAAAAAACAAACTAAGAATTTGAATAAATACAAAAAAAAACAAAATTAAAAACTTTGTGTCCGACCGGGATACAAACCCAGACACCTGTGGTTGTCAAACTTACGCATTGGCCGCTTGACCATGATGCTTATATCTGAGCGTGCGAAATTATCGAACATAATATTTTGCGTGGAATTATTAATTATTAATTTATTGAAATAATGCAAAAGAAATCATAATAATAATAAAGCTTCATTTATTGTATACATGCTGACTTATAATTTTAAATTACAATTACTCTTACTTAATTAACAATTTTTAACATTGTATTTTAACAGATCATATTTATAACTTATTTGATTATATTTAATTTAACTTCAATTTATGGTTAGTGAATATTTATTAACTTATCATTTTTTAACTAATAATTTTGTAATCTGGAATTAAATTATTTTAAAAATCTTTAATATTATTTGAAATGATATTGTATATACATAAATTATCATTAACAAACAAATAAATAAACAATCACAATAAATTAAATAATTCAATTGAGTAAATACTAAACATTTCACAATAATAAATATAAATAAAATTTCTTTCCATTCATTAATTCTGACAATAGTTATAAATTAGGTATTTAATTTCATATTTAAATGTATTTATTTAGTAAATGTCTTTTTCATGTACCCTCTCGGTTAAAAGCCTCCTCCAAAGTAGTCCTGCATAGAGCTCTCTGTTGGAGATTATGCTTGTATGATTGCAAAGGGTTTCTTTTTTTAAATTTTGTTTCCAATATATAATTTGTTTCTGATATGCCTATAAAGTTTATAATTTTATCTTACTGTTCTTTTGATTTGTTGTAGGAAATGCTGCTTTTAATTCTAGAAGTTTTTCTGGTGAAGATAAGTATACCTTTGTTCATTGTGTCTGTTTTTCTTTGGAGGGTTACGGTCGAACTCCTCCACAGGGACCGGCCGTACTGGGGGATAAAGATGAGGAGGTTCCCACTGTGTTTAATATACTGTCCACTGTGTTTAATATACTGTATCTTGCTGTGTTGTTTTTAGTTGTTCCTGGTTATCATTTGTATGGTTGAAAGTTAATATTGGTTTTAGTAATATAAAGTCTTTAATATTAGCAGGTTTGGTTTTCTTTGTATGTTGTTTATTTGTTAGTTTTTGTTTATAATTGAGGTAGGGCGTTTCTGGAGATACAGGCAGACTTGTTTTATTTGAGTATTGGCGAGAAGTGTTCTTATTGTTATCCACAATAATTAGTTTGTCATATTTAATGAAAGCTGTTTTGCCTAGGCCTTTTTCTTTATCTTCAGTTGGGCTTGTAACTCCTTGCGTTTGTTTAAGACTATTTTTTCCTCTAGTTCATGATAGTATTTTTCACCTTCTTCTACTCCGAACATAACCAAGTTCTTGCGCCTAATATGTCTTTCTAAATTATTTCTTGAGGTACTTTGTTGCTGGATTTTTTTCTCAAGAACTTAAATTTTTATTTCTAAGTGTTTAAATTTCTCATTAAGTATATTATAGTTGATTGTATTTTTAATGTCTTCTTTCATTTCTAACATTTCTGTTTTCTGCTGTCTTATTTTTGTTACATGTTTATTTGCAACTTTTTTATGTCCTCCATCTTAAGTGTGAAGTTGGAAGTAGAAAAGCTGATTGAAAAAGAGCACCAATTATACCTTTTTTTTAACGTTGGGAAATGCATTTACGCACGAGGTGTGGGACTCACCGGCAAAGCCAGTACTACCCACTAAAACCCAACAAAACCTTCCCCCGTCTTAATGGGGCGTCGCAGGATCGCTTACGCATTCAACTACGACGCCCCGACGGCAGGTCTGCCGAAGCAGACCACAACAACCATGGGGTTGCTCCAAAGTCCACTCTGCTATCAGAGAAGTACCAGGATCAACCCACATGGTACTCCGCCCTCCGAAGAGGGCCACCTCCCACCACCCACCGAAGCGGGTCACCTCCCTATGCGTTTCTTGGCTTCACGCCCGGCTGTATTGCCGGGCACTACTGAGCCCCCCCACCACGACAAGGTGAATGCACGTTGGGGGAGGCACCAATTATACCTAGTTGAACTGCAATTTTATACCGAGTATTAGTTTTTGAGGTTATAAACTTATGTTTTAATATTTTACGCTTTCACTTCACAAATTATTTTGTTTTATAGTGATCACACACAGAAAAGATGGTTTTGCACTGATAGTATCTATATGTTATGTTTGTCACTTGTGAGTTTTGTATTTGTTTGATAGGTGAATTTTAAAAGCTCATTTGTTCTTCAACACATCAAGACTTGGTGATGTTTACATATTTCCCATAGGTTTTATCGATTAATTTGTAAAAATTTACCATTTTTCTTTAGATTATTTCCACTTAAATATTTTTAAACTTGATGTAAATACGGACACGATGTTGACAGTTGCACAGTAGCGCCTCCCACCCACCAGAAGTGAAAATGCAAAAACTTTTTAACAAAAAAATAAAAACCGACTTCAAACAAAAGCACTAAAAAGTAAAAAATAACTGATTGGTAGTTTTCATTTACTATATATACCTAATCAAATATTTTCGAAGTCGGTGTGCTTTGCTTTGTATGAGCTGGCACCGATTTTGAAAATATTTGATTAGGTATGTATTTAATAGGTAGAATTTAATTACTTAGCCAAAGCACACCGACTTCGAAAATATTTGATTAGGTATGTATAGTAAATGAAAACTACCAATCAGTTACTTTTTTAATTTTTAGTGCTTTTGTTTGAAGTCGGTTATTTTTTTGTTAAAAAGTTTTTATTTTTCCCTTTTTAGTGTAGACAGTAGTAGCAAAGTAAGAATTCTAACGTGTTAGGCTTGTCGAATCAAACAAAATAAGCCCAAACTCAAAGTATCTACTATTAGCCGTTGAAGAGTTCCACCTATCCACCTTCTGGCCTTACCATCAGATCAGGTCAACAATACCGAACCACTGTACTATTAACGGAAATAGAAACACTTGCAAAGTTTCAAGTCAATATGACAATTAGAAGTAGGTTAAATCCATCATTAGCTATTTTTCCACCCTTAGGGGTGGTATTTTTTTTTAAATTTAAATGGGACCAATCTGGAAGTATACCCTTTCAAACAAAACAAAAATTGTCCAAATCGGTTAATAAATGACGAAGTTCTGAGGTAACAAACATAAAAAAAATATAGTCGAATTGAGAACCTCCTCCTTTTTGAAGTCGATTGAAAATTGTGAAAATGCAAAAGAAAATCGCATGAAAATTCGAAAACTCGCGTTTTCCCAGATACAAGACTAATCTAGATCGATTTATCGCCCCCGAAACCCCTTGTGTGCTAAATTTCATGAAAATCATTGGAGCCGTTTCCGAGATTCAGATTATATATATAATCAATATATGTTTAAATATATAAGATAAAAACAGAATTTTCTACAATATTTACTTCTACATTTCTACTCTGCTAATTACTAATCAAAATTTAAATTTGTATAAAAAGTTTGAATACTTGATTAAAATGTTTATTTCAAAGGCGTCTTGAACCTTGATGCAGTTTGAGTCCGTCAGTGTAGGTAAATCCCATACTTATCGTTCCATGCATTACAGATGATCAGAAACATGTTTGTGCATGTGAAACGAGTTCCAACCCGTGTCTCTCATCCAGGGCTCGGTAACGGATTAAAAAAAACGGTTAATTTCGGTTTTACAGTCGCTAATTCACCGCTAGTTCATTAATGAGTTTATTTATTTCGTTATTCTTAGAAAAAGGTTAGAGTTAGGTTTTAATACCGATAACAAGTTAATTCTTAATTCATTCATACTTTACTCAGCAGTTCAACATTTGTAAAGAATCGCCAAATGTAAACGCACAAAAACTCATTTTAACCGAAATTTCGATTATGGAACCTAAATTCATCGAAAATAGTTTAAAAATTAAACAGGTTCCCGAGCGCTGCTCTCATCTCCGAGATATTCATGTGCGAATCATTCTAAAAATGCGAGCCTAACAGAATTACTATTTTCTAATACAATGAAGGAAACGCGGAAGAAAACTTCATGTTCCAGAACTGAACTAAATAATTTTCGAAAGACATGTAAACACAGCCAACGTTCATTTAGCCAGCGTTGTGTAGTAGTAGATATGATCTGATCACCCTGGCATTATTAGGTATGTTATTATAATGTACGAAATGCAAACGTAAAAAAAATAATAATAAGTTAGATACAAGAATGGTGCCTCTGTATTTGTAATAACATGTTTGGGAATATATCTCTGAATGATATATGTTTAAAAAAACTAGGACGTTAATTAAGTATACATTATTCAAATATAACCGTAATGTGGTTCTCGTAAAGATGAAATATAAGAATGTCGCGAAACGACATTTCAACAGGTTATTGACCTGAGTAAGTTATTTGAACAATGAACTCCATCCAGGTAGACCTAAAATAATACATAACGTTATACCACAGATTATACTCGTGTTATACAATTGTACTTCGTGTAATACCAGTGGCAATGATAACATTAGCAGCAATATGAGTAGTAGTGTCAACTAAATATTTTTCTACTACTACTATTATTTGTGTGTGTGTGTGTGTGCGCGTGTGTGTGTGTGTGCGTGCGTGTGTGTGTGTGTGTGCGTGTGTGTGTGCGTGTGTGAGTGCGTGCGTGCGATCGTGCGTGTGTGTACACGTGTATGTACATAAAATCTTTTAAGTACGTTTTATCATTTTTACTTGTTTACAAAATATTGACCAAGTAATAGATTTTTATATTGAATGAGTTTGAAGCTCACTTTTTTTAATTTTCAAATGCTTCTCAAAACATCTTAGAGCTTTGAGCATAAATACGGTCATTTTGTTTGTTAAAATATTGCTCAATCGTAAAAATTTACTCATCCGTAAACAAAAATTTTCTGTAATCTCCCTTTGCATACCGCTTAAGTAATTGTTTTGATTTTACCACCCTATTCTTTTTTAAATTATCAGTTAAGAAATGACCAATGCGTCTATTATAGGCTGCAAGTTCTAAGTCTTCTTTTAAAATAAGCGACATGGTTCTAGGTGCTATCTTCATCTAACGAGATAAAATCTTTTTCTTTCGGACAGGATTTCTTCGGATTCTTTCCCTTACTGCTTTGATCGCCTTTTTCGTACGAACACTACGTGGACGACCAGATCTTTTTCTGTCACAAACAGAGGAGGTTTCATTGTACCTATCAATAGCCCCGTACACATAACGGTGTGTAATGCAATCACAGCGATTCGGTTCTCTTTATCACCCCACTCCATTTCAATATCACAAAATATTTTACAATGTATTGGCGCGAAAATGAGAAAACACAATGAACAATCATATAAAATGACAGATTCCAAATTCAAATGTAATATTTTGTTTATTTTTAATTGTAACAGTATTTATGGCCAGACTATGTATTTCCGCAATCAGTATTAATACTAGAAGATATCTATAACAAAAAATCTATATACTCAATGACACTCGCATTATCAAGACGAATCGAACATCGTATGAATCATCAAAATCGGTTAAGCCGTTTAGTAATTACGAGGAAACATGGAGCCACACACACACACACACGCACACGCGCACGCGCACGCGCACACGCACACGCACACGCACACGCACACGCACACGCACACGCACACGCACACGCACACGCACACGCACACGCACACGCACACGCACACGCACACGCACACGCACACGCACACGCACACGCACACGCACACGCACACGCACACGCACACGCACACACACACACACACACACACACACACACACACACACACACACACACACACACACACACACACACACATACATATTATGTATATACATACATACTGGTCAAACACATAACCTTCCTTTAGGATTCGCCGCAGTTGTGTAATAATAAAAAAAAACTACCGTTTAAAAAAACCGACTTCAAAAACTAAAAAGTATAACATAACATTTAATTTAATAACCTCTTATACAAACCTATACAAACCTAATACCTTTAATACTATTATTTGCATTTGCTACCTATTGATAGGTTTGAAGTCGGTGCCAAGCCAAATATAATAGTAGGTACTCTCGCCGCGATCTGAGAAATCTATAGTAAAGGCAAGGCAATCCTTTTTGAAGTCGGTTAAAAAGGCTTCGACACAATAAAATAAAACTCCAAATATTAATTATCTATAAACAAAATTAATTGCCGTGAATAATATACTAATTACAATTCACATAAATATGTATACATACACAAGTATATTCTAAGACATTTACCAGAAGACGTCATATTTAACACAAAAAAATGATAAACAGAAATTTAATCATCACTATAGTATTAGTTTTATTTTATTCTCATCTATTATAATAAAATATTGTGTATATTATATATATATATATATATATATATATATATATATATATATATATATATATATATATATATAACTGCCTCGGTGGTGTAGTGGCTAGCATGTACGGCTGCACACCCGGAGGTCCTGGGTTCGAGTCCCGGGTCGGGCCAAGTTTAGTTATTGAGTCTTTCTGTATAGTAAGCCTCAGTAACAGCCCGGAGTTGGGAAGTTGGCGGTGTTTCACCCCCGTGCCTCGGAGAGCACGTAAAGCCGTCGGTCCTGCGCCTTAACTCTCACCGGTCGTGTCGAGCAGTCGTCCCACCAGAGTATGAGAGAGACAGGAAGAGAGAGTGCACTTGTGTCTGCGCGTACACTTGTGCACTATAATATCTCCTGCGCAGTTGGCTAGTTTCAATGAGATTGGCCGCCGTGGCCGGAATCGGTCAACAGAACATCATCATCATATATATGTATATATATATATATATATATATATATATATATATATATATATATATATATAACTGCCTCGGTGGTGTAGTGGCTAGCATGTACGGCTGCACACCCGGAGGTCCTGGGTTCGAGTCCCGGGTCGGGCCAAGTTTAGTTATTGAATCTTTCTGTATAGTAAGCCTCAGTAACAGCCCGGAGTTGGGAAGTTGGCGGTGTTTCACCCCCGTGCCTCGGAGAGCACGTAAAGCCGTCGGTCCTGCGCCTTAACTCTCACCGGTCGTGTCGAGCAGTCGTCCCACCAGAGTATGAGAGAGACAGGAAGAGAGAGTGCACTTGTGTCTGCGCGTACACTTGTGCACTATAATATCTCCTGCGCAGTTGGCTAGTTTCAATGAGATTGGCCGCCGTGGCCGGAATCGGTCAACAGAACATCATCATCATATATATGTATATCTATACTTATTATAAAAATAAGTCCCCCGGCCGCGTCTTTCTGTCCTCCTGTCTGTCCTCCTGTCTGTCCTCCTGTCTGTCTGAACGCGATAAACTCGAAAACTACTGAACGGATTTTTATACGGTTTTCAACAATAGAAAGAGTAATTCTTGAGGAAGGTTTAGGTATATAATTTATTATGCTTTTATGTAAATTAGCTGAAATACGGCGACAAATGTTGAAGAGGTCGCAAAAAATCTCGCCAAATGGGAACTTTCCACGCGAACGCCGCGTAAACTAGCAAAGATACAGTTAAGTAATGTACTAGAGAATTCAAAATCTATAAAAATGCTACAAAAAAGTCCGCGATAGCATATCTCTATCTCTTACGGTTGACTTACAATAACCACTTTTATGTTAACATTTTTAATTAAAAACATTACGTTATTTTCAAAGTTATTTTCTTTAGTTCGGTATTAATCCTTATCCAAATGAATATTTTAGTTAGCTTAGTCATTTAATGCAGATTAAAATTGCTCTTTACACTAAATCAATCAGATGAATAGTTTTTGAGATATCGTTGTTAGAAGTAATTAGTAGCGAAACATTTTTAATGCTTGGCGAGCATTGAGATGCCTACGGCGAGTCCATCCCCTCTGCCCCGCATCGCTCGACCGCCTGCTCAAGCTATATAAACCGGGCGATGTAGCGCGCGATCCTAGGATACTTTTTACCGCGGGAAAATATCTTATTTCTGAGGAAAAATACAAAAACTGCAATGTAAGAGTATACTAATATGTAACACCTAAGAATTTAGTTTTTGGTCATCTGAACGCGGGCGGAGCCGCGGGCAATGCTAGTATATATATATATATATATATATATATATATATATATATATATATATATATATATATATATGTATATATATTTATGTATGTGTATATATAAATATTATATGTATAATATGAATATATATAATAACGAATTGTTTGCGATTTTTGTAGTAGCTTCATTTAACATTTAGTATTTCTTTTATTTCAATCGGTTCATAAATAAAAAAATATTTCAATTTAAAGAATCACCTAGGGACGTACCCGAGCGAAGCCGCGCGAGGGTAAGTCGCTAGTCCATACTAATATTATAAATGTGAAACTGTGTTAGTCTGTTTGTTTGTCTTTCTTTCACGTCATTAACGGATTGGCGTGATTTTTTATGTGGAGATAGTTGGAGAGCTGGAGAGTGACATAGGCTACTTTTTACCGCGGGAGATTATCTCTTTCCCACGGGTAAATACGTTATAAATTATAATACAATCCAAAAAAAATATTTATGATCAGAATTATTTGAAACTTGGTATTAATGCTTATCAGTACAATTAATTAAATACGTATTTTAGCATTTTACGAAATTTATCCCATAAGGGGCTAAAATAGAGGATGAAAGTTTGCCTATAACCTACCATTTTTGCCTATAACCTACCATTTTAGAGCTTTGTTTCTAGCGCGAGCGAATCCGCGAAGTTCTGCTAGTAATAAAATAAATCACAAATTCTTATACAATTCAATTATAAAATATAATATTATCGATGCTGTTGTTGCAAATACATTTCAATGATTTCTTTTAGTTCTATCAGTATAGAAAAAAAAACGGCGAAATATACATAAATAAAAATAGAACAATTTCCGCAATATTGCCTTTCTATAAAGGGGCATTTTCTAAACTTAAAGCCAAGCTAGAGGAATAAATTCCTCTTTTTTATTTTTTTCTGAAATCAATAGTTAAAGTAAAAAAGTTTTAAATAAATTTGTGAGTAATAGATATATAACAACTTTTAGATATAATTGCATGTAAGTGAACAGTTAGGGAGATAATCGGGAAAAACCGACGAAGGTTGCGTATGTGAGTGCACATTTGCGCGTTTCGAACACGATATATCGATAAATATTAATTTTTGAAAAGTGTATTTAATACAAAAGATAGGAAATTTAATATGAAAGAGAAAAGATTCCTATATGTAGTTCTTTACGTGGGATGTGCCATCTGGAGATATTGAATAAAACGTGTTTTCCGCGATAGTAATGCCAGCGCTCCTCGATCGACCCTTCAAACTTGGCTTCCGGATTAGAAAATGCCCCTTTATCGAATGGCATTATCGATAGAAATTGCTTTATTTTAGGTAGATTCCGACACGTTTGGCTCAGCTTGCAGTGACCCTATTTGCTGTGCCAGCGGTCGCGGGTTGAGTCCCGCTGGGGGCATTCATTTGTGTAATGAGCATGAATGTTTGTACTCCAGTCATGGGTGTTTATATTTATAGTATGTACGTATTTAAAGTTATATATGTGTAGTGTATCAACTACACTGGCGTACAAAAAAATCGGGCCACCTAGAGAAAATGGACAAACTTAAGATATGATATTTTTTATTAATTTTGTTATTATATATAGGTAGCTGTATACCCTAGGTACCAAAATCAATAATCGTTGAATAATTTAAATAAAAATTATTGCTCGAAAATAGAGGAAAATCAAATTTAATGATTTTTCGCGAATTTGGTGTAAAAATGTAAGCCGCAAATTAATGGGACAATTAAAAGATTTCGATTGGTTTTATGATTTTTAATAATGCGTATTACCGCCTCTATTTTTAATTACAGCTTTTAATCGGTTTTTCAGAGATTTGACACACTTTTTTAGATAATCTTGTGTAAGAGACTCGCATTCTTCCAATAAGGCGCTTTTTAATTCTTGAATGTTGCTCGGGACTACTACGCGACTTCTAACTTTTCTTTTGAGATGGTCCCATACATGCTCTATCGGATTGAGGTCAGGGCTTCGCGCTGGCCAGGCAATAGTAGACACTCCGACCTCTTGAAGATACTGCCTTACTGATGTAGCAGTGTGTGGGCGAGCATTATCTTGTAGAAGCAGAAAATCTTCTCCAATGAACTCAGTAAAAGGGATCACATGATCTTCTAAAACCTCCGTTTTATACCTAGCGGCTGTAAGGGATCCATTTTCTATGAATATAAGCTCAGTTTTCGCTCCGTAACAGAATCCTGTCCAAAACATAACTGAGCCCCCTCCATATGACACTGTTTCCCGCATAGTGCATGGTGCATATCTTTCACCTGGTCGCCGGTAAACAAAATTACGGCCGTCGGCACCATGCAAACATATTCTGCTTTCGTCAGTAATAAGAACCTTCTTCCACTGCTCCAAATTCCAATTCACGTGATCTCGGCCAAAAAGTAATCTTGCAATTCGATGTGCAGGGGTGAGTTTGGGGCCAGTTGCGGACTAGCGTGACGTCAGGGAAGCGGCTCTAAGTCGGCGCCTTACTGTCCACTTGCTAACATTAACACCTCTCACTTCTCTCAGGAAATTTCGCACGTCAACCCCTGTGCGATGACGATTTCTTAGAGCTGATGACACAATAAATCGATAATCACGCTCTGACATGGCTCTTCGTCGGCCGGAACCATGTCGTCGTACAAAGCCACCAGTCTCTATGTAACGTTTGTACTCTTTCTGGACCGTAGAACGGCTCACAGAAAAAGCTTGAGCCACTTGACGTTGACTTTGTCCAGTTTCAAGCAAAGTCACAGTTCCAGGTGATTCAGCCTCGGTCAGATCCATCTTACAGTGTCTTGTTCAATAATTGGAACTCAACTAAGCTTCTAAAATAACAAAAAACAGTATTTGTGGCTTCAATCCATATTATGCAAATACTCACTAATTACTGCAAATTGACTATAATTAAGCGCACACGTGCATTTCCAGGAATTTTATGACTTTTTTGAAGGAAACAAAGGCGTCTAATGTCCTTAATTACCTTTGCGGTATTGTTTTTCACCAAACAATTGTCAACAAAAAATTATGCTTAAAATTAAGGGTGGCCCGATTTTTTTGCACGCCAGTGTATCTGGTATCCATAACACAAGCCTCGTCGCTTACCATGGAACTAAATGGTGTTGTGTGTTAATGTTCCAACATATTAAGATTGATTTACCTCTTGACTGGACTGGTAAATTTTGAATGCATCATAATATTATTCACAAAATAATAGTTTGCATAATATTGACTTAGCAACCTTCAAATCTACTACTCTAGTCTGATATTTCGAGAAGCATTTGAAATTTAAAAAGAGTGAGCATCAAACTAATAATATAAAAATCTATTACTTGGTCAATATTTTGTAAACATGTAAAAACAATAATACTTACTTAAAAGATTTTACGTAGGGTTTGTAGCTATATAAGTATAACCTGTGTATTCTTTCCGTGGCCACAACTAATCACAATATAACGTACAATATAGTGTATACATATATATAAATTTTCTAATATGTATGCTAGGTTCAAGGACCAAAATGACTCACTGTGCGAAATAAGCGCACTTAGAGCATTTTTAGGGTTCAGTAGTCAACAAAAAACCCTTTATTATAGTTTCGTCATGTATGTCGGTCCATGTGTCCACAGCTTAGCTCAGAGAATCTTGTGCTAGAAAGCTGTTATTTAGCATGGATATTTATATTAGTCATGCTGACAAAGTTATACAATAAAATCTTGAAAAAAAAATCTTTAAGTTACGTCCTCTACACGTAAAGTGGGTATTTTTTTTCTCATCTACCCCATGATGTGTGGTGTCATTGGATAGGTCTTTCAAAAATATTGCAGGTTTGTGAAAACAATTTTTGAATAAAGGAATTGGTTTGTGAAATATTAAGCTTTAAAGTGCTAATTTTTGTTAGAGTCAAGTGTCACCCAAGCTATTTAGCTGGGTGCTTGCTTGGCTGTTTTTGGAATATGTGAAGAAATTTACGGTAGTAGTATATTTATGTACTAGCGGCTCACCCTCGATTCACTCAGGTTCGCCTCTAGAAAGACAAAACAAGCCTATCCCACGGTAACCGTACATTTTTCCCGGATAAAAAGTGGCCTATGTGTTATTCCAGACTATAATTAATCTATCCAGATCCGTTCAGCCGTTCTGGCGTGAAGGAGTAACAAACATACATCCATACATCCATACTCACAAACTTTCACATTTATAATTTTAATATAGAAATAAAGTTAAAAGGAAAACCATCACAGCTAAGTAGGTTTTACAAACAACTTGGCCGGATTTTCTTCTATCTCAAAAAGGGCACATAAATATGTAAGCCGCATCGCATAAATGCCACACCATTTATTTTGATTTTAAGTACATCTTACTATGAACAAATAGAACCTATAGATAACGAAGGTAATTATCACGGGCGGGGTCGTGTAGGCTCGCCTAAACAAGTTCGATCGGATAGTTCCTTGACGTAGGTACGAGTAGTTTGTGAGATTTTACTACATCTTGTCGCGCTTGCGATTAGAAAATAGCTAATTAATATAAGAAAATAACAAGTCCATTTACAAATCAAAAAAGTACTAAAATATAAATAATACTTAAGGTGAATACAAAGTATCATAAATGTAAATCAAAGTTAAATTCTTTAATGGATAGCTTAGTGGATTCACACTTTACCCCTTCACAAGAAAACTTCGTTGCACTTATGTAGCCTTAATGAATTATTTTTTTTGCTTTTGTTTCGTTTAATTCCAAATTTACATGGAATATACAAATATTTGCATTTTACATTTCCACCTCGACTTTTTCCAGTGTCATTCATAAGGTGAAAGCATTGCGAGAATTTACAAAAAAATTTCATACATATTTTTTATCTAGCAATTTTAAAAATAAACTAAAAATATTATATATTATATATAACAAATAAGAATTTTTAAAATTATTCATTATATGCTTTGATTTTTGGTAACCTTGGGCACCCTTGGCGTCATAAATATTTCTTTACTTATATAAATTCATTGACCAGACCACCGCATGCCAGTTGAAGCTGATTTCGCTTACGTTTAGGACGTTCATTCATATCCTAATTAAATAATTCTCGATCAGACATGAAAATTTGTATAAGTGCATATATAGTTTTATCATATCTTGCCATAGTTTTGAGCTTAAATGAAGATGATGAGATAACTATCCTAAATGATTATGAAGATATAGAACCTGCTGCAAGTAGATATAAAAGGTTGATATGGTCGAATCCTCAAACCCCTATATTAAATAAGTTCATGCAAGTGATAGGAGGCAGTAATGAAAATACCAATGGAAACTTTTTTGATTTTCTAAGGGATTCCTATCCTTTACCTAGAGGTAAGTACTAACTACTATATAATCTATACATATATCATATATACATATAGTAAAATTCTAACTGAGTCGAATCCGTAGATTAAATATTTTTTGAAAAATCTTATTGAGATATTGATACAAAGGCCGAATCTAGTTTTTAGAATTTTGTCTGTCTGACTGGAAAGGCATCACGAAAAAACCACTGCACGGACTTTGATGAAATTTTATATTATAATAGCTGGTTATCCGGGTCAACACATAGGATACTTTTTATTGCCGGAAAATGTCTTATCTCTGAGAAATCTATACTAAATTTAAAAACATAACAAGGGACGAACCCGATCGGAGCGAGGGTGAGTATTCATATATTATTTTACTTTTTTTTAAAGAGCTTATAAAGTTTTTTATGGTTTTAACATGAAAGTTATAAATAAAGCGTAATAGGATTGCTTAAAAATTTAACAAAAATATTGCAAGTTACACATTTTTATATACTTAATCACGCAGTCGTATGTAACCTACATACAAACGACATACACCCAAATTTTATAGAGTACGACATTTATTTCATTATTTATAACAATCTCATGATATCATCAGACTAGTATAACGACAAATAACAATTTTACTCAATTATGCAATTAGTAATAGAGACGAGCACATTAAAGAAAATGCAAGAACATATTTATATTAATCATTTCCTATTAAATTATTTTATAAAACTTACCAAAAGGCATTGCTATAATTCTTTACACATCCAGAAACATTTATATACTATCTTTTTTAACGGACTGGCCTTTTGTTCTAACGGTGCATGAACATGAAGGCAGTGGTAGCACAGTGGTAACGCGCTCGCTTGGGAAACCGAGTGAAGCGGATTTAAATCCCGGGTCTCGCACCTCTGATATTTTCATGTGCGAATCATAACCATAAAGAAAAATATAAAATTCTTTATGGTTATAAATATAATAATGGCAACACTAAATATAGATTACTAATTAAAATTTTTAAAATTGTAATAATTATAAGAATATAGAAGCAAAAATTAAATAAATAATATTCCATATTCAATTATAAAACTAATTAAAATTATAAAAATGTTTAAAGTAAAAAAATATTGTAAGGTAATTGGTGTAATTTTCATTTTGTTAATTGTGGGTAGGCTGTCTGTAACAATATACCCTAGAGACATGTAACACCTCAGTCTCTCCCGTGACCATGGATGCTGTAAAGCAATCAAAACGTCAGGAACCAAAAATCAAAATAAATCCGCGAAATAATCCGAAAAGATAGTTTTATTTAAAACATAAACATGAAACAATTTATCTTATTTAAAAACATAAACAAATCTATCCCTCGGGAACCGTATATTTTCCCGGGATAAAAAGTAGCCTATGTGTTATTCCAGGCTATAATCTATCTCTGTGCCAAATTTCATCCGTAACAAACATCC
This sequence comes from Brenthis hecate, assembly GCA_951806755.1. Lineage (NCBI taxonomy): Eukaryota > Metazoa > Arthropoda > Insecta > Lepidoptera > Nymphalidae > Brenthis > Brenthis hecate. Next base: position 7,843,146 of record OX638249.1, read on the forward strand.
ATACAAACAAACTTTTACATTTATAATATTAATATTATATAAATACGGATAAAAACCACAGTTTTTAATATTTTTCAATTTTTTATTAAATATATAGATTATAAATACTTATACTTAAGTTTAATAAAATAATTGAATACTTTAAAACTTAAATTTTATTTTTTGACGAACTGACCTTTTGTTCAAGACTGCGGTTAACATGAAACAATTTATTGCATAACAACAACCAGTTATTAGGTAGGTAATATTTTTAAAATTAAATATAAAGATACATTTAAGCCGAGTAAAAAAAATATAGTTTAAATGCATGAATTATTATCAAATTTAAACGATATAAATTATTACTGTACAGAATAAGCTAATATTTTATTTCATTATACATAAGTTGCCACAATAATATTTGTTTATAAGAGTTTTAATTGTTTTTTTACTCAAGAACTTTAACAAAACCTAGATAACTTTAAAAAAAAACAAGTAATACTCTAATTTTATTTAACTCTCTATTTATCTACACTAATATTATAAACTTTTTTACGTTTGTAGGACTCTGCCCATTACCAGTAAAAAAGTTTATAATATTCAAGCCTGAGGAGTCCGACTGGATGAGTACCATCCCCTTATCTATTACTCCCGCCAAGCAACAATGATTACATCGTTGTGTTCCGGTTTGAAGCATAAGATAGCCAGCGCAATTACGGGCAAGAGGCATATCATCTTAGTCCTCACAGTGACAACACACCCTTTTTTTTTAACGTTGGGAAATGCATTTACGCGCGAGGTGTGGGACTCGCCGGCGAAGCCAGTACTACCCACTAAAACCCAACAAAACCTTCCCCCGTCTTAAAGGGGCGTCGCAGGATGCTTACGCACTCAACTACGACGCCCCGACGGCAGGTCTGCCGAAGCAGACCACAACAACCATGGGGTTGCTCCAAGATCCACTCTGCTATCAGAGAAGTACCAGGAGCAACCCACATGGTACACCGCCCCCCGAAGAGGGCCACCTCCCACCGCCCACCGAAGTGGGCCACCTCCCTGTGCGTTTCTTGGCTTCACGCCCGGAAGTATTGCCGGGCACTATTGAGCCCCCCCCCCCCCCCCCCCACCACGACAAGGTGAAGGCACGTTGGGGGGGAGTGACAACGCACCTGCAGTTCTGCATTTTTGTAACATAAAACCTAAGTGCATGAACCGTGGGTGTTATGGGCGATAGGTACCGCTTTCCATCAGGTAGGCTGTCTGCTCGTTTGTCACTGAATACAAAAAAAAAAGCTTTACCTCAGTTTATAAGTTTGTGAGTTTGTAATGGATAAACTAAAAATCCGTTAAAACGATTTAGATGAAATTTGATATGACGATAGTTTGAGTCTTTGAGATCCTAGGAATGACATATGTATTTTTATCTCGGAAACCATCCGAAATGGGATAAAAAGGGGGATGAAAATTTGTATGGGGAATCAAACATTTCTCAAGTAAGGGATATAAAACTCATCATGCGTACTACTACGGCTATGTGAACTTGGCACCCGACTTTGGAAAAATTGTTCTTTTTTAGGTTTATTTGACCGATTTCGGTTAGTAGTAGATAGTAGTGAAGCTAACTTCGTTTGTAGTAGTGCCAAAAAAAAAATACAGACAACAAAAAAAATGTCATCCCCCGAAGTTGGTAAAAAAAATTTTTTCCGCTTGATTCGTATAGAAAAACGTTAGTAGTGGTTTGTAGTGCAATTTTTTTTGTTTGTAGTAAAACAAAAAAAAAAAATTTTTTTTCGAGTATTTTTGCAGAACGATTTTTACTACATACATTCATTGTTTCGTTTGTAGTACCATTATTTCGTTTGTAGTGGTTTGTAGTAACGTTAATTTCGTTTGTAGTACCATTATTTCGTTTGTAGTTATTTGTAGTAACTTAATTTTGTTTGTAGTACCATTGTTTCATTTGTAGTTGTTTGTAGTAACCTTAATTTCGTTTGTAGTACCATTATTTCGTTTGTAGTTGTTTGTAGTAACATTAATTTTGTTTGTAGTACCATTGTTTCGTTTGTAGTATCGTTAATTTCGTTTGCAGTACCATTGTTTCGTTTGTAGTACTATTATTTCGTTTGTAGTTGTTTGTAGTAACCCTTATTTCGTTTGTAGTACCATTACTTCGTTTGTAGTTGTTTGTAGTAACGTTAATTTCGTTTGTAGTACCATTATTTCGTTTGTAGTTGTTTGTAGTAACGTTAATTTCATTTGTAGTACCATTATTTCGATTGTAGTTGTTTGTAGTAACGTTAATTTTGTTTGTAGTACCATTGTTTCGTTTGTAGTAACGATAATTTCGTTTGTAGTGGTTTGTAGTAACCTTAATTTCATTTGTAGTACCATTATTTTGTTTGTAGTAACCTTAATTTCGTTTGTAGTACCATTATTTCGTTTGTAGTATCGTTAATTTCGTTTGCAGTACCATTGTTTCGTTTGTAGTACTATTATTTCGTTTGTAGTTGTTTGTAGTAACCCTTATTTCGTTTGTAGTACCATTACTTCGTTTGTAGTTGTTTGTAGTAACGTTAATTTCGTTTGTAGTACCATTATTTCGATTGTAGTTGTTTTTAGTAACGTTAAATTTGTTTGTAGTACAATTGTTTCGTTTGTAGTAACGATAATTTCGTTTGTAGTACCATTGTTTCATTTGTAGTACCATTATTTCGTTTGTAGTGGTTTGTAGTAACCTTAATTTCGTTTGTAGTACCATTATTTCGTTTGTAGTAACCTTAATTTCGTTTGTAGTACCATTATTTCGTTTGTAGTTACGTTAATTTTGTTTGTAGTACCATTGTTTCGTTTATAGTAACGTTAAATTCGTTTGTAGTACAAATGTTTCATTTGTAGTACCATTATTTCGTTTGTAGTGGTTTGTAGTAACCTTAATTTCATTTGTAGTACCATTATTTCGTTTGTAGTTGTTAGTAGTAATGTTAATTTTGTGTGTAGTACCACTGTTTCGTTTGTAGTTGTTGTAGTAACGTGAATTCCGTTTGTAGTAGTTTGTACTAATGTTAATTTCGTTTGTAGTACCATTGTTTCGTTTGTAGTAACGATAATTTCGTTTATAGTACCATTGTTTCATTTGTAGTACCATTGTTTCGTTTGCAGTAACGATAATTTCGTTTGTAGTACCATTGTTTCATTTCTAGTACCATTATTTCGTTTGTAGTTGTTTGTAGTAACGTTAAATTTGTTTGTAGTACCATTATTTCGTTTGTAGTGGTTTGTAGTAACGTTAATTTCGTTTGTAGTAACATTATTTCGTTTGTAGTTGTTTGTAGTAACCCTTATTTCGTTCGTAGTATCAGTATTTCGTTTTTAGTGGTTTGTAGTAACGTTAATTTCGTCTGTAGTACTGGTATTTCGTTTGTAGTAAATAATTGTACAACAAACGAAATTAAGGTTACTACAAACACCTAAAAACAAAATTAACGTCACTACAAACAACTACAAACGAAATAATGGCACTACGAACGAAATTAACGTTACTACAAACGACTACGAACGAAATAAATGTACAAAAAATGAAATTAACATTACTACAAAAAACTACAAACGAAATAATGGTACTACAAACGAAATTAGGGTTATTACAAACAACTACAAACGAAATAATGGTACTACAAACGAAATTAAGGTTACTACAAACAAAATAACGTTACTACAAACGAAACAATGGTACTACAAACAAAATTAACGTTACTACAAACAACTACAAACGAAATAATGGTACTACAAATGAAATTAACGTTACTACAAACCACTACAAACGAAATAATGGTACTACAAACAAAATTAGGGTTACTACAAACAACTACAAACAAAATAATGGTACTACAAACGAAATTAAGGTTACTACAAACAACTACAAACGAAATAATGGTACTACAAACGAAATTAACGTTACTACAAACCACTACAAACGAAATAATGGTACTACAAACGAAATTAGGGTTACTACAAACAACTACAAACGAAATAATGGTACTACAAACGAAATTAAGGTTACTACAAACAAAATAACGTTACTACAAACAACTACAAACGAAATAATGGTACTACAAATGAAATTGACGTTACTACAAACCACTACAAACGAAATAATGGTACTACAAACGAAATAAGGGTTACTACAAACAACTACAAACGGAAGAATGTTACTACAAAGGAAATTAACGTTACTACAAACAACTACAAACGAAATAATGGTACTACAAACGAAATTAACGTTACTACAAACCACTATAAACGAAATAATGGTACTACAAACGAAACAATGGTACTACAAACGAAATTAACGATACTACAAACGAAACAATGGTACTAAAAACAAAATTAACGTTACTACAAACCACAACAAACGAAATAATGGTACTACAAACGAAATAAGGGTTACTAGAAACAACTACAAGCGAAATAATGTTACTACAAACGAAATTAACGTTACTACAAACCACTTCAAACGAAATAATGGTACTACAAACGAAATTAACGACACTACAAACGAAACAATGGTACTACAAACAAAATTAACGTCACTACAAACAACTACAAACGAAATAATGGTACTACAAACGAAATAAGGGTTACTACAAACAACTACAAACGAAATAATGTTACTACAAACGAAATTAACGTTACTACAAACCACTACAAACTGAAATAATGGTACTACAAACGAAATAAGGGTTACTACAATTAACTACAAACGAAATAATGGTACTACAAACGACACAGTGGTACTACAAACGAAACAAATGTACTACAAACAAAATTAACGTTACTACAAACGAAATTAACGTTACTACAAACCACTACAAACGAAATAATGGTACTACAAACGAAATAAGGGTTACTACAATTAACTACAAACGAAATAATGGTACTACAAACAAAACAGTGGTACTACAAACGAAACAAATGTACTACAAACAAAATTAACGTTACTACAAACGAAATTAACGTTACTACAAACCACTACAAACGAAATAATGGTGATACAAACGAAATAAGGGTTACTACAAACGACACAGTGGTACTACAAACGAAACAAATGTACTACAAACAAAATTAACGTTACTACAAACGAAATTAACGTTACTACAAACCACTACAAACGAAATAATGGTACTACAAACGAAATAAGGGTTACTACAAACAACTACAAACGAAATAATAGTACTACAAACGAAACAATGGTACTGCAAACGAAATTAACGATACTACAAACGAAACAATGGTACTACAAACAAAATTAATGTTACTACAAACAACTACAAACGAAATAATGGTACTACAAACGAAATAAGGGTTACTACAATTAACTACAAACGAAATAATGGTACTACAAACGAAACAGTGGTACTACCAACGAAACAAATGTACAACAAACAAAATTAACGTTACTACAAACGAAATTAACGTTACTACAAACCACTACAAACGAAATAATGGTGATGCAAACGAAATAAGGGTTACTACAAACAACTACAAACGAAATAATGTTACTACAAACGAAATTAACGTTACTACAAACCACTACAAACGAAATAATGGTACTACAAACGAAACAATGGTAATACAAACAAAATTAACGTTACTACAAACAACTACAAACGAAGTAATGGTACTACAAACGAAATTAACGATACTACAAACGAAACAATGGTACTACAAATAAAATTAACGTTACTGCAAACTACTACAAACGAAAAAAATGGTACTACAAACGAAATAAGGGTTACTACAAACAACTACAAACGAAATAATGTTACTACAAACGAAATTAACGTTACTACAAACCACTACAAACGAAATAATGGTACTACAAACGAAACAATGGTACTACAAACGAAATTAACGATACTACAAACGAAACAATGGTACTACAAACAAAATTAATGTTACTACAAACAACTACAAACGAAATAATGGTACTACAAACGAAATTAAGGTTACTACAAACAACTACAAATGAAACAATGGTACTACAAACAAAACAATGGTACTACAAACAAAATTAACGTTACTACAAATAACTACAAACGAAATAATGGTACTACAAACGAAATTAACGTTACTACAAACCACTACAAACGAAATAATGGTACTACAAACGAAACAATGAATGTATGTTGTAAAAATCGTTCTGCAAAAATTCTCGAAAAAAAATTTTTTTTTTTTTGTTTTACTACAAACAAAAAAAATTGCACTACAAACCACTACTAACGTTTTTCTATACGAATCAAGCGGAAAAATTTTTTTTCACCAACTTCGGGGGATGACATTTTTTTTGTTGTCTGTATTTTTTTTTGGCACTACTACAAACGAAGTTAGCTTCACTACTATCTACTACTAACCGAAATCGGTCAAATAAACCTAAAAAAGAACAATTTTTTCAGAGTCGGGTGCCAAGTTCACATAGCCGTACTACTACTACATAATATGTAGTACTACGTACATATGTAGGTATATACTAATGAATTGTCTATTTATTTCATAATAACAGTTAAAACTATACTATACTCGTACATAGTAGGTATAAAGCCAATTCGATCTTTTTGCCTGTGTTGTTCCGCCAACTCCTTCTAAACCACGCAACGGATTTTGATAAGGTTTTCACTATCATTTTAAGAATTCCTTCCGGAAAGTTTATATGAATAATATATGCATATGTTATAATAGAAAAAATTTGAGCATTTCAAAGATTTATAATGATGACGTCAAAACGTATTTTTGGGCGCTTACCTTGTATACGCTGACTAACCTCACATCAAAATAATATACTACTGAATTTTATATCTTAAAGAGAAGGTCTATCTCCTAAGGTTAACCCAGTTAAGGCGATTAGTGTCCCCGATGGCCTTGCGTGTCTGGGCGGGGCTTAGCGCACTGCACCCGCGCACCCCGCAAAAATCATCAAAAAAATCCACGCGCTAGTTCAACAAACAAGCCACGGGATAGATTATTGCCTACGAGCGATACAATCAGAAAGAGTCAAAAAGATGCAATGCTAGAATTATCGTATTATATAAGTAATATAATTAATTATATATAATTTATTATATTTATTGTTTTGTATATATAATTCAGTATATTCTTAAATATATATATAATATGTAAAACCAAAGAATTTGGTTTTTGGTCATCTGAACGCGGGCGGAGCCGCGGGCAATGCTAGTATTAGTATAGATTTAATATAATAAACATTTTTATTATTTCTTTTATTTTCTTATATACGTAAATTCATTTCCTAACATGTAAAAGAGGTATAAGTATAATCCTCGCCAAAGTTTTTGGCTGCTCTAAATTGGCGCGAGCCGCTGCGCAAAAGGAAACGGTAACGGGCGAGGCGCGCGTGAATGGCGGGTCACACCCGCAGCGCCCGAGAGCTCGTCCAGTGTAGTGTGTGTAACACGTCTGTACATGCACACAAAACACTCGAGTACTTAAAAAATTTCTAACTCCTATGTTATTTTTGTTATAATATTTATTTTATTACTTTTTGTCGTATTTAACTTTTGTTATTTATGTCTTACAAGTAACCTCGAAAAGGATTTCAATTTAATATTTAAAATGTGTGATGATTAAATGTATTTTATTATTATTTGTATGTGTATGTATTTATAATTTATTTTTTAAATTTATTTATTATTTAAAAATAAATATTATAATTATATTTATTAAAACAAAATCAAACAAATCACTAAATAAGTATTATGAAAAAGTGATAAATAACAATATTATGTTACTTTATCATACAGTACCTGGGACACCGAGCTTCGCTCGGAGTTTTTGGTTACAAAGTACAATTTTCTTTAGAAAAAACTAAAAACTTGAAGAAATACAAAAAAATAAAAATAAATTATACCTTTGTATCCGACCGGGATTCGAACCTGGACACTTATGATTGTCAATCTTGCGTCTTTTTTTAAAAAAAACTAAATACTTGAATAAATATAAAAAATAAAATAAAAGTAAAACTTTGTATGCGACCGAGATTCGAACCTGGGCCCCTGAGATTGATGATCTTGCACCTTGGCCGCTTGAAGACGATGCTTATATCCGAGCGTGCGAAATTATCGAATATAATATTTTGCGTGGAATAATGCAAAAGAAATAATAATAATAATAAAACTTTTATTATTCTATACATGCTTATCTATAATTTTAAATTACGATTACTCTTAATTAATAATTTTTAACATTGTATTTTAACAGATCATATTTATAACTTATTTGATTGTATTTAATTTAACTTCAATTTTTGGTTAGTGACTATTTATTAACTTATCATTTTTTAAACTAATAATTTTGTTATCTGGAATTAAATTATTTTAATTTTAAATTATTTTTATTTCAAAAAATAAAGTATTTTTCACTAAACTTTTTATCCGAATGCGGATTTTGTATACTATTAAATTTAACAATAAAGCTTTACGTACCTCTTAGTCGAGGCGCAAATATTTTTCAATCTCAAATTTATAAGGGTGGTATGTGACCCTTATAAATATTTATATTTTATTAAATATTTAATTTACATATTTATATCATCTACGCACCTGCATACTCACGTACACATAATTATTTATATTTATTAATTATTCATATATATTAAATCCACAAGCACAGCCGCGCGAAACCCGTAGTATACGGAAGATCGGAATTTGTTTTACTCCTACCGGCCACTTGTAACTTTTTATTAACAAACAGTCTATGTTTTACCGTTCGATGCCAATTACTTGTTACTTTGTTTAATATAATTGAATCATTTTCGTAAGATATTGTATGTGGACTTTTTATGTTTGTACTGAAACTCTTTGTGTCATTGTGTATTTCCCTAAACTTTCCTTCTGCACTGTTTTTATGTGTGTGTTGAATTTTTCATTATAATTTTATTAGTGACGTAATCTTTTATTTGTGATTTCTCGTCACTCAACAACCACCAAAGAGATTTTTAAATTAAATCTACTAATAATATTTTTTAAATAAAAAATATAATATTTGAAATCACAAAACTGTTTACCCGGATAACCAGCTATCATCATACCAAATTTCATCAAAATCTATCCAGCGGTTTTCCCGTGATGCGGCAACAGACAGACAGACAGACAAAAATTCTAAAAACTGTAGATTTGGCCTCTGTATCGATAATAATGTTTATTTCAATAAGATTTTCCAAATAATATTGAAAATACAGATTTGGCTTAGTTACAATTTTATTATATGTATAGATAAAAATAACAATAACTATACCTTCATAGAACTTAATTTTTACATTAAACTAGTTAAAATATTCTACAACGTCCAAGCGCGTACTTTACTACACATTTATCTGTCTGCGAGCTTTTATTCTCTGCACGCACACATACAAAAATACTTGTGTACATAAACAATACATGCATAAATTCATCGTAAAAAAACAGGAGACAAAAAGTGACACAACCCTCCCGTCCGAGCGCCAGCGCGCGACTGCCGCGCGCGCCCGCGCAGAGCACCTCTATAGCTTCTAGGCTTGTAAATAGCATTTTCGACTTTTAAAATAGGAAAATAGTAATTGATTTACAATTTTTTCTGATGGGCATAAAGTAAAATAGATATATTATTTTTTAGTATTTAAATGATTCCAAAATTCTTAGCCGTTTAGAAACAGTACGAAAGGCAAGTCAAAAAAATACCATTTCTTTAAAATAAAAAACTAATAGATATTTTCGTCCCACGAAAAAAATTTTACTTGAAAATATTGTTTAAGAGTTGATGATTCACATATATTTTTTTCAAGCATTTCGGTCTAGCCATAAACGAGAAGTACGCTTTAGAAAGTAGCTCTTTGCTAGCCCTTGAGGGTACTAATCGCCTTAAGGTAACCATTTTTATGTTTTACACGTTTATACTAAAAAATAATGGGTTTGTAGGAAGCTATTTTAAACAATACAATATTAATCCTTATCCAATTATATAAGATACGTTGGGCATTTGATGTAGACCAAAATTGCACTTTACAACATATCTTTAAAATGGATATCTTAGAAGATATCAGATTTAAAATTATTAATTGCTCGCAGCGAAACGGCTAAGATTTTAACAAAAACAATGTACTAGAAATTTGTAGGCCTTACAAATCCTACAGAAACCTCCGGGATAGCATGTGTCTATCTCCTAAAGTACACTAACAATAAATATTTTTATCTCTTCAAAACGTACCTATGGACTCATCTGAACGAAGCGAGGGTAAGTCGCTTGTAAGAAGTAGAAAAGGCGACTACTTTTATAAATGCGAAAGTTTGCATGTATGTGTTTGTTTATTACTCCTTCACGCTGAAACGGCTGAACGAATTTAGATGTTTAGTATACAGATATAGAATGCTTAGAAGTAACATATAATTACCGTTAGGCACCTATGGAAACAACCAAGTGTAGCGAAGGTTAGTTGCTAGTAATTACATAGATCAATTTATAATACCGTTATCTTTATGATACAAAACTCTTAGAAATGTTTATATTTTTTCTTATCCAATGTTACAGGTCTTAAAGAGCCATATACAGAGTACGACTTTGTCATTGTTGGTGCTGGCTCTGCTGGTTGCGCTTTGGCATCTAAACTAACAGAAAACCGAAATGTAACCGTACTTCTACTTGAGGCGGGCAAACCAGAAATGTTTTTCACCGATATACCCGCTGGAGCCCCGTACTTCCAAGGGACAGAATATGTGTGGCATTATTATATGGAACCCCAGCCTGGAGTATGTATGGGTAATATTACAACCGTTAATTTGTAAAAATACTACCTATATACGTGATATCCTCATTATATACGTGTGAGGTGAGATAAAATAATTATACGTCAACAATAAAAAAACATCTAGTCTACACTCATAACGCATGCCTGTCTTACTTTACCAATGCGAATTAATAACGGATACATTTCACTAAGATTTCTGTTTAGCTCGTAAAAAATTTGTTATCGCAAAGTAAAATCTGAATTTTCGTAACAGTTCTAGTAGAGATATTGAGAAATTGTATTCACGCACGCATTTAGTTATCTTATATAAAATTATAACGTACCTAGCGAAGCGAGGGTCCCCGAGCGAAGGGAGGGTGAGTCGCTAAATAAATTATAAAAATAAAAAACCCAACTGCGTAAAAACTAATTAAAAAGATAAGAACAAGGTGATGAAGGAACATAGTTATATATTTGCTCCGATTTTTATAATTTACTAGCGACTCACCCTCGCTTCGCTCGGGTTCGTTTTAAATTAAAATGGATATAGTATGTTATCCTTAAGAGATAGACATATGCCATCGCGGACTTTTCTGTAGACCTATATAAGATACACAATTCCACCATACATTATTTTGTTATATCTCAAAGTGTTTAGGCAGCGTTTTCGTTGAAAGCTCCCAGACGTCTTATTTTTTCCGACACCTCCAACAAATATCGTTATATTTTAGCCAATGTATACAAAAACTTAACAAATTATATACTAAAACCTTCCTCTTGAATCACTCTATCTATTAAAAGACCCGCATCAAAATCCGTTGCGTAGTTATAAAAAATTAAGCATATATAGGGATATAAGGACAGAGAAAGCGAATTAGTTTTATACTATGTAGTGATTTTTTTATTTACAACTTTTTAGTTCTAGACAGTTAAACGTTTGAAATTTTATTTAATTATTTCTTATCCGAAATCACTTTTAAACATATAAGTTGTAGATATCTATATATTTTTGTGATCGCCACTTAAAAACCTTCATTTTGAAATCCATACAGCCTATGACACTGGCGTTATCTAGACGAATCTAAAATCGGTTAAGCCGTTTAGTATGTAATTACGAGGGAACATAGGAAATACATTCATACATACATAAATAAATATATACAGGTCAAACACATAACCCTCCTTTGGGCTTCGCCCTAGTTGTGTAGAAATATATTACCTACGTATTTCATTAAGAATTCGAACTGCACTTTAATATTTACATAATTGATTACAGTTATGTTAGTAGGCACCTCATAAGACGCAATCCTTATAATATATAATACTCTGACTCTACTTCATTCCAGGAATGAACAATCAACGCTGTTTTTGGCCACGCGGAAAAGCCATCGGTGGCACAAGTGTTGTGAATTATATGATTTACACTCGAGCAAGACCACGAGATTGGGACCGGATCGCTGAAGATGGAAACTATGGATGGTGATTAAAATTCCTTTTTAATTTTAAATGCCCCCATTATATCAGTAGTAGGCCAGTGGTAACACACTTGCTTGGAAAATCAAATGAAGTGAATTCAAATCCAAATGCGAATTGTATTCAACATAATTATTACTACATACGGTAAAAGTAAACATCGTGAAGAAACCGGCATGTCTGAGAAACCGAACAAGTTTTCTAAAGACATGTGGAGTCCGCTAGCCCAAAATAGCGAACGTGGTGACTATGGGCTGATTATTGAAGAGAGGCTCAGAAGTAGAGGAGAAAGAAAAATTAAGATACTTCTGCATTTAGATTCTAGATTTTGTACAAATCTAACCTTGACACTTTTAATTAAAATTCACAACAGATTTTTATTATATTATTCTATGTACGTAATAGGTACATAACAAAGAGACCAAACTTATAATTTTAACGCAACGAATATGAATCTGAATTTGGATGTTAGATATTATTTGTATTGATCTTGACCTTGTGATTATATTACGATGATTCAGTCCGTTACCTCAATAGATTAGGTATCACTTTAAGATAAAATGCATGTGAGTGTGCCTGTATTTTACTTCTTTACGCTGTCAATAGTTTTAAAGGAAATTTGGAATAATATTTTTATTAAACAAAACTATCTTTTCGCATTATTTCGCCGATTTATTTTGATTTTTGGTTCCTGACGTTTCGAATGCTTTACAGCAATCATGGTCACGGGAGAGACTAAGGTTTTAGACGTCTCAAACACATATACTTGTTACAGACATGGCCTACCCACTATTTTCAAAAATGATTTTAAAAATGGCCCTAAAGTACCTTACAATATTTGTTGATTTTTAGTCGGAAACCAAAAATCATAATAAATCCGCGAAATAATCCGAAAAGATAGTTTTATTTAAAATGTCAAATATTCGCGTAAATCTAAGAAAGTAACATTTTTATTATTATATCCTGGACTAGCGACTCACCCTCGCTTCGCTCGGGTTCGTCCCTGGCTTGCTTCCCAATACAAACTTTCATCCCAATTTTCTCAATTTTAAGAGACGATTTCCGAAATAAAATGTATCCTATGTCCTTTCCAGGGTCTCAAACTATCTTCTTACCAAATTTCATCTAAATCGGTTCTGTAGATCCAGATATTACTCCCTACAACGTCACAAACCCACAAACTTTAGCTCTTTATAATATTAGTATAGATTAATACATAGGTATTTAACAAACCAGTGAAGCTGCCAGTAAAATTTAGTTATATTCTTTCTATCTAGTAGTTTTCCATCTGTAGATATATGTACATATATATATATATATATATATATATATATATATATATATATATATATATATATATATATATATATATATATATATATATATATATATAGAAAAAAGAATCGGACATTTTATCTTTGACATAAAAAGTTCTATTGATATTGTTTAGCTGCTCCCAAAAAAAATATATAAAAATAAATTAAAATTGAAAACTCAAAAGTTTTGCACGGTATATGGGATAAAAATTTTACAACAACTCTGTTTTTGGGCACAAAAATACAATGTAAAAGATATATAGATCAGGTTAAAATCAAGGACACTGTTGAGTTTTGCCACACAACAAGCAGTGTACTCAATACTTCATGTATTAAGCAAAACTTTTAAAGCAGAAGGAAAGGTTACTTACTCAATTTTACTTAATCTAGCCATACAATGAGCGTTCGTTAATGAAACTATTCAAGACAAACAATATATTTATTCTCTAGACTATAATGAATTCCCTGATGTCTGGCGACTTTCACTAGTGATACCTATACCGAAAACATCTAACCCTACATACATCCTTCTCGCACTGCCGACCAATTTCCATACTTCTTTCTTATCTAAAGTCCTCGAACTTATAGAACATCAGCAATTACACCTACACTTGAATGATAATAACATCCTATCTCCTTTCCAGTCCAGCTTCCGCCCTGGGCACAGCACTGTTACTGTACTTTATAAGGTCTGTAATGATATTCGACACAGATTCGACAGTCAGCAAATTACCATCCTCGCGCTGCTGGATTTCTCTAATGTATTTAATACTGTAGACTTCGATATCCTACTTGCAATTCTCAAGTCTATAAATATCTCTTCGAATGCTACTAAATGGTTTCACTCCTACCTAAGTAATCGTGAACAATGCATTAGGCTTGATGGCAAACGTATTTCTTGCTCTGGTATCACTACTGGAGTCCCTCAGGGTGGAGTGCTGTCTCCTCTACTCTTCTAAATTTTCATAAACACTCTCACTAAGCATCTTACGTTAGTTATCCTATCATCTTTATGCTGATAACTTGCAGATTTATACGAAACAACCATAAATGACATTTCTAAGGCTATTGAAAATATTAATTCGAATCTCGACATAATGTGATGTTCTCCTGACCGATTCCTGCCACGGCGGCCAATCTCATTGAGACTAGCCAACTGCACAGGAGATATTATAGTGCACAAGTGTACGCGCAGACACAAGTGCACTCTCTATTCCTGTCACTCTCATACTCCGGTGGGACGACTGCTCGACACGACTAGTGAGAGTTAAGGCGCAGGACCGACGGCTTTACGTGCTCTTCGAGGCACGGGGGTGAAGCACCGCCAACTTCCCAACTCCTGACTGTTATTGAGGCTTACTATATAGAAAAACTCAATAACTAAACTTGGCCCGACCCGGAACTCGAACCCAGGACCTCCGGGTGTGCAGCCGTACATGCTAGCCTAGTGGCTAGCATGTACGGCTGCACAATATCTCGTAATATCTGCATAATAATCTCGACATAATTAGTACCTGGCGTAAGTCATTTGGTTTGTGTATAAATCCAAGTAAATGAAAAGCAGCGGTGTTTGGCAATTCAAAACAATTATCTAAGATACACTTTTATCTCCTCCCCCCAATTTCATTTAATATGTTCGTTTAGAATATAGCAGTAGTGTGAAAAATCTGGGAATCATAATGCATAGCACCTTCTCTTGGACACCTCAAATTCAAAACATCATATTTTCAACTTAGCCGTAAGATATTCTTTGCTATTGGCACTTTAAGAAGGTGGAAAAACCTGCTGCCTGTTAAAACTAAAATTTCTTTAGCTCACTCCCTTCTGTTACCGATACTTGATTATGCTAACTCCTGCTACTTAGATCTATCTCAGCAACTTAAGCTTGAGCGCCTTCAAAATCTCATAATAAGATTTATTTTTGGACTTAGGAAGTATGATCACATCATACAGTATCGGACATAACTGAAATGGCTAATTGTACACAATCGAAGTGACTTACACTCACTTTCTCTTCTATACATTGTCCTCTTCCATCCTGATACTCCTACCTACCTCAAAGAACGCTTTGCGTTCCTAGGTGATAGTTCCCAGCACGCTCAACAACTTCGCTCCCGCAGTGACAGGTTACTCGAAATCCCATTAAGCCATCCCAAATCTTATGGTGAGTCTTTCACCATTAAAACTGTAAGACTTTGGAATGAGCTTCCAATTGAAAAAGAATGTCGAAGTAGGTGAGAATATTTAAAACGTCTCAAAGGACACTATCTATCACAGTAGGGTTATTCTGTCAATTGTGCCGTTCTATGTAATTTGTTTATGCATATATATACATATATAGACATTATTTTAATATTATGTATATGTATGCATATGTATATATAATAAAAATATATATGGTAAAACTAGTATTTTATATATGTAAATTTTTATGTATTTATTTATATTAAGTTTTAATGATTTGCACTTTATGCACCTTTTCGCTTTTCTCATTTATTTTCTTATATACTTATCTATCAGTTGCCTATAAGAGATCACTTTTAGTTATAAGGCCGTCTTTGCACACCTCTTTGATTGTATATTTTTTTTGTTAATATATTATTTTCTTGTGCAATAAAGTGTTATAAACAAAATAAAAATTATTATACATTATTTTTACTCATATATAAATAAGTTATATGTGTTGACTTTCTTTACAGGTCTTACAATGACATGCTAAAATATTTTATACAAGTGGAAAAATCTAACCTTGGAGGCTATGAGAAGGAACCTCATAGAGGTCGTGATGGCGTACTACCTGTGGAATTCGTACCTATAAAGTATAATCACATTACGCTATGTACTTAAAATAAACCGATAAAATTAATATTTGAGATAGAAACCAAAATAGTAAAAAAAAGAAAAGAGTTTAATTCAGTACAGAATTATGCGCCGTTTTGTTATGATCTCCCATCACTCGAAAACACCTGGACGGATTTGACTGGACTAATTTACTCTTACTGGATCGAGATCCCACTGCAAGATTGCTACGTTCATAGCATATTTAATCGAAATGATTTTTTTATATACAATAATAAACGGGACAATATGTTTTGACCGGGTTGCCTATCAAAATGTACCCGCTAGTATGTTTAATTAACTAAATAATAGTTGACTTTTTGGAATAAGAACGATGCATTTGTTATTACAATGAATTATACTCCACTTCACAGAATTATACGTAGAGATCTTGAAAAATGATAGCTGCCATTGCGCATTTGGCCACAACCTCTTTGCAGCCAGGTGTCGGGTCATATTTTGGGACGTTTATACGTTCATCGCGTATGTTCATCATTTATATATCAAATTAAAGCTAATTTTTTTCTGTACCTGATAAACTACGTCTGCCTATGTAAAAGTGGCCGCAAAAGTGGTTGCGAGTCATTAAAAATGTTTTTGTTACATTTATACGTTCATTGCGTACGCCATGGCAGCTATCATTTTTCAAGATCTCTACGTATAGTTCTGTGAAGTGGAGTATAATTCATTGTAATAACAAATGCATCGTTTTTATTGAAAAAATTCAACTATTATTTAGTTAATTAAACATACTAGCGGGTACATTTGAATAGGCACCCCAGTCATAACATATTGTCCCTTTTATTATTGTATATAAAAAAATGATTTCGATTAAATACGCTATGAACGTAACAATCTTGCAGTGGGATTAAGATCCAGTAAGAGTAAATGAGTCCATACTTACTCACTTTCACTCATACCGCAGTTTGAATTAAATAACAATTAAGGTTCATTATAATTGATATACAATAAACATATTTATAGATAAAACGTAAGGGCCCTGGTGATTATCACCTTTATAAAACGGAGGACATATTTAGTGGACAAAAATAAATGTATGATTTGTAATCTTTTTCCAGAACAAAATTATCTGACGCATTCCGTGAAGCTGGTAGCATTCTCGGACATCCCACAGTGGATTATAATGCCCCTGAAAATCTTGGATTTGGTAGAGTGCAAGTTACGACAAGTAGAGGACATAGATACAGTGCTGCGAAAGTATTTTTACATAGTCATAAAAAAAGACCAAACCTTCATATTTTACAAGACAGCTTAGCAATTAAATTACTTATAAATCCCCAAAGTAAAGAAGCATATGGCGTAGAATATACACGTAACAAACTACTCCATACTGTTTTAGCGCGTAAAGAAGTTATTCTGGCAGCAGGACCTATAGCTTCTCCGCAACTTCTAATGTTATCTGGAATTGGACCAAAAGACCATCTTACTTCTGTTGGAATATCAGTAATACAAGATCTCCCAGTTGGCCGTAAGCTGTACGATCATATATGCTTCCCTGGTTTAATATATACTCTAAATGTAACAGATGTAAGTTTTATTGAAAACAAAGAACTAACTTTACCAAATTTTATAGAATGGATACGTAACGGAGATAACTCTTTCGCATCCGCGGGTGCTGTTGAAGACATTGGTTATATAAAAACACCAATTTCAGATGATCCAGATCCTTCAGTTCCAGATATGGAACTTATAAATCTTGGAGGATCAATATTATCTGACGGAGGGCCTGGCGGCAGTAAGGCAGTCCGAAGGGGCATGAGAATAAAACCAAGTATATTTGATGACGCATTTGGAAATATTGATGCCACAGATACATGGAGTGCTTTTCCAATGTTATTACATCCAAAATCATTTGGATATTTAGAACTAAAAAATAACAATCCCTTTACTTATCCACGTCTTCGAGGTAATTATCTGACAGCGCGTAGTGATGTTGATACATTTATAGCGGCAATTCGACACATACAGGCATTAGTTGCTACTGCTCCTTTTCAACGGCTAGGCGCTCGCATCCATCCGGCTAAATATAAAACTTGTCAATCTATTGAATTTGATACTGATGAATATTG
This sequence comes from Brenthis hecate, assembly GCA_951806755.1. Lineage (NCBI taxonomy): Eukaryota > Metazoa > Arthropoda > Insecta > Lepidoptera > Nymphalidae > Brenthis > Brenthis hecate. The sequence goes on from OX638249.1 coordinate 7,861,613, forward strand.
GGAATGCGCTTTGCGCACTTTAACTGCGACTCTACACCATCAAATAGCAACATGTCGAATGGGCCCTGAAGAAGATCCTGAAGCTGTAGTAGATCCCGAATTAAGGGTAAAAGGAATAAAAAATCTACGCGTAGTGGACTCCAGTATTATTCCTAGAACAATTTCCGCACATACAAATGCACCCGCTATTGTAATAGGCCTCAAAGCAGCCGACTTAATAAAATACACTTGGAATATACGATAAAGACTTAAAAAAATAATTAATTAGGTACTAATTTATTTTTACAAAAAATATTTTTTATAAATGTAATAGGCATTACGTTTAGTATTTGGTAAAGTTTCATGTTGGATCTTTTTTGATATCGCTGAGGAAACCCACCATGAGATCTCTGCCAGCCGTCATTGGGCAGGGGACCATGAAACTCTTACTTATTTATACAAGCCCACAGTTGAACCCTATCTCTGAAATAATGAGGGGTTGCAGGATGGCGTGTGCAGTGTGCACACACTACAACACCTCTGCGGACAGACCCGGACCACGTGGGCCACCTCGTCTTAATTTAATATTTATTATAAATTTAATATATGTATTGCTTAACCAATTATGCATGCAGCAATTTTATGTCTCTAAGAATTTTTACATAACAGTACTTAACGTCAATAAAAAAATAGAACTACATGAAATCATTGAAATCCGTTGTTGTCACTGTTTCTAATTTAAGATTACTTGTAAAAGATCTCTATGAAAACAATCCCTGTCAAACAAATTATGTTGTAAGAAGAAATTCTATTAATAAAATTTTATCTTTGTAAACATATGCAATTAACACATATTGAATATTTTGTAATCTTTTAAAAATAAGTTTTTTGCAGCTTCATTAAATAATTACAGTTATCATAATTACTCTTTAGCCAACGATTAACGAACATTTTATAGCCGAACTACCCGCGTCGTTTAATTTCGTAGAATTACTCCGCTCTCCTAGGTCGCAGTGTGACTTAAGAAAACCTTTAACCTTCCTCAATAAATAGGAATTTTCCAAATCAGATCAGTATATACAAAGATTAGAGCGTTTAAAGAAACACATATGTTATTTTGAATCTTTCGATAATTTGATATTTTTCTCCGGTCCTTTCAAAAACACTCGATAAATTGAATAAAATCAATCTAACTAGTCCCCTCGTAATTTGAAGTTGAAGGAATTCCAATGATATGGAAGGATAATGCTCCCCAACATTCAATAATTTGAAATCAGGGCCATTCTACTCTCAATAATTTGAAGCGTTTTTCATGAACAGATCTGTCGATTCACAGTGGGTTCTGTTTGATTTGTGTTATTAATCCCTCCACGACCGCGGATACGCCGGCGTGTCAGTTGACAATAGATTTCTCAGAATTTTAATTAATTTCTTAGAAATTTACCTGGAGGTGTTAATTTTTAAGTATCAATATATGAATTCAAAAAAGAACAAGTGTCTTTCCATAAGTTAAAAAAAAGAGTGTTTCAAGATGTAGAGAATGGACGATTTCTTCCTCCCCCTCCCCTCCCCAAAATTATATAAAAAACACAAAACCATGTTTACAAACAAATTAAGCTTGCCATAGGAATATAAGAAAAGTATAATATATTTCCGGAAATGAAATCTCCTTTTTCTTTTAAATAGTTATAAAAATAATACTTCTATGTCAACATAAAAAAATGATGTGTAAATATTCTTTTAACTTTTATCCTTTGCATACTTTCAAAATTAAATATATATTTTTATTTTATGAAGTATTCGCATCCGTATTCGCAATCGCGGAGTTTCCGCATTAAATTAGACTTCCGTTTCCGTTATAATTCATGCTTAGCACACTCGGATACCAAAATAGGTGGGACGACAAGAGCCGGCAGGTACTTTATTAAATACGCCAATTGCAATGTTTTTATTTTTATAGCGTACTAGCATTGCCCGCGGCTCCGCCCGCGTTCAGATAACCAAAAACCAAATTCTTAGGTTTTACATATTAGTATACTCTTACATTGCAGTTTTTGTATTTTTTCTCAGAAATGAGACATTTTCCCGCGGTAAAAAATATCCTATACCCGGATAATAAGCTGTCACCATATCAAATTTCATCAAAATTTCTCCAGTGGTTTTTCTGTGATGCGGTAACAGACAGACAGACAATAATTCTAAAAGCTATAGATTCGGCCTCTGTATCGATAATAATGTTTATTTCTATAAGATTTTCCAAAAAATATTTAATGTACAGATTTGACTCAGAATTTTATTATATGTATAGACTTAATGGAAAAGAAATGTAACCTTGTTTTGCTCTTAATTAAAAACTTTGTTAAAGTTTACTTTTACAAATTTAATTTTAAATACTCCAAATAAATATTCAAGATAATTTTGTCACTGACCTACATATAAATTGTAAAAATAAATAAGTTGTGCTTTAAGAGAAGGTATTCAATGCCACCTCCTTCTGCCCTAGAATAACGAAAAAATTGTCATACGATTCGATGTTTTCTTTACATATTCTAAAAGTAGACTATGTGAATGATAAGTAAATACATATATGAGATTAATCTATATTAATATTATTAAGAGGTAAAGTTTGTGAATTGTGAGTTTTTTGGCGTTGTAGGGGGTAATCTTTGGATCTACTGCACCAATTTAGATTAAATTTGGTAAGAAGATAGTTTGAGACCCTGGGAAGGATATAGGATGCTTTTTATCCCGGAAATCATCCCTTAAGGGGGTGAAAATGGAGATGAAAATTTGTATGGGGAATCAACCTATGTCTCCGACTGGAGACATATTATGTCTCCGACTGCATAATACTATATTCCTTCGTGAACCTGTTTTCATCTTTTTAGTTAGCTTTTATGCAGGCAGGTTTTTTATTTATTTACCGCTTTTTAAGTATTTTTAAGTTGGAAAAATAGTCAGAATAGTTGTTAACAAACTTTAAATCATCATATATCCTAAACTGTTATTTAAAATAAAAAATGATGAAAGAAACCTACAATTGATTTTTTAATTACCTATTCAACGATACCCCACTTGACATAGATCGTCGATTTTCTTTTTTTCTTTTTATGGCGTCCAAAATCGGCCATTTTGATTTTTCCAAATTTTTATGCTTTCTATCACATTCGCGCAGTCATGACGAATCATACGACGTATCATTTATCAAAATCGGCCCACTCGTTTGGTCTAAATAGTGCCACAAAAGTACAGACCCACATACATAGGCTGATAAACACATTACCCTCCTTTGTGCGCGCCGTCATGTAAAAGTAGCAAAATAAGCTTTTGAGTTGGATATCATACCTGATGTATAATATTAAAATCAAAAATATATATTTTTTTAAATAGTATAACGTGTATAAAAGCCATTACTATCATAATATGTCTATGACCTCATGTATTCACCGTTATGTAGCAGGGTTAGCAACCTTACTTGAAATTATGGTGCCGTAATTATTCAGTTATAAAACTTTCCGTGATCGCTATCGAAATGTGTAAACTCTGGCAAGAGAGAATCCACCTCGTATGTTCTACTGCTGTTCCATTAAACTTTATCTTAAATGACTTTTGAAGTTAATAGAAATAAACAAGGAATACTTATTAAAAAAATCCGTTCCTTACACAATATAATGAGTAGGTATACAGTATGACTCGATAAACCGAACAAAAAGAGTGATTGAAGAATTCCACAGTCCACCTCCTAGTTCCATCATCAGATCAGCTAGGTGTTACCAAATCTATATACTTAGGTATAATAAAATTCTAACTGAGTCGAACCTGTACATTAAATATTTTTTTGGAAAATTTTATTGAAATAGTCATTATTATCGTTACAGAGGCCGAATCTATAATTTTTAGAATTTTTGTCTCTGTGACCGCATCACGAGAAAACTACAGGACAGATTTTAATGAAATTTGTATGATGATAGCTGTTTATCCGAGTCAACGTATAGGATACTTTTTACTACGGGAAAATATCTCATTTCTGAGTAATTTATACTAAACGTTAAAACGTAACTAGGGACGAACCCGGTGCGGAATGAGGGTGAGTCGCTAGTTACTGTATATATGAATATCTCCTTAAACTATAAATAAAAACTTTTTAACAAAAAATAAAACCGACTTCCAGGCACTAAAATGTAAAAAATAACTAAACAGGGGCGTTCATTTAGAAAAGATACCTAATCAGATATTTTCTAAGTCGGTGCCAGCCGACGCATAGGAAATCTAATACGAGTATATTTTGATAAGTAAAATACATATTTACCTATTGATATTCATTTCTTAAAATATTGTCCGCTAGCACCGACTCGAGTAATCGATGAACATACGTAAAAAAAAGATTCCGACGAATTGGGAACCTCCTCGTTTTTGGAAGTCGGTAAATGAATATCAACTTTAAGTTTGAATACAATTATAGACAATAAAAGCCTGTTAAAAACATTTATTTATGATCTCGATTATTTTGACTTGCATAGACGAGATTTTATGAAAATTTTGGAACAACATACAAAAACAAAACAAATATTTTTACTAGGTATAGCTCATTGCATCATTATATTTCATATTGTTTTCTTTCGTTAAAATCCTTATTTAACTGGACTATTTCCTTCACCCGTGAACAGTATTAGTGTCACTGTTCACGGGTGTTCGGAGGTTCAACATGCAGCAATAATCTTATACAATTGCTTTAATCTTGTCAGTTATTATCTACGATGTGCTATTGTCTCTATTACTAAAACTATCCTGACTGTGCATCTATCATTCTGTCTGTTCGTCTAAACTGCGGAAGAGATATTATGATGCACGCAAATACAAATGCACAAGTCTACTCCTGTGTTTCATAAACCACCATAATTCCACACGACCAGTGAAAGACATCTTGACAGAAAAACTCAATACATAGCTAAACATCACCAGATCCAGGACTTGAACTCAAGACCGCTGGAACTGCAGCTGTACATGCTAGCCAGACCACCGAGGCGAAAACTAACATATGTACATTTTACATGATACTTAATAAGTAATTGACCATTTAATTCAGACAGGCTCTTGACCTCGAATTTCCAGTTTAAATTATAACAAAAAAATATGTTAATAAGGTTAAAAATATGTGAACATCGAATTCGAAAGTACGTACGAGTATAAGTAGTGAAAAAGTAAAAATATACAATAGCTCTCTCATAATTTATTATATCTATACCAATATAGGAAAACTTTGGCATTTTTTGTTTGAAACGAATAATCGTTTACACCATGCGAAAAGCGCTAATTTCTGAGAAAGCCTGTCCGAATTGAAATATATTTTTTACATTGTATAACTATTCTATATTTATTATTAATAGCTATATTATAACTATTAACTAACTATATTATATTTATTATTAATATTCTATATTTATTGAGGCGCAATAATAATGTCCTCCTAACCGTTTTCCGACTGAGAGTTAAGGCGCAGGACTGACGGTTTTACGTGCTCTCCGAGGCACGAGAGTGAAACACCGCCAACTTTCCAACTCTGGGTTATTACTGAGAATATCTTAACAGAAAACTCAGTAATTAAACTTGGCCCGACCACGGACTCTAACCCAGGACCTCCGGATTTGCATGCTAGCCACTAGACCACCGAGGCAGTTTAGAGGCGGAATATAAACTATGCAACGAATCAAACTACGATCCCTAAGCGGAGGAATTATACATATTATACATTATACAGTATACATAAATATATGTATAACTACGTTAGTAGTGGGCAAAAGCTTTTAAAAAAAGCTTTTATAATAGTGAGTACATAACTCACTATTTTATATTCATTCGCAGTGCAGACAACCTGCTTAATTTTTTTTTATTGTCAAGTGCATTTTGTATATCTTTTAAGTGAATAAATTACACATATTTGTGCGATTTTGTCCGAGTTTATTTTTTATTCTTATAAAAACACGCGCGAGCCGTCAAAGAACACTTAAATGCGTCGTTGTTATAACCTGTTCAAAAATGATACAACATTAATTCACGGGCAGTCTTAAATTGATCCTCGCGGACATAAGATTAGTTAAATTGATACAATTTAAATTGAACGAAACTTACCGACAATAATACAATTGTTCTTATTTACATACTAAAATATGAATAGAACTATTTTATGTGTTTTGGTGATATTGTTAATTAATGATTTCGCAGCAACAGTGTCCATCGACTATGCAGCGCCAGTATCAAATGTTGAATATTATGAAGATTATCAAAAATTTAGAAAAAGAGAAGACAACTACTCAATTCCTATAAGAAGCAAGATTGTCGATACGATGCTGAATACACCAATGTATCACTTTATGCGTTCAGAGCCGAACTTCTTCTCTGCTTTTAAAGATAATTATGAATTACCTAAGGGTAAGTAGAAATTATTTTTAGAAATTTTTCTTTTTGTTAAAAAGTTGTTTTAAAGGAGAAAAATATTATAATAATTAAAGTGTTTGCCGTAATACCTAATAAAAATTATAGATTGTTTTTTAGTTACTTCTGAAACTATTTAAAAATTTTAATAAATAATCTATCTAACATTTAAATTATTATTGTACATTATTTATAACTAGCATTGCCGCCCGCGTTCAGATAACCAAAAACCAAATTCTTAGGTTTTACATATTAGTATACTCTTACAATGCGGTTTTTGTATTTTTTCTCAGAAATGAGATATTTTCCCGCGGTAAAAAGTATCCTATATGTTGACCCGGATAACCAGCTATCATCATACCAAATTTCATCAAAATCTGTCCAGTGAATTTCTCGTGATGCGGTAACAGACAGACAAACAAAAATTCTAAAAACTATAGATTCGGACTCTATATCGATAATAATGTCTATTTCAATTAGATTTCGCAAAAAATATTTAATGTACAGATTCGACTTAGTTACAAATTTATTACATGTATAGATTAATATTTAATAGGATATTAAATAATACAATCATGATATTAGATGTAAAATATGGAAAATAAGGTTTTATCCTTACATCACTTCGATAGTCATATTCTTTTTTTCACCGTCTACTAAAATAAAGATTGAGACTGGGCTAAGAAAAAAATAATTAAATGTCTTACGTGGATGATTGTGGTTTAATATCTTCGATCAACAATACTATATATTGTTGCTATATTGTTGATCGAAGTTTAATATAAAGTACTAGCGGCTCACCCTCGCTTCACTCGGGTTCGCCTCTAGGAAAACAAAAACAAACCTATCCCACGGGAACCGTACATTTTTCCGGGATGAAAGTAGCCTATGTGTTATTTCAGACTATAATCTATCTCTGTGCCCATCCAGATCCGTTCAGCCGGTTTGGCGTGAAAGAGTAACAAACATCCATACTCACAAACTTTCACTTTTTTTATATTAGTACGGATGTTTCATTACAGGTATTGTAACATTCAGTTATTATATGTGCCAGTTTGTAGATTTTGACAATAGATTTTTGATATGTCTAGTGGACAGTCGGTGATTCGGATTATATGAGTTAAGAATATAAACTATAAATGTAAACTGAGTATACAGAAAAAGCGAGAAATATAATTGTTAAACGTCAAATATTTGTCCTCCTGGAAAACCCTTCTGAGCTGTTCTAGTATTAACACGAGTTTTTTAACTTTTATTAGACGATAGTATACTCGCTTCGCTTTAATACTTCGTGTCCCGTAACAAACAACTTTTATCTCCGATCGTGCCAAAATAGTAATGTTTAAAAAAAAGAAGCCAAGTCAATGTCAACCCCTACCAAAGCAAAGGTTCCGGTAACAAACAAGAAACAGATAGTGTGACATAAATTTAGTTTACTTTTATTGTATTTATTAGTTTCGTCGACTATTGTACCACGTTATTCCTACTAATCAATTACAAATAATTATAATTAAAAAATATAAAAAACCCGACTGCGTAAAAAACGAATTAAACAGAGTTACAAATAAGAACAAGTTACATATTATATAGTATTAGTATATGACTCGCCCTTTGATTTTTAATGATATCTACATGTATACATTACTAGCAGCTCACCCTCGTTTTGCTCGGGTTCGTCCCTAGGAACCTAGGTACGTTTAAACGGTTAGTATGGAATAAATAGATAGACTATACATATTATACATAGACTATACATATTAAACATAGGTATGATGAGTTGTTGCGGGTTGTATTATAACGTGTTTTCCCGTGGGAATGAGATAGTCTCCCGTGGAAAAAAGTAGCCTATGTCACTCCAGTCCTCCAACTATCCCACACAAAAAATCACACCAATCCGTCACTCTGTTTCGACGTGAAAGAGGTACAAACAAACAAATACACTTTCACATTTAAGCATAATAGGTATTAGTATGGATATGGATGACACTCGCGTAATCAAGACGAATCTAATGACGTATATATCATAAAAATTGGTTATACCGTTTAGTAATTACAAGGGAACATAGGGTCGGACATACATACATAAGTACATACAGGTAAAACACATAACCCTCTTTTGGGCGCCTGGGTAAAAATGGAAGTGACTGTTTATATTGTCAAAATAACAGCTTTTACTAAATGCATATATGAAAGTATATACAATATATGTATGTATATGTATATAAAAAAAACTATTATTGACATTTTAATCTGTCTATCTATTTGTTCCGGTTTATCTCTGAAACTGCTGGACTGATTTTATATGGAGTTGTTGCAGAACATTATAAGAAGTAACTAGGCTACTTTTATCTTAAAAAAATGGTTTCGCACAAAAAAAATAAAACCCATGAAATTGCATAATCCGCGTACATACGGACCGACGCGATGTAAGGTAGGTAAGTCGCTATTAATCTAATATTTTGATTAATTACAGAGTTCCGTGGACCTCTTAAAGAATACGACTTCATAGTGGTGGGCGCAGGGTCTGCGGGCAGCGTACTCGCGGCTCGTCTAAGTGAAGGTAGACGAGCCTCTGTGTTGCTGTTAGAGGCCGGTACAGGCGAGGCGATACTTACTGGAGTACCAATATTAGCACCTGTACTCCAGCAAACAAATTATGTATGGCATTATTTAATGGAACATCAGCCTGGAATATGCATAGGTATGTAATTTAAGTAAAAGTAATTTAATTTTTGCGTTGGTCATCCAATCAAATAGCCAAACTCATTATATACATATTTATTTAGCTGTGGCATTTTAATCAAAAATAAATAAAGTTAATCAAACCTTAATACTTAAATTAATACTTAAATTAATACTTAATACCTTATTAAGTAAAACCTTCTATTTTTTTCAATATATAAGAATTATTAATAAAAATAAATTACATTCTTAACGCAACTACGGAGAAACACGTTGACTTATTTTTTCCTAGAGATTCCTAATGGTAGATCGGGGAGTAACATATTCATTTTTTTTCTAATTCAAAATAAAATTATTCAGCATTAAATTATTACATTTTTTTACTGAACGTCATGAGTCTACTACCAGTTCGGAAAGAAAAAGCCTCAGACTGGTCATAGGTTACTTTCACCTTAGTTTATAAAAAGTATTCCACACAATCAAAATTTTTTGTACTCGTTGCTGTGAAAAATATTTTTTTTTCTATACTTTGTTATATACGGTTATTTTTGTAATTTTTTGAAGTTTTCGAAAAAATATATAACGGTTAATATTATTTGCTTATAACAAAATGTTAAGTTAATAAACAATGAAATTATTTATAAAACAAAATTATTTCTCTGATATTTCATTGAAAAGGGTCAATGATTATATTTCAGAATAAAATAATTTCTTAACTAATTATTTAAGCAATTGAAATATAAAAAAAATGATTATAAACAATAAAAAAAATATTTAAGAATTAAAAAAAAGTCATTATTTCACCTATGCAATAATTTTTATACATCCCAAAATAGTCTATTTGTTTATAAAAAATTTCTTAACAAATGACGTAAAAAATTTTTTCCAATGTTAATTAATACCTATATTAGATGCAAAAACAGCAATAACACTCGTAAGATATTACTAAAAAAAATTTCTCTGATAACATTTTTTTGAAATTTCATTTTTTGTTAATTTAAAAAAATTATAATTAACAAAATAATAAATTTTAATTATTATTTTTTTTCATAACTTTATTAAGTACCTAAATAAGAAGAGCTCCACGAAACGAAAAATCTATAGACCAATTATTTAAACTTTTATGCCGTAATTTATAAAAACAGAGATTGGAAAAAAAATTGTTAATTAACAATGGTGTTACTTTTTGAAAAATCGACATAAATATATTTTTTCACCGAGGTTTTTTCCTTTAAGTGTCTAGATTACACTATAATTTGTTTAAATTTTTAAATAGTTGTTTAATACTATAAAAAAATATTTTAGGTGATATACCGGCTTTTTTGACGGCGCGCCTATGCCGTAACGACCTCGCAGAGCCCTATTTTCAGAGTTAATTTTGTTTTATTAATAATAGAGATAGAGTTCCGGGAGTTAGGACTTTTTATTGGAAATTTCCTCCTCTTTAAGGAACTTTTTTCAAAATTCCTTAAATATCATTATTTTAGAAGTTATTAACGAAAAACTAAATAAGTACCTTATTTATCTTATTTTGTTCATAACAATTGCAATTTTTTATGTGCTAATAAACCCTTAAAAACATTTTTCTAGACGTCATTCCGAATCGAATGAGCTATCGCACATATTTTTAGGAGCTTTATTTCTATTTAACACGTTTTTAACTAGAAGTCAATTTTGTGTTTTTCATTCTAATCTTTAACACTAAAAGCGACATCCTGAATAGACGTTTCACGTTAAACCAACGCACAGCCCCACCGATTTTTTTAACAAATAAACGGTGTCAAGTTTGAGGGATTTTTTTCAAATTGAAATGAAACTAAGTAACTTCGAGATATACCTCTGAGGTATATATAATTCCCAAGGTTCAAATAAAATTACGTTGGAAAATGTATTTAGCATACCACATTAAAGGATTCTTTAATTGGTATAATTTGACTAAATATTAAAAGTCAAAGAAAATCTTTTGTTTTTTAAAATATTTTATTTAGTTTGCAATGTTTGTTAGTTCGTATGTTTGTATGGATCAAATCTGGTTAGTTGAATTAGAACCACTTCTTCTAATCCTGCAGATTTGAAATTTTACGTGTTAGTTCAGTTCCGGTGATAATAACTTTTAATAGTAATCATGACCAAATTCTCCATCTAGAATAGGCTCCAGATGAAGCAACTACTCAACAGTTAACAGTTGAGACACGAAATTTCATATACGCATTCAATTATTATAACTCGTTCTAAAATCTATTAATTGGCTGCTGCGTCCGCGATTAACTCCAACTGAGACATCTTCTCAACTCAACTTCTCAAAATAAACATATAAGCAAAAAACGTTTTTTTAATTTATTTATGTTTGCTATTGATGCATTTTATTTTTAATAAATATCACACTTAATAAAAGACATGTTATATAATACATATTACAAAAATATTGGTAACAATATTATCATTTCATCGACCTATTTCCACAAGGTCTTCTTCATTCTACATAACGTTGGCGTAAATTGTCCTCAATTGACTCCCGCTTAAAAACCCATAAAGAAGACTTTTTATTGCACTGAATAAATTAGATAAATTAAATTAAATAATTTTTATCTTTAGGAATTGAAGATGAAAGGTGTTTTTGGCCTAGAGGTAGAGCTGTTGGAGGCTCCAGTGTTGTCAACTATATGATATATACAAGAGGAAATAAAGAAGACTGGGACAGAATAGCCGCTAAAGGGAACGATGGATGGTAAAATGTTACTATATAATAAGTCGGCCTTTATACAGCTGCAACTTACGTATTTTAAATCTATACAAATAAATAATATTGAAATGTAGGTTTGTAATGTCAAAATTTTAATAAATGCATATGAAATTATATAAGGTAATAATAAGGTTCTGTCTATCTGTTTGTTCAGGCTAATCTCCGAAATGACTGGACTGATTTTGACTTTTACTGGCAGATAGCTGATCTGATGTTATAAGGAATAACTTAATAATAATAAGTAATAACAAAGTAGGCATTGGTGGCCCAGTGGTAACGCGCTCGCTTGGGAAACCGAGTGAAGCGAGTTCAAATCCCGGGTCTCGCACCTCTGATATTTTCATGTGCAAATCATTTCCAACATTACCACTTGTCTTAACGGTGAAGGAAAACATCGTGAGGAAACCGGCATGTCTGAGAGAACCTAGCAAGTTTTAAAAAAACATGTGAAGTCCGCCAACCCGCACTTGGCCAGCGGGGTGGACTATGGCCTGGTTCCCCCTCGTACTGAAGGGAAACCCGTGCCCAGCAGTGGGACGTTAAAAAGGGCTAAAAATAATACAAAGTTTTATTTGTCTAGACATGTTACAATTGTTTTATCGTCCGCTCAAAAAAATTAAATCGTACCTAGGGACGCACCCGAGCGAAGCGTGAGTAAGTCGCTAGTATAATAAAAAACGCTGTTCATAATTTCTATATGGCTCTTACAAGATGCACACGTAAAATCAATAAAAACTTTTTAACAAAAAAATAAAAACCGACTTCAAACAAAAGCACTAAAAAGTGAAAAATAACTGATTGGTAGTTTTCATTTACTATACATACCTAATCAAATATTTTCGAAGTCGGTGTGCTTTGGCTAAGTAATTAAAGCCTACCTATTAAATACATACCTAATCAAATATTTTTGAAATCGGTCCCAGCCCATACAAAGCAAAGCACACCGACTTCGAAAATATTTGATTAGGTATGTATAGTAAATGAAAAGTACCAATCAGTTATTTTTCACTTTTTAGTGCTTTTGTTTGAAGTCGGTTTTTATTTTTTTGTTAAAAAGTTTTTATTTTTCCCATTTAGTGTAGACAGTAGTAGCAAAGTAAGGATTCTAACGTGTTAGGCTTGTCAAATCAAACAAAATAAGCCCAAACTCAAAGTATCTACTATTAGCCGTTGAAGAGTTCCACCTATCCACCTTCTGGCCTTGCCATCAGATCAGGTCAACAACACCGAACCACTGTACTATCGACGGAAATAGAAATACTTGCAAAGTTTCAAGTCGAAGTAGGTTAGGTTAGTAGTCGAAGTAGTAGAAGTAGGTTAAATTAATCATTAGTTGTTTTTCCACCCTTAGGGGTGGTATTTTTTTTTTTTGAAATTTAAATGGGACCAATCTGGAAGCATACCCTTTCAAACAAAACAAAAATTGTCCAAATCGGTTAATAAATGACGGAGTTCTGAGGTAACAAACAAAAAAAAAAACATACAGTCGAATTGAGAACCTCCTCCTTTTTGAAGTCGGTTGAAAACAGACTAACGCACAGAATTTATAACTCTGTCTAGAGAAATGCAAGGTTATGGTTCGCAATCGTTTTTAATTTCAATAAGTTCTCTATTGTACTATGGCCTTTGATAGGCATAAAACATGATCGGCTAGTGCAGCGCGTAATCTCACCATTTCAAAACTAACGAGATTTTAATAAACTAACATTCTTTTAATTTTTCTCTCTGCTATTATTAGGTCATACGAAGAAGTGATGGCATATTATATTAAATCTGAAAGAGCTAATCTTCGAGAACATAGAAATTCGCCTTGGCATGGCATTAACGGTGAACTAAGTGTTGAAGACGTACCATTTAGGTAAGAATATAATATGTAATATAATTTATACATTATTTTGTTCCCTAACGTTTTATATAATTGATATTTGTTTGGTCATCAGGTCTAAACTATCAAAAGCATTTTTGGACGCAGCGAAGGTATTAGGAAATAAAAGAGTTGATTATAATAGTCCCGATAGTTTTGGTTTTAGTTACATTCAAGCTACAATGAATCATGGAATACGAATGAGTAGCGCCAAAGCATTTTTACATAAAATTAAGAAAAGGAAAAACTTACATATACTCACAGACAGTCAAGTTACCAAAGTATTAATAGATCCTGCGACCAAGACAGCTATAGGTGTTGAATTTCAAAGATTTGGGCAAACATACGTAATACATGCTAAAAAAGAAGTAATTCTTTCAGCTGGTCCTATCGAATCTCCTCATTTACTTATGTTATCAGGAATTGGACCTAAACAACATTTAGAATCAATGGGCATTCCTATCATACAAGATCTAAAAGTAGGAGAAACTCTATATGATCACATAAGTTTTCCTGGTCTTGTATTTACTTTGAATACATCTAGACTAACCATAATTGAAGACAAAATCAATACAATCGAAAATGCATTTCAGTATACTCAATATGGAGACGGCCCGTTTTCTTCGTTAGCTGGTGTTGAAACGATTGGTTATATAAAAACTAACATATCAGACGAATTCGGTGAATTTCCAGACCTCGAATTGATGGGTACTTGCGCTTCATTTGCATCGGACAAAGGTTCTGTTGTAGCCCGAGGCATACATATGGCCAGGTGGCTGTATGAGGATGTTTACAGTAAAATTGAAAACGAAGAATCTTTTTCCTTATTTTTTATGTTACTGCATCCAAAATCGAAAGGTTATATGAAACTAAGATCAAAAAATCCTTTCGATCAGCCAAAACTTTATGGTAATTATTTATCACATCCTCAAGATATCGCGACTATGATTGCTGGTATACGATATCTAATAAGTATGGTTGACACTCCGCCTTTTCAAAAGTATGGAGCAAAAGTGTATAAGAAAAAATTCCCAAACTGTGATAATTTTGACTTTGGAACTGATGAATATTGGGAATGCGCTCTAAGAACTCTTGCAGTGACACTTCATCATCAAATTGCGACGTGCAAAATGGGTCCCGCATCAGACCCCGAAGCAATTGTTGATCCTAAGCTACGTGTATATGGGGTGAAAAATTTAAGGGTCGTCGATAGTAGTATAATACCAAATACAATAGCAGCGCACACTAACGCACCAGCTATTATGATAGGAGAGAAAGGAGCAGACATGATTAAACAAACTTGGGGACTGAACTAAAATATTATATAGAAATTAAAATAAATTATACCAAAAACTAAAAAAAACTTTTTATTAATTTCGATTTTTTTGATGTGCTTGACCTTTTTAGGTAAGAAAATAAAAAGTATGATAATTTCTGGATCTCGTTGAATTATCTCAACGATACGTAGGCGTGATAAGACTGAATCATAGAATTTGTCATATTCTAAAAATAAAGCATTTAGGTTATGTATTTTTTCTTTGAAATCAAAATTATTTTTTAATATATTATGTTTAAAGATATAACGGAAGGTAATGATTAAAGTACTGTGAACATTCAAAATATTATATACATACTATACTTACAACAAAAACGTTCTTAACAATTTTGTTTTCTTATACTTATCAATAAAAATACTGAAAAAAAAAATGTAAGTATCTATTGTGTAACTAAAAATGTAAACATTAATAAAATTATTATCAAATAACGCATCTGCTAGATAAAAAATGGCATTTAAGATTTTAAATTATTACTCTCAGAAAGACTTATTTCTAATACTGTTAATAACGATAATAACCTTGTACAAATAAAGAAACTCATTAGTATAAACACATGAATTCACAGCGATAAATTACCATTATCAGTGATGTTTGTCGTATCTCGAAAGAGTAAATTTGACATTTTTAGTCATGTAGTTAAGTATTATTAATATTTCTATGTATGTAATAAGTATGATGAATATGTATGAATACTACATAGCCAAAACGATCCTGTATGCGGAAAATGTTGTTTAGAATAAAATTTTACCTGATACTATAAGCGCCTCATTCGGCCCGACTGTGTGAATATTTCCCATGTTTAAGAAACACTTTTACTGAACTTATATTAAGAATTTTCAACACATAAACACAATTTAACGAAAAACAAAATCGATATAATTAACAATAAACTCGCGCCGATAAAAATTCAATATTTGACAAGCAAAAAACAACAACAACACAGTACTCACTACACACACACTTTTACTTTTTCATTTATGACACACATGAATATATTTTTATTACACAATATCCGTCACAGTTATCTGTCAATGAGAGACTACTCCAATAGATAATCAAAAAATTTATAGTCCGGATAGAAAATAATAAATATTTTTAATTTCAACTTCATATTAATATAATATTGTTGAGACAATTAAATTACACAGCGCGCCCTGTCCAATGTCAGGTAAACATAGAGGACCATTTTATTATAAAATTAACAAAGTAAGAGTGGTTTTTAGATAGCTTATTTTTATTGTTGAAAAATTATGCATAAAAATGAATATTTAATACAAGCGGCTCACCTTCGCTTCGCTCGGGTTTGTTTCTAACTACGTTTTAACGGTTAGTATGAAATGATAGACATTCATGCTAGTATGGAATGATTATATATGTATACATAGGTACAAAATAAACAGTTCTGAACTTTTCGATTTTCCAGCTGCTTTTTTGGGTTTTCCCTAATTTTTTAAAACTTCAATCATCCCTGACACACCACCTCCAACAAAGAAATAAAAATAGCCCAGCCGTTTTTTGTTTATATATATATATATATATATATATATATATATATATATATATATATATATATATATATATATATATATATATATATATATATATATAAAAATTTATATAATATATATAAAATTACAACACATTATACGTATGTATTTAAGTATTAATATTTTATCTATATCCTTTGTTGATTATTTATTCTTTACTTCTATAATATTCATTCATGCTCTTTACCTTCTCTATAGTGTAGTCTATGGTAAATATGTGATTGTTTGGAGGAAAAGTATAACTTATATTATATTTAACTCGAATGTTTTAAATAACACATTGATTTAGACGACATAATATTTGTAAGTATTAAATTCAATATTATATCTATACTGAATAAAATGTGACATGTGTGTTAATAAAATACCATTATTATGCTAAAATGAACAGACAAACACATTACCCTCTTTTTGATTTAATGATCAATGTTTGCAGATTTAATTCTTTATTATTTGCGAAAATGTCTGACACAAGTGATTTAGACCGTCAAATTGAGCAATTGAAAAGATGTGAGATAATAATGGAGGCAGAGGTTAAAGCCCTCTGTGCGAAAGCCCGCGAGATCCTTGTTGAAGAGAGCAATGTTCAACGAGTCGATTCACCCGTTACGGTACTGTATATCCTCGTTTGGGTTTTTACTTTTTGTACTCGAAAATGCAGATAAATCTTAGTTCTCAAGACCTTTGTGAATGTTATAAAACATAATATCTATGTCAACAACATCATGTTTCTAAAATATTTTTATTAGGGCTTTATTAATTAAAATCGCTTAATCAAAATATTCAGCGAAGAACATTACAAATGCGTATTTCAATATTAAATAAATTAATTTCAATATTAATTAAATTAATTAACCATGAAATTTTTGTATTTTCAAGGTGTCTTTCAATGTAAATGTATTAGTTCACCAATAACCGTCTTTCAACAAATTACATTTAATATATACCACAAGATAAAAAAATAATACTTTAGTACAAATCTATTTAATACATATATATAAATTAATATACATAATATATTAACAAAAGTGTATTTATCAATTATTACTATAGTTTTTGACTATTATATTAAGGTAAAATTAAATAGTTCAAAGGAATATTATTTGAATAGACTTATACAATAAAAATAACAAAGTAACAGCTTAAACTTTTCTTGCTATGTGATCCAAAATGAACTCCATTTAAATTTTAAACTAATATTATAAAGAGGCAAATTTGTTTAAACACAGGAATTACTAATCCAATTTGAAAACTTCTTTGCATTAGATAGCTTATATATATATATATATATATATATATATATATATATATATATATATATATATATATATATATCTGAAACTAGTAATCGGATTGTGAATGTTCTTTTTTAATATATTTTTTTATTTATTTTAACTTGCGGAATAATAAAGATATATATATATATATATATATATATATATATATATATATATATAATCTATTCCATACTAACCATTAAAATGTACCTAGGGATGAACCCGAGCAAAGCGAGGGTGAGTCGCTAGTGCAATATAATTGATAATACATTTATATATTAGTTTTCTTATTTTAGGTATGCGGAGATATACATGGCCAATTTTATGACCTAAAGGAATTGTTCAAAGTTGGTGGAGATGTACCTGAAACCAATTACTTATTTATGGGAGACTTTGTGGATAGAGGGTTTTATTCTGTTGAAACTTTCTTATTACTTCTAGCATTAAAAGTAAGAGTATCTTTAATATTTATTGTAACAGCTGTTAAGTTTAGCACATGAATATATCATGCCAATCTGTACAATTTTTTTTGTTCATTTGTTATGCTGTCTATATTGTAACACAAATAAATTCATTTCAATTTTCTTGTTAATGTCTTCAAAGCATGCCAGTTGAGCACAGATTACTTCATCAAAGTCACATATAATGTCACATAGAATTATTGAGAAGACCAGAAGAAGATTGGTTGGTATAATAAGATTTTTAAACACAAATCTGTACATAAATTTTATAAATGTGAGAGTTTGTGAATATGGATGTTTATTACTCTTTCACACCAGAACGGCTGAATGGATCTGAATAAAATTTTGCACAGAGATAGATTATAGTCTAGAATAACACGTTGGCTTCTTTTTATCCTGGAATAATGTACGGTTCCAGTGGGATAGGATTGTTTTTGTTTTACTAGAGACGAACCCGAGCGAAGCGAGGGTGAGCCACTAGTAATTTACATAGAGGTATCAAAAGGCTACATGTCTAATGTCATGAATTAGATGCCATAGACAAGATGACACTCACAAAATCTATACATTTGTATGTGTGACACAAGTATTTATTTTCTTAAGTGTATAAGTCAATTTTAGAGTATGTCATCTACATGTTAATAATTTACATCAATCAGGCCCTGACTACACTCTGAAATCCTTAATATCTTTTTCAATATTTAAGATCCTATAATCAAAAGAAAATATATATATATATATATATATATATATATATATATATATATATATATATATATATATATATATATATATATATATATATAAAACTATATAATAGAATTAAAAGCTTTCATTGTTTCAACTTAGATCTAAAGAAGAAAAAACAAAGCAATAAACACTTTAATTTTTAAATTTAATAAAAACTATCAATTTGAATTCCTCATCAAAGTTCCTGTCAATTTGAATACTTTCCAGCAAACATGGTATATAATTTGGGTTGCTATTATGTATTATAATTCTTACAGTTTAAGTTTTTTTTCTTAAATAATCTTATTTTGTGTTGCTATTATTATATTTTTTAAATTAAAAAAATCAAAATATTAAGCAAAACTATAGCAACAAATTTTTTTTATTTTGGATTGTTGTTATTCTGACCTAAACCATAAATGCTAACTATGTACATCTAACTGGGGTCTGAGTGATGATAAAAGACAAGTGTGGAATATGAGTAAAAGACTAATGGTTTAGGAATATATAGAGGACAAACTTTAATTTTTATTTATGTAGAAGATTTAAATAAGAGTAAAATTTCAATATATGTATGTAAATCTATACATATAATAAAATTCTGACTGAGTTGAATCTAAATTAAATATTTTCCGGGAAAATCTTATTGAAATAGTCATTATTATCGATGCAGAGGTTGTATCTATAGTTTTTAGAATTTTTGTCTGTTTGTCTGGGAACGTATCACGAGAAAACCACTGGACAGATTTTGACGATGATATTTGGGTCAACATATAGGATACTTTTTACTACAGGAATATATCTTATATCTCAGAAATCTATACTAAACTTCAAAACGTAACTAGGGACGAACATGAGTCGCTAGTTTTTAATATAGTTTTAAAGGAATATGTATAATGGTTAAGGATAAATTTTTACACAGGTTCGTTATCCTGATCGCATCACATTGATAAGAGGCAACCATGAGTCAAGACAAATCACACAAGTGTATGGATTTTATGACGAATGTTTAAGAAAGTATGGATCAATCACAGTATGGAGGTAACTAATTTGAATGCTATAGTCTAGATCACAAGTTGAAAATGGTGAAAATTAGAGATAAAGCTCCTAAAAATATGTGCGATAGCTCTTTGGATCTGGAATGACGTCTTTTTCAGCATTTAAAAAATTGCAAAAGTTATAAACAAATTAAGATGAAAAAAGAAGCTATTTAGCTTTTTGCTAATAATTAAAAAAATATGAATAATAAACAAATAAAAAAAATCATAGAGGAGGAAATTTGCAATAAGTCCTGACTACCCAGAAATATACCTCCATTATTTATAATTTTAATTTAATGCTGAAAATAAGATATTTTTTCAAATTAACAAATACAAATATTCCAATAATATTGTTACCTTGAAAAAATTATAATGAACAAAATACTGGAATTTAAAAAAAAAATTATGACATCTTGTTAAGTATTAAATATGTATATAAGAAGGGCTCCAAGAAGCGAAAAATTTACAGACTTCCCACTCCAATAAAGTCTTCATAGTTTTTGTCTTTTATATTACAGATATTGCACCGAAATATTTGACTATCTGTCATTATCGGCTATCATAGATGGGAGGATATTCTGCGTCCACGGCGGACTGAGCCCCTCCATACAGACCCTAGACCAGATACGGACCATTGACCGCAAGCAGGAAGTGCCCCATGACGGGCCCATGTGCGACTTGCTATGGAGTGATCCAGAAGGTTATTTTTGTCTTTGGTTATATTTATTTAGGAAAATGTTTTTTTTAAATATACCACTACATAGTGAACAACAATAAAACTATCTTTTCGAATTTTGTCGCGGATTTATTTGCATTTTTGTTTCCCGACGTTTCGAATGCTTTACAGCATTCATGGTCACGGGAGAGACTGAGGTGTTACATGTCTCGAAGGTATAGTTGTTACAGACAGTCTACCCACATTTAACAAAATGAAAATAACACTATTTTCCACATATATGGGTTGACTGGAAGAGATCTCTTATAGAGATAAGTCCACCTTTGTCCACATCATTTTCTATGTATTTTTTTTTATTACTTTTTTTAGTGCAATAAAGAATATATAAATTCATGTAAGTAGTTATCGACATGGTCACGTGACGTGTTAACGCTAACACTTACGGCTCCGATAGATGTCAGAACCAGATAAATGTGAACAGTTTTAATTTAAAAATTTCAATTTAAGATTAAACAATTAATTTGAATATCCACAAATATAAAATACCATCTGTTTGTTTATAGTTTTAAGTTTTCACTTCTGTCGGCAGTCCTCACGACGGCTTTTTTTATTATTATACTAGCAGAACCCGCGGCTTCGCTCGACTAAAATTACGAAAAATCTAAAAAGTGGGTTTCATAAAAACTTTCATCCCCTATTTTACCCCCATATGGTCTTTTTATTTTGGGTTATATCATAATGTGTTTTCCTGTATGAATGAGACTAACCCCCCGCGGTAAAAAGTAGCCTATGTCACTCTCTAGCCCTCCTACTATCCATACAAAAAATTATGATAATCCGTCACTCTGTTTCGACGTGAAAGAAATACGAACAAACACACTTTCACATTTATAATATTAGTATGGATGTTTGTTACAGACACCCAGGGCTGGGGCGTGTCCCCGCGGGGCGCGGGCTACCTGTTCGGCTCTGATGTGGTGGCGCAGTTCAACGTGTCCAACGACATAGATATGATCTGCCGCGCCCACCAGCTCGTCATGGAGGGCTACAAGTGGCACTTCAACGAGACCGTGCTCACTGTGTGGTCTGCTCCTAACTATTGCTATAGGTAACGTTTCGGACATTTTTATTGATGCTAGCAAATAGTGGCGAAGGGTCCATACAAGATGTCTTTCCTTAAAATTATTTTGCTATAATCTTACATATATTTATTTTTTTAAATATACAAATGTTCTTTTGGAAATATATAATTATTTATTTATTTATTTCTGCATTAATATGTATATAGAAATTGTATATTTTTGGAACGGCTTACCTCTGCTAAAATTTTACCCTTCACCACTGCTAGCTACTTACCCTCGCTTCGCTCGGGTGCGTGTTTAGGTGAAAAGCTGTTATTTTAACATTACAGACAGACACTTCAATTTACAGGATTATTTTGATAGGAGACGAGAGATTTATGTGTTTTTTTTTCTATTGGCTTGGAATCAGTCTTATGTGTTACTCCAGGTTATAGTGTATTGTATTGAGCCCATTTTTAACCCCAGACGCAAAAACGACGGACTTTTATAAGTTTGGCGTGTCTGTGTGTGTGTGTGTGTGTCTGTCTGTCTGTCTGTGGCATTGTATCTCCCGAACGGATGAACCGATTTTGATTTTGTTTTTTTTTTGTCTGAAAGGTGAATTAGTCGGGAGTGTTTTAAGCTATGTTTGATGAAAGTCGGTCCAAGATGGTCGGAGGTTTTTTTAAATTTTTAATAACGTCCCACTGCTGGTTGTGAAACTTTACAATGACTTCTAATATAAATCTCTTCATTTAGGCTTATTTGTTTTGTAATGGTGAGTCCAATACATCACATTTTCTTTTTAAATAACAATGTTATAAACTCATTTATATAAATTACTTGTTTACCTATTGTAAGAGGGTCTAGGTTTATAGCATCCATGAGTGAATGTTATGGTTATGTTAAAAGAATGTAAGAAGTAATGTTAAAAGAATGTTCTATAAAGGGCCGCAAAAAAAGTATTTTACTACACAATAATAATGAATAACTCATTATTGTTGTGTAACATTTTAATTTTTTAAAATTAAATATAGCATAAAAGAAAAATACTAATATGTAGATTTAAATATTATTTATTGTTTCTGTTGTTAGTAAAATAAAATGTGACAGTCAAAGTGAAAGGGAAACTAAAAAAATATATTTATCTATATTAATAATAATATCACCAACAGATGTGGTAATGTAGCTGCCATATTGGAACTGAACGAGAGTCTTCAGCGTGAATTCACAATATTTGAGGCGGCACCTCAGGAGTCCAGAGGGGTGCCCTCGAAGAAACCCCAAGCAGATTACTTCTTATAATGTTACCAATAGACGATTAGTATTACGTTATGTTGTGACAAAACAATTCATTGTGAATCTTAAGACTGTGTTGCAATTTGAATGTGCTTATAAGGCCAAGTGAAGTGCTTCGCTTTAAATGATTGATAATCCAAATGGTAGGTGGTTAGCAATTAAGTTGAAAACTTCTAAATATGTTTTGTAATAATTGAAAGTGTTATGTATTACTTTGATTAATCATTTTTTTGCTTCCATTATTTGACTTGTATGTGGAAAACAAGAAAATTATATCTACGAGCAATGCTTAAAAAATTTTTATTCAAAAATGTAATTGAATGAGTTAGAACTGTTTATTTAGTTGACCAAATTTTGATAATATAGGAACAATTCAAAGACCATGCATCATAGTTTGGATGATAATTAAAAAAACTTATTTAATTAAACAAATTCCTCACTAACAAGTAACTCATGTATTTTTTTAGCATATATATTAAGTCCTTACCTATATGAAAAAATTTGTGAAACTCAGTATGGCCTCATAACCTACATTCAGTTGTTTCAATAACTTGTTTTCTTAGATTGAGGTAAGTGATTTGACGTTATATAAAAGCTAATAATTGGGAATGCAGAGATAATATACAAGGAATGGGTTAATATTAAAGTATTTCTAAAGCAGAAATGATGTATATATTGTTTGACAGAGTAATTTTATTTTACTTTTATATCATGCTTTTATTAAATCTCGTATTTAATCAAACTTCATTGTATTTAGTCCTTTTTAATGTCTCTCTGCTGAGCACGGGCCTCCCTTCATTACGAGGGGATTAGGCCATAGTCCACCGCGCTGGCCAAGTGCAGGACTTCATATGTCTTTCGGAAACTTGCTAGGTTCTCTCAGACATTAAGGTTTCCTCACGATGTTTTCCTTCACCGTAATACAAATGGTAATCATGTTGGAAATGATTCGCACATGAAAAGATCAGAGGTACGAGACCCAGAGTATGAACCCGCTTCACTCAGTTGCCCAAGCGAGCGCATTACCACTGGGCTACCACTGCCTGCCTTCAAAATCATAATTGCCAAAGTGTTTAGATAATGTTAACGCTGCTCACTTAGTGATTTTATACATGGCATAAAATCACAGTGAGCAGCCATTCTACGTATTTTATCTCTGTTTCCCACACTATTAACACCTATTTCAATTCAAAATTTTTCAAATGAGCACTGCCATAAACTAAATGTTTATGTAGATTACACATTTTCAGGAAGTTTTCGTGTAAGTGTTAAATGAAGTTTAATTAATCATCCAAGTATTTTAAAGTAAATAATAATGATAGTGAGCTAAATTGGACTTAAGTCCTTAAAACTTAAAAATAGGCTAAGCATTTATCCTCGAATTTGTTATATGCTGTAAATCTCATCAAAATCCGTCCAGTTAATTCACTTCTTTTGGAATTATTGGATCTTTAGATACGTAAGATATGACTCAAATACCTTAACAATTATAATCAAACTTTAATAGTTCAAATGAATAAATGTGATTTGGAAATTGTGTAGTTTAATAAATTTTCAATTTATGTTATAAAGCAGCGGTTCCCAATTTTTTTTTGGCCACAAAACTAATTGATCATAATTTTTTTAACAGATCCCTCATTTTATAATAACTAAACTGTGTTGTATTTAGAATACTTATAATATTTATTGTACCAAAAAATTACTTAACTATTTATGTGATGAATGAAATTCTTTCACATATTTATTTATAATAGCACTAAAATAAGGCTTCATGTCTGACCTTTTATTCAATTCTTGGTCGGAACCCCCTTTTTTTTTGTTGACGCTGGGGAAACCCATCATGGGAGCCCTGCTCGCCGTTATAACAGGCAAGGTACTGTGAGACTCCTACTCACTAAAACCCACAGCGGAACCCGTCGCCGCAGTGCAATGGGGCGTTGCAGGATCCCTTGCGCATTCACTACAACACCCCTGCGGTCGGCCCGTACGTCGCGGGCCATCCTCGCCTAAATCGGGATGCCCTCGATTCACAGAGCATCCCGACTGCCCCGACGACGTGCAGGGGAGTCAACGAGAGACCCCCCCGCAGTAGCTTCTCTAGAGTGGCGGGAGAAGATGCGCATACCGGCGTCTCCTCTCCCCCGACGAAGAGGGTCCGCTAAGGCGATAGCCTCGCGTTCCCTCACCGCCGTCACGGTCGGAACCCCTGTGACTTCCACGGAACCCTAGGGTTCCGCGGACCACCATTCAGGAACCGCTGATCTATAGAATAACATTCTTGATAAGGCCTACTTAAACATCTTTCCACTAAAGTAAGATATACATCTAATTTATACCAAAGCAGTGCATTATTCTGCCATAAACTGTTTATTTTTAATATTTTATGTTAAGAGTATAGGTTTTGCTCGTAAATATTTTCTATTAGGAACTATCCAATACTCATACTCCGGTTTCAAAAGAATTTACATGCCAGACCTATACATACAATAATGTAAGTTATTAAAATCATCTCGCTGAATAGAATATTTTGGTTCAACAGTTCTTTTGTGATCTCAACTATTCTTTTAATATCTTATTTTCATTTAAATCTTATTGAAGCCAAGTGGTTTTTTTTTAATGGTTAAGGAATGTTCCTTTTTTATAAATAATATTTCAAATAATGTGTGAATGATATCATTTGGTTGGAACCTTATTGCTTTTGAATTGAAATTTGTACCAATTCTTCCGTTTATAATATATTAAAATGAGATACTCTTCCATATTGTCATTTTATTTCATACAAAATTACGCCTTTATATACATTTGATGATAATGAGGTAAACAGGTTAAAATCATCAACAATATACTTAAGGAATATATAAACAGCCTGCGATGAATATAAATGTATACTAATATTATAAAGATGTAAAGTTTGTGTGTTTGTGACATAGGATGTAATCTCTGGATCTACTGAACCGATTTAGATGAAATTTGGTAAGAAGATAGTTTGAGACCTTGGGAAGGACATAGGATACTTTTTATCCCGGAAATCATCCCTTGAGGGGGTGAAAGTTTGTATGAGGAATCAAGGAACGAACCCGAGCGAAGCGAGGGCGAGTTGCTAGTAAATAATACTAAATTTTTTTGTATTTTTAAAAAATTCATTATAATAAAATTCTATTAGCTATTTTTATTTATAAACATTCATTATCACAGTAATGAGTTTACTACAGTACTACTAATTATAATCATAGCTGGATTTACACTAGGGGCATTCGGAGCTAGTGCCCAGAGCGGCAAAATTCAGAGGGTAGAATTTTTTTTTCGTGTTATCAAAAATGTTTCTTTATTTTCCAAAAAATGAATAATTAAAAAAATCAACTAGTACATTTTTCGTAAAATTTAAATAATTTATAAATTAATATTTTGCATGTATTGCTGATCTTATAAATCATAATTAAAAAAAATCGAACTTTATCCATAATTTCGATAATATTATCTATATCTCTATTAGCAGCCCTATTATCTATATTAGCATTTTTTACTATGCCCAGGGGCGGCGCTTAAAGGGTAAATCCGGCACTGCTTATTATACTGTTTTATATGTAACATTATTGTTTGGCCTTAGTCTGAGATACAATATTATAATTTAGATATCATGTACTCTTCTGACATACAAAGTGGCACAAATCTGTCAAGATCTCACTACATTTTGTGGATATCTTTAAATCCACAATATCATCAGCTCTTGTAGGTCCTATATTTAATATGGCTATCTTCTTGTTCTCTTCCTTTGCTTGTAATATTATTCTATAACTGGAATACACAGTTAAACTAGATCCTAAAACAAACACTGCATCACTAGCAGTCACTTCTTTCTTCACTTGTTCTACTCTTTGTTTAGGGACATTGTCTCCAAAAAATACAATATCCGGTTTCAGTGGCCCTTGACATTTAGGGCATAGAGGAGTCTTGAACTTTTCGATTTGTTCCTGAAGAATAGAAACCTTTTAAAATATTGTAAAATATGATAAAACCAATTAATGATGTGAATAAGTAGCATCTATATCATTTACTTGCTTCTTTTTCTAATGTAGGGTTATCATCAAACATACTAACATATTAATTATAACATTAGTAAGGATAAAATAATTACTTACCACAGATAGTTCCACATCTCCATCTGGTCTAATCATATCAAAATTACTTGTCATATCTGGATTATTCTTAATCAATGTTTCTTGCAATTCAGATCTACTGACCTGATATGGACATTTCAGACATTTTACTATATAACCTGCGCCATGAAGTTCAATAATATTTTGAGAGCCTGCCTTGTGATGAAGCCTATCCACATTCTGTGTTACAATTGCCGTTACTTTACCAGCCTGAAAAAGAACCAACCATGTTTAAAAAAAAACTTTAAATCAAATATAATAAAAATAATACTTAGCAAATAAATTATGATAGCCACTTGCTAGTTAAACAATTTGGCACAAGTTTAGTATATGGGACGCGCCCCCTGCCGGTGTGGCTGGTATTTTTGGATAGGGTACGTGACAGGGAGCCCAAATGTATAAAAAATATTTTAAGGAAACGTAGGAGTAAAAAGTTATTGTGACAGAAAGTTACAACATTTCCATATATTTCGTTACCAACTGGCAGAGTGGGTGGTATTTTTGGATAGGGGAGGTGATAGAGAGTCCAAATATATAAAAATTATTTTGAGGAAACAAAAATGTCAAAAGTTATTGAGACTTAAAGTTACAACATTTCCATACATTATTTAGACATTACTGCCATTTAGACACTTGGAAATATCAAAATGTCACTTTCAATTGTCAAAATGATCTCCAGATTATGTTTTGTCGTGTTTTTAATTTATATAAAATAATTTATAATAATGAAATTAAAACGTAAGTATTAATTACTTTTGGTTTTTATTTTGCGACATCGTGGTTAGTTTAAGACTTAGGTTATTTATTTATTATTCGTCATATCTTGGTTAGGTTATGTTAGAACAGTTACCACAACGCACGAGCCGAGCGAGCGAAGCGAGCGTGACGCGGTAGCGGCCGGCGAGTGCCATTATTATATGAGTAGAAAACTAGAAAATTCAAATTTTACGCAAAGTATAATTAAAAACACGACAAAACATAATCTGGAGATCATTTTGACAATTGAAAGTGACATTTTGATATTTCCAAGTGTCTAAATGGCAGTAATGTCTAAATAATGTATGGAAATGTTGTAACTTTAAGTCTCAATAACTTTTGAATCTTTTGTTTTCTCAAAATAATTTTTATATATTTGGACTCTCTATCACCTCCCCTATCCAAAAAATACCACCCACTCCTCCAGGGGCCGCGCCCCATATACTAAACTGCAGCCAACAGTTTTTTTGTAATATTAATTCACCCTTTTTGACATCCCATTACTAGTATTGAGACTCGAGCCAAGAGCCAAATGCAATTTGATAATACGAATGCAAAATATTTATATTTACCTTTTCCAATTCTCGAATAGAATAATGTGTGGCATTTGGTTGAATAGAGCTAAACCTTGGCCAACCAACAAAATTCCTTGCCCAATATCTTTGTCTTACTTTTGGATATTTAATAAACTCCTGATACTGAACAGGCTTATGATTACTCCTTGCGTAAAGCCCAACTTCTTTTGATCGGTAATCTGGTATACCTTTTGAAACATCAAAATATCATCTGTTGGTTAAATGAAAAGTGTTAGTAATACACATTTGTTTCAATGTTTTAAATAAAAGGACTATCTTACCTGACTCTGTAGATATCCCTGCACCAGTTAAAATGAGAAGTTTTTTATGTTTTACAGCAAATTCACGAAGCTTTTGAAAATCTTCATCTTCTGGTGGTTTATGAGCAGGGACATAAACTATATTTCTAATTAACGGTTTATGGCGTATAATTTTTGTGAACATGATGATAAAAGTTAATGTATTCTAAGACAAAAGAACATTAATAATTCAAATTTCAATATAAATATTTTTGATAGCACAGGTCTGAGGTCAGTAATAAGTACTCTTAATTGTCATCCATGGTAGTAACAGTAACTTTGTCATCCATGCATGGATGACAAATAGGGCTGTTGATAAAATATCGATATGTCGAACTATCGATATTATCATTTAGAAATATCGATATTTATTACTAAATTTTTTTTGGGTGATATATCGATAGTTCGATATTGAAATGTAGATATCGATGGTCGATATTTTTTAAAAATAAATATTTATTTTTAATTTTTTTCGTAAATTATTTAATCTACAAAATCATCTTAAATTTAATCTACTACACTTCATTTACACTATATGATGTTTTTTCTCTATTCCTAGTTTACTTATTATCTTAAAACGAAATGTAATTTTGTATAGATATACCTCAGTGGTATAAAAATTACTATAATCTATGACATGGAGTATCTACTTTACTTACAGTTGTTGTTTGTTGTCACCTATTTACCTACTTTCCTATTATTGACTTCTATTTAGTGTGTGGTTAACACTTAGAAGTGGGTGATATAGCTTTTGCTGAATATCGAATCGAAACTATATATCGATATTCAATTATCGATATCGAAACCATATATTTTATGAAGCTGTATATTGTACGAAGCTGTATATTGTACTGATTACTCGATACGGATATCATTTTGATCTCATTTTCGATACGGATATCATTTTCCTCTGCTACATCTGTAGCATCTGAACGAGTTGCTTCTACAATCAATCTGTTAGTGCCTAATAATCGTAGTAGTCAAACAGCTGAACATATAAAACAAAGAGTATTTTTAAAAACTCTTACTGAAAAATATTGGTACACATGATTGTCTCACTTAAATTAAACAATAATTACTAAGAACTATATCCTAACACTTTTATACATTTATAATTTAATTTGTTTAATAAATATACTGAACTATAAACTGTGTAATCATTTTTGACCTGCCTTACAATTTTTTTTTAAATAAAGCCGATATATCGAAATATCGATATTTTTTTTCGATATATCAAGCTTCGATATTGACGTATTTAAAAATATCGATATATCGAAAATCCGATATTTTAAAAAATATCAACAGTCCTAATGACAAATAAAACATCCATGACAGTAACAGAAAATCAGAATACAGATTATAGATACCAGCACCATCCATGAGCAGAATTTATTTCGAAAATACTTTTTAAAGTAATGAATACATGTTTCTATAATAAAAGAAAGTAATAATGTTAGAAAAAGAAGTTATTATAATCAGTTCCCAATTAGACAGCTTTAAATTATTGAACCAACCACAAACTTTATAGAGATGCTACGCATATATAAAAATACTTTATAATTTTATTCCATATTCATGTTTGTCTGTATATATTATAATAATTTTAAAAAAAGGCCCTGAAACAAAGCGGAAATTTTTCTTTCCTTTTTTAATTTAGTGTCCTACTATAATATTATTTGTTTTGTATCAATATCCGGAATCCATCTTGAGTCAACCACCTGTCTTTCTGCCTGTTGTCAATGTTTCTCTACTTCATCTCCGCTGGTGGCGCCGCCTATACTTGCATTTTGGCGCCAATAACCGGCAGCGCGCACCGGGTGACCGTATGATTTTACCATTATAGCGTCGTTTTTCGCGCCGTTCAGTTGTTAGTGTTGTTTAAACTTCGCGAAATTACTTATTTTTCTTAATTATAGTTTGAATAATATTTAATTGATTATATTACTATAAAATAATTATAGTTCGATTAAATTTTGTTCCTCTCCGTTGTTATTATGGAAAATCTCAATAAATATGTGGAGTCAGAGAGTGTTAATGGTGGCTCATCATCTCGTAAGCGATTACATTCGCCAGTAACAAGTGCTCAAGATAGTGATAGTGATTCTTCTTCGAGTAGTGGATCCAGACCAAAGAAACGTAAATCAAGAAGGGACTCTCAAACCGTGAGTTATGCACACTTTGAGTTTTTATCGCAGCAAATAGCCTTCTTAGCTAACCTAATATCTAAAAATACCGACACTGAACATACAAATTCAATTAATAAGAATACTACGTCATAATATTACGACACAAAACGCAACGCAAAGTCCTTGTCGGAACCGAAGTGCTTAACGCTACGCAAAGCACTTCATCAACAGCTTCGAAAATGCAAGTGGTCCCTCAAACAGTATCAAAGTCTAATGGGGAGACTCAACTTTGCAACATTCGTAACACCGAGAGGTCGCCTGCACTGTCGTACTCTGCAATACTACAGCCGACAGCTGCCGGCGAAACACCCATACCGGCTCATGACCATTCCTCAACCTGCTCGGTCGGAGATGGAGTGGTGGTGACAAGCTATAGGAAAGTCTATGCCGATACACGTAAGTGCAGTGACACACCTACTGACAACAGACGCGTCAGACATCGGTTGGGGTGCCCAGCTCGGCGACATAAATATTATGGGGACCTGGGCAGATTCGCAGCGGGCCTGGCATGCCAACAAGAAAGAAATGTTCGCCGTTTATGCTGCTATACGCCAGAATCAACATCAACTCCAGAATGCACAGGTACTATTGCAAACCGACAATCGGACAGTAGTCTCATATATAAACAAGGAGGGTGGCACCAAATCCAAGAAGCTTCTTCAACATACTCGACAACTTCTGGCAATTCTAGGCAAGCGGAATATTCATCTTACAGCGCATTATTTCCCAGGCAGATTCAATGCCGAAGTAGATGCTCTGTCTCGGCAGAGAACTTGTCCAGAATGGCATCTCACGAGTTCAGCTACCAAGAAAATCTTTCGAATGTGGGGCACGCCAGAGATAGACCTATTCGCATCGAAGACAGCTCACGTAGTACCAAGGTATGCATCGTTGGACGTAGACGATCAGGAAGCACAACACCACAACGCGTTTTGTCATCAGTGGCACTACGACCTAGCTTGGTTGTTTCCGCCCCCAAATCTGATACCCAGAGTTTTCAGACACTTGAACCACGCCAGCGGGGACTACATATTGATTGCCCCGAAGTGGAACAAGGTATTTTGGCAAGCAGACGTTCAACAGCGAGCTCGACATCCCCCGTATCTAATTCCAGATTTGGCACACGCTCTTATAGATACCAGAACTGGGACGCATCCGCCACGAGTGCAAGACCTACACTTGGAGGCATGGCTGATTTTGGGTGGCCAGATATGTTGACAGAATGGACAGATCAAGAACAACAACTTCTCATGTCAAGCTGGAGATGCTCTACGATCAATACATACAAACCCGCGTGGCGCACTGGAGGCAATGGTGTGAGTCTCATTCAATTGATTATAAATATCCTACCCCGGATCAAGTTGCTCGGTTTCTAGCACATTTACACTGTGATATAGGTCTTGCATACAGAACTATTTTGGTGTATAAATCTGTTATTTCAACCTTCACACATTTAACAGGTAATGTTGACTTGTCGAATAATTTCTTTATAAAACATGTATTAACAGCTATTTCTGTAGCACGAGAGGAACCGGCTAAGCCACCTATTTGGAATCCAAAAGTGTTATTGCAATACATGAGCTCTTATAATTTTAATGAAAATAATCTCTACCAAGTATCAAGGCATGTTGCTACTCTTTTACTGTTAGCATCAGGCCGCAGGGTTCACGACCTTACATTGTTGCGAGTTGATAGCACTAGTTTAGTTGATCAAGGAACCTCTATTGTGCTTTGGCCTGTATTTGGTTCAAAGACAGATAGCCATAACCATAGACAGTCTGGATGGAGGCTTAGAGAGCACCCTGATAAAAAATTAAATCTCATTTATTGGTTAAAACAATTGTTACATATAACTGTTAACCGTCGAAAAAATTTAAATCACTTGTTTATTACAGCTAGAGGTGATATAAAGCCTGCATCTAGAACTGTTATTGGTGGATGGGTGAGGTCTCTCTTAAAGGATAGTGGTAGTAATGCAACACCGGGTTCAGTAAGATCTGCAGTGGCTTCTCTCAATTTTGTAGAAAACTTTCCAATTGATCAAATTCTAGCAACTATTAACTGGAAAATGATTCATACTTTTCAAAACTATTATCAAAGAGAATTATTAACTTACAATGATTCTATTTTTGTGAATAATTCTGTATCATTATCTAATTATTTTGATGCTGTGAAATGAGAATATTAGTATAACATTATATATGTTTCTTCTTTTATATGAAGTGGTGTTTTGTAAGTATATGAAATATTTTATACTTGTTTAATTGTTCTAATACATGTACATCAAAACATAGCGTTTTATTAACCCAATATTTAATTATCATACACATTATAGCGTCTTTGGGTTCAGCGCACCAGGTGATAACAAACACATCACTCAAGATGGATTCCGGATATTGATACAAAACAAATAATAGAGAGTTTCACCATCAAATAAAACTTACCTATTATTTTTTCATCAATATCCGGAATCCAGGTAAGGTCTACCTGGTGCATTATGAGTTCTATAATGGTAAAATCATACGGTCACCCAGTGCGCGCTGCCGGTTATTGGCGCCAAAATGCAAGTATAGGCGGCGCCACTAGCGGAGAGGAAGTAGAAAAACATTGACAACAGGCAGAAAGACAGGTGCTTAACTCAAGATGGATTCCGGATATTGATGAAAAAATAATAGGTAAGTTTTATTTGATGGTAAAACTCTCTAATTTGTGGCGCTTCTTTTAAAATTCTTCCACTTGCTACTATAGCGCCACCTTAATTTGCTCCCTTTCAACGGACACTTTTTAATACACTGAGATGGTCCTCCTTGCTTCTACCCTCCATAAAGAATAAATTTAGACTTCCGCATAACAATTTTGTTCTAATTATAAAGTTCTGTACATTTATTTATATGGTATGTACCTAATTATCATTAATTATTTTATGTAAAACTACATTGAATACAGTATAAATAAAAAATACCCATAAGTAAAATTTCTCTATGAAAAGTACTAAATATCAGTGTCAGTAACTCAACTTATTATGTCAACACCATAAAGAACTATTATTATAAGGCCGACCACACACGTACGGTTTCCTGATTCCGTTTCCTGAATGGTAATTCAGACTCGGAGACCCGAATGCTTGCCTTACATACAATATTTTAGTTAGGCGCATAAATTTGTACATTTACTGAATGGAAATAAAACTGACATTCGTTTCGGAAACAGGCCGTGCGTTCGAGTCATTCAGGACGGAAAAAACCGAATGACGTCATCCCGAATGCAGCGCTCGCATGCGTTTTAGCTAATCCTCCGCACACAAACGAAAATTTTAGTTTAGTTTAGTAAAATGGGGATGTCGGCAGTGAAAAAATATCGATATATCGATATTTATTAAATCTTTATATCCCAAAGAAAAAATATTGTTATATCGGTCAATTTTTCAGAGATTTTTGGTTTTAAAATAGTAATATATTTAGTTCAGTCTGGCTCAGTAAAAGATAATACTATTTTTTAAATAAAAAGCACATTATTTTATTGCATGAGAATCTTAAAAAAAACGAAGATATTTTACCCCGTTCCAATAAACTGGGTTTTATGGCATTTAAAAGTGAGTGATGCATGGTGTATAAGTTTCTATATGTTAAGTTAGTATTGGCATAGTATAAAGCACATTCTATTATATTCAAAATTTAAATATATTAGGGTTGTACATATATTTGTAATAGATGACATTAGGGGTGTTCTAAAACGCGCTATCGTTTGGTTTAGATGATTTATACAAATCATAAGATGTTGAACAAAATAAATTTTTAACCACAATCCAATCACTGGAGTTTCATTACAAACCCAGAGGGAACCCTACTCCCAAGGACAACATTGGATTGTAAACATGATGGCCGCCGCATATACACACACACATACACGTGACAAATCCAAATTCAAAATATTTTATTCAGCATTAAATTATTACAATTTTGTACTGAACGTCATGAGTCTACTACCAGTTCAGAAAGAAGAAGCTTCAGACCTGAGAAGAACTGGCGAAAGAAACTCAGCGGGACTAACGTTATCATTTTTATAAAGTTAAATTATAATTTATAATATTTCTGTCAAGTTGAAGAAGCCTGGAAGCGATCACTTCATTCCTAAGGCTTGCCATCTTGTATAAAATCATTAATTGTATGATAGCCTTTAGCACACAAACGTTCTTTAACACTTTTTTTGAATTTGGCGATAGAAGCTTTTTGATACGTTGTATTGTCATAATAGGAATAATTTTACTGTGTTTCATTAGATCAAACAAAACATAAGTAGTCATAGACAATACAGTATTTTTTTCCGTTCGTTCCTATCTTTTATGGCTTTGAATTCTGTTAAATATTCCGCTAATAAATTAAGTTTGAAAAAAAATTCGTTTTTGATACAATTTTTGATATTGAATATTTTGTCGATCATTCATCAATGTATTGATATTTTTCAACAAGCCTACATCACTCAACGTACTGGCAGTGTAAAATTCCTAATACAAAATCGAACGTCTGTGCTTGTCTAATGGAATTCCGAATCAGCAATCCTGTTCAGGAAATCGAATCAGCAAACCGTACATATGTGGCCGGCCTAATTGCACAGAATACGGAGACTACACTATAATTGTCATTTGTCATCCATGAGTTGACA
Organism: Brenthis hecate; assembly: GCA_951806755.1. Lineage (NCBI taxonomy): Eukaryota > Metazoa > Arthropoda > Insecta > Lepidoptera > Nymphalidae > Brenthis > Brenthis hecate. Next base: position 7,897,375 of record OX638249.1, read on the forward strand.
TTGTCAATAGTCAAACGTCATAATAACCATGGATGATAACACTTCGATATAATTCGTATTAATCGTACATTCAAAACATGGCTCTATTTAAATTAAAATCTGTATCAACTATATTAATAGAAGATAATTATAATAAAAATATACTCCCATTGTTTTTAGAGTTGGTTGGAAATACGAATGACTGCTTGAAAATATTTTGTTATGAACAACCTCTTCATATTTGGCAAAATATTTTTAAAGGAAAATTAGTGCAATGTTTTAAAGAATTCCAACCAGATAAATGTTTGAAATCGAATGAGAATTTTATATGTGTTATAGATTCAGTAAATCAAATGGCCTTAGAATTAGGTTGGAATATGTGTTTGAAGTATCTAAGAAATCTTCAGACTAGTTCAAATGTAACAAAAACTATATTAATATTACATCGAGACTGTCTTTTACCTGGTTCAAAACTACAGGCACACTTAAATCATATTGTAAATGCTATTATAACATACGATGATACAAATGTTGACAAGGTTTGGATCCAAGTTAAGAAAAATGGTAAATTTTTTAAGAGTGAGGAAATTATATCGTATGATAGTAAAACAAGTACATTGAAGTTGTCTCCTGTCATAAAAGCTGATAAAAAAGTTGAAGAAACAGAAAGGATTTCACCAGGGAACCTCACCACATTTAAGATAGAAACTGATCAAACTCAACAACTCGAGAAACATAAGCTGAAGCTACCCTATATGAGTAAAATCAATGAAGGTCAAGGTAAAGTTTACTATGAGCCAGATGCTGTAGATGACTGGGATGATGAAGATCCAGATGATGATTTAGATATATGAATAAATTTTTTTTGGACTACTATACTTTTTTCTTATTTCCCAATTTTATTTATTTCTCCGTCCCTAGGTACGTTTTAATTTTTTTGAGCAGAAAGGTATCTCATCAATATTTTCCCACAGTATAAAGTATCCCAATTCCTATATATTCACCTTGATAACCAACTATCATCAAAATCCCTCTGGTGGTTTTTGCATGATGTGGTGACAGACAGATAGACAAAAATTCTAAAAACAGATTCTGCCTCTGTCTTGATAATAATGACTATTTCAATAAGATTTTTTAAAACATATTTAATGTACAGATTTGGCTTAGATACAATTTTATTATACATATGTATAGATTACTTCAGTGTGAAAAACAATTTCCACTTCCGTCAATCAGATCAATTCTTTAGAATCCCTAGAATAGACAACTAAATCTCAAATTGGAAAAATATTTCATGTTCATGTCCTAGAAGTACAAATATGCCTTATATGAACGAATTTCAGAACCTCACTTTCTTTTCGTTGTTCGCTTCACGTGAAATGCCCCAATTTTTTAAATCACTTTTTTTATTTGATTGTAAGATGCATTTTACAATATTTTCCATTATGTTAGTTGGCACAATTTTATAAAATAAAACAGTTTAACTATTTGCGAATTAGTGACATCTATTATCTATTCAAGCAAACAAAAATATCCTGAATTAGCTGTCCAATTTATTTGTATGGGATGAGGCATCTGTACTAGTATTGTGATCTGTGCTACTAATATAAAGCAACAATTTGTATGTGTGTACATTTGTTTATTCGCTAGTAGACTATAAAATGCAGTTTTTTTTAATCTGACAGGTAGTTCCAGAGGTAGATGCGCACAAACTCTTTGGCTTTATAATATTGGCATAAATTAAAACGTAATTATGTAGTAAAAACAGCAAAAGAACATTAGTTTAACATACTTAGTTTCTAGAATTACTTAAAAATGTATAAATGTAAGTCATTTATAAACTTGAATAATAATTTTAGTACTAATAATTTTAAACATTACTTTTTTATGAGATTAATGCTAATGAACTGTAATTAAAATAACTGTTTTTTTAATCTTATTAATTTCTTTATCATCTGTCAAATGGGATATTAGGAGTGGTTTGTTGTGGGGAGAGGAAGGATCAGTTAAATCCTCGATTACAAAGAATTCACTTTTTATTACATTTTCTATGTTCAGTTACAATTTTGCGATTTTTTTTCTCTGCCATATAGCCTATGGCATTACATATATCTAGTAAAGTAGAAATCCGTTTATGTGGAAGTTTAATTTATAGATGACATCATAATTAAATTGTATTATCGACTCTAAAATAATGCCTCAGTACGAGTGTAATTATTAATTTCAAAGACCTAATAAATCAAAACAAAACGACAATTGACTTTACAATGCAGTATAAGTATTATAAATATCAAATTTTGCCAACATAAAAAATAAAAAAAAAACTTAATTTTACATTACAAATGCTTACAACATTATGAAGTTAAAGAGTCCAAAAACGTGAGCTAAATTATCATACACACAGGCCCGGACTAACGTGAGAACGAAAACTAGCAATTTAAATACAGCGCGCAGCGACCAACGCTCAAATATGAGCGCGCGACCCAAGCGATACACAATAAAGCTAACAAAAATATATGATTAAAATGATTTACAACCTCACAACCTAACAAAAAATCCATCCGGTACATTTTTACAAGATTTTATTTTACTGCAGGGAAAGAGTGACATAGAGCATCGTCGTTTAACATTGATAGCTTGACCAACTGACAAGTGTTGCCATACTATGAAAACAAAGGAAAACATTAAAAACATATAATATACATATATTTATAACAAATTTTGATACAAGAACAAATAAAGAGATAAATTAAATTTGGTGTATTGATTAGTTATCATTATTATTCGACGATATAGTTGTAGGGGCGTCTGGACGACACATATACACACAGGAGGGGAGGTGGGGGGTAGACGGCCTACTCTCCCGCGAGCTCCTTGAGCCGCTCCTCCCGGGGCCGAGCTCCGCCGAATATCGACGAGGCCTGGCTGGTGGCGGCCAGCGAGTTCACCGGCTCCTTCACCGTGCGCGGCTCCAGCACTAGGCGCGGACGCCCCGACGTGTCTGGAATGTTGTCTACTGCGTTTAATATGTATGTTATATAACCAGTATATTTTAGTGTATGGGTACTATGAACTATCTAATTAACAAAATTAATACATTTTAGAAATATATTCTCATTAGTTACATTACACTATTTCTTTATCATTATAATTATTATTAACTTCAAAAAATGAAATCTAACGATAGCAAAAGAAAAATAATTTTGGCGTGACAACTTTTACACAATGACTTGTCATACTAAATTGTCATTTCGAAACACTTTCTTATTATAACTCAAATCCTCAAAAATACAATATTAAAGAGACCACTGAAAAACATTAGACGATAAATAATATTGTCGCCTCTTAAATAAAACTCTTAAAAAAAATCTTTTCGGTTTATTTCGCGGATTTATTTTGATTTTTGGTTCCCGACGTTTCGAATGCTATATTCCATATATATATATTCCATATTCTATATATTCCATATTCAATTATAAAACTAATTAAAATTATAAAAATGTTAAAAGTTAAAAAATATTGTAAGGTAATTTTTGCAATTTCCATTTTGTTAATTGTGGGTAGGCTGTCTGTAACAACTATACCTCCAAGACATGTAACACCTCAGTCTCTCCCGTGACCATGGCTGCTGTAAAGCATTCGAAACGTCGGGAACCAAAAATCGAAAAAAAATCTGAGAAATAATCCGAAAAGATAGTTTTATTTAAAATGTCAAATATTGGCGTATATTTAAGAAAGTATTATTGTTGCCTCTATTAAATCCATACCTGGTCGCGAAGGTGGCATATCATCAAAGTTCCTCCTCGGCGCCTGGCGAGGCGGGCCGGGCGGCGCTGCGCCCCCGCGGCCCATGCGGCTCCACTCGCCCCCGCCTCCCCCGCGGGACTCCTCCGAGGGCCCGCGCGCCCTCTCCCCGCGCTCCGCCCACCGCTCCCCGCCGCGCTCGCCGCCCCGCTCCGCCCAGCGCTCCCCGCTGGCGCCAGCCCGCTCGCGCTCTGGGGTGTCTCGGGGATTGTTAGCATATATGTACTTATAATTTCTTTACACACAGGATTAAAATTATATGTTGGTACATTGGTACCATGAACGAATTAGAGACTGCATCTGACATAAAATACAAATGTATGAAAACTAGTTCAACCAAGTGACGCATAACGCACACAAAGATTTTATTACATTATTATAAACACCGATACACAATACAATATTTCTAGTGCTTGAACGTAATCGACAAATTACATATATCGATGAACCAATGAATGACATTTTAGACATTGGTTAGCATAGTCATCATATTTTACGTCTTTTAATTTAAAATATCTGTATTTATTATAATAAATTAAAATAAATGAATTAAAGAGGCAATAATAATAATTATTTTTTAATTTGATTTATATAAATACGATGGCATTGATGGCAACATTCTGTTGGCCTATAATAATGTTAATGAACAAATGAATATCGCGTGTATATTCCATTAATATATAATAAATATTATTTTGTAAAGATTAAAAAAATATTAAGCTAATTTAATTAAATAAAGTGATTTTGTTGATTCTATTATTGAACTATTTTAGTCAATTGATTGTCTCGGGTAGTTTATAAAAATGTGACACTGTCCTAATATTGCTCAGTTCTTAATCAACATTTGTGAAATTAGGAAAAAGAAAAAGTGATTGCAAATTGTGAAAAAGTGAGTGTTGGATCGTGAAAGTAAAATAATTAGTGCAAGTGGTAAAGTGTTTTATTACAAATCGCCAACCCAGAAGTTTAGTGCTAAAACATTATTGTTTGACTTTGTGTAATTTATGTGTTGAAATGAAATGATCTTTATTATTATTACAATGGAATAATATTCCAAAGTATATAAATGTGGTATTTTATAAAATAAAAAATTAAGTATACATACTAATTATAATTTTTGCATTTATATTTTTATTTGATTTAGAAAATATTTTTATAAATTTATTGTCATCAGATTGTAGGATACTGTGATAAAAGTATTTTATGTTATTGAACTGTACAAATAACACAATTCGTTCAGTTATTTCGTCAAATATCGATATATTTTTCGACATTGTCAATTACTAGTCGATGTCAAATGGACTCACTCGACAGTTTTGTCATTTGTTCTGAATGGTATAACCCAGCCATTTTATGATGGTTGTCAGAAGTCAACAATACATAGAAATATCGACTATATTTAACATAGTTGGATAATATTATGACATTTTATTTTACATTTAATTAAATTTTGTGATAAATAACAATAAATGTAATAAAATAATGTATTTACAAGTGAAAAGATATAGTGCTGCTTCCACCGTTATAGTTTTTACACCATTTAACAGAACATTTAGTCATTTTTGGGAGACGTTTTGTTGACAAGTAAGTGCTTGAGACTGACTCAAAAAACAAACGACCAAGCCTAAAATTCCCTGGTTACTGACAAGACCGGTAAAGGTACGTATGCTTATATGTCTGGTCCAGTAGCTAATTCGTCCATGATTGGTACATTGTTGGTACATTAACACAGCACCATCTAGTTCTATGGTAAGCTACGAGGATTGTGTTATGGTTACCAAATAGTTGATACACTACACATATTATAACTTTAAATACGTCATACATATTATAAATATAGAAACCCATGACTGGAGTACAAACATTCGTGCTCATCACACAAATGAGTGTCTCCAGCGGGGCTCGAACCCGTGACCGCTGGCACAGCAAGTAGGTTCACTACAAACTGAGCCAAACATGTTGTCGTATTATATTGACACATACGATGAACAATATTAAAACGTATTTTTTTATTCATTTTTTTGAAGTTATAAGGATATATTTTTTTTTTGGGTAAATTAAAATCAAACATTAATTTCATACAGATCTATACAATCAGATTTCAAAATTACCACCATACACCTACAATAGTACTACAATAGTTACATTGATTGATATTATAAGGCAAAATAATCCATACTAATATTATAAATGCGAAAGTAAATCTGTCTGTCTGTTACCTTTTCACGCTTAATCCGCTGAACTGATTTAGATGAAATTTGACATGGAGATAGTTAGAGACTTTGGGAAGGCCATAGGATAGTTTATATCCCGGAAATCATCCCTTAAAGAGGTGAAGTGAAGATGGAAGTTTGTAAGGGGAATCAATAATTTCTCAAGTAGATAGAAAGGAATAAAATTTTATAAATCTACTAAAACATATGGTTTATACATTCCAAAATATATCAACAGGCAAAAGTTGTTGTTTCCAGGATAATAATACAAAATCTATTTTAAAAATGATTACATGGATGAATGCAATTGAGATATATAATTTGATAATTCTTATATACAATATAAGTCTATAACCACTAAGCTTAATTATGATAATATAAAAAAATAATAGAACTAATTATAATCAAAGATTATTTGCTAACTTAAAGATTCATACAACAGCAGGTGATAATGAAAAGCAGGGAATGTAGAATGACAATTTTTTTATGAATGTATTAAAATGCAATATGAATTTTATAGTTAAAAGCTTATTAATTATTAATAAACTTAATAATAACTATTAGCAATAAAATGAATATAAAAAAAATGCGTGTGTGTACTTATGTACACACGTAAGAACTAAGAAGTTATATTTCTTTGGCAATTTGGTATAACTGAACAAAAATAGCTAAAGATTTCATCCTGTATAAATTAAATCAACTGTTTGTAAAAGAAATGCAGTTAACTTCATTATGTCGCTTTTTGGCTGTCGAGTGTCGGTGCTGTGCGCGCGCATCGTATAAATTTTACTCTCATAATTTTTTCCAAACGTGCCAAAAGAAGTATAACTTCAATAATGTTGCAAATTAATACTTTGATAAAAAAATTGTATAATTATTAAAATGTCACTATAAGTGCTCATTTTAAAACCAATCAAGATATTATGAAAATAATCTTATAAATTCATACTATACCATTATTATTATTTACTATAATATTATAAATGTGACAGTTTGGATATATATTTGTTATTCAATCACGCCGTAACGGCTGAGCAGATCTAGATGAAATTTGGCACAGAGATAGATTAGTCTCCAATAGCACATAGGTTACTTTTTATCCGGAAAAAAATGTATGATTCCCGTGAAATAGATTTGTTTTTGTATAGGGACGGACACATAGGGGTGAGTCACTAGTGGTCATATATTTTATTAACATGAAATATAAAGAATTAGACAGTATTAGCATATGATTGAGGTTAGAAATATTAATGTGCTTTAGTGCGGGATGAATAGAGACTTGTTTTTGACCATTATAAATTGATATAAAAATTGAATTGAATTACTTATACTGAAAATCAGTTTAAAAATAAATTGCACTTAAATTTCACGTAGTGGTGTTATGAAACTAGTCTGTAGAAACTTGTGTGGGTGGATAATGCAATAAGAATATGTTATATAAAAATTACGTACTCTTACATACCACTACTTAGTGCTTACTCTTGACTTGTATTAAAATAGGCATAATTTTTATTAAAGTAGCACAATTAAATATACAACAAAACCCTATACATTCAAAAAGAAACTGCAATAAAGTTCATGCAATTTAAAGGCACTGACTTTACTATTAGTACAAATTACATTAAAGCCGCGTTGACACGATCAAAGCCTACTTTGACAAAGTAGTTATGATGACTACTTTGACGTAACTTTGAACTTGTAAACAAACAATCAAAGCGCACTTTAGCGTGGATGGTAATTAGACTTGAACCGTGTTCTACTGTTCTCAAAGTCTGCTTTGACAAAGTAGTTTTGATGACTACTTTGATCGTGTAAACGAGCAATTAAAGCGCACTATGACGTCGGCGTTCAATCAAAGTACACTTGGAGCCGTGTTTATCATAGTAAAATTCGTTCAAAAGTTTTTTGTCAAAGCAGACATTGAGCATGTCAACGCAGCTTTATATGTATAATGCAAAAGAAATATATAATCTATCTAAATTAAAATTTTCAAAATGCCATAAATAAATGCCAAACTAATATTGCCAGATTCAATTCACGGAATAAGAATAAACTCTGTAAAATAAAAAAACTTAACTATTCTCATAGTAGTTACTAGTTATCCATAACAAACAAACAAAATTTTTGATAAAATATTAAAGTATTTAGCTACATCTGTCAACATAAACTACCTAAAATAAAACAAAAACAAGTCTCCACGTGTTAGCAATGTTACCATGTGTGAACCCGCCACCCTGGTGCCGGGGAGCGCGGCGCTCCTGCGCGTCGAAGTGGTCGTACGTACCGCGCCCTTCCCGCCTGAACCCGCCACGGCCCTCGCGCCCTTCGCGTCCGCCGTCACGCCGGCCGCGGTCGAAGCCACCCCCTCTGTCAAGTTTTTTTTTATATTTAATGCAATGATCAATAATTACAATGGATCTGTTAAATCATTTTTTTAACATTTTATAATGCATGTGATGATCAATGATAATTTAGATAAACAATAGCATTCCTGAGGGTTGACGTCAGGCAGGCGGCCGGTCATAAAACTTTTGCCAAATCCTATCAGCAGTACAGAAGATGTACTGCGCCGACCCCAAGTGATTGGGAAATGGGCAGGGAGAAGAAAAATGATCAATAACTTACAAAACAATTACTCTGACAAGTTTCTTTTTTTTTGTAAAATGTGATGATTAATAGTTTTTATTTTGAAAAGCTGCATATTTACTATATTTGCATTTTTCAAATAGAGGTTATATTTTATAAAATAATAATTAGAACAAAAGAAGAAAAAAATGTGTCATTCATAAATTACCTGTCATTTCGTTTTTCTTCAGCAACATCAATTTTGATAATGTTACCATCTACATTAAGAGCTCCATTGAGTTCGATTGCCTTGATGAGATCATCTAGGTATTCAAACTCTACATAGCAAAAGCCTTTGAATTTGTCTGTTTCCTTATCCATAACCAGCCTAACATTTTTGATAGACAAATTCTGAAAAGAAGGATATCAATATTTTTTTATTTAATACATAAATTACAATATTATTTTTACAGATAAATAAAATTGAAGTGTCTATTTGTAATGTCAAAATAACAGCTTTTTACTAAATGTGTATGAAATTATATACAGCACTTTTACGAAAAACATAATTTGTAAATTTTTCTGTGTCTGTTTATTATGGCAAATCTCCGAAACGACTGGACTGTTTTTAATGGAACTTTCACTGGCAAATAGCTGATGTTATAAGGAGCAACTTCGGCTACTGTTATTTTAGAAAAAGAATTAGTTTAAAATTTAAACACAGCCAGGGATGTACCCTAACGAAGCAAGGTTAAGTCACTAGTATATAAAACAAAGTTAAATTCTATAATATTTTTTTTATTACTTCATAAACAGTAAGAGTATGCTAATCTTCATTGAATGTAACAGAATAATGATATTGTGAAAGTAACATTTTCATTGTTTGACTATGTAAAGATTAATATATAAAGTTTTGGCCTGCCTGCTAGTAACTATTTTTATTTCTATTTAGCCTTTAACCATTAAATGTAACCCTTGATTTGAAGTGTGTATATATTAGTTATATAGAATTACCTTTGTTTATTTAGTTTGCTTAAAATTTATTTTAACAATATATTTCAGTCATCATAGTACAAATGTTAACTTAGCTTTGTTATGTAGATATATAACTTTAAAATATTTCATTTTTTAGACCACCGAAGTACTAGAAAACCGCTAGACTCCACATATCAATTTAATTCTCTTGTTCTGTGGCTCCAACAATTATCTTTTGGGCACAGTTTACTTCACCAATGTCATGTACAATGGAGAAGTCAGAAGACAATATATGGAATGACCAGTAAAAAAAAGGAAACCATTGGTTGTGTTAAATACTTACACATTTTACATATAACTTAATTTTATTACTTTTTAATATTTGTGCACAGAAATTTATATAATGAACTAAGTACAACACAAAACAAAGAGACTTAATTGGATTTTAGATTTTAGAAGGGAGAATGTCAGAAGTATGAAAGTTTGGTACAGCTGAAAAGGATATGAGCCCTCGACTTCTCTCGTTATAAACGACTAAAATTCAACAATAATCAATTTTAAGAAAAAGTATATGAACATTTCCCTACAAATGTAATTAAAAACATGTTGTATTGTATTAGTAATACGATGTTCTCCTAGCCGATTCCGGCTACGGCGGCCAATCTCATTGAGACTAGCCAACTGCGCAGGAGATATTATAGTGCACAAGTGTACGCGCAGACACAAGGGCACTCTCTATTCCTGTCACTCTCATACTCTGGTGGGACGACTGCTCGACACGACCAGTGAGAGTTAAGGCGCAGGACCGACGGCTTTACGTGCTCTCCGAGGCACGGGGGTGAAACACCGCCAACTTCCCAACTCCAGGCTGTTACTGAGACTTACTATACAGAAAGACTCAATAACTAAACTTGGCCCGACCCGGGACTCGAACCCAGGACGTCCGAGTGTGCAGCCGTACATGCTAGCCACTACACCACCGAGGTAGTTAGTTATTAGTAAAATTAGTATACAAAAAACTACTAATTATATGAAAAATGACCTAGAGTGACATAATCACCAAATTTTTAAGCAAACAAACAAGATAACAACTCAAAAATTTATTGGATCCTGGTTAAATTGGCATAAAATAGTTACTAAGAATTTATAATAATTTATATGAGATAATCGACACAAATTTTGCGTTACTAGCAAATATCACAGCAATCATACGGCGATATTAAATTAAGCATAAAATTAAATACTTACTGGAAAGATTCTGTTAATATCGCCTTGGATGATACCAGAGGGTAAATTTCCGACGTAAGCTTTGTACGGAGGCTCTGACGGAAGCGGACGGCCTCCCGTCGTTCTCCTGCCGCCTCCATAGTCCCTGCACATAGTCATGATAACCATGGTTTATTATAACCTATAAATGCACATTGCACTCACTTTTCACATCGGTGATTTTGTCATTTACATCGAACATACCCAAAGGACGTTTAACAAATTAATTTAGAATCGCACGCTTTGTTAAAATACCACTTTCATTGAATGTTATCGCACTGTCAGAAAATAAAAAAAATAGAAAATGACGCGGAAGTATGAAGTGGAAATTATTGGTAAACGTGATGAATAACAATTGATTACCTTAAAATGAAATTTAATAAGTAATATCATATTTTATCAATAAATACCTCAGATTACCATCGTCAAACCCACTGCGACCTGCCATGTTTAGAAACATGGAATACTAAATGCGCGCGCATCAATTTCTAGAAGCGGTCTCCGTAATAGTGCAGAAAGTATTTATAATTTTGTTTTGTATAAAATATTTAAATAATAAAGCATGAACAAATTTATCAAAATATTTTTTGTATTACTTTATTTATAAATTATTCATTGCAATATTATATTCGATATATAATTTAATAAAATAAAATTGTATTATGTAAGATTATTATACATAAGGATGCCTTACTGAATTTGTTTTTAGTCGTAGTAGTTTAAAAGTTTTAAGAATATAAATGTATGATTTTCTTCATTTTTCTTCTTTTGTTAACTTTATTTGTATGATAATAATAATGAACGCGTCTTTTAGTGACGCTATGCGGCTATTGAAATAAATGAGTTTGTCTTGTGACGTTGACACTGATGACTGAAGCTGTCAATTTGACAGTACATGTATCCCAATTCCCATGTGGGCTTTTTAAATTATATCAACTTTATTATGCTTTAAGTAGCGATAAAATTAAATATGAAAGACGAAAGTAACACTGAGAAGCCTCAAAGAGAGGTCACATCCTCTTTATTAGAGGCATTTGATTTACTCAAATCCCCGAAGGATGATTTAAAAGTTACAGGTGGTACGAAGATAATTGCGCGACTTCTGGAAAACAAGGTTAGCTTATTTGATAAAATATATTTTTGTATATTAAATACACCTAAGTTTAATAACATTCTAATTAACTTTCTTACACAATTATTGAATGTCTTTTTAGAACGAGAAAGATTTACAGTACGCTTTGAAACGCTTGATTAGAAGCTTGGGTGCCAATGTCTTGGAAATGCGATTAGGGTATTTTGCTACTCTTGTGAGATTAATACCTAAATTTGAAGAAATAAGTGTAGTCCAATTACTGGAATTAGTAAAAAAAGAGTTACATGCAAATGCATCATCAAAAAGTGTAAGTTTATAATTATTCCTGCCATATCTGCTTCATATTCTCAGTATAATTTATTATCAGTGTACAATAAGAATTATTTTCTATAGGAAGTTGGTGATGTTGCTCTTGGTCAAATTTTGTTATGTGGAGTTTTATTCCGATCAGGTCTTATGGTAAAAAGTACTGATGAAGAGCAAAAACAAATATTACAACTTCTTCAAACAGCAAGTGCGAAAAAATCATACCTAAGCACTGTAGCATCTGTTGTATTATTGGAATTTATCAATGAGGTATAGTAAGCATCAAAATGTTTGATAATTGTATAGTTGTTCAATATAATTTTAATTGTGTGTTATTTTTATTACAGCTTAATGAGGATGATTTTGTTTCCATAGTATGGTCAAACATTAAACAAGATTATAAGAAAAATATTAAAGAACACAATTTGGATTCTCTATATATTCTTCTAGTACTCAGCAAAAAGTTTCCTGATAAAATTAAATTAAGAAAGTTAATTGGTGTACCAGATATTTTACATGAAGATAATATTCCTGATATCTGTGAGAAATTGATGGTGAATATTGTTGTATTCATGTTATTTATTTAAATCTAAAATTCTATTTTATTTCCTTTTTTTCCTTGTTGATATATTTTGTGTTTTCCCACCGCAGAAATATTTTCTACTTGTAAGGTACTCTCAGTCCGCAAATTATTTATACTTAGTAGTACACTATGTTTTCACTCACAGTTACCCTTCAACAAAGAATACTTAAACAATTAGAGTAGATCCAATAGAGTCTGCTACTTGAGACCTAAGTGAACAGTGATGGCTGGACATTACCATTTCTTCTTAATGCCACTTCTTTATAATAAAATAAATAAATCTATAAATATATACCCACTTACACTAAAAAAATGTAAAATAAAACTTACAAATTGGCTTCTTACCTCAAGTTATGATCAGACATAGAATTTAATAAAATAACACGCACTCACATACAAACGCACATATACATTCACACATAACATTCACACGGAAATGAATTTATGTACGAGGTGTGGGACTCACCGGCGTAATAAAGCCAGTACTACTCACTGAAACCCAACAAAACCTTCCCCCGTCTTAATGGGGCGTCGCAGGATCGCTTACGCATTCAACTACGACGCCCCGACGGCAGGTCTGCCGAAGCAGACCAGCACAACCATGTGGTTGCTCCAAGGTCCACTCTGCTATCAGAGAAGTACCAGGAGCAACCCGCATGGTACACCGCCCACCGAAGAGGGCCACCTCCCACCGAAGTGGGCCACCTCCCTGTGCGTTTCTTGGTTTCGCGCCTGGTTGGATTGCCGGGCACTACTGAGCCCCCCCCCACCACGACAAGGTGAACGCACGTTGGGGGGGATTCACACTCTTACACAACCCACACTGAACCATTCACTACATATCAATTATTTCTTTTTTGTTTTACCTAAAATAATTTAATTATTTGTAAAATTATTTAATTTAGTTAAAAAGTTTTAATTTGTTAATACTTTCTTAGAATTACGCTAATATTTGACATTTTAAATAAAACTATCTTTTTGGATTATTTCATGGATTTAATTTTATTTTTGGTTCCCGATGTTTCAAATGCTTTACAGCAGTAATGGTCATGGGAGAGACTAAGGTTATAGACGTCTCAAAGGCGATATACACTTGTTACAGACAGTGCCTACCCACTATTATACAAAAATCCGTGAAATAATCCGAAAAGATAGTTATACATATTTAAAATATATTTTGTTTTTATACATGTTATTTTTGATTAGTTTTTGAATATATGTACATATTCTTTCTGTAATTTGGCTGGTGGAGGGTGTTAATGATTGCGACACAGTTTCTTAACTTCTGCAATTATTATCATTTATATCTGTTTTTACTATGTACTGAAATTTCAATAAATAAATTTAAAGTGGTTAATAATTTTTTTATAATAACTTTTTCTAGACTGGAGTAGACTTCAGCTTGCTAAGCCACCCTATATATAAAGAAATTGGAACACAAATTGCGAAATCAGCACAATTGAAGCTATTTTGGAGTAAAATTGACAGTCACCTCGTAAAGCATAATAGAAACAGAGAATTGGTTGCATTGAATCTTCTCAACACTATTTTACAAAACATTCATGACAATGTTGAAGTTTTACCAGAGTTACTCAGCGATAATTTCTTTAAATTATTCATGGATTGGTTTAAAGGTTTACAGACAGCGAGTAAAATCAGAAATAAAAGAGATGATGAAGATGACCATAAGATTATGATAAAAAAACAGAAGGAAACCCTCGTAACATTCAGTAGAGCATTGAAATTTCCTGATGTGAACGTTGATATAAGAGTTGCAACGTTAAAAAAACTATTATTTAATCCTGGTGAAATAAATTTCACTGAAATCACAGGATCTACAATAGTTAAAACTATTATCGCTGATTTAGATGACGTAGGCTTAAAAAAAATGGCCAAATCCTTAAAGAAAGTGCTACTCAATACATCAAAGAAGGTTATAAAAGAAAATGTTGAAAGAAATTGGTATAACAATGAAAGAGTTAAAGCAGCTGAACTTATTTCCTTTATTGTTAGTCACGAGGCAGTTAGAGGTGATACTGAGTTTAAAATAACTTATATGCAATTACTGATGTGCTTTGGGTTCTTTAAAATTGGTGGAGATGAAAGTGTGGCAGTTAGCAGTGATTTAGCAGGTAATAATTAGTACATATTTATTCTGTTATCTACATTAAATTATATGATTAGCATTAAAAAAAAATATAATTAATATTTTATTATTTTTTCTTTATGGTTATAAATATAATAATGGCAACACTAAATATAGATTACTAATTAATATTTTTAAAATTGTAATAATTATAATAATAACAGCTAAAATTAAATAAATAATATTCCATATTAAATTATAAAACGAATTAACATTATTAATTAATATTCTAAAATAAGTTATTATTATTATTATAAATGTAGATATTATTTTTTTTATTTCTTTTTATAAGAATATATATTTAATAAATAATCAGAATCATTTAATTTTCTTTTTCAACAGGCTCCATCAAAACATGTTTCTACAGATGCTTCTCATGTAAATTTTCAAATGTAGACAGTTTTGTTGCTGTCCTAACATCTCTTTCCACATTTATATCTAATATGATGAGCAAGAGTCAAGTAAAAGAAAAACTAGAAAAACAATTTCCTAAAGAAAACATGGATTGCTGGAATATGCTAAATGACGTGTGTGAAAGTTTGGAACAAAATGACACAAAGTCAAAAGTGGACAAAGTTTTCCTTATTTTACTTTACCAACTCGGTTTATTCTTATTCTCGGAACCGTCACATGTTAATATTGCCAGGAGTTCTATAATTGAATTAAAAAGCTGCTACGAACATTACAATAAAGGTAAGAAGAAGAAAACAAAAAAGAATGGGGAAAGTTTAGCAGATGAACCAGAGTGGATTGAAGTTTTAGTTGAAGTACTGTTGTCCATATTATCAATAGAATCCAGTGTGCTTCGAGGGGTTGTGCAATGTGTATTCAGGCTTCTTTGGGAATACTTAACACCCACAGCAATTGGTCAAATTATATCAGTCATGGATCCAGAGAGTGAAGCTAACCCATTAAGAGCAGAGAGTGAATCTGAAGATGAAGGTAATGATGACAACATAAATGAATCTGATGATGAAAGTGAAGAAAAAGAAGAATCGAATGAAGAAGACGAAAGTGACAGTGAGGTTGAAGAAGATGAAGATGATGACATGAAAATACCTGATCAATTACGTTTGGCTGTTCAAAAAGCTTTAGGTAGTGCAGCTATGCCAGATGACGATGCTGAAAGTATAGATGCAGATATGATTACAGAAGAAGAAGGTAAAAAATTAGATGAGGCCTTAGCTGATGCTTTTAAGCAATTTCAGCAAGACAAAAAGAAAAAGTCCAAACAGGACAGAAAAAACAAAAAAGCATTATCTGATTTCAGAATAAGAGTTCTGGATCTTATAGATATATATTTAGAGAAAGATCCTGCTATGGACATTTGCTTGAGTATGATAGCCCCACTCACAAGATGTCTTGAATTTTGTATGCAAGACAATCAACTCCAGGAATTGGAAAACAGAGTAAGAAAGACAATAAAATCTTTGACAAAAATAAGAAAGTTTAATTCCACTGGTGATATCACATTTGAAATTTTGGGAGACTTTTTAAAATCGATTATTGATAAGGGTGATAGGTCTCATTTTATGTACCAAGCCCTTGGGGACGTTATTACCTATTCTGCTATTTTCATAATACACTGCTCACAAAAACTCGAAATGAAATCTAAATCGCCTAAAAAGCAAAAGCGTGCATCGGTTATCATCGAAATATTTAAAGATGCAGTTGAAAATTATTTTAATAACCGTAGCTGTTTGCTTCCAATTATATTTTTCCACAACATATTGCAAACTGAATGGGATGGAAAATATCAACTCTTGCTGTTGGTAATTAAAAATGTGTTCAACAATAATGTTCGCCAGTTTCGCCGTAATGAAGGTCTGAATCTTATTATAGGATTTTATCAGGCATTGAATAGAAGTAAACCATCACCAGAGGAAGTAAGTTCAAATGTTAACAAGCTAGAGGAAATGTTTTTTGACACATTTTCAGAATTCAAATCTAAGAGTGACAAAGAAGTCACAGCCAATTTCCTAGCGACTTTGAGAAAATTGATAAATATCATAAAAATGTTCCATGATAATTGTAAAATATCAACAAATCTAGATTTTAAATCACTTTATGATGATTTATTATCATTTAAAGGAACAGTCAAAAGTAAAAGTAAAGCTGAAGTGACTGTTAAACAAAAAGGAGTAAAATCAAAGAAGAATAAAAAAAATAAGAGAAAATTAGAACAAGTGAATGGTGATCAAACAGAGCCAGAAGCAAAAAAAAGTAAAGATTCTTCAGATAGTGACTAAGAGTTTCTTGAAAGGATGTGTTATTCATAAGTTTACTATTTAATAAAAGAAATTAAATGATTTTCTACAAATCCCCCAAAAATTTTGTTCTTTTTAAGCCATTGTTTTGCCCATTGAGGGTTTTCATTATTGAGACATAAGTAAGAAACAAGGGATAAAAAAATTTAATGTTATAATTTTTTACAGTAAATGAGATGAGGTTTTTGTATTATTTATACTATAGGTATAGACTCCGCGTAACTCCAATCACAAGGGTGAAGAATTTTGCCCTTTTCTCCCGCCAGATGTCGCGATCACTATAATAGCTGCCAGTATATTGTAAAGCTTTATATCGTGGACGGTTTTGTTTATTTTATTTAAAATTTAATTAAAATAACAAATTGTGCATAGACCAATAAATCCGTCTATTTTTAAGAGATTTTTTTTTTATTGAAAACCTGAAGTTTTATAATGTTAGCAGGAATTTATGGAATAGATAATTTTTACTTTGTAAACTATGTTTTTTTAAATTATCACTGAAGTAGTGTACTTTATTGACCGAATTTTTATAAACTGATTACACTAATATATTTTTCAGGAAAAAAACGAAAAAAACGGCAACCTTAAGTTTTTAATTTGAAGCTTATTATATAAACAATAACGCCGTAAGCATTCTAACTTTGCAATTTGATGAGTCGTGAAAAAATGATAGAAAATGGAATTCACATCAAATATATCAGTACTTTTGTATTTTTTTGCCGTAGAATCTATTTATGATCTATGATTGTGATGTCGCCAATTTTGGTCGTCTTATTGCTTTAGCCCACAATTTCTTCAGTTTTCGTCTTCTGGGAACAAATGATATCTATTTTATTTGCATCCTGGCTCTGCAAATTTTGTTATTTTAATTAAATCTTAAATAAAATGTAAATAATTCTATTCAGGATGTAAAGCTTTACAACATGCCGAGGACTATAGGGATCGCTACATCTGGCGGGAGAAAGAGGCAAAATTCTTGCGCATTGAATTAGGAACTAAAATTAGCGCATTCAAAAAAATACTGAGATATACTGGCATACTATTTTAAATTTAATTTTATAGCTTCAACCAATTAAAAAATATTATTTAGTACTGTTACATAAAAAAAAAGATACATACATACATGTAGTGCCCATTTTTAATTTATTAACAATTTTTCTTCGGCTCTAGCCTATACCGTATCGTATACGTATATGGTAACACTGAAATACCGGAAACAGACACAGCTCATATGTTTCACAACCTGCACAAATTCAGCCAGCCATCTTTTGTGGAAAAATCATTTGTTTCGTGTCGTCAGGGTAAATTTCATAATTGTAATTAATGTCAGAGCCACAGTCCTCGCTTTTATTAAAAAAGCAACTAGCAGGTACGTAAAATTTAAGGTTACATTTAAAATATTTTTTGAAAATCATCACAGTGAGAGCGTCAGGCGACATAACTCTTCGTGCAATCGTTGACCTTAGTGGGTCGAATTTAAGGGTTCTTTGTGGTTTTAAGAATGAAATGAGAATATTATTAATTCGTCTGTGTTCATACTACATAAATTTCATGGACAAAACGATAAATAAGTACGAATAAAATCAATATCTACCGCAGTGACTGTCACTAGTTGCCAAAGACAAATATTAAAGTAATGAGGCATTTCGTTTTGATCTTGGCAAAGATTCACGTTACGTTCATCCTATGCGACTTGGATAAAAATATTTGCGTCCCGATGATTCACAATTTACTTTTTGTTTTCAGAATTGAACAAAAATCCAGTGGAAGGTTTTTCTGCTGGGTTGATAGACGACAATGACATATACAGATGGGAGGTCCTCATCATTGGCCCTCCAGACACATTATAGTAAGTTTCTTTCAATATATTAATTCATTTTTAAAGTGCACATTACTTTAAAATGCTAAACTGAAAATAAATAGGTAGCTTAGAGTCAAGAATCTTAGAACTGCAAATATATTCTGTTAAGTTTGCATCTGTAACTGGAAGTTTGACCTACTTCTACATGCTTTTGCAACAATTTCATACACTTGTTAACAATGCAATGATGACTGTTAGAATGATGCAGTTTGATTAAAATTGCATAAAATATATAAATCATAGAACAGTATCTTTACTTTTTATTGATATAATCAATATGCTTGTTGCAAAATGCCAACTATTTAATTAAATAATCCTATTTAATTGTTTATTTACATATGCATAATTCATGATTTTCAGTGAGGGCGGATTTTTCAAGGCACATTTACATTTTCCAAAAGAGTACCCTCTGAGACCACCCAGAATGAAATTTGTCACTGAAATTTGGCATCCAAATAGTGAGTAATAATCATTTTATTTATTTCCTCATCTAGATACTTTTTATATTAAATTTTAATTATTTAGGTATAATATTTGTAGTTACATTTAATTACAAGAGAAATTTATGTGTTCAACATTTTAAGTAATACCTATATAAGGAAAATATGTTATACTAGCAACTCACCCTCGCTTCGCTCGGGTTCGTCCCTAGGTACATTTTAAATTGAATATGGTATGTTATCCTTAAGAGATAGACATATGCCATCGCGGACTTTTCTGTAGACCTATATAAGATACACAATTCCACCATAAATTATTTTGTTATATCTTTAAGGGGTTTAGGCAGCGTTTTCGTTGAAAGCTCCCAGACATCTTATTTTTTCCGACACCTCCAACAAATATCGTTATATTTTAGCCAATGTATACAAAAACTTAACAAATTACGTACTAAAACCTTCCTCTTGAATCACTCTATCTAATAAAAAAAAACCGCATCAAAATCCGTTGCGTAGTTTTAAAGATTTAAGCATACGTAGGGATATAGGGACAGAGAAAGCGACTTTGTTTTATACTCTGTAGTGATATGTTCAATAGAACTTAAAGCACAACTTTACTTGTATTGGTTGGTATTATGGATCATTAGTATCCTATCATTTTATCTGCATTGTAGTTATTGAAGAAAGCCCATTTTGATAAATTTTAATTTGTTTCAGTTGAAAAGAATGGTGATGTGTGCATATCAATATTGCATGAACCAGGTGATGATAAGTGGGGTTATGAGAAAGCCTCAGAAAGATGGTTGCCTGTACACACGGTTGAAACTATTCTGATAAGTGTTATTTCTATGTTGGCTGATCCCAATGACGAGAGTCCTGCTAATGTTGATGCTGCAGTAAGTACATCAAATTAAATATATTTGAAACTAGTAAATTACCCTTGCTTCGCTCAGGTGTGTCCCTAGGTATGTTTCAATTTTTTTGAGCACAACCCTAATTCTTTTTCTAAAATAAAAGTAGCCTAAGTTACTCATAATAACATCAGCTAACTGCCAGTGAAAGTGCTGTTAAAATCATCAAATATAATTTCATATGTATTTAGTAAGAAGCTGTTATTTTAACATTACAAACAAACATTTCAATTTTATTTATCTGCATTAACTGTATAGATAAAATCAGTCTTACAATATGTATAAATATATATTTTTTTATTTTCAATTATCTATTGGTAAAAGTATTCGTTTATTTTGAATAAATGTTGATCTAGCAGTCTTGACTTGATTTTGAACAGATGAACTATTTTTTTCAATTAAGAAGTTATAATGTTTAGTTCTCAGAATTACAAGATTAATTTTTCTACACATTTTTAAAATAAATTTTTGCTGTATGCTTAGTATAGACTACATGGTTTTGTTAAAAAATAATAGTAACTTAAGTCTAGATTAATACCTCCACGGACACCCGAGGTGTCAGTTAACAATAGATTTCTTTGAATTTTAATTAATTTCTTAGAAATTTACCTAGAGGTGTTAATGAGAAAACCATAAAGTAAACTGCATGTGTTAAGTAAGAGAATAATTTTATAAACATTTTGTTATAATAATGTTTTGTGAAGCATATAATTTCAATGAGGCAGCTTATTTTATCAACAATTAAGACAAGTTTGTTTATTTTATTTATATACAAAATTATGAAGTATATTCAAAACCATTTAATGGTTTTAAAGAAAAGTGTTTAATTAGAATTTGAATGAAACATTTTTGTATTAGAGGACACCCAAAAGTTCTAAAAGAAAATATTTTTTTTTAATTAAACAAAGATATGTATGTATAAGTAGGTAAATCTTATATGTATATAATTATCATAAATTGAAAATTTTAAAATTATTTTGTTAATGATTTATCAATGATTCCCTAATCATCTCTAACTGTATTTTTTACTTCCAACAGTTTTAATAGGTAACCAATTTCTGCTTTCTTTAAATCATTGAACATAGTGCACATTTGATACCATTATCATCAAACATCATGCATAAAAATATTCATTTTTAAAAGTAGTGACTAACCCTCTCTTCACTTCGGGTTCATCACCGCAGTTCATCACTACAACAAATTATCCCACGGGAACTTTCCATTTTTCCAAGATAAAAAGTAACCTATGTGTTATTTTCCAGACCGATCTATCTTTGTGCCAAGTTTCATTCAGATCCATTCAGACGTTCTGGTGTGAAAGAGTGACAAACATTCATCCATCCTCACAAACTTTCACATTTATAATATTAATAATATCAGTATGAATATATTAAAACTGTAGCATTATCATTTCTTTCTCAAAAAATGTAGACTTATTAATATACAGTTGAGTTCTTCAATCTTTTAAAGTATACCTTGTATCATATATTTTTTGATGGTAATCTTTGAAGAATAAATATTATTTAGAACAAAGAAATGTATTACTGAGTCGTTAGTTAATATGTTGTAAGCATATGTATATTGATGAAGTAAATACAGTGTTATTGTACATACTTTATATACATAATTACTACATAAGTAATTAACATACAGAAAAATAGAAACAATGAATGAATATTATTTTCACAGTCATTTCCAGTATAAGGTATTTGTGGATCTCATGTGATTTAATTCACTAAATTATTTTTGTTCAATTATTCAATATTCTATTAAAGTTTTAAGAAAGTATATTCTTCAAAGAATGCAATCTGCTCATGTTCCCTGTAAAAATTAGCCATTTTCATTAATGCATAAGTAAACTCATGCTCATGTTATTTGCATTCACAGAAAGAATGGAGAGAGAGGTATTCGGATTTCAAAAAGAAAGTTGCCAGATGTGTTAGGAAAAGTCAAGAAGATTGTTTTTAGGATAAATGGAAATTTTACAGCAGAATGTCATGTCGAAAAAGGGCCATGTGACATCGTTGACACATAATTTAATATTAGGTTGCACACCCACCAGCGCCAAACCAAACCAATAATATAGTAGCTGTGAGCTCATTCTCGTTCTTTTTGCAGAAAGAGTGGAGAGAATCGTATTCGGAGTTTAAAAGGAAAGTAGCGCAGTGTGTGAGAAAGAGCCAGGAGGATTGTTCGTAAATAACAGTGCCCTTTTTCATTTATTTATTTGGATAGTGAGTGTTGGGTGACAGTGGAAGTCTTTGTCGAAGACTAGCCGCAGTGCAGGCCCTACCACCGGGTCAGAGACAATATTGAAATTGATTTAATAAATAATTATTGTAATTAAATGGTATCGCTGCCGTATTTTATAAATATTAAATTAAACGTAGAACTCGAGGTCTTTTTCATCTTTTTTAAGACATGGTAGTTAGCTATTGTTATAATTAAATGGTGTATGATATTTTTTCCACAGAAAATAAATCTGCATTTGTTCTTTTACTGGATCTCTATTAGTGAAACTAAATTAATAAAACAATTAATATGTTATTTATTAGTCGCTGGAAGTGTATAGTTGTGGCTATAACAATTTTCGTAATTGTAAATTTTAGTTACCATAGATAATGCAAGGATCATTGATATGCTTGTGAGGTCAATTTTTGGAATTACAATTTTGTTTGTAATGCTATCTAAGTAGTAAAATAAAATCTTATTATTATTTTAATAAATAAATGGAAATTTTTTAAAATTATTTTTTTATATCAATATACCTTGCCCACTTTGCACTAGGTATACAGCACACTTGAGCTAAATAATCAAATAGCACTAAGTTATATCATGTATGTCAAGTGTAAACTTATTTTTGCAGCGTAACCATTGCTTTAAATAATTTAAAGAACAAATCTTAACTTGTAATGCTTCTTCATTATGCATGGTTAACTTTTTGTGGCATACTAGAATATTTTTATGTATGAAGTTCCATCAAAATCTATAATGTCACTTGCCTAATTGTTATAATTTTAGTTTTAACGAATGCTATGAAAGTAGAATATCAAATATCTTCATTAATACCTAAAGATGGTTCCTCTATAGATCGGAATTAATAATAAAATTAATGTTGTAATATTCAATTGCAAATGTTTATAATTATGCCCTGATATATTGATTTGTGAAGTGTGTATATTATTTACTTGTATGTATATTTTTACTATAAAATGATAATGCAGTGAAAATGCTATTTTATTTTCCTCTTTACAAAAAAATAAAAAGACAGTAACGTTTTTGCAAACGATATATTTTTACGATGAAACAAAATAAAAATCATGAGCGTGCATTGACGTGGTGTTACTAATTTAATAATGTATAGGTTTTTATTAGAAATGTCCTAATGATGAGATTATTTTTAATTCAATTGGACTTTATCTTTTTAGGTTTCCAAATCCTAAAGGAAATCGCGAAAAAATGAAACTTTTTACTTTGCTTTATGACACTTGTCATAAAGCACATTTTCATAATTTTACAATGGATTAATGGTTGAAACATTAGCTATCATTTCATAAATTTTACAGCCCTTTTTACAAATGGGTATAACCACTGAAATTTATTTCGTTAGTTTGCTATATTTGATAAATTTTAGTCCACGTTTATAAAATACAGCTTTCGGATGAGCACCATCTGTTGTCTACTCAAGTGACACAAAACTAGGGCCATCCAATTGATGATCAAAATATAGATTATCTGTACTAGTATGGTGGTATTGACTATTGACGAAAATAGTAAAACAAAACTCCACATACATTTACAAAGAAAATGTGATGCAAAACCAGATAAAAATACTTTATGTATAACATAAGCCGTAACAATAATTAAAGGATATTATTACTTTTAACACATTATTTGTGTGAACTTGTTCAGATGTGACTATTAATATATATATATTAATATTACAACACTATTTCCAACTATGTTTTATTATAGACAATAAAAAAATATATATTAAATTTTATTATGTACTAGTTTCAATCACTATCAGAGTTTTCGGCCAATACTGCTTGTTGTATACTTCTAGGGTCAAAAGTACTTTCAAAGCACCTTTTGAAAACAGATCTAATTTTTATTCGTGAAGTTGGTGATGCAGGTATATTATCACAGTCCATGTTATCTTCAATACATAGCATTTCTTGACCAAATGTATCATTTTCTGGTACTTTATCTACATGGAAACTTTCTTCTGGTATATCAATATAATTAAATAAATGAGAATCTTCTTCAAGGCACTTTTCCACATCAACATCTAAATGGGGTTTCTTTTTTGCGGACTGTTGGGTTGTATTAGTTTCTTTTCTTTTTTCTGTACGTGAACTATATTGAGTTGATGCTGGAGTAGCAATATCAGGTTTGGAAGTAGCTAATACAAAATGTGCCTCAAAAGTGGTACCATTATGTATAATAAACACTGCTGGTTTACCAGTCACTTCAAAATGCAATTGAATAGGCAAACTCAAGGCTTCAGCAAATGCTAATAATGCTCGAAATTCTTTAAGAGTAAAAGTGATTGTTGTATCAGTCCCAATAATGTAACTAACAAATTCCGAGGGTTTCATACATATTTGTGTTCTTATAATCCTTGACAAATCCATACTAGCATCTACATAGTTTCGCATTAGAAGTGATTGAGTAGAGATTTCTAATGTTATTTGGTCATCTGAATGTTGAAAATTGCCTAGAGCTTCTGACAGAACTCTCTGGGATGATGTTATTCTGAAAGCAATAATTCAAATCTTTTAATTATTTACTTTACAAAATTGTTTTGAGATTTCTTCATGTTATGAGAATAATCACCTGTTTGGTACAAGATCTTTGGTGTACACAGCTTGCATAGCTTTGCAGTCTAATATACAAACAAAATGTGTTTTAACAATCCCATGTTTGCATTTTAATTGAAATATTAATTTACATGACTCTGGGTCAAGTTTTATTTCGAGGTTCTCAACTTGCTTATCCATATGAGTGGGGGACTTGAAAGCATTTAAAGCAGATTTCATAGATATTTTGCATTTTAGCCCATCATTATCTTCAGTACAATAAAAATTGTAATTGAAGTAAGAAAAGAAACTCTTATTGAATTTAACCATAGCATAAGCACTTTCAGCTGCATTTAGAGTTCTTAAAACGATACAGTCAACAAGGGATTCTAAATACAATTCATCACCGAATCTAGCCAAAGCATGTATAGTTCTTCCTAGAACTATAAAAAAGATGTTTATTAAAATTGTTAAATACAAGTTTCAAGGTATTAAACATAATCATATAAACAATTTCACCTTTTACATTCGGTCCTGGTATATGGCATTTCATTGTTATGCTAATAGAGTGCACCTTTCACATTTTAATTAAGTAAATTAGAAATATGAATGTATTTTTACATTGTTCGCTATCATCCATTACATAATAATAAATCTAAAATAGTTGAATTTGCCACCGGTACCATATTTCGTAAAATTTCGAATTGTAAAGTTGTAACTAGTCTTACTTCTAGTTCTAGTACTTCGAGTACGCAGTGCTGCCAACACTTGAAATTTATCCCCCTAAGAGTAATTTCAAAAACCTCTAAAACCCTATATCTGTCAATTTCAAAAATATATGTTTTTATAATATATTTTCTTTTTATTTTAAATGATTACAAGTAGCGTAAAAAACTTATTTGTGGTTATTATTATAATAATTATATATAACTATTAATAAAGTGTGTGTATGAATGTACACGCGCAAGAAGTAAAACTTCTGAAGGTTAGACAGAGTAGGGGAGAGGGGGGCAGTTTAGAACAGAGGCAGTTTTGAATTGTTTGTTTTATGAACGGATCCTTTATCATTCCTAACCTCTGAAACCATTTTAATACTGGTAAATCCGACCTACACATCTGTCAGTTTCCAACTAACGTCAATGTCAGTGTAGTTTTGAAAATCATTCACCGGTTTGTTTACGAAAACCAAAGTAAATAAATATTTTTTTATTTGTAAGCAGATTACTGAAAAGGTAAGTATTATTTTCAAGTTTTTATTATTTTATTGCGTTTTATATATTATATCCCGAGTATTACAAATGAAAATTAATTTGAACTCAAGTAAGTTTTTCGTTCAGAGATGTTTATTTATGCAAAATGGTATTGGGGCAGATTTGAACAATGTTCAAAGGTACCTAACCAAGTAAATATCATGAGATTTCTAAATTTTTAATTGGTTCCTGTTTCAGTCATCATGGTAAGAAATTACAAAAAGAGAAAAGAAAATTCTGTGAATGAAGATGATTCTGAAAGAGCTGTATTATGTGTTATCAACAATGGCATGAAGCTGAGAACTGCTGCTGCTCTATATAACATAAAACCTACTACTTTATACAACAGTGTTAAAAATTCTAAAGAGAATATTACTCTAAAAAGTAAAGAATATAGTAGCAAACACACAGTTTATC
This sequence comes from Brenthis hecate, assembly GCA_951806755.1. Classification (NCBI taxonomy): domain Eukaryota; kingdom Metazoa; phylum Arthropoda; class Insecta; order Lepidoptera; family Nymphalidae; genus Brenthis; species Brenthis hecate. The sequence goes on from OX638249.1 coordinate 7,924,250, forward strand.
AAGTTTTACAAATGATGAGGAATATATGCTGGAAAAGTATTTCTTAAGAATGTCTAAAATCAAAAAGTCATACCAATTGCTAATTTCTTAGAAAAGTGCCCTGAGACGTGAATAAATAAAAAGATGGAGGGTATTGAATGGATGAAAGGATTTATGAAGAGGCATTAATTTTATCATTACGAAAACCCGGAAATACAAGCCTTTCTAGATCTACTAGTTTTAACAGACATAACGTTATGATGTTTTATAATAACTATGAAAAAGTACGAGGAAATTCTACTCCAGCTCGCATTTATAACTTGGACGTACATGTACGTTCCTAAGACTCCTATGTCATATTTTTAAGATAGGACTCATAAAGGTATCTTTATGAGATCGTTTTGCAATCTCATAAAGATCTCTTTTATAACTTATAAGTTAGTTTAATCTTGTGCATGACTGCCCCAGACTGTTTAGTGTTTTATATAGTTTATTTAGGTAATAACTAGTTTAGGTATAAATGGCTATGTTCAATGGTAATATAAGATAGAAATAACTTAAATATAGTGTTGATTATATTCTAAGATACGTGGTTTTTATTTTATCCTGGTTTTACAATACTGCCCCTAGGGGTTTCAAATGTACCCCGCGGGTGGGGCAGATTTGAAGAAAATATGATTTTTAAAAAATGGAAATTGTGTTAGTTTGATGGGTCGAAATAAATAAATATCATTTTTATTATTTAGTATAAACCCCATATCTATTTATAAAATATAATACATTTTGATTTATAAAACTAGAGCGTCTTCAAAATCTCGCCATACGCTTTATCTATGGTCTACGCAAGTATAATCATGTTTCCGACTTTCGAGCTCGTCTTAAATGGCTCCCTATCTGCCTTCGCCGTGATATGCACCTCCTTTCGTTTCTGTTCAACATCCTTCATAACCTCAATTTTCCCTCTTACCTTCGTTCCCGGTTTAACTTTCTTCCCACTCCATCGCGTTCCAGGCGGCCCTGCATCACATCGATGCTTGACATACCAAGAAGCAACACCAAGTTTTTCTAAAACTCATTCTCGGTACACGCTGCAGTGCCATGGAACAGACTTCCCAAAGGCCTACAAGAGAGCCCTTCTAATGATGCGTTTAAAATCAATGTGAAAAATTATTTTCTAACTCATAATTGAAAAATGTGTACATTTCTGTTTTGTAATAATATAAGTATGTTTATTTATATATGTATGTTTATGTATATATGTATGAATATGTATATATGTATGTTTATGTATATATTGTATTTATTTTGTTTTACTTATGATTATTCTTATATATTTTCTTATCGTTTCTCTGCACTTTCTTTTTCTGTCCCGCTACTTGACACTATTTCCCACATACATGGGTTGACTGGAAAAGATCTCTTATAGAGATAAGTCCACCTTTGTCCACGTCATTTCTGTGTTTTTTTTTTATTACTTGTTTAGTGCAATAATTAATATATATAAATAATTAGGATAGGTGAGATACTAAAAATAACGCATAAAAGGCATATTACAATCATATATTTAAAGAATATCATTTAAGGAAAGAATATAATATTATACATAATTTGTCAGACAATAACAACGGTTGGGTATTTCTCAGCGCCTTAAATTTTCGATTTCTGGAGGTTTATCTCCGTAACTAACTAATAAAACGGTCTGTATTTTTAATGCACCTTAGACTATTATCTAACTTGGACCAATTCCGTTTGTTTAATAATTGCATTCTAAATATATAAAAAAATCGTTTGAAACTCGTTCTTCTGATTCATATGACGTATCCGTTCCCCATTTTTCTAAACAAAATTATAAATAACGCGTTATCTTATTGAAAAAATAATATAAATTATAATCACATCGAAAGAAGATTAGTTATCTTTTATTTTAATTTGTACATGAAATATTTTTTAAAATCACACTTTTGACTGTAACGTATTATGTACATAAGATAGACCCAAAACAATAGTTATTAATTTTTTTGTCTGCCTGTATTTCTGTTTGTACGTGCGCGTTTCATGCAAAAAGTAATGAACCGATTTCAACGAAATTGGGTAAGTAATAACTTATTACTCGGGTCAACAGTTAGGATACCTTTTTACTTCAGGAAAATCTTTCTTTCCTTAGGGAAAACAACTGTTTTTTTCGAGTCCTTCATTCCGCTGGCTAAACCATAGACATATTATATTAAAACGATGCACTAAAAAAATTGTAGGTCTTAAAAAGGTCTACAGAAAACTTTACTGACATGGTTTTAATCCTTTTCTAAATGAACATGTTAGACAACTTAATCACTTAATTTAAATCAAAACTGAGTTGACCTTCACGTTATTTAAATTATCTTTTAAGATATCACAGACTTAAAATAACGCGCGAAACGTAATAATAACGACGACGACGACCGCGATAGCGGGGGCCAAGCAGTGACAGATGGGGGATTTTTGTTTCGTGTTTTCTTTAGACAGATACTTATTGTAGGGCTACAAGTACTATAGGGTATGTTTTATTTCTGAAATATTTAGGGTTCCAACTTCCAGCGCGAACATCGAATTCCCTTAAAAATATTCGAGATTCGAATTTATGTTTCATTAAATTTTTAAATAGAGTTATTATGAAAATAATGTATTACGGAATTATATGCACCCGTGCAAAGCGAGGGTAAGTCGCTAGTACAACATAATTCAAAAAGTCTTTTGAAAATACTTTTACTAGTTTCAAGTTAGATGCATGAACAACGACGCAAGTCCCGGTTAGTGGATAAATGTGTCATTCTCTATTGAATTGAATATCATGTCATCAATACTAAGGCTCCATACACAGTCGATGATAAATTATATCACACTAGCATTGCCCGCGGCTCCGCCCGCGTTCATATGACCAAAACCAAATTCTTAGGTTTTATATATTAGTATACTCGTATTAGTATATTAGTTGACCCGGATAACCAGCTATTACCATACCAAATTTCTTCAAAATCCCTCCAGTGATTTTTCTGTGATGCGTTCACAGACAGACAGACAGACAGACAAAAATTCTTAAGACTATAGGTTCGGCCTCTGTTAGCGATAATAATGTGTATTTGAATAAAATTCTCCAAAAAATATTAAAAGCACAGATACTGCTTCATTAAATTTTAATGTATCTATAGATGTAACTAATTTATAAAGCCAAAAAGATTGTTTTTTTTGATAATTTAAAAGTGAGGGCCGCGGGTAATTTAGTAGTAATACTAATAAAATCATAGAAAGGTCGAATTTGTACATTCAATTTTTTGGAATTAAAACTACGTATTTTAAAGACACGTGGCGTCATCTATTAAATATCTAAATAATACAAAAATAAATATTCATTAAAATATTTTTTTTATGAATAAATTAGTGCTATTGATATACTTTTTCAAGATTAGCTATTTTTAATAGTTTTTGACATATTTAGTAAGTTAACTTGCTAAAATCTATATAGTATCATCGTTTTTTTATACTAACCAGTTTTTGTATTTTTTCTCAGAAATGAGATATTTTTCTGCGGTAAAAAGTATCCTATATGTTGACCCGGATAATCAGCTATGACCATACCAAATTTCATCAAAATCTGTCCAGCAGTTTTTCTGTGATGCGGTAACAGACAGACAGACAGACAGACAAAAATTCTAAAAACTATAGATTCGGCCTCTGTATCGATAATAATGTCTATTTCAATAAGATTTTCTAAAAAATATTTAATGTACAGATTTGACTTAGTTACAATTTTATTATATATATAGATTACTATACTATTATACTCGTAATTGGGAAAGTCTCTATGTGCATCTACGTATGTTACTCCTTCATACTGTCACGGCTGGACGAATTTGGTTTTTTAGTGCACAAATATAAACATATAATAAAATTCTAAATGAATCGAATCTGTACATTATGCTTATATTTTTTGGGAAATCTTAAGGCGATTAGTGTCCCCAATGGCCTTGAGTGTTCAGGCGGGTCTTAGCGCGCTGCACCCGCGCACCCCGCAAGAAAGCATCAAACAATCCACGCACTATTATACCAGAACACCGATCAAAGAATACGCCACATATGCGCGCGGCATAGTTACTGTCTTCGAGTGATACAATCGGAAAAGAGATGTAATGCTAGAATTATCGTACTATATAATATAATTAATAATAATCCTACTAATAGTCTAAAATACGTAAATGATTGTAAGTTTGTTTGTTAATCACGCGTAAATTAAACGGCTAAACCAATTTTCATAAAATTTGGCAAATATAATAAAAAATAAATATCATTGTAGGTAGTTTCTCTGTTATGCGGTAACAACAGACAGATATAAAAATTCTAAAAATTATAGATTCGGCCTCGGTCTCGATAACATTGACTTTTTCATTAAGATAGAAGAAGAAGATTATAACAGGGTGGCAACCACGCGATGGAAAAAGGAAAAGAGGAAGGCAGGCAAAGAGATGGATAGATGACATAAGAAAAATTGGAGGCGAAACCTGGCCTAGAAAAGCAAGAGACAGAAATGAGTGAAAGCAGCTGGAAGAGGCCTATGTGTCACAGGACACGCTGATAAGAAAAAAAAACTAATAAGAACTAAATAACTAATAAAATAACTAATAAGTAAAAATCAATTTTTAATACTTTTGTCTGTCTGTCTGTTTGTTCCGGCTAATCTCTGAAATTACTGGACCGATTTTACGGGACTTTCACTGAAAGACAGCTGTTATATGTAACTTGTAACTTAGCTACATTTATTTGAGAAAAAGAATCAGGGTTCCGCGCCATAAAATTGATTCCCATAAAATTGTGAACAAAATTCGCGTACCTAGGGACGCACACGAGCGAAGCGAGGGTAAGTCACTAGTTATAAATAACAACAAACGGATTTTTGTAACATATAATCTGTGATATAACGTAGTAACGTGGACATGAGATTATGTGCGACTTTTGGTTTTGAGCCAGCATATAAAATGCTAAAATAAATTTATATACACCTTTAGATCTAATTAACATTAAGCCTTAGATTTTTTAATTCTTTATCTTTAAAAGGGTTTGATCATAGAGACCATGCCACCCTTACCTATATGGACATATGTACAAAAAAATCGTATTTATTCTACTTTTTTAATACATGTACTAATAATTATACAATTTTATACATTGTCCTTGCTTGATTCGAAAACCTTACATTTCAAGGTTGAATTGTTATTTGGCGGGCTTTCAGGTATGTATTCGCAAATAGCAACTAGCGCCACACAGGTCACATAAGATCATAAAATTGGATAATGAAAAAAGCACGGTAGAAATGAAACTTCAGAAAAGTAAACTTACGAGAGAATAAGATGAATACTCTATAAAAAATAAGCCTTATAATTATCTTACTACTCATACTCTATATTAAAGAGTATCAGGAGTAGTATAGTTATAAGGTTTATTATTTTTAATAATATTTTTACCAAGTTTAAAGTTATTTTATATTTTATTTAACATAAATATACATTACATATTATTCAGTAATTAATTTTATTATTTTTCACTTCCTGTGTAATGTACTCTATCTCAAATAACAATGGTTACCATGACAACATGGCAATGTATTATATCACATTCTCTCGCCGGCTTAATCTACACTAATATTATAAATGTTAAAGTGTGTTAGTTTGTTTGTTTGTTTGTTTGTTTGTTTGTTTGTTTGTTTGTTTGTTTGTTTGTTTGTTTGTTTGTTTGTTTGTTTGTTTGTTTGTCCTTCTTTCATGTCGAAACAGAGTGATGGATTAGCATGATTTTTTGTGTGGAGATAGTTGGACTGCTGGAGAATGACATAGGCTACTTTTTAACGCGGAAGATTATCTCATTCCTACGGGAAAATACAACCCAAAAAATATTTATAATCAAAATTACTTGAAACTTAATATTAATGCTGTTTAATACAATGAAATAAATGAATAAAAGTATGTATGAAACCTATATCTTTTTAGAGTTTTTTCTGTAGTTTTAGCGCGAGTGAAGCCGCGGGTTCTGCTAGTCATATATATTTATGAGTTTGTCTCTTTTTAGTATTGCATTATCGTTTCATCGAGTTTCACAACGATTCTAAAGAAGCTTCACTTCAAAAATTTATGCAACTCCTATTGGCAGGAGCGAAATTTGAATCGATAGTAGGTAGATAGATGGTAGAGTGGGTCTCGACAGACCTAATATACTTAATACTAGCGGTCTTGACCTACTTCAAAAAAAGGAAATTGACGATTCAAGAATTTCAAAGGAACATATTTTGGACTAGCGACTCACCCTCGCTTCGCTCGGGTTCGTCCCTACATACATTTTATTGGTAAGTATAGTACATTACGGGTACATTTTATCGGTAAGTATAGAATAGACTATATATATAAATTCGTCCGTCCGTCGAGCCGTACATAATACCGTCCATTGAGCCGTCCGTCGAGCATTCCATCGAGCCGTCCGTCGAGCCGCTCGTCCAGCCGTCCGTCGAGCCGTCCATCGAGCCGACGGTCGAGCCGGTATGATTTTTGGGATAAAAAGTATCCTATGTCCTTCCCAGGGTCTCAAAGTATCTTCTTACCAAATTTTATCTAAATCGGTTCAGTAGATCCAGAGATTAGCCCCTACAACGTCACAAGCTCACAAACTCACAAACTTTACCTCCTTATAATATATAGTATAGATTAGGCAAATATATAGGTATTTTGAACTTTAAATTGGTGTTAAAATATGATTTTAATTACATGACGTAACTAAGATAAAGTAATTATTTTGTTTTTGATGAGTGTACACTGTACACTCGCAATCGAATTTAGTCAGTAAGTAGTTGCTAATTACATAGGTCTGCAAATTTTTTTTTTATATTCATGGGATATTTTTTGCTGAATTTCATATTTTGAGAGTCACAGATTCTAAATGGTTGCCATAAAATCCCAGAACGTATAGCTTTTATGCAAAATACATTTTTTTTAACAAAAATACTTTTTACAACGATCTATACATATACATTATGTATTTGACATCATCTTTAGTGGTTTCTAATCTTGTGAACGTTATCAGTGTTCAAATAATAAAGTATTCAATGCTCAATACATAAGGGAAATCACGATGTAATAAACTTGAAAGGAAAACTTCGACATTTTATCACCAGACAGAACATCCATCAATGTGGTATACATAGGAGTGTCTAATTAAGTTCTGAATTCCTTTTTGCTACATTGCTAAATACATCTTTTCATTTATGGTCGTTTAAGCACAAGAAATATTTGAATTCCTTGGAGCTTATCACGTTTTACAAAATTTTAGCCTAACTTTTTTTATCGTTCACTTTAGTATCGTTTCACTAAAACCCAATAAAACCTTCCCCCGTCTTAATGGGGCGTCGCATGGTGCGTCGCTTACGCATTCAACTACGACGCCCCGACGGCAGGTCTGCCAAAGCAGACCACCACGACCATGGGGTTGCTCCAAGGTCCACTCTGCTATCAGAGCATTACCAGGAGCAACCCACATGGTACACCGCCCACCGAAGAGGGCCACCTCCCACCGCCCACCGAAGTGCCACCTCCCTGTGCGTTTCTTGGCTTCGCGCCCGGTTGGATTGCCGGGCACTACTGAGCCCCCCCCCCACCACGACAAGGTGAACGCACGTTGGGGGGGAATCCACCACCCCCTACCATTACTCTCTTCGACTACTTTTTTTTCATTTATTGCCAACTTCAGCTACAATTTATAGAATTAATGTGAGAAGTCTTAGTTAAATATATGAAATATTAAATTAATTAGGTTCTTTACTTTGAATACTAATAAAAAAAATTTGTTTGTATTTTATTTCGTTATTACCATGTATAAGACCATAAATGTATAAAAAGTGTTAAAAAATCCTATGAATTTTTTTACTTGCACTCTATGATATTATTATTTATCGGAATAAATATTGTGTTCGGACGAAAATACCTAAAAATAATTTATTTAATTTATTAGCAAATCGCTGATAAAAGTAATCTTTATAATTTTAAAAAAATACACAATACTATAATAATTATATTTGTAGGAGATCCCGGGTTCGATCTTGTAACCGGCAAATATATTTTGAGTACAAGTTTAAAAGACAAAGTGATAAATAGAGCTCTTTTCTCGCCTAATTTAGTATTCTTCAGATTTTTTTTTTGGTAATTGGCTACATGAGTATTTTTATTAGTCTAGAGTATCCTAATATAATTATAAATGTACAATGTACATATACATAAATATTTAGGTATTAGCAGACGATAATATGTAATGAGTACCTACGTCCTATTTATTATCTACTGTCAAATGCTGCAGTCACAAGAAAATAATATCCCTTCAAAAACATAACTGTAAAAATATTGCAAGTCTCGCAACGCATTTCTTCTACCGTAAAAAGCTATGAGATATAATGTAAAACCAAGTCGGTTAATTTATTCATTACCTATCTATGGAAGCATCTATCCGACAACTTTGTCATAAACCGTTACCGAATTAGTTAAGTTACAACATTTTATAGTGACCGTATTAATATTAGATATATTTATTTCTTTAATTAATAGAATGACTTGGCCATCGCACGGAAACATAATCACATAAGATTCTACTACTTTAAATAGTCCTAATTAAACATACCACGACCGAGGTGGACGGACGACTTGGTCAAAGTCGCTGGAGCCCACTGGATGCGGATGGCACAAGACTGGTTGTCGTGGAAATTTTTGGGGGAGGCCTATGTCCAGCTGTGGACGTGTTTGAGCTGAGATGAACGGACCATAGCACTAGCGGGTCAAATTTATGCATACACTAACATAAATAATGCACTCAGAACGTTAAATCAGGTAAATTTGGTTATTTGTAGGTTCTGTTCTCATTTGCGATGGCCAAGCCATTCTATTAATTAAAGAAATAAATATATCTAATATTAATACGGTCACTACAAAATGTTGTAACTTAACTAATTTGGTAACGATTTATGACAAAGTTGTCGGATAGATGCTTCCATAGATAGGTAATGAATAAATTAACCGACTTGGTTTTACATCATATCTCATAGCTTTTTGCGGTAGAAGAAATACTTTGCGAGACTTGCAATATTTTTACAGTTATGTTTTTGATGGGATCTCATTTCTTTTTGTAAATATTTCTTCTTTTTCTCTTTTCTTGTACTATTTCTTGTGTGTCAGCTAAGGATTTTTTTAAAAGCCAACTCCATGTCTCTGTGAGCTTTTTTCAGAGGCTTTGATATAACAAATTTTGACAAGTCTGGATGATAAAAAATCTAAGTCTATTGTATTCGGAAATTGCGGATTCCTGGGCTTCAATAATACTATCTTATGCATTAAGTATAAATATGTATAGTTAATTTAACGAATATTTTTAATTGTGCTGGTGTTTGCGCATATATTTTTTTTATATTTGAAATCTATATACACAACTGAGAGCGGCTCTCGCTGCGGTATTGCCCCGAGATAATAAGACACAGCGACTCTCGCTACGAAAACACCCGAGTCTTCGATTACTCACATATATTTTTTTAAATTAATTGAGACCTTCTATCAACTAAGAGGCGCTCTTGCTACGGCTTTGCCCCGAGGTGATGAGATACAAAGCGATTCTCGTTACAAAAACACCCGAGTCTTCGATTACTCATATATTTTTTTATATATTTTGAGATCTTGTAGCCACTGAGAGCGGCTCTCGCAACGGTATTGCCCCGAGGTGATAGGATACAGCGATTCTTGCTACGAAAATAAATAAAATGCTCGATTATTCATATATTTTTTTATATTCGACATCTTATATATATGTATTAATTTATATATTATATATATTTTTCCTTAAAACTATTTACAATATTTATAATTACATTTTAGTCGTCATTAATACTTACAATATATCCACTATTTACCTAGCTATCCATTTGGGTAGTTTAAGTGACGACAATTATATGTATGAACTGCAAAAGTAACTTTGTAATCCCATATATCGCATATCTATTTGTAGATGAAAACAGGATTGAATTTGCGTGATGTTTGAGTTTTTCCTTGGGTTATAGGGTAAACACTAATTGTGTTCAAAATTTGAAGCTCCTATGTCTACTAGAAGTACCTTAGAATTTTGATGATCGGTGAGTGAGTGAGTGACGATATTAACGAATTTTGATCTGCAACAGTTCATAAACTACAGGTTCAAATTGAATGTAATTTGGAAATGTACCTAGTTTTATTATATTCTCTTAGTCACTCAAAATTCAAGCTTCTAGCTTTATCCATAACGAAGTTATGGGGGGGTGGAAAATGCTCTGAATCGCTTCGAGAAAAGGATGGTACTGCCGTGCCCTTTTTTGCTCGACTTGGCGGGGGCACTGCCGTGCCCCCCGACTTTCTTAGATTTACACGAATATTTGACATTTTTAAATAAAACTATCTTTTGGGATTTCTTTGCCGGTTTATTTTGATTTTTGGTTCCTGACGTTTGAATACTTTTAACAGCAACATTAGTCACGTACATAGGAGTCTCCGAAAAAATGTCCGGAAAAATCCGAAAAGATAGTTTTATTTTAAAAAGTCCCTAGGAAAAATTAGTCTCCACCAACAGTAGAGCCAAATATGAAGTCTGAAGTCTGATTTATACTTCCCCTTATAATGCAGCTAGAGCCTAGAGGCATTGTAAAGCACGATAAATATCAATCAATCAGTATCAATTTTGCAAATAACGGCAATATGCTCGTCTCTTGTCTCGACTTCAATTTGGCGCGTGGACTCGACTTTATATTATCGTTTCACAAACTGCTATGTCGTAGTAGATACATATATAAGTTTATGTATAATGGAAGAGCAGAACAGTTAGTCTCTTGCTGCTACTAACCGGCGGACATTTGTTGTGGGGATAGCCCCCATTTACATTTTGCGTTTGTATTCGCGTGGTCTCATTTCGTTTGGTAGTTTTGGTTTAGTTTTGTTAAATGTTTAATATTGAATAATACACTTGACATTTGAGTATTTTTTTTTAAAGTGAATAGTTTATAAGTTTTGAAGGGCTCCTTTAAATTATTATGGATTCAAACGGTAAGTAGACATTATTTATAAAACATAAGTGACATATATAATGAAAAAAATATAAAAATATATAACTGTGAAGTAGTGAATGAATTCTTTCAGGATGGATGTTTTTTTTTCTCTTTTTAAGTAAATATCCTTAATGTCACGTTTATAGAAACAAATGTTTTTTTTAATATTTATGCTTTATAGAAACAAATGTTTTTTTTAATATTTATGCTATTTACTATATGAAAAGTTGAAGGGGACATCCTCATATGGTGTATTTTTAGCAGATTTTATACTACTGCTCGATCTTAATAAATTGATGCGTCACAGCAGGAAACAACACAGTGTTTACAATGGATACTATAAAACTAATAAAAAACCGAATGAGATTTCCTTTTAGCAATAAGTGCCTACCTAGTTCGTAACTAGTCATTTTTTTGAGGCGATGAACTTGATTTATATTATTTAAAAAGTTTATTCTGCAATTTAGTTGTATAGAAATATGTATTATGGAATGAGGAATAAGGATGCTTTTTTTAATGTAATAATTATTATTAAAGCAATTGATGTAACTTTGCCGCCAAGTATTATGTATGACTAAAATAATAAAACTTTCTTAGATTTACGCGATTATTTGACATTTTAAATAAAACTATCTTTTCGGATTTTTTCGCGAATTTATTTTGATTTTTTGTTCCCGATATCGATTTTTTAAACTTAACGTATCATTTGGCCCTATTAATTATTTTATATATGTATTTAGTAAGTATTAAAATATTATTTATATCCCTACCTATAACAAAACCCTTATGTAATTGAGCTGATAAATATTGTATGAATTTATCTTTATAATGATAAATACTCATGAATTTATTAGTAGCAAATAGCCATTGAAGATATTAAATTATCGTGCTGTTATCGGAGTTACGTACACTTGCAACATTTAAGTCAAAATAACAATATTGTATTAATTAAGGCCATTTTTTTAACTTCTCTTCCCACTGTTGGGCACGGGCCTCCCTTCAATACGAAAAGGGATCAGATCATAGTCCACCACGCTGCTAGGTTCTCTTAGACATGCAGTTTTCCTCACGATGTTTCCTTTACCGTAAGTCAAGTGGTAATCATGTTAGAAATGATTCGCACATGAAAATATCAGAGGTACGAGACCCGGAATTTGAACTTCGCTCGGTTTCTCAAGCGAGCGCGTATCACTGGGCTACCACTGCCTATAATAATTAGATCTAATTAATAATAATTAGAACAAATTTCATGACTTTTTCTATTCTTTATTTTTACTTTATTTTTAAGCATGAGAAAGAAAATCAAATTCTAAACAATTTATATATCAAATCAAATCAAAATATACTTTATTCAAATAGACTTTTACAAGCTTTTTTGAATCGATAATCAACCGACTTCAAAAAGGAGGAAGTTCTCAATTCGACTGTGTTTTTTTTTTATGTTTGTTACTGGGCTGGTACCGATTTCGAAAATATTTGATTAGGTATGTATTTAATAGGTAGGCTTTAATTACTTAGCCAAAGCACATCGACTTCGAAAATATTTGATTAGGTATGTATAGTAAATAAAAACTACCAATTAGTTATTTTTTACTTTTTAGTGCTTTTGTTTGAAGTCGGTTTTTATTTTTTTGTTAAAAAGTTTTTATTTTTCCCTTTTTAGTGTGGACAGTAGTAGTAAAGTAAAAATTCTAACGTGTTAGGCTTTTTAAATAAATAAATAGGCTTGTCAAATCAAACAAAATAAGCCCAAACTCAAAGTATCTACTATTAGCCGTTGAAGAGTTCCACCTATCCACCTTCTGGCCTTACCATCAGATCATGTCAACAGTACCGAACAACTGTACTATCAACGGAAATAGAAACACTTGGAAAGTTTCAAGTCAATATGACAATTAGAAGTAGGTTAAATTCATCAATAGCTATTTTTCCATATACCATATATATATATATATATATATATATATATATATATATATATATATATATATATATATATATATATATATATATATATATATATATAATTTGGTATGGCGATAGATATTCGGGTCAACATATAGGATACTTTTCACCGCGGGAAAATATCTCATTCCTGAGAAAAAATATAAAAACTGCATTGTAAGAGTATACTAATATCTAAAACCTAAGAATTTGGATTTAAGTCATCTGGACGCGGGTGGAGCCGCGGTCAATGCTAGTGTATTATAAAAGTTGATTTTTTTGTCAAAAAAATTTCAGTTATTATATTATAAGAGACAAGAGTGAATGAGTATGACTAATAAAAGACATAATAGTACACATTGTTATTTATTTTTATAAAAAAATGTGATAAGATACAACAACTTAACACAATTATTTTATATAAATGGTTCAGGATAGTGATCATTTTGAATAAAAAACTTTTTAAAATTATTTTCCGTCTTTAAAAATTCAAAATTTTCTATAGATGTATTGGATAGGTGCCACCCGACTGTAAGTTTGCAAGCGCCATCTTTTTCAGTACAATATTCGAGAGGTAACATAGAGAGTTGACTTCTGTTGTTAGGATAGAACACGTATTGCAGTAAAACTCTCAGTCCACAATCTAAAATATTTTCGGGCAAGGTTTTGATAACACCTGTAAATAAAATTTGATTATATATTAAAATTAAAATGATAAGTTTAATGGGAGTAAAGATATCTTACCTGAAGTTCCAAGCTAGGTATATAACAGTAGCCTATGTGTTAGAGTAACACATTGTCTGTCACCTAACTGTGTCCTAAATGAAAACCCTCGTTTAGTTATTTTGTACATTTTAGTGTCTGGAAGTCGGTTTTTTTAAGGTTTTTTCTATTAATATTCGTCAAAAATCGTTGTGACCTCTATTTGGCACTTTGTGAGGCCGTTCAACGTACAATGACCTTAAGTTATAACACGTGTCGATTTTTTATCCAATAAGTCGTGAGACGCTGGTACGCAATTAAGATACTATTCAGATCTATAGAATGATAATATCTTTACTCAGACTAAATAATTACGAGTATATACCTACTAGGAGTCCGACTACTGTCTAACACTAATATCCAGTATTCTTTCTCTCTTCATACAAACGGTCGGAACGAGAGTCCTAATAATAATAAGTATTTATTTCAGATCGATATAGTATAATCCATAGTACTTAATTAGTATTTTAGTCACTCCACGACCGCGGACACGCCGGCGTTACAGTTAACAATGATTACTTAGAAATTTAATTAATTTCTTATAAATTTTAACTGGAGGTTGAATGAAATTTAATAATAATAATAAAATCTAACAAATAGTTTCTTCCGGAAACTTGAGTGTAGTTACTTCACTGTGTGCAATGGCATCCAGTGCCCAAGTGTCGGTTGGTGAATCCCAACTCCCAACGGTCAGCCAATGCACGTAAGATGCTATTGGCTGACCGTTGGGATATCTAATAGTAGGGAAGCCCAAGAGAGGATTTTTGAATTTACTCTAATATATAATACAAGCGGCTCGAATTCGGTATACATACGGTACACCACTGCAGTCGCGAACTCCCGAGTAAAAGTGTTCTGTGGTCGCGAATGCGCCGTAGTGACAAACGAACGGTGTATTGGTTTCGTAAGTAGTAAGCGTGCGATTTGTGAATATTCTGCGGATTTTTATACTATTAAATTTAACAATAAAGCTTTTCGTACGTCTCAGTCGAGGCACAAATATTTATCAGTCTTAAATTTATAAGGATTGTTTTTTTTTATTAAATCTACTAATCAAAGAACATAACATGTACTTTTATGTACATATATTTACATATATATTTACATACATACATAATATTATTTTAATTCACAACGAATTTTATTGTTTTTAATAAAAATATAATATTTACAATCACAAAACTAGACAGAAACTCAAGTAGGTAGATGAATTAAAATACTGGCCGGCGCGGCGGGCAGCCTTGTCGCGTGGTTACGTACCGCGCGGCTGTAGATAATTACTTGAAGGACAGGGCGGTCATAATGCTGGTTGTATAACATTACCGTGGTCCGACAATATAAATGTCAAAATACTACTAGCTTCGTTCGGGCGCGTCCCAGGGTACGTTTTAAATAGAGATAAAAAGTTATTAGCCAGCTTTAGCCTAAAGCTTTCTTCAATAAGCGAACTATCTAATGCAAAAAGATTTTTTTCAAATCGCATTAATAGTTCCTGAAATTAGCGCGTTCAATCAAACAAACTCTGCCTTTTTATAATCTTAGTTGGTATAGATATTATTTAATAGGCAGGACATTTACTGACATTTAGCTTAATACAAAAACAAATCCATCCCACGGGAACCGTACATTTTCCGGGATGAAAAGTAGCTTATGTGCTATTCCAAACTATAATCTATCTCTGTACCACATTTCATCCAGATCTATTTTGCCGTTTTGGCACGATTGAGTAATAAATATCCAAACATCCATCTAAACTTTAACATAAATATTATATTAGTAAGATTTAAAAAAATAAAAATAATCTCCAATTCAAAAGTGCTTGTAAAATCTTTATGAACTTTGAATAGAGTATATTTTGATTGATGAAGTCATTTCTTTTGTGGATTTTAGACGTACATTGAAAATCTATGAGGGTTTAGGTATAGATGACACCTTCTCAATTCCAAATTTTATAAATAGGTCAAAGAGTTAAATGGCTATTACATTCGAACAGACTAACAGAACCTAATTACATTAAAACTATATTATGGACAATGTACACGTTGAGGAAAAACATATTAGATTTATCTCATTGCTATAGGTACAAAAACTAGTTGTTATTTGATGATCTATCTATATCTTAATGTATTCTAATAAACATGTGAACACTTACTATAATATGTATATGAATTGCAAAGCAACTTGCATTTTTTTACATGTTATGTTTTTCAAGGGATTTTATTATTTATTAGAAAATTCATTGAATTCAGAAAATACCGTGTAGTTATTTATTTTTACGTGTGCGTGTGTGTGTATGTTTATTACACCTTGACGCTGAAACGTCTGGATGGATTTTGATGAAAATTAGTACACAGATAGGATATGACCTAGACTACCTTTTTTTAATGTTGGGAAATGCATATACGCATACCACCTGTATACAAACAGGTGGTTATGTGGGACTCACCGGCTAGAAAAGCCAGTACTATTCACAAGAACCGAACAGAACCTCCCCGTCTTAATGGGGCGTTGCAGGATTGCTTATGCACTCAACTACGACGCCCCGATGGTAGACCTGCCGAAGCAGACCACACAACCAAGGGGTAGCTCCCATGGTCCACTCTGCTATCAGAGAAGTACCAGGAGCAACCCGCATGGTACACCACCCACCGAAGTTGGTCACCTTCCTGTGCGTCTCTTGGCTTCGCGCCCGGCTGGGTTGCTGGGTGCTAATGAGCCCCCTCCCCCACCACGACAAGGTCAATACACATCGGTAGGGGTGACCTATACTAACTAAAATAGCACACAGACTACTGTTAGGCACTAAGATAGTATATGATAAAATTAACTAGAATTTTGTGTTGTTAAAACCGGTTCAGTACTTTTTGCGTGAAATACACATAGATATACAGACAAACAGACATAAACTCATCCACAAATATTCTGTACACAATACGTTATGTTACGATGATAAAATAATTATGTTTATGTTTCTCACTTGCAAGTCATGTAAATACGAGGTTAGCAAGAAATAACGTTTCCGTATACAGGGTTATTGGTGATTCGACGTATTTAAGTATGTATAGGTATTGTATGTATATCTATACTAACATTATAAAGAGGTAAAGTTTGTGATATTGTGAGTTTGTGATATTGTAGGGGGTAAATCTCGATCTACTGAACCGATTTTCAAAATTCTTTTACCAATAGAAAGCCACGTTCTTTCTGAGTGTCATAGGCTATATATTAACCTGAAGAATGAAAAGACTTTTTCATGGTAGTCGGATTTGCAAAGTAAGTCGGAGAAAAAACGGTCGAACGAAAACGTTTCTTACGAACGCTGCCTTAACCATGAGAGATATATGATTATGTTATAGAGAAAAGTTGTAGAGCTTAATAATGCCTACAAAAAAGTCAGCGACAGCATATGTCTAACTTTTATATTTAAGTCACAAAAAGTAGTTTTTTATATTAAAAAATTATTTAAATCGGTAGATCATGTTTATTGGTCATTTTATCAACAATTCTGAATTCTTATCAAAATAAGTAAATTATCGTCTAAAATATTTATAACAAAAAAAATCCCTTTTACTGCATATAATTTTTAAATTTGAACCGATAATTGTTGTTTTAATATTGATAAATAAAAAGTATTAAATCGTTTTTATAAATCGTAAGAAAAAATGACAAATTGATACTTTTTTTAAATAAATTTCAAAAATTTATTTATTGTTTTTATAATATAAATAAATTTATATATTGTTGCATTTTATACTAATTTTGAAAAAGCTTAAAAACATGATAACTCAAAAATGGTTCACTTTTGTAGAATGCACATGGAGGTTAAAATTATCCTAAATAGTCACCCCTAATACGTCGAATTACCAATAACCCTGTATAACCATAGTTATTTATCTTTACATAATTATAATAAAACAGTAACTTAGCAGAATCTGTACATGAAATATTTTTTAGAAACAATGACTGTCACGTATTGTGTACAGAATATAAACACCGAAGCAATAATTGTTGAATTTTTTGTCTTTTTGTCAGGCAAACGTCTGTATGTCGGTTTGTCTATTGTAAGTACTGAACGGTGCAATTATCATTTATTACTCGGGTTAATATTTAGAATACTTTCTATTTCTGGAAAATCTCCAATTTCTACGGGAAATGGGAGATAAATACACAACAAGGGTAATAGGTTCCTTTTAACTTCGTTATATATGTATATTGTATACTACTACCGTGAATTTCTTCACGTATCCCAAAACAATCGTTTAGCTGGGATGGGGCTTGGGGAGGATACTTGACTCTAACAAAAATTAGCACTTTAAAGCTTCACAAACGAATCCCTTAATCGAAAAATTGTTTTTACAAACCTGCAATATTTTTAAAGACCTATCCTACGACATGGTACACCAAGGGGTAGACGAGAAAAAAAACATCCCCACTTTATATGTAGAGGAAGTATCAAGTATCCTAAAAAAAAATTTTATTTTCAAAATTTTATTTTACTACTTTGTCGGCGTGACTAATATGTATATCCATGCCAAATTACAGCTTTCTAAGTGTCTCTGTTTCTGAGTTAAGCTACGGACAGACGGACGGACATGGTGATACTCTAAAAAGGAGGAAGAGGCCGATGAGCGTGTGGTTTTTTTAATAAATATTTAATTGATACTTCTAAAATGGAGAAATTACATTTAGTTATTTCAAAGTCGGTAGATTATTTTAGTTAATAAATAATTATTTACATTAAGATACTGGAAATTACAAAGCACCTAGAGATAGCGTTCATAACATCTAATACCTAACTAATAATAGGTAGAAAAGTTAAAAGATAGTAAGGGAGGTAGCGAAGCATTCAATCTAGTAATTTAAACAGACTGAAATTTATAACGCTACTATATATGAACAGGTTTCATCTAGTCCCCCCCCCCCCTCCCCCCTCTACATTGGAGTTTCGAACGGTTCGAACGGTCATCAAGTAACGGTAGAGTTCAAGGCGACGAAGATAGCGCGTAAAAGTTTTTGTAACAAAGCTTATTTTCATAGTAAAAATATTTTCACTGTAAAATTGAAAATTCATGTAATGGTTTTGTGAACATCCTTAAGGAAAAATAATAATCGAATTTCTTATATGAAAATCGGATACGTATATCTCATTTACGTATAAAAAGCATATTGAAACTTTTTATTTATAAAGTCATTTTCAACAAACAAATCCAACAAAACAAAGACCATAAAAATCGGTCCAGTAGTTCTCGAGTTATAAGTGTTGTAACAAACCCGACTTTGTCTTATATATATATTAGCGGAACCCGCGACTTCGCTCGCGTTTAAACTACAAAAAAACTCTAAAAAGGTAGGTACCATACAAACTTTCATCCCCTATTTTTACCCCCTTATGGGATGTACTTCGAAAACTGCTAAAACCCGTATTTATTTAATTGTATTGAAGAGCGTTAGTACCAAGTTTCAAGTAATTCTGATTATAAATATTTTTTGGATTGTATTAGGTATAACGTGTTTTCCCGTGGGCAAGAAATAAACTTCTGCAATAAAAAGTAGCTTATGTCACTCTCCAGCCCTCCAACTATCTGCACGTAAAAAATCACGCTAATTCGGCACGCAGTTTCGACGTGAAAGAAGGACATACAAACAAACACACATTCACATTTATATTATTATAGTATGGATGTAGATGAGGGCAAGACCGTTAGTCACCGTCGTAACGTGCTACACGCGACCCTGTCCTCTACAAGTGTTCTAGCTGACGCTCACTTTATATCAATGCTTAATATAAAATTCATCTATATAGACCAATAAAATTGAAGTGCCTGTTATGTCAAAATAACAGCATTTTACTAAATGCATATTAAATTATATACGGTTCTTACCTACTCGTATAAGAAAATCACTGTCTGTCTGTTTGTTCCGGGTAATTTCCGACATGGCTGGACTGATTTCGACGGGACTAGTAGATAGCGGATGTTATATAGAGTAACTTGGCTACTTTTATTACAAAAAATGAATAAGAATTAGGGTTCGGGTCAAAAAAATATAAAACGTACCTAGGGACGCACCCGAGCGAAACAAGGATAAGTCGCTAAATAAAATAAATATAAAATTCTTCAAAAAAATATTGTGACAGTGTAATTAATTTTACTGCCAATGTTATCTTAACAAAATAGCGTAGCGAAAGACAGAGCGAAAACGAAGTAAAAGGATTTTACCATTTTTACATGTTTCGTCGACAATCCGTTTTGGTACTGACATATAGGTTTCAAGCGTGTGGTTGAAGGATGGCTTAAGGCATAGATAGCTGTCTTCAATGTACGTGGAACGTTTCGTCGCTGGTACAGTATCATACTTGATGAGCGAATTAAAAGCACAAGTATCACGTCTTGCTCTCTCCTGTGGAGAAATTAATCATCACTATAATAAAAGTATATACTACTATAATATAATTAAAGTCAAGTTTGTGTTTGTTAGGTCTTATCAGAAGCTATAGTATTGTTTTCATACGGTTTTTCCCCAATAAAAACAGAGATTGTCTAGGAAAGTTAACTGCTAAATTTATAAACATTTAGTGAAAATTATAATCTCATGATGTTTGTAATAGATAATATTTATACTCGTATACATACTTATTTATATGCATACGACTTCTCGCCCCAAAACGTGCGATAAACTCTCTCCATGTAAATGGCGCTGTACCTAAGTTGGAATAAATTGTCTCTTGTAGAGCGCATCCGAGCAGAACGACTTGCGAGGGTAAACCTTTGTACTACTAGCCTAATATGTAGTATTATACAAATAAACGCTCACTTTTAAATATTTTTTTTAAAGTAATTTAGTTCGGTTAAGTAGGTAATTGATAATAACTGTAACACTTGGTTAATTCAATAAATATTTCAATTTACTGTAATTTATTAATTTTATTCAATGTTGTTCCCAAATGTCAGCCACAGTACTTTACGTTATACTTAAGCCCGGTAACAGATCTGATTCGGATCATGGCAGGCACCTTAATTATAATTATTAACTTATTATCACTTTAACCCTCTGCGTTAGTTGCCTCTGTGTTAGTTGGTATTAAGAATTACTGGTAATTATTAATAGTTTTCATTTAGTTACTGAACTAAAGATCACATACTACCTATATCTCCAACTAGCGACTCACCTTCGCTTTTCCGATTCGATCCGCGATTCCCCATACAAACTTTCATCCCCATTTTCACCCCCTTAAGGGATTATTTCCGTGATAAAAATATATATCCTTCTCAGGGTCTCAAACTATCTTCTTACGAAATTTTTAAATCGGTTCAGTAGATTCGGAGCCTGTTCAGTACACACAAATAATATAAACAATAATAACAACAATAAAAAGAAAAACAAAATATAATATTAGTATAGATATTAAAAAAGCTACTTACTTCCTGTCCGATACATCTGGGTGAGGAAAAGAGCTCAGTGAACACATTGTGTGGTTGAGTAGCAATCGGGTATTGGACAATGCCGTTGCAATGTGTCCAAAAACCATCGCGGATGAAGTACGAGCGAGGATTCTGGGCTAGCGTTGTTACAGTTAGAACCGTAGTTCCTGACCTAGGAACAGGAGTGCCTTATAGTTAGGCTCATAATAATTATTATTGGTCACTTAATTTATTGAATGAGTTCTATTTGTGATGTTTTTCTTGAAAGTTGAAACAAAGAGAAGGTATTTTGAACGTATATTTATTGCTGGGATTGTATAATGATATATTTTATGATTTGTATGTCATTGCATTTTTTTGTCGTGTCATAAGTCTATTTTTTTATAATTATTGATTTAATTTATATGACTGTTAGTAATTATATAAATTATTATGATTATGTGTAAATCTGTACATTGAATATTTTTTGGAAAATCTTATTAAAATACTCATTATTATCGATACAGAGGCTGAATCTATAGGTAGTTTTTAGAATTTTTGTCTGTCTATCTGAGAATGCATCACGAGTAAATCACTGGACAGATTTTGATGAAATTTGGTATGATGATAATTGGTTATCCGTGTTAACATATAGGATACTTTTTAATGTGGAAAAATATCTCATCTCTGAGAAATCTGTACTAAAAACTGTTAAAACGTGAGTCGCTAGTTATTACATAAATGTGCTAAGTAGTTCTACATATTTAATTTTTTTTCCATAAATAATGTTAACGTGATGTTTTATTAAATTATCTTATCTTTTAATTTTCCTGTTAATGTTTTAAAGCGTGCTAATTATATTATGTTGTTAATAATAATATGACAGATATGTATGTACGTATATGTTGAAACGTTAAAGGGTTCCGTAGCCAAAAGGAAAAACTGAACCCTAATAAAATTTTATCATATCCTCAGGTCCCTGCCTTTTTTTTGTACAAGCCGAAAAGGCAAAAACATAACATAAACTTTATGGTTAATTGTTATTATATAGTATATATATATATAAATATATATATATATATATATATATATATATATATATATATATATATATATATATATATATATATATGTTTGTTTATTATATATACATATATAATGACCTCCCGACCGACTTCGGTCACGGCGGCCAATCTCATTGATACTAGCCATCTGCGCAGGAGATATTATAGCGCACAAGTGTACGCGCAGACATAAGTGCACTATATATTCCTATCACTCTCATATATCCGGTGGGACGACTTCTCGACACGACCAGTGAGAGTTAAGGCGCAGGACCGACGAATTTTCGAGCTTTCGAGGCACGGGGGTAAAACATCGCTACCTTCCCAACTCCAGACTGTTACTGAGATTTACTAAACAGAAATACTCAATAACTAAACTGGGCCGACCCGAGACTCGAACCCAGGGCCTCTTGATGTGCAGCCGTACTTGCTAGCCACTACACCGCCGAGGCAGATGTACATATTTATTTATTTTATGTATATATATTATATGTACATATATATGTATATAGTCTATTGTATAATAACCGTTAAAACGTACCCAGGGACGCACTCGAGCGAAGCGAGGATAAGTCTTTAGTAATTTAAAATTTTATAAATGTGAAAGTTATCAAGGGACGCTATATATTTATATGAGTATAAATTTTGTGCTCATGAAATCCATACTTCCCGGAAATCTGCAACATATCCTATATAACTTAAGACCAAACATTTTCAACCGACTTCAAAAAGGAGGAGGTTCTCAATTCGACTGTATGTTTTTTTTTTTTTTTTTTTTTTTTTTATGTTTGTTACCTCAGAACTCCGTCATTTATTAACCGATTTGGACAATTTTTGTTTTGTTTGAAAGGGTATACTTCCAGATTGGTCCCATTTAAATTTCAAGAAAAAATACCACCCCTAAGGGTGGAAAAACAACTAATGATGAATTTAACCTACTTCTAATTGTCATATTGACTTGAAACTTTGCAAGTATTTCTATTTCCGTTGATAGTACAGTGGTTCGGTGTTGTTGACCTGATCTGATGGCAAGGCCAGAAGGTGGATAGGTGGAACTCTTCAACGGCTAATAGTAGATACTTTGAGTTTGGGCTTATTTTGTTTGATTTGACAAGCCTAACACGTTAGAATCCTTACTTTGCTACTACTGTCTACACTAAAAAGGGACAAATAAAAACTTTTTAACAAAAAATAAAAACCGACTTCAAACAAAAGCACTAAAAAGTAAAAAATAACTGATTGGTAGTTTTCATTTACTATACATACCTAATCAAATATTTTCGAAGTCGGTGTGCTTTGGCTAAGTAATTAAAGCCTACCTATTAAATACATACCTAATTCTAATATTTTCGAAATCGGTGCCAGCCCATACAAAGCAAAGCACACCGACTTCGAAAATATTTGATTAGGTATGTATAGTAAATGAAAACTACCAATCAGTTATTTTTTACTTTTTAGTGCTTTTGTTTGAAGTCGGTTTTTATTTTTTTGTTAAAAAGTTTTTATAAGACCCCCTTTTAGTTGCATTAAGATCTGTCAGAAGGCCCCAGAAATAAGCGGGTACAAACAGACCAGAAATATTTAATGGTTGTCTGGGCTGTGGTTTTGTGTGAATAACCTAAGCGTTATCTATGGAAACTGACTTAAAATCGCAGACACTTCAATTTTATTTCTAAGAATATATTACCTGCCGTTAGCAATAGCTTCTTTTAGGGTTCTTTCTTGATTTTCTATATAGGATATTTGTTTTTTCAATGTCGCTGTTAATGTTTTAGCATTTTTAAGTATTTCTTCAAGCTTCACTTTTAATAAGTTTGGTGAAAGTACTGGTGCGAATGTCTCTACATCAGCCCTATGCGATGGTTCATATTGGCTTTCTTGCTCAATATCTGAGCCAAGAGGGTTTTTTAAAAATTGAGCATCGCTTAGGTTTTGCGTTGAAAAGTCTTTGCTGAAATTATGTTTATTTATTTTATAGTTTTGAATATCTTTTAGGGTTTACGATCTCTAAGGACCCTTTTGTAACCCTTTTGCCTGCTTGCGTGGAGTTATATATCGGTCCAACAACTAACAAGTAGAAGCTATACTTACATGGGACCTAAATCGTTTTAATGTCACGCTTTAGCCAAGACCCATCTATGAGGAAACGTCGGAAAAAATATAGATGGTCGATTTAATTCTTACTAAAATATTGAGTTGTGAATTCAGCGCCTAATTTATTTCAATCTCTCTCTCTCTCTCCCTCTCTCTCCTTCCCTCCCTCTCTATGGGTAGGATATTTATTTAGGTAGCAATTCAATTTCACGTTGTTAAATTGAAAAGTTTGCTAAACAATCTACATACATATATTAATATGTTGATACTATATAATATACTGTTATAAACACATAATATTATTTTTTATAATAAATAGTAAATGCTCTCCATTTGGTAACAAATATTATTGGGCAGCGCAGACTTTTTCGTCATATACACCTATTTTAAATGGATTTGGACTAAATATTCTTACACAAAATCATAATTCCTTTTTATTCAAGTACTTCGTTTGCAATGCCAAAAGCCATAAGGCTTATTTTTTTCCATCAACGGCATTATAAAAAATCTGAAAAATAAATGTCATGATGATGATAACTATTCTAATTGATTATTTTTTACTTACTATTGATATTCTACGGGAGCCAGCCATTCAGAAACCTGTAATATAGAAAAAATATAACATCTTTTTGAATAATATAGCATTTCAGATGATTAAATTTATATTAAAGCTTACCCAATCACAAAAACATCCTTTAAAAGTTAATAATATCAAAATTATCTTCATAATTAAGTCAAATCGTAGAGTTAAAGTACGTAGGCCGAGATCCTGATAATGAATGAAAACGAATTACCCGCTAGTAGTTTATGTTTAGAATAACTGATAAGAGGTAAATGGCTATTAACCATTGTTTTAGAAGTAGCAAAGAGTTTCCATTTATAATGTGAAATTTATGAACCTAAGTATCTGTATAGGGAAAAGTACTGGGAAAATATAAAATACAATGATGTATGATAATGAATATGAGTAACAATTGCACTGGCTGGCAGCGACTTTGAAAATATCTGATTAGGTATCTCTAGTAAATAAAAACCCTCATTCACTTATTTTTTATTTTTTTCCACAATAAAAGAATGTACACGAAGCACGAAGAACATCCAAAAAATTTTGTTTCGTGTGTACACTCAAATATTGTTCTTTTTTTGTTTTCAAATCTAATTGATACTGACCAACAGACCACCTGTGCAGGAAATAGTATAGTGCACAAGTCCAGAGGGATGTCAATTCAACACTGGTGTAGATCAAAGTTAGGGCCGTTAACGTGCTCTCCGAGACACACAGAGGCGTAACACCGCCAACTTTTAAATTCCAGGCTTTCTTTGAGATTTCCTTGTCAGAAAAACCCAGAAACTCTGATTCTGACTATCTAGGTTATTTGCACTATATAATATAACTAGCATTGCTTGCGGCTCCGCCCGCGTTCTCATTCTTAAGTTTTACATATTAGTATACTCTTACAATACAGTTTTTGTATTTTTTCTCAGAAATGAGATATTTTCCCGCGGTAAAAAGTATTCTATATGTTGACCCGGATAACCAGCTACCATCATACCAAATTTAATCAAAATCCTTCCAGTAGTTTTTCTGTGATGCGGTAACAGACAGACAGACAGACAAAAATTCTAAAAACTATAGATTCGACCTCTGTATCGATAATAATGTCTATTTCGATAAGATTTTCCAAAAAATATTTAATGTACAGATTCGGCTTAGTTACAATTTTATTATATGTGTCGACTAATATTATTGATGTCACTATATAAATTAACGTTTAATAGTGAATGTAAATGTACCTAAATATTAATTAATATCTAAAAAGGTTAAAATAAATATATTAATAAACGGTTATTTTTTTTCAGTGAAAGAATTCATAGATGGATTGTTCAGCGAAGAGGCGTATGAGGAGCCTTCCGATGGCCAAAAAGTTGATGATTTGGAAATGAAACTACCCGAATGGTTCGATGAAAAAAAATGTAACCAGTAAGTGAAAGAAAAAATATACCTAAGAGAATGTGGATACAAACAATATATCATAGATGCATAGTAATAATAATTGAAATAGCTCGTTCTTCTTAATTCAAAAATACTTAATATACACAATTATTTGTAGTAAAATCTTGTTATGATACTCGTATATCACAATCACAATACAGTCGCATTTCATTATTCAATAACACGCATTCTAAAAATGTTTTTATTTATTGGATGACTATGTATTGCAAATAATATTAAATTGGAATGGTCCTTAAAAGTAATATTTTATTATAGGGGCAGGCGTTTCTATGCAGACTTCTCTTTCATGCTCTCAGCATCTATGGTAGCCGGTCTGGTCGCGGTGTTCTCAATTCCAACGATACTAAACGTTCTAGTCTCCACTCGACGTTCCAACTCAGTCTACACCGCATACAGGAGATATTTTTCAACATATAAACACACAAATTTATGGATGGAGTCTGAACTTAAACCTGGCTCAGAGTAAGTATTATATTGTCTATCATTTAAAATTGAAATTTAGTAATTTAAATTTTAAAAACATCCGGATTTACTACCCGACCTTGATAGTGAAATCTTTCAGTCGATAAAAAGTTTAATCTTGTTAAGCTTTGATTTGATTTTGGCAATAAATAATTATCAATTATTTGTATATGATATGAATAAATGTAAAAGCAAACGTAAGTAAAATTATCTTACGTATATTTTTTAGGTCATGGAAGTCACTATATACTGTTAGAAAACGGCACTTCGTTGCTGGGCGAACCGCTAAGCTAAAGGGAATAGGAACAGTATCTCAGCGAGATATATCTCTCACGTTGTTTGGTTTTATTGGATTCTCTTTCCTGAAACCTGACAAATTTGGAATAACTCAACTTCAAGATGGTGACTGGGAAGCGTATAACCACCTTTGGAGAGTTATCGGACATATGATAGGATTGAAGGACAAGTAACTATTTTTTAATGTTTATATTTACAATATAAAATATTTAAGTAATATAAAATAAATTTAAGTTAATAGCGATGATTAGATAATGATAAGGTGATACTCTATTTTTATTTAATATATTTTTGAGTTCTTCCTTTAGTGTATGGTCTTCTTTTGCGTCTTCAGCGTAACTCCCTTCCATTAATCGAGAAGACCCTACCACGTACGAAAAAAATAAAAACGTGTAATCGTGTGTATTAACAAAGAGCCTGCCCGATGTCTAAAAAAATATCATCTCATATTTCTAATCCGGATTTAAATTATGCATTATGTGTTTTCAGATATAACATATGTAGAAACAGTTATGAAGAGACGCGCCAAGTATTGCAAATCATTTTGGAACGGGTATATACTCCATGTTTGGAGAATGTTCCAGAATATTTCGAACACTCTACTCGTGTCATGATAGAGGGACTGAGCCAGATATTAACGGCTCTAGAATCTTCATCAATGATCTTCGTGGTGAAATACCTATCTGATGTTCCTGGATATATATATACGGAGGAAGATAGATACACTTTTCAAAATAAGCTAAAAAAGATATTGAAAGGGCGATCAGAAGATACAGGTATTTTGGAATAATTGACACTGCGAAAGATTTTTATTTTCTTGAATTTAGCTTTAGGACATATTATTTTAAGGGATTAATAATTTTGAAAGTTCTGAATGTTTTTCAAGTGTTTATAGTTTGATTAAAAAAGGATATTTGATGTTAATCTTAACTAATATAAGTAAACACCAAGGTTTAATTTAGAGATTTAATATAGGTTCCCATGTAGGAGATAAAAGACCCTTATATATGTATAATCATGTATTTGTTTAGCACACAACTTTTTTCGCATAGTTGTATGTAATATTGTTAGGTGCATCGTGTGACGTTACAAATTAGGAATGTTATTTGTATTATTTTTAAATGCTTCTAAATAGAAAATAATAGAATTCGAAGAAGCACTTGGCCAATTTTTTGATACTTTAAACTTATAATGTTTTTCAGGAGTGTATGCATCTGAATTAATGGAGAAGTGCCTTATACAATCTGCAGTGCCAAGACAACAAAACGTCTTTTATCTTCGTGACTACGATTCTGTAGATACTGCACCAGCTTATAAAAATCTTCCATTTATAGGAAAATACAAAGTTGCGTTTAATAATGTCATCGTAAGCTTGTATTCAACTTACTACGGCAGAATGTTTTTCAATTTTTATCATAAATGGGTTATTTTTGTTGCAACTTATATTCCATATCTTGCTATGTGGAAATTTGGCATAAGAAATGCGTTTGTAAATGCTTTTCAAGAAGACCCAGTTGATGATATGACCCCTAAATTAAATTCAGAATATTATAAGCCAGAACCCCCAAAGCCATGGTACAAATTATTGTACGATATTTTCTGGTGATAAATATTATACTACTTTCGAGTACCAAACCTCAAAGATTCTGGATATAATGCGCTATAAGAATTATCAAAGAAGTAGTTTTTAATATTTATTTATTTTACATTTACCTACCCTTTAATGTTATATTTATTTTACATGGATCTTGGATTACATTGATGCAGCAATTACATAATGATTGACATTAAAATAATCTATCATTTTCTCTATAATTGATTCTTTGAGTTACTAAAGATACTCTATATTGTGTAAAATACTACCTGTATTTCTCATTTAATTTCCCATCAGTAATACTAAACAATATCTTATACCACAATTTCATTATTGATACAAACTTTCATCATATCTAAATATATTATTTTGATGAAATTTCAAAAATCCTTGATTAAGTAGTGATTTTTATACAAGACTAGCATTGCCCGCGGCTCCGCCCGCGTTCAGTTGACCAAAAACCAAATTCTTGCGTTTTACATATTAGTATACTCTTACATTGCAGTTTTTGTATTTTTCTCAGAAATGAGACATTTTCTCGCGGTAAAAAGTATCCTATATGTTGACCCGGATAACCACCTATCACCATACCAAATTTCATTAAAATCCCTCCAGTGGTTTTTCCGTGATGCGGTAACAGACAGACAGACAGAAAGACAGCAAGACAGACAAAAAATCTAAAAACTATAGATTCGGACTCTGTATCGATAATAATGTCTATTTCAATAAGATTTTCCAAAAAATATTTAATGTACAGATTCGGCTGAGTTAAAATTTTATTATATGTATAGATACTGCTGTACAAAATTCTACGATTCAGTATTGGCGTTGTCTGTATGTGTGTCAATAATAATATTTATTTACATGAATAGAAAATACAATAAAATTAATTATATTTGTACACGTCAATATACAAGATGTACACGCAGTAAACAAAAGTGGAGAGGTGTCGTGGGCCACCCGGTAGGAACGAATTTCCTTTCGCTGTCTGCTCTTAGCTCATAAAATTAGGTCATATAACCCCTCAACTGTCGCTGTCATTTTACAAGAATATGGCGCATCTGTCAGCTACTTTCCGAGGGCCTGCGCGAAATATGTACACATCATTAAAATAACAATATTTCTTAAAAATTTAATATATAAGCTATATATAAATCTTATATCGTTAGAATCGTTTTAAAATAAACCAAGAATGTATATATAAATAAGTTCAATTGTATTTAATAATATATAGTTAATTCTAAGTTGAAATTACTGAAAGTGATTTTTTATCAGCATATAGTATGAAAACAGGAATTATTACAAAATAAAACTATTATTTTAAAAAGTTATAATTCATTTAATAATAGATACAATATTTTATATTAATTGATTAAAACAACACAACTCACTGTACATTTTTTTATACCACAAGCTTGTACAATAACATGTCTCCATCATAGCGACTTAGCGCCGAATAAAAAAGAGGTATTTTTTATACTTTTATTCTGAGAGCGTTGAAGATCAAGAGATTTAGGATAATCATTTATATTATAGTATAGTCCACATACGTTATACTGACATAGTTTGAGTTCTTATAACTATTTAGTTTACGAGAATTAAACAATAAACCAAACACTTTAAAATAAGTACTAAAAAACGTCATCTCAAACTTTGGATCGCAGAGCAAATTCTGTTTAAATTTTTATTAAAATATATGAACATCTTACAATTTAGTAATATTTATAATTAGAAAAATATAATAAAAAGACATGTTGCCTTATTAGAATATTTCAGAAATCAATTCTGAAAACTAACAATTTCAATATAAGAATCACAAGGGACAGCTAAAAAAGTATGGATACGACCAATTCCATCACAACTGAACAGATTATGTTATGGAAATAAAATGATAATAAAAACATTAATACAAATTATAACAACTTCAAATATTAATTCGGACAGGAATTTTTTTTTTTCAACTGTTTTTAACCTCCGACGCAAAAACGACGGTGAGTTATAAGTTTGACGTGTTGTGTGTGCGTGCGTGCGTGCGTGCGTGCGTGCGTGCGTGCGTGCGTGCGTGCGTGCGTGCGTGCGTGCGTGCGTGCGTGTGTGTGTTTCTGCCTGTCTGTGGCATAGTAGCTCCCGAAGAGATGATACGATTTTGTTTTTGTTTTTTCTTTGAAAGGTGAATTATTCGGAAGTGTTCTTAGCTATGTTTGATGAAAATCGGTCCAAGATGGCCGCCGCCACAAAATAGCGGATTACATATTTTTTCACAACTCCCTCAATATGGGTATCAAATGGATTAGGGTTGACTAGTATAATACACACTACGATAAATTTCAAATCCAAGATGGCCGCCACCACAAAATGGCGAATTACATGTCGGGGTTACTTTTAAATTTTTAATTTAAATTTTATAAGACTGAAGTATTGTGCCAGTTACTGTATTGAGTATTTAATGGACTCCATAGTTATAGTATATAGTAGTAAAAAAAATATAGTAGAGTATAAAAATTTTGTAATTAGTACTCACAGATGTTTTAAATCTGAAGTTGAAAATTTTGGATGCCTTTTGTTAAGTAAAGGACACTTTTTAATGAATATTGCTGGCAGGTAGAAGCTTTTATACATATTTTTTTAATTGAAAAAAAAAAGATGAGCACCTACCCTAAAAGCAACAAATACTAATTATCACTAAGTAAAGATACATACGTAGCTATACTAACCTATGGGAGGGCCCATATAATGTTCAGCACGTCTTCGATGTTCATTCACGTCGTCGAAACGAACAAAGGCGTGGTATAATATATAAATCAGATATTTTCGAAGTCGGTGCCAGCCGATACAAAGCACATCTAATTAATTTCGATACGTAAGCATATATTTAGCTATTAGATATTTATATCTTAAAATATTGTCGGCTGGCACCGACTTCGAAAATATCTGATTAGGTATCTATTCTAAATGAAAACCCCGTTTAGTTATTTTTTACATTTTAGTGCCTGGAAGTCGGTTTATATATTTTTTTAAAGTTTTTATAAATAGTTTTTTATACTAAATCCTTGTTCGCTTCCGCTCTATGGGGTACATTGCCTACAATTGGTCTTTCTTGTTCACCCCACCGATCATAATATTGTAATCTAATAAGGCATGTTTTAAGCAATTGTGGTGCATCTACAATAAACATAAAATGCAACATGATACTAGTGTAAGAGATGCAAATAAACATATTTTTTACCCGACAACGCGACGCAAAGAAGGGTAATGTGTTTATCAGTCTATGTGTGTATGTATGTACATATATATGTTTTTTCATTTGTGGCACTCTAGGAACCAAACGCGTGGGCCGATTTTGATAATTCATATGTCGTTAGTGTCGTATTTACGCGAGTGTCATAAGTTATATATAGCCTATGATACTCGCGTTATAGTTAAAAATTAAAAATAGTTAAAAATTAAAATGGCGAATATCAGGCGCCAATTTGTGTGTCTGTAAAAAAAATCTTGCAAATCAATCGAATGGGGTCTCAAAATAAAGATTTTTGCTGATCACAAAAAAAAAAAATAAAAGAACACAACTTACATGTTTATAGGTAATTTGGGCTAAGAATTTGCTAAATAATAGGTTATACCTATGAAATTGTCGTTTAATATACAGAAAGTTAAAGTATTTTTTTATAAATATTTTTCATTTCTATTAATCAAAATATGCACCCATGCTATTGATGCAATTTGATGCAAATGGACCAATATTGTTTTGATGCTAACGTTGAAAGCTGCTGCTATCTCAGCCACAGATTGAGTATCGTCAGCTTCCACTATCGCCTTTAATGCGTCGTTACTGATTTTAGTTTTCGGGCGACCACTGGGTTAATTTTTTAAGATCAAAATTTCGATGTTGGAAGCGTTCAGACCAATAACGAGTCGTGCGTTCGTTTGTAGTGTTCACTCGGCACTCCGTACACACCATTAATATTGCGAGCCGTTTGTGCGGGATTGCTACCGTAATAGAACTCGTATTTCATATTTACTCGTACTTTTATTGTGTTCATATTGATGAAAAACAAACAAATGTAATGAAAACAAAACACTAATTAATAACCAAACGAATGAATTAAAAAATAGAACTACATACTTTTAAAATAAAATTCATTTGAATTTAGAATTTATTGCCGGCCATTCATAAATTACGTTTACAATGGCCAATAAGTATTGTAGAACAGCAATTTCAATAGACCTATTATAACTTCAAATGTCTAATAAAATTAAAAAGCTGTAAATAAAAAAATACGTTTCATCCTTGTCGCGAGATGTACATATGTATGTCACCAATTGCATAATACTTTATTCCTTCGTCAACTTGTTTTCATCTTTTTAGTTAGCTTTTATGCATTTTTTTTATTTTTATAATGTTTTAAACTAATCTGTAAGTTGAAATTATATCTGTAAAATAAAAATCGTTCTGTTTTAAAAAAAAAACAATTTTTATTTTTGTAGGAAAACAGTTAAAATAATTTTATAAAATACTAAATTTCAAATAATGCTAAAAAAACATCAATCTGAATATTCTAATGAATATTAAAAAAGCCTTCCCCATACTATCCAACAGCCGTCAAAAATGGCGGCTCGAATTTGGGTTACGTGTTATTATATTAATAATTACTTAAAATCCAATAGAAAATTTACAAATTCAATTATACGTAGTTATTTAGTTATAAATTTAAATCATGTTAATAAAAATATTATGCTTTCGCTAGTGTCTTTTTTATTCAGAAAAAGTGAAAATATAAGGACTTAGCGCGCGTGAATGCTTACGATGTTTGACAAATAAAACAATTTCTGTATAAAATCTTTATTCAATACACATCCTATGAAATAAAAACTGTTAATTACTTACCCTTCCATCATATTCCAATCCTTATACTAATAATTTTACACTATTTTATTAATTTTTTACTCACAAGTATTGAGTTCGATGACCGCCAAAATTTAAATAAATTGTCTGCACAAATTACAAAAAATTATGTTATTGGAGTTATTACTTTTTTGATATGTAGTATGATATTATTGCTTGTATTTTCCTTTACACGTTACAAAAGTTAGATAAAAATAAATATAGTTTAAATGCGAGAAATCACACATTAAATGACATCGGGACCAATCGACCTTTAAAAGGTCGCTTGACAGACAGGGGTCTTTTTGACATCGACCTTTAAAAGGTCGATCGACAGACGAGGTAATAAATTGCCATGGGTACCAAGGTACATTATAAACATCAAGTAACGTACACTGTATGCAGGGTGCACACGAATTTCTTACAACTTATTATGTACATTCCTTAACATTTATGATTGCCTTATGCCTAGTACTTGCATGTAGTACTCACATGGGGTGCGTTTAGTAAATAATAAAAAGTGTCGTGTCGATCGAAATATTATAATTTTTCCATCTAGATCTCATTCGTCAAATGTGCCGAATATGAATTGCGATAAGAAACTTCGCACTAATTACTATACAAGACCGCACTGAATTGTAGCAAGAGCAACGACCCCAACAACATAATAATTCAATTTAATTTTATGCTTAAGTACATCTACTCTACCTCTTGTAGACCAAACAATAAGACGATTTTATGGTTATAAATTTTTTTTGTAAGTTCATGGAAACTTAATTAATACTTATTCTGTAAATCTGTATTATTGTTAGTTTTATTTTATGGTCCGGAAGCCAGGTAAAAATTTGGTCAATTATTTTCTCTCAAACGATAATTAGTGGAACGCATTAGAGAGTTGTATATTAAGGTTCGTGAACATCAGCTGCGGCTAAAAATTTATAATTTTATATTGAATTGAAAGTTTAAATATTTTTTTCGTGTTCGAGCGACCAGCTGCGTATAATCCACCATGTTATAGTCAGCTGATTGTTTTCTTTCCTCGAGATATTGGGTTAGTAACAATTTAACAAATTTTACAGGTAAGAGGAAATAATTAATTTTTTTTTCGTGCGTGGGAGGCTACCGCCGCTCATCCTACCCACGGAGCCGCAGCTGACGTTCATGAAGGTTTATGATACAACTCTCTGATACGTTCCACTAATTATCACTTGAGAGGAAATAATCGATCAAATTTTCCCTGGCTCCTGGACTATTAATAAATATAATGTGAACAATGCGAACGTTTAATGTGACCTTGACGTGGTAAAAAAACACGTTCTAATAAAATTATAAGCTCTGTATTGTAAAACATTCAAAACTAAATTATTATAAAGATTTATGACTTAAAGTGTGAATTAAAAGATTGATAATTGTTATGCTTCGTTCGCTTGGCCAATTAAATACTTAGGTAAATTATGAATTGTTATAATTACCGGACAATAAGGTTTTTTTAGATGCAACAGTTTTTATGCACAAAAAAATTAGCGACATTAAACTGACAGATAAAAAAAAGAAAATTAAAGTTCTTTTTAAATGTTTACGACTTTAAAATCAAACAACTCTACAACCATAGAGTATATTGCTACATATATAAATCTACAACTATGGGTTGAACAATAAAGGCATTTATAATCATCTATCTCAATAGGGAATATGCGTGTGATTTAAATAAAGGTGATTTTTGGTAATCTTTATTGCTTCTGATTTAAGCCTATATTTATATTTCGTAATGTAATTTCTTTTTAATTAAGAAATTATTATTAAAAAGTACAAAAACAGATGGGAAATCAAAATAGTAAAAACGCACGCCATTGGTCAGACCGAATATGACGTCAGAAAATATCACAACAGAGTGATTAGCGATTTTGTCGCTTACAAATTGAGTAATTTCTCTGTATATATCATACTGTGACGTTACGCTAAGCTCGCGAAATAGCTAGTGTTTAAAATATCCGTAACGGTAAAAAAATTTGAAAAAAATATCTTACACTAAATTTTAGTTTTTTTGAACTGGATATTTTTTTTTTCAATTATATAACGATGTAAGCTATTATATAAAAATATTATGCATATATCCTATTTACCTTATTGGATCGAAATATAGAAATATAGCCCACTATCAAGTAAAGCGCGTGCGAAAATGAAATTATTAAATTATTTTATTAGATCCCGCTTTGGTCCCATATAACCTATGGAAAACAATCCATTTACATATATTAGGTCTTTAGTCTTTACCTATGAATCCGTTTAATATACAGAAAGTTCAAGTCATTTTTTTATAGATATTTTTTATTTCTATCAAACAAAATATACCCCCATGGTATCGATGCATCTCTGCCAGAGCATTCGTGATTTATCAATGCCCTTCTTGAAGAAGCCAGGTGTACGGGAGCCAACAAACTCTTCAAAGGCATGTTGTACTGCCTTTCGGGTATTGAATTTTTTCACTGCCAAGAAGTTGTCCAAATTTTGGAAAAGTAGAAGTCTGTCGGTTCAAGGTCTGGTAAGTTCGGTGGATGACGTAAATTTCCGACCCTAGCTCTTGTAGCTTAGAAACCGTCAGTTGTGCTGTATGAGGTCGAGCGTTGTCGTGTAGGAGCAGCGTAGACGAGCGATTAACTAAGGCTGGCCGGAGATTTGCGAGTTTCTCCGTCATTGTGTCCAGTTCCTCGCAGTACACATCCGCAGTAATGCTGGTGTTATTGTGTAAGAATAAAGAAGCTGTGATGAATTATACCGGCACTAGCCCACCAAATAGTGACCATGACTTTTTTAAGGGTAACTTTTCATTTGGGACATTGCCTAGGTGCTGAACCAGGGTCTAACCAACATGATGACCGCCTACGATTATCAAAAAGAATACATTTTTCATCTCAAGTGACAATGCGCTTCAATTGATGAAAAAGATACAAATGTAGCGAAAACACAACATTAATCAATAAAAAATGACTGACTTGAAAATAGAACTCCATACTTTTAAAATAAGATTCATTTAAATTTTAGAATTTATTGTTGGCCGTTCATAAATTAATTTTCAAATGGCCAGTATTGTAAAACGGCAAATTCATAGGTAAGACCTATTATTAGAATAATCCCTTTATATATAAGTTCTATGAATATTGTATTATATGACCTGTAATGAATGTGTATAATACTGTATATAGATATTTAGATACTTACATATGTATATTAAATTTCTGTGTCTCAAGTGCCGGTGAAAAGTCGTATTTTAGTGTAAATTGTAAAGCCTAAATTATTATACAGTATTTTATAACCATGATGTGTATAACAGCATTAAAAATATTGTTATAATCTAAAAAACTATTGATTTATTATATTAAATACTAGCGGCTCACCCTCGCTTCCTCCTTCTTCTTCTTCCTCGCCCCCTGACTCGACTTTTAGCTTTTTTTTCTATGTATAAACATTCGATCTCTGCAGTTTTATTATATGTATAGATTATAGATTATTTATTATTTATTGCCCCTAATCCTGAATATTGCCAAAGTAATTATACTTATTACCTTTAGCTGTTTCTAAATTCGTAAAACACCACAGTAAAAC
Source organism: Brenthis hecate (assembly GCA_951806755.1). Lineage (NCBI taxonomy): Eukaryota > Metazoa > Arthropoda > Insecta > Lepidoptera > Nymphalidae > Brenthis > Brenthis hecate. The sequence goes on from OX638249.1 coordinate 7,961,464, forward strand.
ATCAATCATCAATAAAGGCAGTGTTACATTTTGAAATCATAGACTTCATTTGTAAGAAACAGTACGAATATATTTTTTTCTTTTATTTGCAGATAAAATTACATAAATGATAATATAAGTACGTTATATATATATATATATATATATATATATATATATATATATATATATACATACATACATATATACATATATACATATATTTCTCAAATTTTTTGTTCGTTTTTAAAGCAGGCGGATTATATTAGAAACTCAAAATAAATAAATATCTTATCTATACATATAATAAAATTCTAATCGAGTCGAATCTGTACATTAAATATTTTTTGGAAAATCTTAATGAAATAGTCTTTTTTATCCATATAGAGGCCGGATCTATAGTTTTTACAATTTTTGTCTGTTTGTGACCGCATCACGAGAAAATCACTGGACAGATTTTGATGATATTTGGTATGATGATAGCAGTTTAATCAAAATATAGGATACTTTTTACAACGGGAAAATATCTCATCTCTCAGAAATTTATACTAAATGTTAAACCGTAACTAGGGATGAACACGAGCGGAGGGAGGATGAGTCGATAGTTACATTATAAAATCAAATGGACGTTGAATCGTCCTGTATTTGAACTTAGGTCTAATGCCTAGCATGTTCGTACATATATTGAATAGATCATTTTAACATTTACTGTGATAATTTTTATAAAAACCTTAATCTCAAGGTTAAATTCTTGTTTTATCTCTAGTACATATACATAGATACGAGAGGCATTATCGTGTATTTTTTTTTAAATATGAGGAGGAATATGCGTGTGAATTAAATAATAAAAATCATAAAATAATAAATAATCTGCATTGATTACAATACTATATAATAAGAAATGCTGTTTACTATCGCAAATATTTACTACTATCTACTAATTCTTGTAATAATATTGCAAAAATCTTGTAATAATGCCTAATCGCAAGTTCTTTCCAAACCCAATCCTTTGGTAAGGCCACACGTCGGGGCGTCGTGGTTGTGTGTTTTAGTGATCATGTGACGTCCCGATAAGACGGGAAAGGTTCCCTGGAGTTTTAGTGGATAGTCCTGCATGTACACCGCCTACCGATTTATGAAAACTTACTCCTTCACTTCACGGTTGCCTGATAAGGCCGCCTACTGTGCATCTTTTCTTTGTGTTGTGTTTTTAATTTCTATCTTTCTTTTTTGGTGCTTAATAAAGAATATTAATATCACATATTATTATAAAAAATAATACAATAGGTGGTATGCTAGAGTCCTTTATGGTCTACAACTGCAGCAGAACATTGCTTTTGAATGTCAAATTGCATTAAAAAATATTTAAGAATCACCATAGGATGAGAATGCTGAACGACGCGGACGTACCTTACTTTAACAAACGCACATAATAGTTTGTTTAATGTTGATTTAACTAAAGGTATTTCTTTATATTTAGATATTGCAGTATGTACATATGATATACTTATAGCATATATGTAATTTTATCTAAAAATTAATTTATTCGTTCTATGTAACTTACAAATTAAGTCTATGATTTGAAACAGCTAGAGGTGATTAGTATGATTACGTCAGTAACATTCAGGATAAGGGCAATAAATAAGATTTAATATAATAAAACAATTGTGTTTTTTTTTAATTATAACAATATTTTTAATGCTGTTTACAGTGAGCTTTTGTAGTCGGCATAGCTGCTACCGTCGCGTCGGCCAGTCACATCATCCAACCCCTTCTTTAGTCGTAGCGGTCTCCCGTTCCACTAAATCAAGAAGGGGGAGGACGAGTGTGTGCACCTGCTTTGCGCGTACGCTTGTGCACCTACATAGTAGGTACACATTACGTTTTTTTTTGTTTGTTACCTCAGAACTCTTTCTACAGTTCCTTTTACAGTATTTTCTATTCTTGTAAATAAATATTATTTATTGTCACACGTACGTTTTGACGCTTATATATGTTATACGCTATGGAATAGACTATATTAAAAAAAAAATCGTGAATTTTTGCGATGTTTTAATAGTTGTTTTGCTATTCGGAGTGAAGACAAATCCAACAAAACAAAGATCATAAAAATCGGCCAGGAGTTCTCCAGTTATAAGTTTTGTAACAAGCCCGACTTTGTTTTATATACTTATGATATTAGACAACGCCAATACTGGACCATAGAATTTTTTACAACTGTATCTTGATATGTAAGTGATGAAAGTTTGTATCAATAATGAAATTGTGGTTTAAAATACTGTTTTAAATGCTGAATCGATGACCACGTAATTAAATACAAGACTAAAGGGCTACTTCTTTGACAATTTTTTATAGCACATCACATTACATTAATGATTTTTTAAGGGTTTGTATCCGGAAGAAGTACTTTTATATTATATTTATTACCAGAAAATATCATACAATAATTTGTACCATGGCTTTGGGGGTTCTGGCTTATAATATTCTGAATTTAATTTAGGAGTCATATCATCAACTGGGTCTTCTTGAAAAGCATTTACAAACGCATTTCTTATGCCGAATTTCCACATAGCAAGATATGGCATATAAGTTGCGACAAAAATAGACCATTTATGATAACAATTAAAAAACATTCTGCCATAATAAGTTGAATACAAGCTTACGACGATATTATTGAATGCAATTTTGTATTTTCCTATAAATGGAAGATTTTTATAAGCTGGTGCAGTATCTACAGAATCGTAGTCACGAAGATAAAAGACGTTTTGTTGTCTTGGCACTGCAGATTGTATAAGGCACTTCTCCATTAATTCAGATGCATACACTCCTGAAAAAGATTAAAAGTTTAAAGTATCGAAAAAATTGGCCAAGTGCTTCTTTAAATTCTATTATTTTCTATTTATAAGCATTTAAAAATAATACAAATAACATTCCTATTTTGTAACGTCACACGATGCAACTAAAAATGTTCTTTTATCTATAAAATTCCCTTATACTTTGTATGTATAGATAGTAGAGTGTGATAAACAAAACTTGATTCAATTTTTTTTGTGGTAGTCCCTTGCAATCAGTAGCCAAACTATAAGCAGGTAGGTTGAGCGGTAGGTAATGACTGATAGAGCAGCAAGGCCAATGCCTCGCTGTCTACTCAAAGTACGTGGTTTCTTTTCAGCCTCTTAACCACGTTGGCGTTGTCAAGCAATCCAGTAGCAAGTGGATTGGGGTGATGGGCAAGCAATGATTCTATTTGAGGATTTTTTATCACTTCTCTGGCACACTCAATTAAATACCTAAATTAAACCTTGGTGATTACTTAGGTTTGTTAAGATTCACATCAAATAACCTTTTTTTAATCAAACTAGAAACACTTGTGAAAAAACGTTTAGTACTTTCAAAATTATTATCTCTTAAAACAATATATCCTAAAGATAAATCCAGGAAAATCGAAAGTCTTTCGCAGTGTCAAATTAGAAAATACCTGTATATTTTGACCGCCCATTCAAAATCTTTTTTAGCTTATTTTGAAAAATATATCTATCTTCCTCCGTATATATATATCCAGGAACATCAGATAGGTATCTAACCAAATAGGTCATTGATGAAGATTCTAGAGCCTTTAATATGTAGCTCATTCCCTCTATCATGACACGAGTAGAATGTTCGAAATATTCTGGAACATTCTCCAAACATGGAGTATATACCCGTTCCAAAATGATTTGCAATACTTGGCGCGTCTCTTCATAACTGTTTCTACATATGTTATATCTGTAAACATATCGTGCATAATTTAAATTCAGAGTAGAAATATGAGATGATATTTTTAGGCATCAAGCAGGCTCTTTGTTAATACACCCGACCACACGTTTTTATTTTTTTCGTACTTGATAGGGTTCTCGATTAATGGACGGGTGTTAAGCTGAAGACGCCAAAGAAGACCATACACTGAATGAAGAACTTAATAATATATATCAAATAAAAATAGTGTATCAGGTTATCATTATCTTATAATCGCTATTAACTAATTTATTACTTACTAAAGTATTTTACATTGTAAATATAGGTACATTAAAATTAAAAAAAAACGTACTTGTCCTTCAATCCCGTCATATGTCCGATAACTCTCCAAAAGTGATTATAGGCCTCCCAGTCACCTTCTTGGAGTTGAGTTATTTCAAATTTGTCAGGTTTCAGGAAAGAAAATCCAATAAAACCAAACAACGCGAGAGAAATATCTCGCTGAGATACTGTTCCTATTCCCTTTAGCTTAGTGGTTCGACCAGCAACTAAGTGCCGCTTTCTAACAGTATATAGTGACTTCCATGATCTAAAAAATATAGGTAAGATAATTTCACTTACATTTGCTTTTACATTTATTCATATCATATACAAATAATTGATAATTATTTATTGCCAAAATTAAATCAAAGCTTAGCAAGATTAATTTTTTTATCGACCGAAAGATTCTACTATCAAGCTCGGGTAGTAAATCCGGGTGTATTTAAAATTTAAATCATTAAATTTCAATTTTAAATGATAGACAATATAATATTTACTCTGAGCCAGGCTTAAGTTCAGATTCCATCCATAAATTTATGTGTATATATGTTGAAACATATCTCCTGTATGCGGTGTAGACTGAGTTGGAGCGTCGAGTGGAGAATAGAACGTTTAGTATCGTTGGAATTGAGAAAACCGCGACCAGACCGGCTATCATAGATGCTGAGAGCATGAAAGAGAAGTCTGCATAGAAACGCCTGCCCCTACAATAAAACATTACTTTTAAGGTATATTCCAATTTAATATTATTTGTAAGCTGATACATTTAATCCAATAAATAAAAATAAATAAAAATATTTTTAGAATGCTTGTTATTGAATACTGAAATGCGACTGTATTGTGATATACGAGTATTATAACAAGGTTTTACTATTATTGACACAAATAATTGTGTATATTATTTAAGTGAGTGAAGAATTTTTGAATCGAAAAGGAGGAGCTATTTCAATTGAGTGTTTTTTTGTTACTATGAATCTGTGGTACATTGTTTGTATCCACATTCTCTTAGGTCTATTTTATCTTTCACTTACTGGTTATATTTTTTTTCATCGAACCATTCGGGTAGTTTCATTTCCAAAACTTTTTGGTCATCGACAGGCTGCTCATATGCCTCTTCACTGAACAATCCATTAATGAATTCTTCCACTAAAAAAAAAAATAACTGTTAAAAATTTATTTAATTTAGCCCATTATAGAGATCGAGTAGTATTTACATAATATTTTCTTATATTTACGCAATTATTTGACATTTTCAATTTCAATTTTATATAATAAATAAACACTACAGCTCATCTGTTTTATTATATTGCCCAAAATAGGGTAGTCATTATTCATACTGACCGAGATAAGTTATTAATCATGCAACACCCCTAACATATACCTAACTAGCGGCTCACCTCGTACCTAACAGTTTCGGAGATTAGCCCGTCCAAACCGACAAACAGACAGATAAACAAAAAAAAAATTAAAAAAATCTGCATTTGTTATATATTTAGCAAAGTTTCAGTCAATGCTACTGAACAGAGAAAGAATCTATACTAATATTATAAAGAGGTAAAGTTTCTTAGTTTGTGAGTTTGTGACTTTGTAGGGGGTAATCTCTGGGTCTACGGAACGATTTAGATGAAATTTGGTAAGAAGATAGTTTGAGACCCTGTTAAGGACATAGGACTCTTTTATCCCGAAAATCATCCCTTAGGGGGTGAAAATGGGGATGAAAGTTTGTATGGGGAATCAAGCTAGGGAAGAACCCGATCGAAGCGAGGGTGAGTCGCTAGTATTATAATAAAACTGTAGAGGTGGAATGTCTGTATATAGAAAAAATACTAAAAACCGAGTCAGGGGGATGTAAGAAGAGAAATAGAACAAATCCAGATTTTTTTCATTTTTTTGTTTCTCTGTCTGTCTGTTCGTACGGGCTAATCTCCGAAACTATTGGACCGATTTAAATGAAATTTTGCATGATGGTACCTTAAATCCCCGGTCAACATCTTAGATACTTTTCATCCCGGAAAATTAAAGATTTCCCGTGGGATAGTTAAAAACTATAGTAACTTATACAGCTTAGTACACAAAAACTACTGATTGAAGTTTAATGAAACTACAATAATATAGTTATATATACATATATTATGTATACATTATATTATATATACATAAGAATAACAAATAAGTTATTTTTTATTTCGAAAAAATGAATGGTTCCCGTGGGATAGATTTGTTTATGTCTGTAGATAAATATAGAGAGTTTAACAAATGTTCGACGTGACTCTTTAAATTGGCATAACTTTTTTATTTATGAACCGATTGACGTGAAACAAATATAAAAACATAAAATGTTAAGTGAAACTTACCACAATATATTAATGAAAACCACATCTAAATCGGATAAGCCGTTTCTGAGATTAACGTGAACATACGCACAGACAAACAGATAACCAGACAAACAGACAAAAATTTTACCAATCATTGTTTTGGGTGCTATTTGCGTTGATAAAGGTCCCAATAATATTTTTTCTCATATATCTTCCATGTACAGACAGCGATCCGTTAATTTTTTATTATATGTATAGATGATGTGATTATTTGTCCAGTGATCGATACAAGTTCAAAGTTAAGTGAAGCACAACAAACATTTTTTTATGTTTCAACTTAAATTATTTATTAGTAAAATATTTATTGAAGTTCTCTTTTAACTGATTGTCTGCTTCTATATATATATGATTTGAGATCATAACATTGAGCTAACCTAAATGATAAGGAGCACTGTTACAATATTCGGGAAATTACTTTCAATATTTCTCTTGTAGTGACTAGTAAGATGTGAATAAATCGCATGTACAAAATTTTTAAGAAGTTAGTACTATTTTTATGATTTTTAATAAGTAAGATAAATTTTGGTGTTATTATTTATCATGGTCTCAAGTTAACTAAGTATTCATTTTTAGTATGCCTTGTAACGGCTGGTACCGACTGCAAAAATATCTGATTAGATAACTAATGGAAGGAAAACAAGCCCCTTTCAGCTATTCAGATACAACAAAAAAAGACGAAAGAATTAAAAAAGGAACAAAATAAGTGATTTAAACGAATAGTGATGCCTAGTGTGCAGCGAAATGTATGAAGATCCACCAATAGAAGACTGGATAAAATGCGGAGATTGTGGAATGTGGGCATGCATGAAGCTTGCACTTTATACTCAGGCAGAGGTTCCTACTACTGTCACATGTGTCAAAAATATTTTTTTGTAATTTAAATTAAGGCTGATTCGTACGAAGACTATGATAATTATAAAACAAAAACTGTTATTTTAAGTTCTAATTAGATATTCAGAATGATTAATCTAATCATTTTGACCGGTTATACCTAAAAGTAATACCCGCTTTATACATATTCCGGGGCAAAACGGGTTTTTTAAGGTTTTACTTTTTTGATATATTTTTTTTGTAATAAAGATATTTTTTTGAGTTTGAGACTAATTTGTTAAAGTTATTTAGGTAGTGAACTATGATAATTAAGATAAACGTTCAGAATATTATATGTTAAGAATCTGTTTTTTTATCTAACCTTAGCTTACCCGTTTTGGGCATGTTTCTCCTAAAGCAGAGAAAGATAGAAACTGCTAAAAATATACCATATAAAGTCGACCCTTTGAAGTAATTTTCTATTATATAGTTTAAATATAAAAAAAACATGTGTTCTATACACGTGACATTAATGATTCTAAAATTAAATTAAATCTAACCTGACAGAATTGATTCCCTACTTTTTGTTTGCTCCGCTCGGGTTCGTTTTAACGTTTAGTATAGATTTCTCAGAGATGAGATATTTTCCCGCAGTAAAAGTATTCTATATCTTGACCCGGATAACCAGCTATCCTCATCAAAATCTCTCCAGTGGTTTTCTCGTGACGCGGTGACAGACAGACAGACAAAAATATTAAAAACTATAGATTCGTCCTCTGTATCGATAATAATGTCTATTTCTATTAGATTTTCCAAAAAATATTTAATGTATAGATTTGGCTTAGTTACAATTTTATTTTATGTATAGATGTTATATAGGTTTTATAAATAATGTCTACTTACCGTTTGAATCCATAATAATTTAGAAGAGCCCTGCAAAAATTATAAAATATTCACTTTTAAAAATTAAAAGTACTCAAGTGGCATGTGTATTATTCCAAATTAAACATTTAACAAAACTAAACTAAAACTACCAAACCAAATGAGACCACGCTAATATTAACAAACGCAAAATGTAAATGAGGGTTATTCCACACGACAAATGTCCGCCGGTTAGGAACAGCAAGGGACTGACTGTTCTGCTCTTCCATTATATAGAAACTTATATATCTACTACGACATAACTGTTTGTGAAACGATATAAAGTCTGGTCCAAACGCCAACAGTCCCTGAAGTCGAGACAGGATACGCATGACAATTGATACTGATATTGAAGTATAAACTAGACTTCATATTTACTAAATTTTCCTAGTGACTCTTTGAAATAAATCTATTTATTCGGTTTTTTCTTAAAGATTTTTTCAGAGACTTCCCCCATGACTATGATTGCTGTAACGTAGTCGAAGCGTCAGGAAACAAAAATCAAAATAAGTTCGCGAAGAAATCCGAAAAGATAGTTTTATTTTAAAAATGTTAAACAATCTGCGGTTGGATTAGATCATGTTTCAACAAGCTAAATAAGTTCAATATTTTTCTGGCCATCTAACAACAAACTCAATCCCAAATTTTCAGGAAAATAGTCAATCTGTTTTTCTGAAAAATTTGGATCGTACATTGAAGAACAGGGTGAAAGATTCCCCAATTTTTTTAAATAAAAGCAGCCTGACTTTTTAACGTTACTCCTTATAACATCAGCTATCTTCCAGTGAAAGTCTCGTCAAAATTGGTTCGATCATTTATATATAAATAATAATAATATTTTAATTTTGCAAATTATCTGATTACACCAAAACATATTTATTACCTACTTAAGTATTCTCGGTATTCTACCGAATAGGATAAAAGTAGCCGAATAGGCCGAATACCTAATAATAGCCGAATATTCAATTATTAGTAGCTACGTCATTTTGTTTTTTTTGTTTCTAATTTTTGGATAAAAGATTATTTATTTGTAAGTATTAATTTTCGATTATATGACAGGCCCGACTTGGATAACGTAGGGTGGACCTTTTCGTTAGGTCTTTTTTTTTATTTCAAACTCAGGATCCCCAATATCATAATTATTTTATGTTATTCAAGATTTGGTGACACTTTCCACTCGAAAATATACAACATGAAGATCGGAAGTGTCAAATGTACTTTTTTTGACGAAACGCTCCAATTTTTGAAGAATGAGAATATATATATATATATATATATATATATATATATATATATATATATATATATATATATATATATATATATGAAAAAAACACACTATATATATTGTGTTTTTTTCTCTTATCCTCATTATTAAGTAAAAATATACCCATTTTTTTTAAAATCAATAACCGGACTAATAAAAATAATACTAGACGTACTTACAGTAACTATAATAATAAAAATTAATTATTCATATACATAGTTACTGTATCAATAGGGTCAACCTAATTAATATACAAAATATGTTAAGGACTATGGAATCGACATATTCTACGTAACATATATGTAGTTTTAATCTTTGTTGAAGACATCTGAACTTGGCTAAAATGTTACCAGACAACTACACTTGTGTGGTTTTATTATAACTGGTTTGAATATACATAAAAAAAATTAAAAGTCTAAAATTGAAAATTGGATTAAATTAATAAATAATTCTTTTCGACATCACCCGATGATGCAATAACTAAACAGCGTTTCGCGTATCCTTTAAAAGGCAAAGAAAAAGTGTGACACTATAATAATGATATAAATTATCCATATTAACATTATAAATGTGAAAGTGTGTTTGTTTGTTTGTTTGTTTGTTTGTTTGTTTGTTTGTTTGTTTGTTTGTTTGTTTGTTTGTTTGTTCGTTCGTTCGTTCGTTCGTTCGTTCGTTCGTTCGTTCGTTCGTTCGTTCGTTCGATTGTTTGTTTGTTTGTTTGTTTGTTTGTTTGTTTGTTTGTTTGTTTGTTTGTTTGTTTGTTTGTTTGTTTGTTTGTTTGTTTGTTTGTTTGTCCTTCTTTCACATCGAAACGGAGTGACGGATTGGCATGATTTTTTGTGTGGAAGTAGTTGGAGAGCTAGAGAGTGACATAGGCTACTTTTTATCGCAGGAGATTATCTCACTCCCACGAAAAAACAAGTTATAATACAACACACAAAAAATATTTATGATCAGAATTTCTTGAAACTTGGTATTAATGTTCTTCAAAACAATTAAATAAATATATGTTTTAGCATTTTTTGAAATTCATCCCATAAGGGGATAAAATAGGGGATACAAGTTTATATGAAACCTACCTTTTTAGATTTTTTTGTAGTTTTAGCGCGAGCGAAGTCGCGGGTTTTGCTAGTAATTATACAAAAATAGGATTTATATGTTTATTTAAATTATTATGTGATTCTATAAGTTGCCAGTTCTGATATAAAATACTTGAGTTTTTTTTAAGTTGCCATCTTGAGCGTAAAAAGGGCGGAAAAAGATTTGTTATTTGTTTTATGAATTAATGCAATTGCAATGCGTCATTCCTTTTCGTAATGTTGCTTGAGGCGGTTCTGAATCTGTACAAAATAATAAAATCTGTATGCCTTTACATCGAATTTTATTTGGCCTACCTGACCTGCCTCTGAAATACTTTCGTAACATTTCAAAAGTGAGATACGGTTTCGAGATGTTTAGGCAATCGAAAGTGAAAATACCTAAAGCTCATAAGTTTTATATCGTATATGATATCATACAGTTCGGAAGGAGAAAAGTAGTGAATTTTATTTTCTTGACTGCAAAAGTTATACCTAAAGAACCCAAATATAATACATAGTAATATCAAAGGCCGATTTGTGATTACATATAATTTTTCATTTCAGTGACGTTTATGAATAGAACTCGGAATAATATAGACAAAGTATCATAGATAACAGAACTAAACATGAAGCCAAATCATAATATTTGAGTCTATGAGATATGAGAACTAGTTTGTAGTGCAACTAAGGTTAAACGCGGTGCTGCAAGAGAATAGTTGGAGAAAATGTCTTGAAAGAAACTGTATATTCAGACAACGAGAAAATACTGCAAATTGGACATCACGAGTGAAGACGCCAATCTCCTGCATTAGTCGAGGGTCTTCAAACATCTTAAGTCTCATTAAAGACTGTTAGAACTATCGCAAAACTGAACATGGAGCTCAAGACTGCAGGGCTGAACCCTGCTAAGGTTGTCAGCGGCTTACGGCTAGGCTATCTACAGCCTGCTGGTAGCTAGAGCGCCGGTGCATCGCAGTCTTACCGAGCAACGCAACAGTCTGCGTCCTAGCAGATGATCAAGTTTTTCGACAGAAGCAGGTGGGGAATGTCTATTTTACTTTCTACGAACTAATATCGGATGTGTTAAAAAATATATTGTACTCTTGATCGATCTTGCAGTAAGTAGTAGCCTCCCCCCCAACGTGCGTTCACCTTGTCGTGGTGGGGGGGCTCAGTAGTGCCTGGCAATACAGCCGGGCGCGAAGCCAAGAAACGCACAGGGAGGTGGCCCGCTTCGGTGGGCGGTGGGAGGTGGCTCTCTTCGGAGGGCGGTGTACCATGCGGGTTGCTCCTGGTACTTCTCTGATAGCAGAGTGGACTGTGGAGCAACCCCATGGTTGTTGTGGTCTGCTTCGGCAGACCTGCCGTCGGGGCGTCGTAGTTGAATGCGTAAGCGATCCTGCGACGCCCCATTAAGACGGGGGAAGGTCTTGTTGGGTTTTAGTGGGTAGTACTGGCTTCGCCGGTGAGTCCCACACTTCGTGCGTAAATGCATTTCCCAACGTTAAAAAAAAAAAAAAAAAAAGTAGTAGCCTATATCGATACGGGAAGTAAAGTAGATATCATATAACACGACTTAACAAAAATTAAATTCATATATTTAATCATGCAATATTCTAATGCATCCAGCTGTAAGGTCACGGCACGTATTTGAAAATAAAGTAACAAACGAAAACCATCATTTTCTATTTCCATATCATTATTGCTGACTCCGCTACAGACACAACGTCGCGACATAATATGTACATAATTTAAATAAATAAAAAACAATAAAAAAATATATCGACGAAATTATATGAGAATTGCTAGCTTAATCAATTATATATATTGTAAAACAAAGATATGTTACGTTCATAGTAATAATTAGCATTTTTTTTTAGTGCACCGTGTTGGCCAAGTGCGGATGGCGGAACTGTCATGTCTTTTGAAAACTTGCTAGGTTTCTTCAAAATATTTTCCTTCACGGTACGGAAAGTGGATAAGATTCCTTAGTTTTTATATACAATTTTCAGAACACCATCGCAGTTAGACAATTTCCCGAGCTATCTTGTATTTTACGTATTTGTAATTTACTTTTATCAGTTTAGAGATTTAAAATTTTAAATCCGCTTTTTTCTATTCTTATATTACTTTTGTGTCTTCTTTCATGATTGCACTATTTATTTCTTTACTATATTTTTTTGTGGTGTTTGCATTGCAGTTTTTAAGTTCTCTTCTTTTGGCTAGGGTGATAGGGTGTTCCGAGATTGGGAATATGGCTCGGTTTTAAGGTATAATAGAAGTATTTTTTTCGCGGAAATCCCGATATAAAAAAAATAAATAAATATAAAAAATATTATCTTTATAAAATAATATGTTTTAATATTAGTATAATAATATCAGTTTTATAATATTTGTATTAGTTGGAAGGAGGTTGAGATAGAAAATGATTTACATTTCGTTTAAAAACGATTTCATGATACCTACAGTGTACATGTAGTTGTCATGAAACAACATGACCGGTGGTAGGACTCTATTAAGTTGCGCGTTTGAAGTAAAACTTCTTTGGCAAATATTGCAATTAAATTAAAGCAAATCAATAATTCAATACGGCATAATATTAGGCATATTACAATCATATATTTATAGAATATCATACGCGGAAAGAATATAATATTTACTTATATATTTAAGTGTTTGTCTCTTTCTCATGTCACATTTCCGTTTCATCGAGTTTCAAATCCAAATGATTCTAAAGAAATATCACTTCAAAAATTAACATACGAGTATGTACATGAAGTCATGTCCCATTTTGCATTCGAACTAACTAACCTAATTATATCTTCTAGTCTCTATCAACATCAATCAAAAAGTTTTTATAGCATTTATTATCTGAGTAAGTTCACATTTTTGTTATCTTTACGCCATGTTGTTTTCGTTGTCTGTGTGTAGTGCGCAACCGGTAAACTAGTCTGTGGCAACTGGCAAATTCCTCTCGCTTTTTAGTATGCTCAATGCTGCTACAGCTCGACGGTTCATGATTATGTAGAGCGTATGGCCGGAATCCAGTAATTAACTCTTTTAAATAAATAATCTATAATAAAGTATATAAACAATGGAATTAACTGGTAAGTATTACTTTACTTTAATGATATTTTTTTCATGTAATTTTTACGCCAAAACTATTTGGCTACTTAGCTACTATTTGTTTATGTAATTATTATTGACAGTCGGTGGACAGTCAGAGGTTCGGTAAAGTAGGTTTTAACTTTCACAGCTTTTTAATTGTAACCGTTATTTTGATCGGAATATTAATATAGGGAATGATAATAATACGAATTATTATAAGGCTATAAATGTAGAGTGCATACATTTTTAACATAATATATCTATAATAATATATAAACAAACAAAAGATATATATAAAGATTAAAAAAACATGCTTTACTTCTTAAGAAAATATTAATTAAAAGAATAATAATTTATAACCCAATGGTTAACCAAACATCTTGAGGTAGATAGATATGAGAAAATTATACCATGCTATTTGATGACTTCATGGCGTGTGAATACCACTGGGAACAAAGTTCAGTGCCGCGGTTTCCGCATGAGCCTACTGTATATTAATATTTATATACCGGTAGAAAAGTAAGCAAGTAAGAAATAAAAGAGCACATTCTTTAAATATTTCATCTCTCCTAAAAATACTATTGACATTTTAATATATGTAAATATTATTTACTAGCGACTTAACTTTTCCTCGCTCGGGTGCGTCCCTAGATTTTGCGTACGCGGATTTTGTTCATATGGTTTCAATTTTTTTGCGCCGAACCATAACTATTTTTTCTTAAATAAAAGTTGCCGAACTTTTTAACGTTAGAATGCGCCGGCGTGTGATTCACGCCCAGTCTAGGTTGAACCCTATTTAATATATTCGACCATATGGATGGGAGCTCAACTTACATTGGAGGCTACTTTTCCGGAACTATCATTTTTTTAACTTTTTTTGTTCATATAAACTTCCAATCATCATCTTTTACGAACTATAATATAATTAAACAGTTTCAGCCAAATCAACTGAGCAATATTTTAATAGCATTTTTTTTCAATAAACGTTTGACGTGACGATGTAACTTGACACTACTTTTTTTTTATTTATGAACCGTTTGAAATGAAAGCGCGCATAAACAAACGCACAGACAAACAGGTAAAAGTTTTAAAAATCATTGTCTTGGGTTCTACTGCTTTAATAAAGACCCCCAATAAGTTTTTCTCATATATCTTCCATGTACAGATATCAGACAGCGATCAGTTACACTTTTATTATATGTATAGATTTAATTATGTATGTAGGTATGTCAGTAATTCTTTTTAAGGACAATGTATACGTTTTGCAACAGGACCTCAGAAAACATTCAAAATGCTTTTATTTACAATTTACATTTTTTTTGTGAGGTAAAGGCATAGAATAAGTTAGTTTTTCGAGAAGATATCAAATGTTGGAAATGTTGTGATTGCTTCGGCATGTGGATTATTAAATTTTATACAAAAATATACATACACACATGTATATAGTTAGTTCAACAAAATGGTAGTATTTTAATATTTATATTTTATTATTAATTAAGATGATTTTTTAAATAACCTTTTTTTTTATAAAATTCGAATATTTTGTTTTTAATTGTGTCATATTTACTGCCTTTAACAACCATCCTGTCATGCATATTTTCTATACAAAAAAACGAAGATTTACATCTGCCAGGTGTCCCGCAACGGCTTTAATATTTTTTTAATATTATTTAATTCCAGAATAGAAGGTTTTTAAAGTTTCTGTCTTTCTTCTTTTTCTGAAATTATTATACATTGAGTAAATTACTAGATATAAGCTCGCATAGGTATTATAACCGTGTCAACTCAAAAACCGGATAATCTAGATTTTGGTGTCAACCACAAGATGTAGCCTGTGAACATAATAAAAACTTATAATATATCGTATAATGTATATAATATTTAACATCAGAGTTTAATTTTTTTATAACAACACCAGTTTCCTCAAACATTACGTTTATCTTATTATTCAGGTGCGCTTGTTCGTACTATAACTTATAAGCCACATGTTAATTGACTGTCATTTCACTTTGAAAATAAGAGAGATATCGTTAGCAATACTATAATGTTTTATGTTTGTTTTCTGCAATATGAAATTGAAAATTATAATAAGCCTTACT
Organism: Brenthis hecate; assembly: GCA_951806755.1. Lineage (NCBI taxonomy): Eukaryota > Metazoa > Arthropoda > Insecta > Lepidoptera > Nymphalidae > Brenthis > Brenthis hecate. Next base: position 7,977,158 of record OX638249.1, read on the forward strand.
CATCCGCGTCTTTTTTTTAAATTACTCCTTTCTATCCCTCACAGGTCGTAGTGATAGTTTGAAAGAAGACAGCCTATACATTTCCTTAATGCTATAAAAATAAAATGCCAAAAGAACTTTTCAAATTCTGACCAGAGATTAGCACGACTAAACAAACAAACAAACTCTTTAGCTTTCTATATTAGTATAGAGCTTAGATACGTCAATTGAAGTCTTGCTAATTGTAATATGCTATGTAAACTGCTTGATAGAAAAAATAGTTTCGCAGTAGTGATATTATGTCCAATTTATAAGCAATATTTTTATACCTACTTTATACATAATTGTTGATTTTCTGTACATTTATAATAGAACTAGCACTGCCCGCGGCTCCGCCCGCGTTCAGATGACCAAAAACCAAATTCTTAGGCTACTTACATATTAGTATAAACTTCTATATAATAATATAACATATATAGTAAGTATACTCAGTTTTTGTATTTTTTCTTCGAAATGAGACATTTTCCCGCGGTAAAAATTATCCTATATGTTGACCCGGATAACCAGCTATCACCATACCAAATTTCATCGAAATCCCTCGAGTGGTTTTTCTGTGATGCGGTAACAGACAGACAAACGGACGGACGGACGGACGGACGGACGGACGGACGGACGGACGGATAGACAGACAAACAGACAAAAATTCTAAAAACTATATATTCGGTCTCTGTATCGATAATAATGTTTATTTCAATAAGATTTTCCAAAAAATATTTAATGTACAGATTCGGCTTAGTTACAATTTTATTATATGTATAGATGTTGTGCAGCAAGTGTTAGATACCTACCTAGTGTATAGCTACTTATTACTTACTTAGTTGTGGTATAAAATGTTCTAGGAGATCTTATATTACCTATATGATTTTGTTGAATCTATTCTTGCTACTTACTTAGTAGGTACTTATAAGAAAACCAAATATTTCCGAGAGAAAAAAAGTTTTAGAATCGAGATTACGACTCTTACGACTTTTTTACTCGACTACAAAACGTCACCACGACAAAAGCTGGAACCAGACGCTGAACTGACTTATATTGACTTATGATGTTAAATATTTTGAAATATTTTCTCATCGTACTTTTAAGGTTAGACAGAAGTAATAAAAACAATACGTGGAGCACGCGACAGTTAAGCAAACGTCCGGTCGGCCGACAGACATAATGTCGCCTTAGATATAGGGAGTGGACTGAGTGTTTCTTTGCCAGCCATCAGCTAAAAATCGCCAATATTTATAACCACCTACATGCTATTATAATATTACATATAATTTTTAATTAATTTATAAATAATAGAATATAAATTGGAATAAAAGACAGGTATTGGCCGCTCTTTCTAGAGAGTGGTCAATTTCATGACAGTTTTGCTCAGGCCATTCTCTATGCCTTACGCATACTGAGCGAACTCCAATGCAATTTATTTTTATAGTTAGTTGTAATATATTTTTGTTTCAACGTTCTCCTGCATCTTCAGACACTGTAATATTTTTAAATTACAAATTTTTATTTTCAAACTGAGCACATCATGTCGCCCAGCGCACGCTAGGCGTCCGCGACATTAGAAGATAAGAGGTCGACGTGACAAAAACTGTAGAGCTCGTAGAGTCTTTGTATACTACTTTGTACTTATATTATAGATTTTATATTTTTTCAGTGGACGAATTTATAGAAGGGATCTTTTCTAAAAATGCTTTTGAACAGCCCTCTGATTCAAAGAAACCTGAAGATTTGGAAATGAGAATACCAGAGTGGTTCGATGAGCAACAATTTAACAAGTTAGTATTTATACTATATATGGTACAGTAGAATTTAATAAGAGGTTAAGTATGTCAATTTGATAATTCCTGATCGATTTAGGAGTTATCTGTGCAGAAGGCTTAGACAAGTGGCAAGCCCTCCATATCGATTTTTTTTCGATAAACGCTAACGCCTTGGCAATTATGATAACAACTTGGTAGCCAAACTTACAAGGACTTGTCGTTGTCGAACGCTCAGTCTATTCGATCGTTCGACAATAATCGAACGTAGTCATTCAAGGTTTTGTTTGGGAACGTCTATTTGACATTGTGAAGTGCGGTAAAATTTAAACGTATACGAACAACACCTAATCAAATATTTTCGAAGTCGGTGCCAGCCGATACAAAGCAAAGCACACCGACTTCGAAAATATTTGACTACGTATGTATAGTAAATGAAAACTACCAATCAGTTGTTTTTACTTTTTAGTGTTTTTTTGAAGCCTGTTTTTATTTTTTTGTTAAAAAGTTTTTATTTAGATGTTATTACATTTGAGATATTTAATTATATAGATACACGGAAACAATCGTAATTGATTACGGGTTTAGTAAAAGTACCTACATTTACAAAGATTATTTCTTATCTCAGGGGTCTTCATTAACTTGTCGTAAGAAATATGTAATAATATATATATATATATATATATATATATATATATATATATATATATAAATATATAAATTAGAAATCGGATCTTTGATGGTAGTTAGTTATAAACACATTGTTATGATTTTCTTCTACTCCTGTTCTGGATTATATATCAGAATATATATGTATATATATATATATATATATATATATCATATATATATATATATATATATATATGTATATATATATATATATATATATACACATATATATTCTGATATATCATATCATATATATTCAGAATATATATGTAACCCGCGACTGCTGGCACATCGAGTAGGGTCACTACAAACTGAGCCAAACCTGTCGTCAATATCCAATAATAATAAAATATTGCATGTTGTATTTTAGAGCTCGTCGCTTTTACTGGTACAACTGTTACCAGTTAACAACGTCGATGCTGTTGGGACTAGTTGCAGTGTTCGCCATCCCATCTATATTAAGACTGCTAATAAGTTCAAGACGATCGAATTCCACCTTTACAGCGTACAAAAGATATCTTTCTACACTTTTGCATACGATTTCCTGGTTTGAGAACGAATTAAAGCCAAACAGTATGTAAGTAATATTTGTAAGTCATTTTTAATTAGTTTTTGCATGGTTTATTTCCCCATAGAATCAAGAGTTTCTTGACCCGCCGACTTCATATTTCATGTGTGTAGTTGGTACCTATATGTATAGTTAAGCAGCTAACTTGTGTGATTACAGCACAAGCATATTTTGTTGGGAACTAATTATTTTTGAACTAGCGACTACATTTGAACGTTTATGTAATACAAATCACTCTATCTATTGCTGAAAACTGCATTAAAATCCGTTGTGTAGTTTAAAAGATCTAGGTAAGTGAATAGACAGCCGAAGCGACTTCATTTTATACTATGTAAAGACAAAAATGATACAAAGACGTCAACATCAATTTAAATGTAATTTTTACTATATTTTTACTATAATGTTGACCCCGCAATTTTAGAATTTCTAAGAAATAGAAAATGTGCTGAAATGTGCCCAATGTGTGCTATTATGTGCCACTTAAAAAAAATACACAAAAAATATAATTTTATGAGGAGGTTCTTTTTTCAAGTCCGATTAGCTCCGACACCTTACTGTATCGGAATCATTCGAATTGTGCCGTGGTGTGCTCAAGATGTGCTATCGTGTGCAAGTGTTGAAAAAGAAAAAAACAACAATTATATAAGTAAAAATGGAAAAGTTTGCACGTCCATAATGATGACTCCGCACTTTTCAAATTTTTAAGAAGTAAAAAAATGTGCTGAAATGTGCCTAGTGTGTGCTATTACATGCCGCTTGGGAAAAAAATTTATTAAAAAAATATTTTTTGTATGAGGAGGTCCTTTTTTTCAAATAACGTTAGATCCGCAACGTCACATGGGGGTCTTCAGACATTTTACTACTCTTGGAAATGCAAATTTTTGTTTTGTTGCACATTGTTTACCTAACAATCGCCCTCGATTGCAGCACAACCTATGATAACGGTTATTGAGCGAGGCTAACTTTTGGTGCAGGGATTGTACTTATCATTTTACTATTCTTGGAAATACAAATTTTATCTATTTTAACGATTTCAATACAGTTTCGTTGCGGAGAGCTAACGGGACTTGAAAAAGAGGACCCCTTCATAGAAAATATATTTTATGAATAATTTTTTTATATTAAGTTATATTAAATCTACAAACATCTACAGTTCATGGAGATCATTAATGACAGTACGATCGCGACATATTAAAGCAACTTTAGCGGCGAACCTTAAAGGTCAAGGTATCGTCTCCCAGAGAGATTTAGCTCTAACACAATTTGGTTTTGTGGGATTTTCTTTATTGAAGCCGAATAAGTTTGGTATTTGCCAAATGGAGGATGGCGATTGGGAAGCTTACAACCATTTCTGGAGAGTCATTGGACACGCTATTGGATTAGAAGATAGGTGAGACGTTTAAAATTATCTACGTATAGCTTCATATTTACCTATTGTATATAGGTCGTCTGTCGTTGTTTTATGTAAAAAATACATGTTTTTTAATACACATTTAAATATGTTGTTATTGCATCGAACAATTAAAAAAAGTTTTATGACATATAAAAAAATCAATTTTAAGTAATAATATATATAAAAATTGAGGAATATTATTTATAACTAGCGACTCACTCTCGCTTCGCTTCGGGTTCGTCCCTAAACAAAGACTAATCGGACACTACGATCTTACATTTTTGCGGAATGATATATAATAGCCTAAAGTTTTCTTCAATAAGCGGGCTATCTAATGCAAAAAGATTTTTAAAATCGGATTAGTAGTTCCTGAGATTAGCGCGTTCAAACAAACAAACAAACTGTGCCCCTTTATAATATTAGTATAGATAAGGCGATGTATTTATAATGTGCCCATAATAATCTAATATAACAGATATTTGAAATCGGAAGTGCTATTGGGTAAGAATTTTCGACAGCTGAAACCGAAATATACTTCATACGGTATAAAGTAGTTCTGAGAGCCGGATCGCAACCAATAGTAGCGAAAAGTGGCACGTTTTCTCGAAGACGGACGTAAACTGTCACTTCTTCCCTGCATCTGCGTCCTCTTTACATTCATAAAGTTCACGAACCGTTTGCCGTATATTTTAACTAGCAACTCACCCTCCCTCCGCTCGGGATCGTCACTAGTTACGTTTTAACGTTTAGTAAAGATTTCTCAGAGATGAGACATTTTCCCGCAGTAAAAAGTATCCTAAATGTTGACCCGGATAACTAGCTACCATCATGTCAAATTTCATCAAAATCCCTCCAGAGGTTTTTTCATGATGCGGTAACAGACAGACAGACAAAAATTCTATAAACCATAGATTCGGCCTCTGTATCGATAATAATGTCTATTTCGATAAGATTTTCCAAAAAGTATTTAATGTACAGATTGGAGCTACAATGGACCAAAACTGGTCGACGTAGCTAGGGCCGACCACTGCACCACACTCAACATAATAATAATAATAATGTACAGATTCGGCTTAGTTACAATTTTATTATTTATTATATGTATAGATTACATATATTTTAATTACATATTTTTATAATGCGCTTACATAGTATATAAAGAGTACTACAGTGCGGTCGTAGTACGTTTGATGCAAACGGACTAAACTGCTATTTGCGACACACGGTCCATAATGCCCCAAAATACGTCACATAGAATAAAATATAAAGTAACCCTTTATGCGCCATAGATAAATAAACTCTTTTTTTACACTACAACAGGTACAATATCTGCCGCAAAAACATGGACGAAACTCGACAAGTCTGTAAAATACTTCTCGATAAAGTATTTACACCGTGTTTAGAGAACGTTCCAGAATATTTCGAGCATATGGCTCGGTCCATGTTGGATGGCCTCTGGTGTATTAATCCCACTATAAATGTAGATGGAATGATATATTTGACGAAGTATTTAAGCAATGTTCCGGGATACATCTATTTAAAAACAGACAGGCAGGACCTGCAAAGGCTTATTAAAGAAAAGTTAAATGGCAAATCAGAAGACACAGGTGAGTCAAGTCTGAAAGTGATGAGTTATTCATTTTACATTGATTAGAATAATTTTTAAATGAGTGTACATGGTATTGAGCTTACCCATAAAACTTCCTTTTTCGTACATAGAGAAATAATTATATTTTATTATATAATAATTCGTCATCGATTTATATTTCATAAGAATACAAATGAATTGGTCAAAGTCGGTGTACTAAAGTACACCGACTTAGAAAATATCTGATTAAGTGTCTGTAGTAAATGAAATATACCAATCAATCATTTTTTACTTTTACGTGTTTTTTGAAGTCGGCTTTTTTAGAAAGTTTTAATTTTTCCATTTTTAGTGTACACATAGTAGTAGTAGAGTAAGAAGAATGTATTTTAAAATTCAGTTGATGAAAAATCAATTATCCTTTATTTTCTACATTCAGGGATAGAGTTTTTTCCAAATTTAAATGGGACAACTTTTAGGTATATCCAATAAAACAAGAGTCATCGAAATCGAACTACACTGTAAAAAGTTATGCGTAATCACACAAAAAAAACGTGTCGAATTGAGAACCTCCTAGTTTTTCTTATCGGTTAATAAAATGAGATCTCATGTTGTCATAAATGTCTTAAATAAATGTATTTTTAGGTGTGGAATCTTCTTCACTGTTATCAGAAAATTTGATAGAAATACCAAAAAGGACACCACGTGTACTCTATCTCCACGACTACGACAGCTTAGACACGGCGCCTGCATACAAAAACTTGCCCCTGGCGGGAAAATTTAAATTAGCACTTAATTATTATGTGGTAAATTTGTATAAATCGTACTTCGGCCGTATTTATTTTAATTTAAATTTCAAATTTAGCGTACTTCTGATGAAGTACCTCCCATATTTAGCTTTCGCCAGATTTGGTATAATAGCATCGTACGTTAATATCTTCCGCGAAGATCCGATTGATGACCAACAACCAAAACCTAACTCTGAATACTACAAAGTAAAACCGAAATTATCAAAAAGCAAAGAGTATTTTTCTTTGATTTGGTAATCTATACATAATCGGTCCATTAAATATTTTTTGGAAATTTTTATTAAAATAGTCATATTATTAACGATACAGAGGCCGAACTTTTGTCTGTGAACTTTTTAGAACTTTTGTCTGTCTGTTACCGCATCACAAAAAACCACTGGAGGGATTTTGATGAAATTTGGTATGGTGATAACGGGTTATTTGGGTCAACATATAGGATACTTTTTACTGCGTCTATTTCAATAAGACTTTCCAAAAAATACTTAAAGAACAGATTCGGCTTAGTTAGAATTATATATAATAGATTAAAGTTTTAGTACAACAAACATTTCGAAAATGTGTAAAAGTTTCTAGCTTACAATAATAACCCTTTAAATAAAGGCGTGCAATATAACTCCAATCCTTATAGAAAATTCGATAATATTCGATTAAATATTAAATAAAAAACTTAGACAACTAGAACTTAAAGGCTAGGCAGATAATACGCAGGAGATATTAGTGTAGTACTTATGGGCGCAACCAGTTCACTCTCTAATCCTTTCACTCCCAAACTCCGTTACGATACTACATTTGCGGCTAGAAATCAGGCACAGGACTGCTTTACGGGACTCGAATCCTGGACCTCCAGATCTACAGCTATATATACTAGCCACTAGGTAATTAGACCATCGATGCAGTAAAAGCCGATATTAAAATAAATAATTTAATAATAGTGCCGCGAATTACATAAGACTAGAGAGAAATAGGGAATATAAACCAAAAAGTTCGTGGTACCTGTTAGACCAACACGTCAGAACTCAAAGGGTTATTAGTGTTGCTATTTTAATTTTTAAAAACACTAGTTATTTTTCAGTAGGTACTAAATCTTAATAAGTACTTAAAAATAATATAAATAAATGATGACACAGCGAGTTTAGAGTAAAAATTGGAATCAGATTATATCGTAGAGTAAGGAATAGGCTAGATTTTTCAATGTTACCGGTTATTTCTATCGTCCATTAGATAAAATGAAATAGCCCTAAATAGGGTCCACCATTATGTTATGTATTATAATATTTTATATTATATAAGTTGTTCTTATATTTAATTTCACGAATACTCAAAGTTAAACGTATTTAAAATATAAATTATGTAAATAATTATAAATACCTATCAAATCGAGAAATATCAATGTACCTAATATTTGTTATTATAATGTTATACAAAGCGTTTATATTTATTTATTGTTCTTTATTTTGTATATACGAAATTTATAAAAAATAAAAATACTCGTTTGAATTTTTAACTTAATTTATTATATAAGAATTTTATTTGAAAAAGTCTTGAGCTTTTAACCTCGTTCTCTTTGCTACATTGATCTGCAAAAGATTATCTGTGATGTTATTGTTCTCTGTCACGTTTTCGCTATTAACAGTTGTGGAGCTTGACGGAATGGCGGATACTTTTTTCATTGAACTTAACATGTTTGGTGTCGCCACTAATGGTGTTTTGGGAGCTGGGGTTCGTTTGGGGGTCGTATGAAAAATACCCATATCGTTAGGTGTCAACTTGAGCCGAGGTGACAGTAAATGTTTTGCCGCCAATTTCCTAGCCGCCGGTGACATGCTTGCTAAGCGCTCAGTATTCGTCCTGAAACTGATAATAAAATATAATATAAAAATTGTATAAACACCAATAAAGAAATAGTTTCTGATTTTAAATGAAACTGGATAACTTAGGAACTTCTAGTACGTTAAATAAATGAAAAATACTTATTAATAATAATGCCTTCATGAACTATGGTGTCTCATGGGAAACAAAGAAGAATTAGTTCCCATAAATGTCAATAGATAGCATTATATGTATCGATTTGCTTGTGTTAAATTAACAAATGATGAAAAGAAAAAAAATATTTTTGACAGCCCTTGCATTTTAAATGCATTTTCCATTAAAATAAAAAAATAAAACAAACTAACGATACCTGATTTACATACTTTGCTAGTATTATGATATTCTTGCCTTTCGATGTTTAATAATATAATAACTTTATTTTTAAGTGCCATAAAGAATAGTACCTGGATTATTTATATGGTTTTTTTTTTCAAAAATATTGATAATCTTTAAAAGCAAAACCTTATCTAAATACAAAATTTGCTCAATATCGCTAGAGCCGTTTTCGAGATATACGAAATTAATTTATATTATGATTTATATTATATACATACAAGAATTGCACATTGTAATATTAACAATTGCTTATATAATACTTTTTTTACTTTTGCCATTTTTATAAACTTTTATCACAGTAAGAAATGCATGGTAAAACTATAGCCAGCACAGGTTTTTACCCTAGTTCAGATAGGTTCTAAATTAATTATTTGATCTAATTTAACTATACATCGTTTACCTAATTTCAATTGAGTTAATTTATGATTAAGGATTTATTCATTAAACTAGCGACTCATCCTAACTTCGCTCGGATTCATCCCTAGCTTGCTTCTCCATACAAACTTTCATCCCCATTCTTACTCCTTAAGGGATGATTTCTGGGATAAAAATTATTTCATTCACTCACTTTTCATATCATGATGTTTAAAATAAATCTTATTTTATTAAAAAAAAATCTTTTAATTATCTCCTATACAAAACTTCATGACAATAACAAACACAAAAAAAAAAGAATTATCCAATTTGGTGCAGCCGATCGGAAGTCATGCACGTACATACATTTCGGTGATTCATTTTTATTTATATAGAAGATAGAAGAAGAAGATAGATTAAATATAAGTTTGCGTATCTTGTACATTATATTACGTTACTTTGTTAAAATATGTAAAGATTCGCTATACATATATAAATAATATTATTTATAAGATATGATATGTACCTGTGGACGGGCGTGGGCGTGCGCGGCGTGGCGGGGCGCCGCCGCCGCGCCGCCTGCTCCGCCAGCTGCAGCGCGATGCGCTCCCGCGCGCCGCCCTCCAGCATGCGGTACGCCGCGCCCGCGCCCACACTGGTATATGGAAATTGAACGTCATTATAATATATTACTGTATTACTAACTAGCGACTCACACTCGAGTCGCTCGGGTTCGTCCTTAACTTAATTCCCCATACAAACTTTCATCTTAATTTTCACCCCCTTAAGGGATGATTTCCGGGATAAATAGTATCCTATGTCACAAACTATCTTCTTACCAAATTTCATCTAAATCGGTTCAGTAAATCCAGAGATTACCCCCTACAACGTCCCATCTCACAAACTTTAGCTCTTTATAATATGAGTATAGATAGTATAGATAAAAAGGCAGTGGTAGCCCAGTAGTAACGCGCTCGCTTAGGACACCGAGCGAAGCGGGTTCAAATTCTAGGTCTCGCACCTCTGATATTTTCATGTGCGAATCATTTCTAACATGATTACCACTTGCCTTACAGTGAAGGAAAACATCGTGAGGAAACCTGAATATCTGAGAGAACCTAGCAAGTTTTCCAAAGACATGTGAAGTCCGCCAACCCGCACTTGGCCAGCGTGGTGGACTACGGCTCGATCCCCATCGTATTGAAGGGAGCCGTGCCCGGCAGTGGGACGATAAAAAGGGCTGAATACATCTTACTAATGCTAATTATTTTTACAACAGTTAGCCTTTGTAATTATCATTCGAGGCATCGTATGATCGTTTGAATATTATTTTTTTCGTAATTACTTAGAAATGAGTTAACAGACGCAATATATCCTGCCAGTGTCACATACTATATTTTTTATTTTTTAATACAAAAGGGCAAGACGTAAGTGATATATTACACGTAAAAATATTAATTTAAAAACAGATCTAAAAAAATTAAAATATAAAAACTATATACATAGTTTGCCTAATGAAAGCTACTATATTTTTAAACTATACAATTAAAATATTCTATTATTAAAACATTACAGCCACAGAAATCCACTAAAAGTATGCGAAGGTATACAAATAAATTATGACCTGGAGTAACACCTAGGCCATGTTAGGCATCTAGGTACTTAGACACACTTAAGACTGTAAACGTAAACGGAGTAAGAAGTCACTAGTCCAGTATGACTAATTAATTACAAAAGTTTGTATGTGTGTTTATTACATACAACTTACGCTGGCAAAGGTGTATCCCCTCCATCCAGTCTGAACGGGGTGCCTTCTATCTCTCCCCAAGTCATTAGGGGGGACTGGTCCGGACCGTCCCCGGGCCGGGGCGAAGGCGTCGCCACATAGGAATACTCCGAAGCTGGCTTCTCCGATGATATACTGACACCGTCTACGCCAATCTTGCCTTTAACGTTCGCGTCCTGTTGAAAGAATTATTATTAGAAATTGAATTATATTTATACAACATAATATAAAGGACACTAAATAATAATTACATGTAATTCTTTAATTCAATTATCCTGTTAATGGCTTTAAAGCGTGCTAGTTGAGCAGATTACTTCGCCAATGTCACGGAATAGAGAAGAGTCAACTTGAACCTATTGATGTTTACATTATATTTTATTACAGAAAATGTATTTTCGATCGATCGTATTTTCATTATAAACTAATAAAATATTATTATAAGGAGAAAAGATTTGATTTTTTGTATGTTTGTTTGTAACGGATAAACACAAACACTACTTAGTAGATTTTAAATATCTACACAAAATAGCTAACATTAAATTATCAGTGTGTAATGTGTATCATTTTATTTTCCAAAATTTTACAGATCCCTATGAAAGTCGCAATAATGTAAACTAATATATTAAAAAATTGCCTATAAAAGTCAATGTTTGACGTGCACTGCGAAAACTATTGATGTTACATAAAATAATGAACTACATGTAACGTGTTTCATAACCAAGGTTCCTTAAGGAATACGAAATTATAATTACAAAACAAATGTATTATTTAAAAAAATAAAAAAAAACTGGATACGTTTTAACAGTTAGTATCTTCAATCAACAATACTACTAGATATATCGGGTTGGCGTAAGGAATCCGTCTCGGTAAATATAAGCTCACTTGCAAAGTAAGCGTATATTTTGATTACTCCTATTTAAACACTGCCAGTGTAAAAACGTTCACAATGCCGCAATGTGTATTTAAAAGTTGCAAAAATAATGCGCTACAAAATAAGTACATGAAGATTAAGTCAATATTTTAAGATTTAACCTACGAAATAATATAAAAATGTAATTTTGAACAATTTTATTTAAAAATATTTTTTTTTGAAACCGTCCGAATTGGCGTGGAATGGCCCATATAGATTATTAAGTATTTTATAAAAACTTAAGTTATTTATAAAAAAATATATTATTATTTACTTACTTGATTTCTGGCTAAAGCAGTTATAGCTTCTTTGTTTTTAGCGTAATCAAATGGTTGAGTCCTAAGACGTGTATTGTGGTGCTGCAATTCTGGCTTTGGTCCTGCTTGTTGGGACTCTGCTCCGTCCGGCACATACATTATGTAGTTCTTAGCACGGTAACGCCATGTATCTAGCTGTAAAATAGAAAAAGAATATAACGATATTAGTATAGTATTAGTTATATAGAGAAGGTTGTTGGGTGGTAGTTTAATATTAATAATAAATAAATATGTTGGGACATTAACACACAGCACCATCTAGTTCCATGGTAAGCTACGAGGCTTATGTTATGGATACCAGATAGTTGATACACTACACATATATAACTTTAAATACAAACATATTATAAATATAAACACCCATGACTGGATTTCAAACATTCGTGCTCATCACACAAATGAATGCCCCCAGCGAGACTCGAACCCGCCATCGCAGGCACACAAGTAGGGTCACTACAAACTGAGCCAAATGTGGCAGCACGACTCTCGGATCGACTGTTTCGTCGAGCGTATGCGTGCTGCAATACATTGCAAGACACATTGAGTTGTTGGTTGATAGTTGTTCAACTGATTAGTCAAAAAGAAGTCGATGTGGTCTTTTGATTATTTTTTCGAGCAAGTATCTAGTTGATAGTATGCGGACCTCCATACATTTCCATATACTTTTGTCATACAACTCAACAGTTGTTCGGTTAAAAGTTGTATGTATGCGGTAGGTATTAGGGTAGAGGAGTACATATATAAAATGGTAGGCATTGGTAATTAACTATTTATTCAACTTCGTCTTTTATTTTGTAATTGTTATAGAACCCACAAACCCAGTAAACAATTGTATTTTGATGAACCAATAGTTATTATATTATAACCCATACTCCTGAGATATAGTGATATTTAATGAGTGAATAAATTCTCAGAAAAGAAGCTGGCCTATATGTGTATTATCGACATGAGGACTTACATTAAGGTGTTAAATAGTAATTGTGAATCTACTACACTACTGAAGTTATGTACAAAATTATCAATTATATACCTCCTCAGGTCTCTTTGTTTGATCAGCCTGATCTTCTATAGACGGTAAAGCTAGTGCTGACTCAGCAAGGGTCAACGACGTTACTTCTGATTGCAGCTGGGAAGCAAGCTTTGTAGCTCTTTTTTTATTCTCTAAAGCTATTACACGATCATAACTTGCATTATCTTCACTTGTGTGGTGTGCGAGGAAGGAATCTGAAAATATAGTTATGTGACTGAAAATTTACTTAAATAAAAAATTCAAATAATACTTTTATATTATTGTCAATACTTTTTCTTAATATTATACAGGATTTTCGAATAAACTCTTTTGTAGTGTGGAAAAATCTGGAAGAACACAAAATAATTTTCAAAAGAAAGTAAAATTTTATATAAACAGTTGTAAAAATTAAAAATAGGTATAGCTTCTACAGTAGCTTGTGTGCTTTAAGGTTAATAATTAATATATCTTGATAGTTCAAATTATCTTACCTAATGAATGAGTATCTATAATATCTTTACATTTATCTTCTTCATTATTGGAAGATTGAACAGGTGGAGTTTCTTCTGCTGTAGGTGAGTATGGTCTGTCAGCTCCTGGTGTATCAAATGTTGCTGGTGAATTATCTAAAACAATGAAAAGTACATTTTTAGCAATAGCATTATATTATTCTCCTAAATTCTACTGAAATTTTATTTAAGCAACTACAATATTATATCATAATATATTAACTAACAAGGTTCTGTTGGCGGTCGATTGCCACTGTATTTTCTGGCGATCTCTCGAAGTCTAGCATAATCTTTATTTTCTGATGCCTCTAAATAATCATTTTGTGCCTTTAGTTTTTCCAGATCAGGAAAAAAATCTCTCTGAATTATTCTTGCTATACCCTGCAACACAATGATATTTCATAATAAGACAACGCTATTATGACAAAGAAAGAGATAATTATCAATATGAAAGTATCCAAGCACATATATTTAATCATGCTTACCTCAACATAATCTTCTTCATCCAACACTTTAGCTTTTTTAGCTATTTTCTTTTTTGGAGGCACTTTAGGAACTTTGAATAAAGTACTCTCTTTTTTTAACAATTGCATGTTTTGTAATGCAGCTTCACCAGGTTTGGCTTTGGTGAAATGATTTTCTTGTGTCATTTTCTTTTTGTTTCATATAGTTTAATTATAACAAACTGAATCCAATATTTTTTTACGGGAATACTTGTAAAATGCAAGTACTAGGTATATGCAATATTAATGAAAACAAATTTTCTGTAAGAATTTTACAAGACATCAATATTTAAGAATTCAAGACAGTGACAATGACATAAGAAAATTAAAAAAATGACAAACTCAGTCAAATGAAATTGACATTTTGATATTTGCTAGCTAGCAACCTTTATTTGTCACCCATGCTAGCAAAATTTAAGTTAGAATATAGGTAGTTATATCTATGCTAATTTTATAAAGAGGCAGAGTTTGTTTGTATGAACGCGCTAATCTCAACAACTACTGATCCTATTTAAAAAAATTGCATTATATAGCCTGTTTAGTGAGGAAGGCCTATAAGCCTTTAGGCTATTATATCATCATGCCAAGGGAGCAGGAGCAGTATTCATAAATGTCAACAAAGGGCAGATTTCCATACATTATTACTAACAGCATAAAGCCAAAGAGTTTAAGTTTAAGAGCCATAAAGTTTCGTAGTTTTGGCGCGAGCGAAGCCGTGGTTTCTGCTAGTTATATATAAAATTATTTATATTAAAAGTGTGCTTATGAAAAAAATTGAAAATTATTTATGACTAGCGACTTACCCTAGCTTCGTGCGGGTGCGTCCTTACCTACTTTTTAACTTTTTGAGTGGAATCCTAATTCTTTTTCTAAAATAAAAGTAGCCTAAGTTACTCCTTATAATATCAACTATTTGCCAGTGAAAGTGCGCCAAAATCAGTCCAACTGTTTTGGAGATTAGCCGGAACAAACAGACTAGGCAGACGGACAGATAAAAAAATTAAAAATTGTGTTTTTCTTATAAGTTACATTATATATAGTGTCTGCATTTGGTAAAAAGGTGTTATTTTGACACTAAAAACAGACACTTCAATCTTTTTTTAATTATACATATTTTACCTGTATTGATTAACTGAAACTTTATTTACATACAGACACCATGGGCGTAAAATATGTATTTATTTACTAAATTCGATGAAGAAAGCTAACGTTATCAATTTGTCCTTAGTTCTGGTGTTTCATATTTGATTAACCTATCTACACTACCCCTTAATACCTCGTCTGTCGATCGACCTTTTAAAGGTCGATGTCAAAAAACCCATGTCTGTCAAGCGACCTTTTAAAGGTCGATTGGTCCCGATGTGATTTAATGTGTGATTTCTCGCATTTAAACTATATTTATTTTTATCTAACTTTTGTAACGTGTAAAGAAAAATACAAGCAATAATATCATACTACATTTCAAAAAAGTAATAACTCCAATAACATAAATTTTTGTAATTTGTGCAGACAATTCATTCAAATTTTGGCGGTCTTTGAACTCAATACTTGTGAGTAAAAAAATTAACAAAATAGTGTAAAATTATTAGTATAAGGATTGGAATATGATGGAAGGGTAAGTAATAAACAGTTTTTTTATTTCATAGCATGTGTATTGAATAAAGTTTTTATACAGAAATTGAGATATTTGTCAAACATCGTAAGCATTGACGCGCGCTAAGTCCTTATATATACTTTTTCTGATTAAAAAATACACTAGTGATAGCTTAATATTTTTATTAACATGATTTAAATTTATAACTAAATAACTACGTGTAATTGAATTTGTAAATTTTCTATTAGATTTTAAGTAATTAATAATATAATAACACGTAATCAAAATTCGAGCCGCCCTTTTTGACGGTTGTTGTTGGAGAGTATGGGGAAGGCTTTTTTAATATTCATTAGAATATTTTCATTGATGTTTTTTAGCATTATTTGAAATTTAGTATTTTATAAATATTTTAACTGTTTTTCTAAAAAAATAAATTGATTTTTTTAAAACAGTACGATTTTTATTTTACAGATATAAGTTCAACTTACACATTACTTTAAAACATTATGAAAATAAAAAAAACCTAACTGCATAAAAGCTAACTAAAAAGATAAAAACAAGTGGACGAAGGAATAAAGTATTATGCAGTTGGTGACATACACATGTACATCTCGCGACAAGGATGAAATGTATTTTTTTATTTACAGCTTTTAATTTTATTAGAAATTTGAAGTTATAATAGGTCTTTTGAAATTGCCGTTCTACAATACTTACTGGCCATTGGAAACGTAATTTATGAATGGCCGGCAATAAATTCTAAATTCAAATGAATTTTATTTTACAAGTATGGAGTTCTATTTTTAAATTCAGTCATTTGTTTATTAATTAGTGTTTTGTTTTCATTACATTTGTTTGTTTTTCATCAATATGAACACAATAAAAATACGAGTAATTATGAAATACGAGTTCCATCGCGGTAGCAATCCCGCACAAACGGCTCACAACATTAATGACGCTTACGGAGTGCCGAGTGAACACTACAAACGAACGCACAACTCATTATTGGTCTGAACACTTCCAACATTGAAATTTTGATCTTAAATTTACAAAAAAATAAAAACCGACTTCAAACAAAAGCACTAAAAAGTAAAAATTAACTGATTGGTAGTTTTCATTTACTATACATACCTAATCAAATATTTTCGAAGTCGGTGTGCTTTGCTTTGTATGAGCTGGCACCGATTTCGAAAATATTTGATTAGGTATGTATAGTAAATGAAAAGTACCAATCAGTTATTTTTTACTTTTTAGTGCTTTTGTTTGAAGTCGGTTTTTATTTTTTTGTTAAAAAGTTTTTATTTTTCCCTTTTTAGTGTAGACAGTAGTAGCAAAGTAAGGATTCTAACGTGTTAGGCTTGTCAAATCGAACAAAATAAGCCCAAACTCAAAGTATCTACTATTAGCCGTTGAAGAGTTCCACCTATCCACCTTCTGGTCTTGCCATCAGATCAGGTCAACAACACCAAACCACTATACTATCAACGGAAATAGAAATACTTGCAAAGTTTCAAGTCAATATGACAATTAGAAGTAGGTTAAATTCATCATTAGTTGTTTTTCCACCCTTAGGGGTAGTATTTTTTTTGAAATTTAAATGGGACCAATCTGGAAGTATACCTGTTCAAACAAAACAAAAATTGTCCAAATCGGTTAATAAATGACGGAGTTCTGAGGTAACAAACATAAAAAAAAAGAACATACAGTCGAATTGAGAACCTCCTCCTTTTTGAAGTCGGTTGAAAATTAACCCCGTGGTCGCCCGAAAACTAAAATCAGTAACGACGCATTAAAGGCGGTAGTGGAAGCTGACGATACTCAATCTGTGGCTGAGATAGCAGCAGTTTTCAACGTTATCATCAAAACAATATTGGTCCATTTGCATCAAATTGCATCAATAGCATGGGTGCATATTTTGATTAATAGAAATGAAAAATATTTATAAAAATACAATAGTTTAACTTTCTGTATATTAAACGACAATTTCATAGGTAAAGACTAAATATTTAGCAATTTTTTATCCCAAATTACCTTTAAACATGTAAGTTGTGTTCTCTTAATTTTTTTTGTGATTACCAAAAATCTATATTTTGAGACCCCATTCGATTGATTTGGAAGATTTTTTTTACAGACACACAAATTGGCGCCTGATATCCGCCATTTTAATTTTTAACTATTTTTAATTTTTAACTATAACGCGAGTATTATACTATGGCTATATATAGCTTATGACACTCGCGTAAATATGAAACTAACGACATATGAATCATAGAAGTCGGCCCACGCGTTTGGTCTCTAGAGTGTCATACATACATATGTACATACATACATAGACTGATAAACACATTACCCTCCTTTGCGTCGCGTAGTTGGGTAAAAAATATGTTTTTTTGCATATCTTAAACTAGTATCATGTTGCATTTTATGTTTATTGTAGCTGCACCAAAATTGCTTAAAACATGCCTTATTAGATTACAATATTATGATCGGAGGGGTGAACAAGAAAGACCAATTGTAGGTAATGTACCCCATAGAGCGAAAGCGAACAAGGGTGTAATATAAAAAACTATTTATAAAAACTTAAAAAAAATATAAACCGACTTCCAGGCACTAAAATGTAAAAAATAACTAAACGGAGGTTTTCATTTAGTATAGATACCTAATCAGATATTTTTGAAGTTGGTGCCAGCCGACAATATTTTAAGATATGAATATCTAATACGTAAATATGAATATTTGAATTTTATGTATCGAAATATATTAGATTTGCTTTGCATCGGCTGAAACTGACTTCGAAAATATCTGATTTATATATTAAACCACGCCTTTGTTCGCTTCGACGACGTGACTGAACATCGAAGACGTGGTGAACATTATATGGGAGGAGGTTAGTATAGTTACGTATGTATCTTTACTTAGTAATAATTAGTATTTGTTGCTTTTGGGGTTGGTGTTCATCTTTTTTTTGTCAATTAAAAAAATATGTATAAAAGCTTCTACCTGCCAGCAATATTCATTAAAAAGTGTCCTTTATCTAACAAAAGGCATCCAAAATTTTCAACTTCAGATTTAAAACATCTGTGAGTACTAATGACAAAGTTTTTATACTCTACTATATATATATATATTTTTACTACTATAACTATGGAGTCCATCAAATACTCAATACAGTAACTGGCACAATACTTCAATCTTATAAAATATAAATGATAAATTTAAAAGTAGCCCCGCCATGTAATTCACCATTTTGTGGTGGCGACCATCTTGGATTTGAAATTTATCATAATGTGTATTATACTAGTCAAGAATAATTCATTTGATACCCATATTGAGGGAGTTGTGAAAAAATATGTAATCCGCTATTTTGTGGCGGCGGCCATCTTGGACCGATTTTCATCAAACATAGCTAAGAACACTTCCGAATAATTCACCTTTCAAAGAAAAAACAAAATCGGATCATCTATTCGGGAGCTACTACGCCACAGCAGACACACACACATACACAGCACGCCAAACATAACTTCCCGTCGTTTTTGCGTCGGAGGTTAAAAACAGTAAAATAAAAATAATTCCTGTCCGAATTAATATTTGAAGTTGTTTTATTTTGTATTGATGTTTTTATTATCATTTTATTTCCATAACATAATCTTTTCAGATGTGATGGAATTGGTCGTATCCATACTTTTTTAGCTGTCCCTTGTAATTCTTATAGTGAAATTGTTAGTTTTCAGAATTGATTTCTGAAATATTCTAATAAGGCAACATGTCTTTTTATTATATTTTTCTAATTTTAAATATTACTAAATTGTAAGATGTTAATATATTTTAATGAAATTTTAAACAGAATTTGCTCTGCGATCCAAAGTTCGAGATGACGTTTTATAGCACTTATTTTAAAGTGTTTGGTTTTTTGTTTAATTCTCGTAAACTAAATAGTTGTAAGAACTCAAACTATGTCAGTATTACGTACGTGGACTAAACTATAATATAAATGATTATCCTAAATCATTTGATCTTCAATGCTCTCAGAATTAAAGTATAAAAAATACCTCGTTTTTATCCGGCGCTAAGTCGCTGTGATTGAGACATGTTCTTGTAAAAGCTTGTGGTATAAAAAAATGTACAGTGAGTTGTGTTGTTTTAATCAATTAATATAAAATATTGTATCTATTATTAAATGAAATAATAACTTTTTTAAATAATAGTTCTATTTTGTAATAATTCCTGTTTTCATACTATATACTGATAAAAAATCACTTACAGTAATTTCAACTTAGAATTAACTATATATTATTAGATATAATTGAACTTATATATATGGGTGGTTCTTCAAAATTTGGTTAACTTATGGCCTAATTTTGACAAAGATTTTTTTAGATGGTTATCAGTAAATTTCTGATTCTATACTGTGGATATAATATTTACTTTGTTGCATCTAAAAGGGCCAGTCACTTTACAATGTATTTTAAGAGAAATTCAAGTTTTTTTGAAATCAGTTATCTAGGGACTGACGAGACATGATAGGGACTGACGCCAAAGACGGTTAATGTGTTTAATCACATTTTTATAGCAAAATTAACATTAACAAAATAAAATAACTTGCATATTATTATTAATTATTGTAACAAACAGTCAAAATATAAGATATTTTATATAACAAGTAGAATTGTCTTCCTACAATCTTAAATTTAGTATCATACTCAAAAATATTCAATGTATGAAGTAGACAATCAATTTTATGTTACCTTGACAAGCTATTTTTTAAATCAGTGAAACTTATTATTACCTACTTATCTCTTCAGTAAACAAAATTTATAAAATCTGAATAAACTGAAAAGTTACAATCATAGGCTTTCTTTTATTAACTGTACTTTGAGTTTAGTACTTACAAACTAAAAATCTTTAAATAATTAACAATACTTGAAAAATTAGCTTTCTAAGTAACAAAATTATAATTTGAACGTAATAATCACTCTTTCTCTAATTAATCACAAATACTATCATATCACTATTTATTTGTTCTATTTTTCGTAAGCGACAACATGTTCCTAAATTTGTGAAACACGGTTCCACTCTATTAGGTTAGGAACTGGCAGTTATTCTAAAACATTCTTCGTAAGGCACGTCAGCGATATCATTCTCATTTATTTGAAATTCTGTGCCATTTATCAATTCAGCTTTTTGATTAGGCTCGTTAGCCATGGCTTCAATTTTACTTTTTAGTGTAAGTGCTTTCTTATTTTTCGTCATTTTACGTTTCAGTCTTCTGTTTCGTGGTTCTTCTATGCTCACGCGGTGTCATGTCCTTGACACATTTCCTTTGTCCTTTTTCTTTTTTCTTTGGATATTTATGTCGTTCTTTTTCTTTGTACTCTGCTAGCAAAACAGGGTCTTTTTAATTTTTTCCAAACGTCTCTTTGCCTGTTCACACTTTTTTTGGCGAGTTCCTCTTTGGAAAGTAATGTGTTCTTTTTAGGTGCCATATTCTACAACAAATACATATATTTTATTATTAAAACCACGGATCACGCAGTATGACTGTCAGTCCCTAGGTATGCCATCAGGTCAGTCACTTTTACGACGAGGGCCTGACGGTCTAGGGACTGACGAATCAAAGCAAAATCAAAAATAACCTATTATTTAAAATAAACATAACAACCAGCAGGTGATCAAAATAACAAGGCAGACAAAGCTCAAATTTACAATAAGTAATGAGATCAATTATTAATTAACTATCTTTGAAACGACTTACCTAGGGACTGAAAGTTTGACTGGCACAGCACGTGTTTCCGTAACAAAGTCGGCGACTGCAGTAAAAACGAAATAGCTGATGCGGCATTGGTCGTGTTTACATTTAACTTCACATCGATGCTTTCGCTTGAGTAAGTTTTGAAAAACGCCATAAGCTTAGATGCCACGTATTTTCGATTTTCGCAAATAGCTAGGGACTGATATTTTTTAACGCTTACACTTTTTAACTTGAAATAATATGATAAAAGTTATTGTTATTAAAAATTAAATCGCAATGACTAGGTTAATAATGTAATAGTAAACGTGTTTAAGTCGAGTTAAATCAAAGTATGATTTAGAGAATTACAATAACAATGAAATGCTTGCTAAATTTGGGAGATCTTACATGGCTAGGGCCTGATATTTGGAGTAGAAAGAAGCGATTTTCTCAAATAAAAAATATTGTGATATAAATCAAAGTGAGTGACCAAAATACATGAACTTTATAATATTGCTTAGTAGTTGCAAATATTCAATAAAATAGATATAAATATGTGAAAATTGCTGCTAACACCAAGTTAACCAAATTTTGAAGAATCACCCATATATATATATATATATATATATATATATATATATATATATATATATATATATATATATATTCGTAGGTTATTTTAAAACGATTCTAACGATATAAGCTTTATATATAGCTTACATATAAAATTTTAAGAAATATTGTTATTTTAATGATGCGTACATATTTCGCGCAGGCCCTCGGAAAGTAGCTGACAGATGCGCCATATTCTTGTAAAATGACAGCGACAGTTGAGGGGATAACAACTTCCCGGAAGTTATGATACCTACTGAAAATATGTCAAATAAACAAGCAGTCTTAACGTTTGTTGGTTTGTAAAACTAATATTTTACAAAAATTAAATTTTGAACTTCTATCCAAAATTTTGATCCTAAAAATTATCTGATGATGGAGTCAGGAAGGGCCAGTGGAACAGGGAACTTTTTAAAGGCTACGAGTAAAATCATCATTACACACCAAATATTGTCCGAAGCTATTTTTAGGGCTCCGTACCCAAAGGGCAAAATGAGGCATTATTACTAAGAGTCCGCTGTTCGTCCGTCTGTATGTCTGTCCCTCTGTCACCAGGCTGTATCTCATAAACCGTGATAGTTAGACAATTGAAATTTTCACAGATGATGTATTTCTGTTGCCGCTATAACAACAAATTCTAAAAAACAGAATAAAATAAATATTCAAGGTGGCTCCCATACAATAAACGTGCTTTTTTTGCTCATTTTTGCGCTATATTGATAACGGCAACAGGTAGACGCTTGAAATATTCACTGAATATTTAGTTATATATTCACTTTGGAAATAAATAATTAAATTAAAACAAAACAAACATTTAAGGGGGGCCTCCCATACAACAAAAGTGAGTTTTTGCCGTTTTTATAGATAATGGTACGAAACCCTTCGTGCGCGAGTCCGACTCGCACTTGGATGGTTTTTTTAATTTAATAAAACTATAATTTTATAAAAAGGTTTAAACATGTTTTATTTATTGTAAAGTAATCATTTATTTACGTTATTTAATATAAAAAAAAAACTAATTACATACTATTAAGAAATTGATGATGTCGAAACACTAGAAAATAAATAAATTGTTTTACTACAAACTAAATCATAATCCACTGTACAAAATACATACAAATTATTTTTTCTTTTTATATATATACTCTTTGATATAGAAGTCAGAAAATAGGAACAATATAAAAATATTATGAGGCAGGAACACGAAAGATACCCATTTAGGGTAGCCGCACGACGGCTCGAATATAATATGTCCGAAGTGTAGGATTAACAGCAAAAACTGCAACTGTAACAAAAAATATTAAATATTAGTAATTTTAAAACCATGTAAAAGTAAAATAAAATATCTTTATTTGTAACACTGACCGACAAATGACACAAAGAAGGAGGTCTTTAATACAGATCGAATATTAAAAAAACTGCTTAAATAGGTAATTAAAAAATAATGTTAATATATATTTCAAATCACCTACATATAAAAGTTGTTTAGAGTTTGAACTTAAGAGTAACATTCTTACTTCAATGTATACAAAAATACTTACAATTTGCATTTGTGTGATGTACTTTTTCCACCATATCCTCACCCATTCCGGCCGCACTATCGATATCAAGTAGTAACTGTACATTACTGCATGCACTATGGAATTAATGAAGCCCAACATTATGCCATGACCACCTTAAACAATTAAAAATAAATATTTAAATCGATATTTCATATATTTTAATTTTAATGTAAGTAACGGGAATTTTATCAACAAATGTCTGTGTTAATTTAAACGTGCACTCGTAGACGGTCCTTTTTTAACCCTAAAGCAACGTATATTAACTGAATATTTTATGTACCTATAGGTAATAGTATTTGTTTGTCCTTCTGTCACACCTAAACGGAGTGACGGATTGATGAGATTTTATTCATGAAGACAGTTGGAAAGCTGGAGACTGATATTGGATAGGTACTTTTTATTTCGAGACATTATCTTAGTCCCACGAGGAAACACAGTTTAATAAAACTCATACACAGGAAATTTCAATTGACAAGGTTTTCTGTAATGTGCTTCTATTTATCTAGGAACGAACCTGAACGAAGGCAGTACTAAATATTTTTTTGAAAAATTAGAAATAGGTAAGTACGTATTTCACGCTTATGTAAAATCACGGGATTACAGTATTTTTTATATGTGATACTGGCGACTTTCGTTATTTAAATTAAATTATTTATATGAATAAAGGTAGGGATTTTTTTTAAACATTATTTTTTATGTGTACATGTTTTTCATGAAAACTATTAATATGAGAGCGCTATTCTTTGTTGCAATGAATAAATATTTATACTCTACACCTACGATAATAATGTTGTAATTTTAATCAACCTTCTACATCAAATTGTTTTCTAAAATGAAACTGCATGCTTTAAATAATAACAAAATTTAACGGATTTAGTAAGTAGGTAATCCATACTAATATTATAAACGCGAAAGTGTGTTTGTTTGTCTTTCTTTCAAGTCGAAACGGAGTGACGGATTGACGTGATTTTTTGTGTGGAGATAGTGTGAGAGCTGGAGAGTGACATAGGCTACTTTTTAGCACGGGGGATAATCTCATTCCTACGGGAAAACACGTTATGTTATAATACAACCCAAAAATTATTTATTATCAGAATTACTTGAAATTTGGTATTAATACTCTTTAATGCAATTAAATAAATACGTATTTTAGCATTTTTCGAAATTCATCCGTTAAGGGGATGAAAGTTTGTATGAAACCTATTTTTTAGAGGTTTTTTGTAGTTTTAGCGCGAGCGAAGCCGCGGATTCTGCTAGTATTAAATAAATATAGGAAGTAATTAATAAAATTATTCATCTCTAAGATCTTTGTATCGTTGGGAAATGCATTTACGCACGAGGTGTGGGACTCACCGGCAAAGCCAGTAGGTACTACCCACTAAAACCCAACAAACCCTTCCTCCGTCTTAATGGGGCGTCGCAGGATCGCTTACGCATTCAACTACGACGCCCCGACGGCAGGTCTGCCGAGGCAGACCACAACGACCATGGGGTTGCTCCAAAGTCCACTCTGCTATCAGAGAAGTACCAGGAGCAACCCGCATGGTACACCGCCCTCCGAAGAGGGCCACCTCCCACCGCCCACCGGAGTGGACCACCTCCCTGTGCGTTTCTTGGCTTCGCGCCCGGTTGGATTGCCGGGCACTACTGAGCCCCCCCACCACGACAAGGTGAACGCACGTTGGGGGGGCTCTCTAAGATCTACTACTACTTACATACAATTTTGTTTTAATTTTATACATCACTTTTATATTTAGTACGTTAAAGTTTAAACAATAAAATCAAGTGATATCTGTAGGTACCTATTAGTTCGCTCGTCGGAGGTTTGCGAAACATTGTTATTACAGGAGACGTACACATACGTACACAACCATGACATCAGGCATGGATATTTGTATGGTCAATACACACAAATATTTTACTTAAACAAGACTCGTTTAGGCATATATGATATTCAAAAAACTACTAAATAGAGACAAAGTAGGTTACCTAGCAAATTTTAAAAATCATCGAGGCACGGTAAATCGAGAGTACCTACTAGTGAGTAGTAACAAGATACCGATCGTTGAGTCGGTCAAGATGAAGAAAATTACAATTGTTGGGTCCCTAATAAAACTTCGAGATATTCCTTGCTTATATTCTTATATTCAGTACTTTTATAATCGTCAGTGAGCTACATAATTTATAATAATAATTTTCAGTACTACAAACAATTCGTGCCTGGTCACTACATGGTGGTACCGACTGCCGACATCTGTGTAAAAGCGCGGGAAAACAAATGAATAACCGCACCCTTTTTTATTTTTTTTAAACCACATTCCTATCGGCCAAGGTCACATAAGTAAATGTCTTATACATAAATCATTACAAATTAATCAAATATATTATTTTCTATTAAAACACTCAATATATAAAAATGCAACCTTACACAATGTTGATAAAATTGTTCGAAACTAATTAACATGTAAGACTCCATAATTGCAAGCACACGAAGAAATATGCTTTCTTTTTTTACTAATACTTTCTTCAGCTTTATTCACAATATACCTACTCATGTTCTACTCATTTAGGTTATATTCATAATATATTACAGATAATTTTCTATAAATAATTTGTTTTTTTTTCTACTTATTTATTAATATCCGTAATATTTGGAAACAATGTAGCATAAATATAGCATATATATAGTTTATAGTTTCTACTTTTAGTATCACTTAAAATTCCATTTCTTTTATTTTGTCAAGTCGTCCATAATCGTCAATATAACAAAAATTAACGTTTGTTGTACTCATTTATATGAGAGATTTATATGTTCTATAGATAATATCTATTTAACTTAATATAAGTTATAGTTAATTTAACTCTATTTAATATGTAGAGATTATTAGGTAGTAATATGAGTTCACTTCGGGGTGTAAGCCGTGATTTACTAAAGCGCCTGAAAAACAGGGATTGAGCGTAGCGTTTACATTTTGGCCGTAATAGAATAATTATAAAAGTACTAGAAGTACCCGCGGCTTCGTTCGCGCTAAAACTACAAAAATACTCTAAAATGGTAGGTTTTATACAAATTTTCATCCGCAGTTTTACCCCCTTATGGAATGAATTTCGAAAAATGCTATAACACTATTTAATTAATTGTATTGAAAAGCATTAATACCAAGTTTCAAGCAATTCTGATCATAAACATTTTTTTGGATTGTATTATAACGTATTTTCCCGTCGGAAAGAGATAATCTTCCGTAGTAAAAAGTAGCCTATGTCTCTTTCCAGCCCTCCAACTATCTCCATACAAAATCACGCCAATCCGTCAAACCGTTTCGACGTGAAAGAAAGACAAACAAACAAACAAACAAACAAACAAACAAACAAACAAACAAACAAACAAACAAACAAACAAACAAACAAACAAACAAACAAACAAACAAACAAACAAACAAACAAACAAACAAACACACTTTACATTTATAATATTAGTATGGATATGGATGTTGAAACAATGCAGTTTCTCTGCCCTTTGTAGATAAACATATCAAATGTAAAAAGAAAACATTCCGATCTGAACTCATCAACAATTGAGTTATTAAAAAAATACATAAAAATATGTATACCAGTGCGTCACTTACTAGAACACATGAATATAATCTATACGTACATATAATCAAATTGTAACTAAGCCGAATCTGTACATTAAATATTTTTTGGTAATTTTAATGAAATAGACTTTATTATCGATACAGAGGCCGAATCCTTAATTTTTAGAATTTTTGTATGTCTGTCTGTCTATCTGTCTGTCTGTTACCGCATCACAGAAAAACCACTGGAGGGATTTTAATGAAATTTGGTATGGTGGTAGCTGGTTATTCAGGTCACCATATAGAATACTTTTTACCGCGGAAAAATGTCTCATTTCTGAAAAAAAAAAATACAAAAACTGCAATGTAAGAGTATACTAATATGTAAAACATAAGAATTTTGTTTTTGGGTCATCTAAACCCAGGCGGAGCCGCGGGCAATGCTAGTCTATAATAAAACTGTAGAGGTCGAATGTCTGTACATAGAAAAAAAATGCTTAAAACAAAGTTGGGATATGTAAGAAGAGAAATAGAACAAACCCTGATTTTTTTCATTTTTTTTGTTTCTTTGTCTGTTTGTCTGTTTGTACGGGCTAATTGCCGAAACTCTGGGACCGATTTAAATGAAATTTTGCATTACGGTATGTGGCCTCATATCCCCGGTCAACATTTTAGATACTTTTCATCTCGGAATATTAAAGAGTTCCGCGTGGGATAGTTAAAAACTATAGTAACTTATACAGCTTAGTACACAATAACTACTGATTGGATTTTAATGAAACTTTACAATAATATAGTTCATAACATCAGAATAACAAATAGGCTACTTTGTATCCCGGAAAATGTACGGTTCCCGTAGGATAAATTTTATTTTTGTTTGTCTAGAGGCGAACCCGAGCGAAGCGAGGGTGAGCCCCTAGTTTATAATATGAGTATAAATATAGCAAATATTTTTAAGTAAGAAGAATCACTTCTGCAATAGATACCTATAGGTCCCTATGTAGATAAAGAACTATTAACAAAAAAATAAAAACCGACTTCAAACAAAAGCACTAAAAAGTGAAAAATAACTGATTGGTAGTTTTCATTTACTATACATACCTAATCAAATATATTCGAAGTCGGTGTGCTTTGCTTTATATGGCCTGGCACCGATTTCGAAAATATTTGATTAGGTATGTATTTAATAGGTAGGCTTTAATTACTTAGCCAAAGCACACCGACTTCGAATATATTTGATTAGGTATGTATAGTAAATGAAAACTACCAATCAGTAATTTTTAACTTTTTAGTGCTTTTGTTTGAAGTCGGTTTTTATTTTTTTGTTAAAAAGTTTTTATTTTTCCATTTTTAGTTTAGACAGTAGTAGGAAAGTAAGAATTCTAAGGTGTTAGGCTTGTCAAATCAAACAAAATAAGCCCAAACTCAAAGTATCTATTATTAGCCGTTGAAGAGTTCCACCTATCCACCTTCTGGCCTTACCATCAGATCAGGTCAACAATACCGAACCACTGTACTATCAACGGAAATAGAAACACTTGCAAAGTTTCAAGTCAATATAACAATTAGAAGTAGCTTAAATCCATCATTAGCTATTTTTCCACCCTTAGGGGTGGTATTTTTTTTTAATTTAAATGGGACTAATCTGGAAGTATACACTTTCAAACAACACAAAAATTGTCCAAATCGGTTAATAAATGACGGAGTTCTGAGGTAACAAACATAAAAAAAAACATACAGTCGTATTGAGAACCTCCTCCTTTTTGAAGTCGGTCGAAAACTAAAAGTAAGTTGATTTCAGCGTACAGTTTACATTATACATGCGAAAGATACTGTAAATGTTAAAGCTTGTATGAGTGTATGTTTGTTACTGTTGATCCTGAAACGGTTGCACGGATTTAGATGAAAAGTACAAAGTAAGCCTGGAGTTACACAAAAACACCTAAGTAGTTTTGACAGGAAATCGTTGCTATTTTTATTCTGGGATATACTTATATTAACACTTGTACCTATAGGCTATATGTTTTATTATATGTATATTAAAGAAGATTTATTCATGTGTCGAGGTTAAAAAAATATCAGAGCAATTATCGTGTCTCAATATTTTGAAATGTCAAGAAAAAAATTGAACCTTTGCAATTCTTCTTAAACGTTTAAGGAAAAAAAGTCGAACAATTAGCGATACAATAAAACTGAATTTACGTAAACTTACGAAACATTAAACAAAATATATTTCATAAAATGACATTCCCTATTCAGTGACGTAGGTAATACTAATAGGTATACCTACTAGCATTACCTACGTCACTGATACGTCACCGATTTCAAAAAAAAGCTAGTAGAAGAGGTGTTACTCGATATATACTCCAATTGTGAATCAATTTTCACAATGTTTATTTTATTAAATAGATTAAGAGTGGTACTTTATAAATAGGGCAAAGGCCACCCGTAATTATAAAACCAAATTATTATACAAAATTATTTATTACCAGTTGAACCGACATACCTACTTTGACCTTTCAATTTTAATTAACGTGTTACTAATTTTAATATCGTACAAAATCACTATATTTTTCCAGAAATTCATAATTTCCCGGACAACTTTTCAATTAATTTCTTAAAAATCTCATTCGATTTATTATTACAAGAAAATTTAAAAAAGTAAGTAATATTAGTCAAATCGGCCCAGCTGCTCTCATTCGAAGCGCGCTTACCGACGAACAGAATTTCTATTTTTATTTATATACATATATTTAGATATGAATACTCACCTGGTACGTATTTTGTGCCGATAAAGCCCAGAAAACACATGCCCAAGTGATGGTACACATGCAGGAATGATACTTGCCTAAACTTCTTTCTTAACACAAAAAATACCTATAAACAAAAATTTAAAAATTAATCAATCTTTATAAAATTCTATTCATTCCTGGGTTTATATTGATTTACTAGCAGCTCACCCTGGTTTCGCTCGGGTTCGCCTCTAGAAAAGCACAAACATATCTATCCAACGGGAACCGTTCATTTTTCCGGCATAAAAAGTAACCTGTTGTTTGACCAGCAATATAAGGTATCAGCATGCTAAATTTTACTAAATTAGGTCCATAAGTTATTGTGTACCAAGGTGTATAAGCTACTATAGTTTTATAACTATCCCTCGGGAACTCTTTAAATTTCCGGGATGAAAAGGATCCCAAATGTTGACCGGGAATATAAGGCACCACCATGCAAAATTACATTGAAAGCGGTCCAACAGTTTCGGAGATTAGCACAAACAGACAAACAGACAGAGACACAAAAAATTTGAAAAAAACTGTATTTGTTCTATTTCTCTTCTCACATTCCCCTGACTCGGTTTTAATTCTTGTTTTCTATGTACAGACATTCGACGTCTACAGTTTTATTATATGTATAGATATTTACTGTTTATAACAATATTAACTATATTATAAAAGTACATTTGAAATTATAATTATAAACTTTAACTACCTATAGATTTTTTTTTAAATTTGGACAAGTGCGAGTTTGAGTCGCACACCGAGGGTTCCGTACCTCGATAACTACTCAACGGATTACGTTTCCAAATATTTTTTTCAAGGAAAATATGTTGGAAGTTCCGTTATATCATTTTTTTTTTAATTTTTCCGATCCATACTTCAAAAGTTAGTTACAATGTTTACTTAGTATATAACTAACTGTGCATCTATTGGGATGAACAAAAAATGTCAGTGGGTAACATTTATCTGAATTTTAAAGAACTACTTATCTAGAGATGAGTATGTTACATGTGTAAAGTGTCAGCCCCATCATTTGTTTTCTTTTTATAATTTGACTTCATAATAATTGTCTATCGATTTACATGAAACACCTTGACCTACTTCTTCATTTCAGCATTATAGCTTTATAAGTTTTCAAGTAAAATAGCTGTGACATACGGACGGATGGAAGTGGCGAAACTAACTACATACATATATGGGTTTATTTAGTTAGCCATTTGGCTTCGAAACCTAAAAAATGTTTACTAACATAATATGATTGTTATAGTACGAATGTGAATATTTAAATTTTAAATTTTAATATTGAACTCATATCCTGTGAACATTATTTTATAAGAATTTACGGGCAAGTAGTACTAATGTGCACATGTTCTATACCTACTTATTAAATATAATCCCTATCACTTTAAACTATATAACAGTGACCTTGTATTTTTAATTTTTTGCTGGTAAATCAGAACAATCATATTAACAACAAGAAATAAAAATCGGACAAGTGCGAGTGTAGCTCGGGCACCGAAGGTTCCGAACAATAAATTTTTGTTCTGCTTCAATTTATGTAAAAGTTAAGTTCAAAATAATATAGAATATTACGCATATACGCATCCACAATATGCATTATTATTATCAAGTGACATAAATCTCTCAATGATACTTTGAATTACAAATTAAACTTTGCGGCCGCTAAACTAACAAAGCATGTATATGCGTGTATGCCTATCTCTTAAACTAAGCAACGTATCAGTTCGTTATTTTTCGCTGAATTTTCTGCCTCAAATTGAAGAAGTTTAACGGCTTTAGAAGTGTTTATCTCAGCAACTATTGACTTAAATAAAAATATAAATAATGTTTTTTTTTTCAATAATTTTTACTATACGTATACTAATTACTACTTTTCTTCTTTTTTTCTATATTTGTATACTTATAGTAATTAAATTTTGTAGTAAATTATATATTGTAAAAATTTCACATTTTCCAAATTTCTCAAAATTTTAGCTGTCACATCATCTGTATGTCAGAGGCATTACTATAGGGCTATAATTTTATAGACGTGATGAAATTATAAGGGCTTCGTTTTTATCTTATTTTTATTGAATCCTAAAAAATACCTTTTCGATATGATCTGTCTTGAGAACAGAAACTACATATACATATTCACTTATACTCAGTTTCATTTAGATCGATTCATCAATTTAATCGGAAAAGGAAACAAATAGACACACACCACAATATTATGTCAGGGAGCCACGTTCACAATTTCAGCAAAGCAATTGAGAATATGTATAGAATTAATGCATTCTACTTTTGAACATTTAAAAGTTGTAAAAAAATAAAAATATAATCGGTGAACTTTTTATCCCGTATACAGCAGGTACAAGGACAATGCGTTATTAAGATGGGCATTGACTAGCTATTTTTATCCAGAGAAAAAGAACCGCATTGGAAAAAGAGAAATTGTAGTAAAATTCCCTATAAGTACCTATTTATATTTTATTCCCTATGTCTTTCCATTCGTTTGGTATTTAAAAACACTTCGTATCGCTTTATTATGGTTATCTTTAACTCTTTAAAACACTCACTAATAATAAATACTTAAAAACATTTTTTCTACTTACGGTGTCAAGCAAATCTATTAGTTTAATAACATAGTACAGCCACACGTAGTCCACGACCAAGCGTTCTACATCATTGTCCTCATAGTTGATTTTCTGACACCACAAGCTGTAGTGTCCGGGCAGATATAGCCATCTGAGGCACTGAAAAAAAAACCTTTCTTAGAATACAATATTTACGCGCGCATCCTGCTGCATCACTCTGCTTTGATTTGACTAGAAAGGGTCTAATAACAATACCTATAAAGATGGCTATGGAAGGAGCTCGTGTGGGATTCGAACTCGCGTCATAATAAACAGGAATTGAAGCAGAACACACCGCGTTTTCATTTAATATCATTAAATTAGAATAATACTAGGTACGTTTTAAATTTTTTGAGTGGAACCCTAATTCTTTTTCTAAAATGGAAGTAGCTTATGTTACTCCCTATAAGATCAACTATCTTCCAGTGAAAGATTATCCAGAACAAATAGACAGACAGACAAAATTTTTAAAAATTATGTTTTTCTTATAAGTGCCGTACATGATTTCATATGCATTAAGTAAAACACTGTTATTTTAACATTACAAACAGACACTTCAATTTTATTTATCTGTATGGATTATATATACATGATGTATAAATGTGAATGTGTGTTTGTTTGTTTTTTTTGTCCTTCTTTCACGTCAAAACGGAGTAACAGATTGGCGTGAATTTTTGTGTCGAGATAATTGGAGGGCTGGAGAGCGACATAGGCTGCTTTTTATCGCGGGAGATTATCTATTTCCCACGGAAAAACACGTAATAATACAATCCAAAAAATATGTATGATCAGAATTATTTGAAACTTAAAATCAATAAAATTAACAAATACGTGTTTTATCATTTCTCGAAATTCATCCTATAAGGGGTTAAAATAGGGGATGAAAGTTTCCCCCCCAACGTGCGTTCACCTTGTCGTGGTGGGGGGGCTCAGTAGTGCCCGGCAACCCAACCGGGCGCGAAGCCAAGAAACGCACAGGGAGGTGGCCCATTTCGGTGGGCGGTGGGAGGTGGCCCTCTTTGGAGGGCAGTGTACCATGTGGGTTGCTCCTGGTACTTCTCTGATAGCAGAGTGGACTGTGGAGCAAACCCGTGGTTGTTGTGGTTTGCTTCGGCAGACCTGCCGTCGGGGCGTCGTGGTTGAATGCGTAAGCGATCCTGCGACGCCCCATTAAGACGGGGGAAGGTTTTGTTGGGTTTTAGTGGGTAGTACTGGCCGGTGAGTCCCACACCTCGTGCGTAAATGCATTTCCCAACGTTAAAAAAAAAGGGGATGAAAGTTTGTAGGAAACTACCCTTTTAGAGATTTTTTGTAGTTTAAGCGCGAGCGAAGCCGCGGGTTCTGCTAGTTATAATATAATGTGAAAGTGTGTTTGTTTGTTTGTGTGTCCTTCTGTCATGCCGAAATGGAACGACAGATAAATGTAATATGTATGGATATAGTCAGAGGGCTGGCAAATGACATAAAATATTTTTGTCGCCGGAAAATATGTCATTCCCATGGGAACTCTCTCTGGGGTCGGTCCCTCATGTCTGAGGATCGTGGTCAGTGTTAGGGTTGCATCTGGAGCGGATGATCTGCCTCCACCGGTTTTTGTCCAGCGCGTCTCTCACCACTGTGTGGAATTTCGATAACGAGTCTTTAATTTAGTCGGTCCATCTTATTGAAGCACGACCGCGCGATCTTTTGCCTTCGGTATTACCAACCACAATGAGTATGTCCAGACTTTCATCGCCTCTGCGCATTGTGTGGCCAAAATACGAAAGAATACGTTGTCGGCATAAGGTGGAAAAGCGCGTTTGTATACGGAGCTGGTTCAGGATCGATGTATTGGTGTGTTTCGCTGTCCAAGGCATTCGTAGCATTCTTCTCCAACACCACATCTCGAATGCTTTGTCTTTCACGGGCCAATATTGTCCACGTTTCTACTCCATACAGGGAGATAAGGAAAACCAGTGCTCGTATCAATCTAATCTTAGTTTTGATACCAATTCCTCTTTTCTTCCAGATGTTGTCTAGTCGGGACATAGCATCTTTTGCTATCCCGATTCTCGTTTTTATCTCGGGGACACAGCTGCTGTCATTGTTGATTTGAGAGCCCAAGTATATGTAGTGGTCGACGTTATTAATTCTAGGTATGTTACTGATCCCATCTGTTAACTTTCCGGCTCGATCAACTATCATCAATTTAGTTTTTGCTTTGTTCACTGCTAGACCGATGTTGCCACTTGCTGTCTCAAGTCGTTGGAACAGCTCACGGAAAGCCCTTCCCCCAGTTTTCTACGGTCTTTCGAATAATGTACTCTCCATAAATGTTAAAAAGTATAGGGGACAGAATGCAACCCTGTCTCACTCCTTTTTTAGTTTGGAACATATTGGAGCATTCATTTCCTATTCTGATGAACGAACGGTTTTCAGTGTACAGACCCTGGATCAAAGCGACGAGGTGTTCAGGAGCTCCCATTTCGAGTAGCACATTCCACAGTTTGTCCCATTGTACACAGTCAAAGACCTTTGTGTAGTCGATAAAGCATAGGATGACAGGACAATTGAATTCCCTGCTCTTAATATTTTCTTAGATTTACGCGAATGTTTGACATTATTAAATAAAATTATCTTTTCGGATTATTTCGCGGATTTATTTTGATTTTTGGTTCCCGACGTTTCGAATGCTTTACAGCATCCATGGTCACGGGAGAGACTGAGGTGTTACATGTCTTGAATGTATAGTTGTTACAGACAGCCGACCCACAATTAACAAAATGAAAGTTGCACCAATTACATTACAATATTTTTTAACTTTGAACATTTTTATAATTTTATTATTTTAATTATAATTGAATATGGAAAATTATTTATTTAATGTTTGCTATTATTTTTATAATTATTACAATTTTAAAAATATTGATTAGTAATCTATATTTAGTGTTGCTATTATTATATTTATAACCATAAAGAAAAATATAAAATATATTATTAATTATTTAAGCCATATAATTGTTCTATGTGTAATTTAAAAAAGTTAAAATTAATTAAGGATAATAATTTTAATTTAGTTTGCTATTATTTAAAAAACAAATTACTAAGCAACACTATTGATATATACTTTTACAAATGAAAAATGAAAAATATTAATCAGATAAGCTGTCATTTTGATCCACACAGTATGAACTTACTACATCTGCCTGTCTGTTATGTTTATATTTATTATTTGATTTTATTATATTAATAACAGGATCCCATGACGATGGTAGTACCCAGCCATCTTCCCTATTGAAATTTGGATATTTTTTAATTTCAATGGCTTCTCGAATCATTCTAGGGCGATATCGGTTTTCTTTCGCCAGGATTTGAGGTCTATCGAAACGAAGATTCGAGAAGCCATAGAAATTAAAAAACATCCAAATTTCAATAGGGAAGATGGCTGGGTACTACCATCGTCATGGGATCCTGTTATTAATATAATAAAATCAAATAATAAATATAAACATAACAGACAAGCAGATGTAGTAAGTTCATACTGTGTAGATCAAAATGACAGCTTATCAGATTGATATTTTTCATTTGTAAAAGTATATATTAATAGTGTTGCTTAGTAATTTGTTTTTAAATAATAGCAAACTAAATTAAAATTATTATCCTTAATTAATTTTAACTTTTTTAAATTACACATAGAACAATTATATGGCTTAAATAATTAATAATATATTTTGTATTTTTCTTTATGGTTATAAATATAATAATAGCAACACTAAATATAGATTACTAATTAATATTTTTAAAATTGTAATAATTATAAAAATAATAGCAAAAATTAAATAAATAATTTTCCATATTCAATTATAATTAAAATTATAAAAATGTTCAAAGTTAAAAAATATTGTAATGTAATTGGTGCAACTTTCATTTTGTTAATTGTGGGTAGGCTGTCTGTAACAACTATACATTCAAGACATGTAACACCTCAGTCTCTCCCGTGACCATGGATGCTGTAAAGCATTCGAAACGTCGGGAACCAAAAATCAAAATAAATCTGCGAAATAATCCGAAAAGATAATTTTATTCCCTGCTCTTCTCGATGTTTTGGTGGACGTTCAGTATTTGTTCCCGCGTTCCCCTGCTCTTCACGAAACCTGCCTGCTCTTCGGGTATCTGTCGGCTTAAATAGTGGCTTATGGCTTAGTGGCATGAGATATTAGTGCAATTGTCCTGTAATTTCCGCAGTCTTTTGAGGAGCCCTTCTAATGCAACGGTATAAAAACCGACTCTGTCCAGTCCTTTGGCCATCTTTCACTAGTCCAGATGGTATTGCAGATTTCTGTGATAGCCTTTGTGCCTCGCTGACCTAGGTTTTTTTAATATTTCGGCTGTGATAACATCCTTACCCGGTGATTTATTGCACTTAAGAGCTTTGATAGCCTGCTCAACTTCTGATGCAAGGATGTCAGGTTCTTCTGTCGCCCATGTTATGACAGCGTTAGTAGGCTCTCCAGTATCATATAGCTCTGAACAGTAGTTCCTCCAGCGTTCTAACACTTGAGCCACGTTAATGAGTAGACGCCCGCTTTTATCTTCGATGGCACAGGTTATCAGCTTCCGCGTTCCAGATAGTTCTTTTACTTTTTGAAAAAGATATCTGGATTCGTTTTTCTGGGCGTGCTTTTCAAGTTCAAGACCCATGGGAAAATAATATATTAAAAAAATCATAGAAAGGGAATTTCGATTAGTATATATATATACTATGGTATGGTTTTCTGTATGAAGATAACATAAATATAATAAATCAACTTACCTCCACTGCTAAAAGACCGTTTAAATATATTTGAAGGACATTGTACGAAACTATTAAAAATTTTAAGTTATATGCGGGGCGGTCGGCCATAAACGTCGGGCCCCATGAACGAACAAAACGATGGTACAAAAACATGATCATCATGACTGGCATCGGACTGGATACAAGCCAGAAGTCCTTCGTTCGTGGATCTGAAATAGATTTTTATATATTTAATAACTATATAGGTACCCTCGCTTCGCTCTAGTTCTTTTCTAGGTTGATTCCTCATACAAACATTCATACCCATTTTCACCCCTTAAAGGATAATTTCAGGGATAAAAAATATCCTATGTGTTTTCCTGGGTCTCAAACTTTCTTCTTATGAAATTTCTTCTAAATCGGTCCTGTAGTTTTTGAGTTTATTCGTTACAAACATACAAAAATACAAATCTTTCCTCTTTATAACAGTAGTATAGATAATATATAATGTATATCGTATTATAAGTAGAAACATAACTAAATAAAGGTAACCGTAGTTTATTTTGCTATTTAGACCGCATAAATATTTTACTTTTCCTAATACTTTTTAAATTGTTAGCTTCAGCACCTACTTCACATATTATGCATGTACTATCTAAATCTATGTAGACTATAATTTTCCAACGACGAATAATTATAAACCTCGATGTATTAAGCGGTAGGTATTTTATAATTATATGGATACGTGTATAATAGAGATCTGAAGCTGAGTCTTTGGATCTTTTCGACAGATTGAAATGACTTTTAGCTACGTTTTTAATTTATATTGTAAAATATAGGCACATAAGTACCTACCTACAATGCTTAGTAACTCCTAAGTGCGATTAAAAATTTATAAAAACATTGATTAATCGTGTTCGGCATCTTACATTTTAAGTAAAAAAAAGATATTTTTAAAATATTATTCCTTTAACAAAAATTTAATTATCTTTTACATACGAGTAAATATCTCGTGTCACGGATGTTTGTGGTCGCATACCTCCGAAACGTTCGACCGATTTTAATGATTTTTTATTTATATATTTGGTAGGTATGAGAATAGGCATTAAATTATTTTTCACCGTCCTACCCCACCCCCTATATATATATATATATATGATGTTCTCCTGGCCGATTCCGGCTACGGCGGCCAATCTCATTGAGACTAGCCAACTGCGCAGGAGATATTATAGTGCACAAGTGTACGCGCAGACACAACGTGCACTGTCTATTCCTCTCACTCTCATACTCCGGTGGGAGGACTACTCGACACGACCAGTAAGAGTTAAGGCGCAGGACCGACGGCTTTACGTGCTCACCGAGGCACGGGGGTGAAACATCGCCAACTTCCCAACTCCGGGCTGTTACTGAGACTTACTATACAGAAAGACTCAATAACTAAACTTGGCCCGACCCGGGACTCGAACCCAGGACCTCCGAGTGTGCAGCCGTATATGCTAGCCACTAACTACACCAACAAGGCAGTTATATATATATATATATATATATATATATATATATATATATATATATCTATATATATATATATATATATATATATATATATATATATATATATATATATTTTTATTGCACTTATATGTAAAATACAGAGGGTAACATACTATAAAATTAGTTAGCAAAGGTGGAATTATCTCTAGAAGAGATCTCTTCCAGTCAACCTAAGTGAGTTAGAGAAATAGTATTAAAATGCAGGCTAAAGTGCAGTTACTCAAATGTAAGTACTTAAATAAATATATATTATATATACATATAATAAAACATCATACATATTATATACCATAACAAATGCGACATACTACAACATACACAAATACATATCTATATAATATAATGCATAATATTAGTAGTTAATATAATTATTGTGGAATAACTTGGGTGAGAAGGTGCTGTTTTATTTTCTTTTAAAAGGCAGTTATAAAGGGACTTAATTGGATGTCTTTCGGAAGTTTGTTCCAGAGCAATGCGGCATACACCGAAAAAGATTGTAGAAAGAATTTAGTGTTGCTCTTGGGTATGTCAAGTATCGCAGTGATGCAAGGCCGCCTGGAACGAGAGGGAGTAGGGAGAATTTGGAAGCGAGAACAAAGGTATGAAGGAGAATTGGGATCATTAAGAATATTGAAGAGGAATGAAAGGATATGCATATCACGGCGAAGGCGGATCGGGAGCCATTTAAGTTGAGCACGAAAGTTTGATATATGGTCATGCTTACGCTCTTATTTGTTGAGTTGCTCCTCAGTCACATCTAAATAGCACACACCAGCGTAGTCGAGTATGGGCAGAAGAAGGGACTGAGCAAGCATAATCTTGGTTGTGAAAGGGAGGAAGAATTGGAGACGCTTGAGAGAGTGAAGAGTATGATGCATTCGTTTACTGACCTCGTTGACATGAGCCGCCTAAGTCATGTTACAATCCATAATTAAGCCCAAATTTTTTACTTTATTACAGTACGGGATTGGAGCACCAGAGAACTGGACTATAGGTGTCGAGGTCCAATCGAATTTACACCTCAGTCGACTACTGCCAAAAATTATGGATTGTGACTTGCAGGGATTCACAAGGAGGCCGAAGGGCTCTGCCCACGTTTGGACCCGGACAAGATCCGAGTTCAATGCATCAATAGCTTCATGTAACTCGGTCAGCTCACAGTGTCGATATAATTGATATGTTATTAATACATATTGAAAAAATAAGGGAGAAAGATATAGGTATACAATTAAATAATATTTAACGAATATTTTATAATTTCGATGTTTTATCAATATCTGCAGAGGTGGTCAACCACAATCCATATCAATGTAGCGTTGAACACATACGAAATCTACACTCTAAAATATAAAGGATGCTTGCTTGTTAATACATGTATAAACTTACTAAATTACTTGACATTCGATTTATATTCATTTTCATATATCTATACATATAATAAAATTGTAACTAAGCCGAATCTGTACATTAAATATTTTTTGGAAAATCTTATTGAAATAGACATTATTATCGATACAGAGGCCGAATCTATAGTTTTCAGAATTTTTGTCTGTCTGTTACCGCATCACGGAAAAAACACAGGAAGGATTTTGATGAAATTCGGCATAATGGTAGCTGGTTATCCGGGTCAATATATAGAATACTTTTTATCGCGGGAAAATATCTCATTTCTGAGAAAAAATACAAAAACTGCAATGTAAGAGTATACTGATATGTAAAACCTGAGAATTTGGTTTTTGGTCATCTGAACGCGGGCGCAGACGCGGGCAATGCTAGTTTACTATATAAGTATGTTATCTTTTTTCTTATAACAATACCGATTTTGATCACGGCGGCCAATCTCTTTCCGTGCTCTCCGAGGCACGGGGTAGAAACATCACCCATTTCGTAACTCCGGGCTGTTACTGAGAATTTTTAGTTTAGAAAACCTCAATAAATATACTTCGCCCGACCCAAGCCTCGAACCCAGGACCGATGGGGTTCTGCAACCGTAAAAGCTAGCCACTAAGCCACCGAGGCTTTTCTGTTATAAAATTTATTTTTCATTTCATTAGCGTTTCGTTTCTGCCGCAATTATTGTGTTAAAAAGGGCGGAACAGTATGTTGAAACCCCGAATTCTTAAACAACAAATTACAAAAGCAATGCAAATAAAATTACAAAATACATATTATAAATAAGACATAAACATGTTTTCAGGAATTTGATATAAAAAAATATAATATTTTCATATTTATCTACAAAACTATGCAGTCTCTTATTAATTACGTACTTGTAGGCGCAAACCTATTGTAATTTAAAATGGCTAAGAATGTATTATAACTGGAACAGGTACTCTTTGACCTCGTAAACAATCAATATTTAATATTCAAAGCTTTATAAAAGTTGGGCCCTTACCAGCCAGGTCATCATTTACATATGTGTAATAGTGCGTAACGTTTTTCATTATCGTCCCCATCTCGGCTCGTCTGGAACAAAAAGTTAACTTTTTAAATATACACTTTTACTAGTTTTCACACGCAATTCCACTCGTTGATAGGTATGTCGATAAACGCTATCTCTACTTCGAATTTCAACCACAGCCATTACAGCGTTATATATAAATGCTCAAAAGGTATTTTTGAGCCGAACTGTGACTGATTGAAAATCTGAGAACATTAATACTAGATCAATTAATCATTTTAACTTTCGTAACTTTCTTTAATTAAGTCCTAAACCATGTAAATCTTTTCCTTTAATCTATATATACATAAAATGCTTTGTCCTGACTGACTAACTGATCGATCAACGCACAGCCTAAACCGCTGGTCGTAGAAACGTGAAGTTTGCAGGACATATTCCTTATACAATTTAGGCATCCGCGAAGAAAGGATTTTTCGAAATTCATCCCCTAAGAGGGTAAAATAGGAGATAAAAGATTGTATGAAACTCTGTTATTCTTAAAGTGAAATGCACGGAAAGTGGATAAATACGTATTCTAGCATTTTTCGAAATTCAATCTCAAAAGGAGGTAAAATGGAGGATGAGAGTTTTTATGAAACTCTGTAATTAATGTACGAAAAGTGGTATTTACCTTTAAAATAAAATAAAAAACAATACAAATACTCTTATTTTTTCAAATTCATCCCTCAAAAGACTGAAAAGGGGATGTGTTGCTTATATGGGGAAAAAATTGTTTATGATCAGAACTACTTAAAACTTGGTATTAATGTTCTTCATTAAATAAACATTTTCTAAATTAAGTCCCTAAGGGGGTAAAACTGAGCGCTGAAGTTGGACTTCGTTAATATATTTAAAAAGAGAACTTCGTTAATATATTTGAAAGAGAGAACATGCCTCAAGTTCTCCATAAATGGGTAACTTACTGTGTGGGTTATAAAGTAGAGAACGGAAATTATACCGAATCGAAAGGAAAATTATGTATAAGTTCTCGACTGGCATAGCAGTGATAATTATAACGGACCTAGAGCGCGAGAGAGAGATCAGAGAACTAAGCTAGAGAGTATCCTGCTATCTATATCCTTCTTTTGAAGGTTGGCACACCT
This sequence comes from Brenthis hecate, assembly GCA_951806755.1. Lineage (NCBI taxonomy): Eukaryota > Metazoa > Arthropoda > Insecta > Lepidoptera > Nymphalidae > Brenthis > Brenthis hecate. The sequence continues at coordinate 8,019,896 of OX638249.1, forward strand.
GTAATAAAAAGTCACCTAAGTTATGTAACAGGATAAGACTGAGTGCCAAAAAGTGTGTTGTTTTCGTAGTTTGATCGCAGGCGAAGCCGCGGATTCTGCTAGTGTATAATAAAAATCTTTCATTAGAATGCAAGTAATTATTATACCGCATTTTATCGAGATAGGATCGACCGGCAGAACTTAAAAAATATACATACAGCAAAATTAACTATGTATACAAAAACAAAATTATCAATAAGATCAAAATCATTAGGTTTTTAAAAGAAACTTGAATGATATGCTATTTACGCACATAGTATGTTACACATTATAATAAAATGTGCAATAGTAACGTAAATGGAAAGTTAATTTATTTGTATCTATATGTTTAAAATTTATTTATTATTGTAAATAATAAAGCTAATTTTACACATTATTTGATTAAGTGGTGTCATGGTGTGGTAAATGATATGTGACAGAATTTTCAGAGATATTTTGTGACTTTTCTGAGTAGCCATTTTACAATAATTCAACTTTAACCTTTCACCTGTGGTTCATAGGACTAAATCCAAAAGACAACAGAGGGATGGAAAAACTTATTTTACACAATTAGTTTATAATTCAATTAAAAATTAATTAATTTTAACAATAACTATTTAACGTTAATTTTGATCATTTTTAAAAGTAGACTTGATAGGATGTATTAAATATTCATATTGCTACAAAAATTAAAACGGACGTCTCGCGCAATAATAACCACGCTATAAAAAGGAAGGATTACAAATATATGTATCAACATGTAAGTAATTCTTTTGTACAAAGAAGCCTGTACCAATGTTAAACATTAACTTACTTCAAGATTCTAAAATATTACTAAAAAAGCTACACAAAAAATAAATGTCATTGAGATTGGGTTTATTTTCAAATACCTATATGTGTATTTTATTATCTGCTAAAGCTGAAGAAAATTTTTTATTACGGAATAAAGTAATATAAGATTAACATTTTATCTTTAATTAATTAGTTTCATCTTAAACAAAGCCTATATGAAAAACAAAAACAAATCTATCCCACAGAAACCGTACATTTTTCCGGGACAAAAAGTAGCCTATATGCTATTTCAGACTATAATCTATCTCTGCGCCAAATTTCATCCAGATCCGTTCAGCCGTTCTGGAAAGCATTATTGGAATCTGAATAGCTAATACAAACCAAAATTACGCATTTGGAGTTACCCATACACAAGTAGATAGTTACTAGGTTCTTACGAAAAATTTTAAACGTAATTTATGACTTAAATGTTTTTATTCGCGCAAACACGATTAATTCTTGTATTGTATCCGTTTATTGAATAATGAAAATTATTCCTTGTTAAAATTCATTCCTATGGCGTCCAATTGCTATGGAGGCGCTTTATTTTTGCAATAATTTTTGTATAAAGACAATAAAAGTGGTAACTGGTGTGCAATTATTTTTGACTGGATTTTAATTAAAATAAACCGCATGCTGCAATGGGATTTTGTCTTGTGAAACTCACGAACTATGACCATTTAATTCTATAATGATAGGCGTTTAGTTTTAACACACTCAGTTATTGCGAATTTCACCATTATCCGACTCTATGGCACAGTTACATTATTTGTCTGGAGCTGCCTTAACATATTACCACACAGATCACAGGTATGACTTTATTGTCATAGTAATGTATCTATAACATTACCGTGTTATTGTGGAACAAATGGCATTGATTCAATGACATATGGTGCTTTTTGACTTTTACAGTAACTATAAAATATGTGACAAAGCTCCTTCATTACCTCTTTTCTATTTAGCGTTCACATTTTATTTACTATATCAATGCTGAAAAATATTTTTATATATTAAATAAGTTTATTACATTTAAATAAAAAATATTATTGATTTGTTAAAAAATTGATATCTATGTTTAAAAATTTGGTTAATATTGTGCAGCTACGAGCAGTTATCTATCATTAGGTACATTTACAATCACACGCATAAGCCAAAAAAATTTTTTGTTATCTACCAACCACAAGCAACCTAATTACTACACCATATAAAATATAAATAAATGAATTCTAATACTTATTCGAAAAAATACTTATGATTCCACAATAAAGCTGAATTTCAACGAGACAGATCGTGAGGGGCTTCTAACTTCTAAGAAAATCTGAATTTCAACAGATATTTATTGTAATAACTTCAATTTATTGAATTTTTTAGGTACAAATAAAATATTCACACTTCGACAATCCATAAACAAACGCTAACACTTTTTGTAACAATTAGTACCTAATACCTATTCGTTTAATAGGTTGCTAATTAATTATATTGCAGAATGCTAATCGAAATTATTAAAATTAAATATTCAAACTGTTACACGAATCCATGAAATCAATTTTCCTAAATAAACTACATACATCGAATGCAACTAATAAACGTAAAATATTACACCAATTTTTTTTTCGCTTATATTTTATTACGAGTTTAATTATTTTTGGTACAATATATCAATCACTATCACTCAAAACCGTAATTTTAAGTAATTGTATCACCATACCTGTAATTCTTGCAGGCTTATGCAGGCCTGGGCGACGCGTCTACGTGCCGCCGCCGCTACTCTAATTGTAACTACACTCAGGTGCTGTTGAACCTGCACTATATTATGTTTAATTTTAAATGTCGATAATATAAAGCTATGAATATCGGAGATCCGTTCGCTAGAAATTATTGTTTTTACTTTTATTTCATATTATAAATCATTAATTTTAATATTATGTATATATATTGTCGAAGCCAATTCACATTTACTTCATTTCATAAGTTATTGCGTAACGTGACAATAAAAATTAAAAACATTGATTATTTTTTTTTTTATATTTTGAAGGTAGATCAGAAAAAATAATCTTTTACCACAGATAATATAGTATAACATAATATATCATATATCATTCATATATCATTCATATATTTACATAAGTTAACGTACCTGGGTGTTTCTCAGCGCCTTAAATTTTCGATTTCTGGAGGTTTATCTCCGTAACTAGCCAATAAAACGATCTGATTTTTTTTTAATGCACCTTAGACTATTATCTAACTTGGACCAATTTCGCTTGTATAATAATTGCATTCTAAATATATAAAAAAATCGTTTGAAACTCGTTTTTCTGATTCATATGATTTTTGAGTTATAGATTATTGTGGTTAAATGCGAATACCGATGTAAATATATGTTACGGGTAATCGAAGATTTTAGGTAAAATTCTGATTTATCTGGGTCTGATTCATGTGGTCAAAAACCCATATGAATCATAAAGTGGTACATTTTGTTTACGTTATTTAACAAACAATCATCATTAAGATCAGGTCCCAAGCATCACGACACCGCAACTGCGACACAGCGAAAGAAAAATGATATAATATATAGTATAGGATGTCAGATAGACGGATGCAGTGCAAATAGCCATAGCTATGCTGATGATAAGGTGCTGCTAAGTCCATCAATTAGATGTTTGCAGAGGCTCCTTTCTATTTATGAAAAATATATTAAAAATCATGGTTTAGTTTATAATAGTAAAAAATCAGCAACTATGGTATTTAAATATAAAAATGGATCTGGCTATGTGCCTGACGTTGTTCTAAATAATGTTAAGCTTGATCGCGTTATAAAATTTAAATACCTTGGACATGTAGTAAATGAAATGTTAACAGATGAGGACGACATAGAGAGGGAACGTAGAGCATTGCCGATGCGTGGAAACATTTTGGCCCGTAGATTTGCTGTGTGTACAGACCAGATTAAAATTGCACTCTTTAAGGCCTATTGTCACGTACACGTTTTCAATGTTTCTTCTGTTCTTTTCAAATGTTTAGACTGCCTAGATATTGTTGTGCGTCGTGGATGTTCTACGAGGCACACACTGATGGTTTTGTTGCTGTCATAAGAAAGAGGATCGCATGTCTGAGACAGAGGATAAATGACAGCACAAATTCTATTATGAAAGCCGTAGAAGATTTTGGGTAAAATTTCTCCAGATATAGATTTTTCATATTATGTTTTAGTTTAAATATTTAATTTTATTTATTGTTCTTAATGTAGGAAACTTTGTATTTATTTAATTTAGTTTATAATTTAATTTTAGTTTGATTTACCTACTTTTCAAATTGTATGGAAAAGTGTTTCGAAATAAAGATTTATTATTTATTCGTGATTTATTAAAGATATATTATAAAATTAATAAATATTAAAAACGTTATAAGTAATAAAAAAGAGTAATATTATTATACAGACTTGGTTTTTTTGTTTTTATTCCTGTTTCTGATTCATCTGTCATAAATTTTGATTCATAAAGGCCCCAAAAAATTCAAGTTAAATATCTCAATTTTTTTTTTGATTAAAATGAGTGCGTAATTCAAATATATGTTATTTGACCTGTCTTTAATCATAAGAGTATGTTGAATAGAGCCAAAAGTGAAAATAATTTTTGGCCATATAAATCAGACGAAGAATTTCGGAGATATACCCACCTCTTTGTTTATATTTTTACTCATTGTCATTGGTTTTCTTAATTCAAATTTGTTTTGTGATTTAATCGCGAAAGGTGTTCTAATTTTATTTGACGACACGTTTGGCTCAGTTTGTAGCGACCCTACTTGCTGTGCCAGCGGTCGCGGGTTCGAAACCCGCTGGGGGCATTCATTTCTGTGATGAGCACGAATGTTTGTACTCTAGTCATGGGTGGTTATATTTATATATGTATGTATTTAAAGTTATATATGTGTAGTGTATCAACTATCTGGTATCCATAACACAGGCCTCGTAGCTTACCATGGAACTAAATGGTGCTGTGTGTTAATTTCCCAACCTATTATACATATTATATAACGCAAAATTGTTATACCTATTAATTGTAATCTATACATATATAATAATAAAAAAAATAGTCTATTGTTGGCGAGGGCACTAGCCAATCAGTAGGTATATCTATACTAAACTTGCAACAAATAAGTTTTACTTTAATTTAAGTACATACCTACTTATAATATATTATCTACCAGAGTTCAGAGTTCAATTTAAGTAAGTCTGATGGATATTTTATGTTATTTTTATAGTTTGTTATTATGACTTTTAATCCACTTAAGTTTTTTTTAATATAAAACCTGATTTATATTTTCTACTTTAATATATCCTATAATTTGATTTTATTAATCCCTGTGTTCATAAAAATCAGTCCGTTTGAAATTCTATCACGGCAGTCAATCTTAATGTGACTAGACAATGCACCTCTAATCTCTATACTTTTTACTACTCCTCTGGGATAGATAATCCAAGACAAGAGATCATATGACGACTTTTTGTGCCCTTTTAACTGTTCTTGTCCCGACCCTAACCGTTACCTCGCTTAAACCGGGATTCTAAAGTTCAAAATGTACAACCATACATTTTATGCACAGGCACTAGAGCATTTAAGTGATTATCGGTAGCGGTTATATTATGTACTAGCGGCCCACCCTCACTTCACACGGGTTCGCTTTTAAAAAAACAAAAATTATAAAAATAATAAAAAGAGCCTATGTGCTATTTCAGACTATAATCTATCTCTGTGCCAAAGGGTCTAGCCGTACTTCCATGGCGAAAGTGCCCCCGATAGGAACCTATATCGTAACCAATGTTATATTGTAGAGGACACTAATAGTAATTGATCCAGTAAATATTAGATTTATATCTTAGTTAATTGAGGAGCTATTTGAAAAAAAGTGTTCGGGGACGACTTGTTTTCAAAGCGATATATCTTTGTTAATTTCAAAGCTACCAAAATAAAACAAAATGTAAGTGTTATAATAAGCTTTATAGTTTATTTTATAGCTGTTTCCTATGGGCCAAGCCTAAATAAAAGTATTAAAAAAATGCAAATAAAAATTTTGTCAATCGATTTCTATCAGATATAATTAAATTACCACTTTGAAAAAAATATACAATATATTTTTATATTTATTTTTATAATTAAATTACCACTTTGAAAAAAATATACAATATATCTATATATTGTTTAATAGCATGCCAAGTTTCAATAAAATCCATGAGGTGCAACATGTCGAAAAAATCAAAAATAAGTGAGCAGGCACTTTACGACCACCATGTTGACACTTTTATCATGCATAACATTTTTAGTTTTTCAATATTGGGCACGAGAGGTTTAAAATGAAATAGAAAAGATATTTTCTCAATAGAAATTATACCGATATTCATAAAAAAAATACTTTTATTAGCCATCATTACTATCTTCATTATTTACAACGTCCTTCATATTTATAGAAAAAATACTGGATAATATTTCTGCTGGACGAACTACATATATATAAGATTTATATCTTGCACACGTTCGATAAAACTTATAGAAATTACATTGACTACAATTCCAATGGCTAAAGCTATGAAGAGAATCGGCGTTATTGCTGTGACTGTGCAAATGTAAATCGAACAGTTGGGTGTTGCTCTGACATGGTGGCAATTATTTTTACTAGCGAAATCAAAATAATATCAATAAATAAGTGATTGGTAGTTTTCATTTACTATAGATATCTAATCCAATATGTTCGAAATCAGGGCCAGCCGACATAAATCAAAGCACACCGACTTCGAAAATATCTATAATAGCCTGTGATAATATACAATTAAGTTTTAATATTTGTACAATTAATACTTTCTTAGATTTACGCGAATATTTGACATTTTAAATAAAACTATCTTTTCGGATTTTGTTGCGGATTTATTTGAATTTTTGTTTCCCGACGTTTCGAATGCTTTACAGCATCCATGGTCACGGGAGAGACTGAGGTGTTACATGTGTCGAAGGTATAGTTGTTACAGACAGATTTTTCATATATTTTTCATTTTTCATTTGTAAAAGTATATAGTAATAGTGTTGCTTAATAATTTGTCTTTTAAATAATAGCAAACTAAATTAAAATTATTATCCTTAATTAATTGTAACTTTTTAAATTACACATAGAACAATTATATGGCTTAAATAATTAATACTATATTTTATATTTTTCTTTATGGTTATAAATATAATAATGGCAACACTAAATATAGATTACTAATTAATATCATAAAATTGTAATAATTATAATAATAACAGCAAAATTAAATAAATAATATTCCATATTCAATTATAAAACTAATTAAAAATATAAAAATGTTTAAAGTTAAAAATTATTGTAAGGTAATTGGTGAAATTTTCATTTTGTTAATTGTGGGTAGGCTGTCTGTAACAACTATACCTTCGAGACATGTAACACCTCAGTCTCTCCCGTGACTATGGATGCTGTAAAGCATTCGAAACGTCGGGAAACAAAAATCCAAATAAATCCGCGACAAAATCCGAAAAGATAGTTTTATTTAAAACTTGTACAATTCTTATGATTCAAACATTGCATATATAATCATGTGTAGGTACAGGTACATTCTTCGATACTCACAATGACGCGACGTTTTATAGGCATTTGTTTGCCGTGATATGTATAGGGAGCCACTAATTGTTCCTATATGACATCGTCACTATGACGAATATTTTAATTTTATTGAAAACAAAAATGATAATATTTTTATTTATGCGTTATATGTGATTAATATACATATAGTTCTATAAAATTTATATACGCGCTACAATCTCTACATACCTTTTGCTCTTGTCCTATTTTTTATACTCACATACTATGTACGTAAGTATTTGTATTCAGCCCTTTTTAACGTCCCACTGCTGGGGGTGGGCCTCCCTTCAGTACGAGGGGAATCAGGTCATAGTCCACCACGCTGGCCAAGTGCGGGTTGGCGAACTTCATATGTCTTTTGAAAACTTGCTAGGTTCTCTCAGACGTGCAGGTTTCCTCACGATGTTTTCCTTCACCGTTAAGACAAGTGTTACTCATGTTGAAAATGATTTGCACATGAAAATATCAGAATTGCGAGACCCGGTATTTGAACTCGCTTCACTCGGTTTCCCAAGCGAGTGCGTTACCACTGGGCTACCAATGCCTTTAAGTATTTATTTTAATAAATACTTCCTAAAAGGTGAAGTGATCTTAAATAATTAGAATCTAAATACAATTTAGGACTAGTTTAAAATGACACGTAAAAAAAGTGATTTTATTGTCAAAATATGTGTACATTCAACTTTCAAAAATGTGTCGTTAAAATTAAAATTGTATTAAAATATGTAGTTGCAGTTCGGTATAAAGCCTTTAAGGTGACATCGAAGAATTCTATAAAGACGGCGGCTAATTTGTCGTACAAAATCTACGGAGACCACCATGGCTCAGACGAACCAACGATACTACTATTTCATGGCCTATTGGGGAATAAGAAGCATTGGGACAGTATTGGGAAAACAATGCTAAATGTAACTAAAAGAACGGTTGTTTCTGTTGATTTAAGGAATCATGGCGACAGTCCACACGTCAACTCCCATAAGTATGAGGACTTGGCGATAGATATACTAAAGTTGTTAGAAAGATTGTCAATTGCAAAGGCAAGTCTTGTTGGGCACAGTATGGGCGGTAGAGCTGCTATGAGCGCTTCTCTTTTAGCGGTATGTAGTATGTACATAGGTAAGTAGTATGTGTTGAGATTAATAAATTCTTATATCAATTACATAATATGATTTTTACATTATTGGAGTGTAGCTTAGGAATGTAAGATCTATATACTATAAAGATTATTATTATATATTGATTAAACTTATACAGGCATGATAATTCGGTATCTTTAATAATTCATATTTTTATTATAATAATTCAAATAATACACACGTCCGCGTAAATTTTCAGTAGCATTAATTTATTTTCAGCCAGAAAAAATTGCTGGTCTTCTGGTAGTGGATATTTCACCGATATCAAATGCGAAACAACTAACAGATTATTTACCAAAAGTTTTGGCAGCGATGAAGAAAGTGAGCTTTAAAAAACAGGCGAAAGTTACTGCAGCCAAAAAAGAAGCTAAAAAGCAATTAGAAAATATTATATATGATGATTTGTTAATGAAAGCGGTGTTATCAAATATAAAGATGAAGGCAGACCATTCAATCGGCTGGGCCTGCAATGTAGATGTCTTAGTCAAACATTTTAAATATATAGCATCATTTCCAGAAAGTTTAAAGTCCAAAACATTTTACGGCCCAACATTGTTTATTGGAGGTCAACTTTCAGAATTCCTTCCGTAAGAAAATTTATTTTTTAATGCTTGTTTCAATTTTCATTTTTTTTCACGAATTTAGTACAGTAATGACCATTACAAATGATGTATATACAATATATTATTACCTCTGCACATAAATTCTAAAACTACTGAATCAAAATTAAAAATGAATAAATGCAATGGTCATCCAATACATGAGATAATATTTTTTCGATCAATCAAATAATAATAATTGTGTTATAATAATTACGTAGATACATGTATATATATTGCAAAAGCCTTGGAGATTGATTGATTCATTCTCGTAATATCATAATCACAAGCGTAACCTACATACGTATGTACATACGGGAAATGGAAATGCTTTTAACCGACTTCAATATTTTCGCCAGTAAACATGAATCGATTTTCATACTTTTTTTTAATTAATGGCTTATAAAAAAGGTATCCCTTGGAGTCCCAAGGTTAAGATTGGAAAAACACTTTTAAAACATTTTCAAATTGGTGTAAATACAACAGGCGAAGCCACATTTGCTATCTAACATAAGTTTTATATGCTCTTTGATATATATATATATATATATATATATATATATATATATATATATATATAACAATTTAATTGATAAACGAATATTTTATACATTTATCTATGTTCTGCTATACCTATTAGCAGCGGAAGTTCTCAAGTTTTTTTTTATATTAAGCAGTGAAATAAAATTTGTTGGGCACTAAAATTAAGTTAAAAGACATTATATCAACCTTAACCTTTTTCTTTCGACGTATTTGGAGAAGTATAATCGTATGTGTAATCGTATTGCTCTTGTTCCTGATAAAACATCCTTTGGCATTTGACTTGAATGTCAATTTTTGACCGACTTAAAAATCAAAGGGTCCTCGCTTCGGTTAATAATATGTTTTTTGTGTGTATGTTCCGTGATATCTTCGCCATTCATGATTCTTTTTTTAATAATTTCATGAGCAAAAATCTACCCTTAAGTGTGGCATAATTACTTTTAAGTGGTTTTGAAGTTTATTTATTTTATTAAAAAAGTAATTAAGTAGGTTTATTCACTATATTATACTTTGTGTTTATATTATACCTTATTTATGTAAAATTGATCTGCTGTTAAGGTTCGTAGAGCTATGTTAGATAGCATGTAATCTTCCCCAATAAATAGAAAATAGTGCAAAAAAATTCAAATCTATGTACCTAAATATTACTTCAGAGATACCTAAGCCGTAAGCGTGATCGCTGATCACACAAACAACAAATTGTACAGCTTAATGATGTTAATAACCGGAAAACATTACGTTTGTACTGCATTAAAAATCTTCATTTGTGTATTAATATGTCTCGTATATATATTTTTTTGTGTTTTGTATATTTTTACACCTAGTACCTAATTTATATACATACGACTTTATTTATTGCAGTCCTGACGATTTAGTGGGAATCCGAGAAATGTTCCCGCGTGCTGTTATCACCTATGTTCCGCAGACTGGACACAACTTACATGCTGAAGATCCAAAAACTTTCCTAGAGCTTGCTATAGCCTTCCTTCGTACCAATAAGTAAAAGTTAATATGCAAATATGGTGGTTAAAAATAGATAAATTGTGAAATTTGTAATTAAAAACTATTATCTAGTTTTGTTGTGGGCTATTCATTTTAAAGATAGTGTTGTAAAATTTTATTGACACACTATAAAAAATCAGTTAAGCGCGGTTTGGAATCTTGCAACCAGGGTTTCGTATTTTTACACTAAACTACACCTAATTCTGTTGAGTATTTTCTATTTACCTACTTAAAAAACAAGACTTAAAAATCATACATAGGTACATCGCAAAGCAGTTAATTAGTACAAAACCGACTCATCTCGCTTATAATATATTTTAAGACTAGCATTGCCCGCGGCTCCGCCCGCGTTCAGATAACCAAAAGCCAAATTCTTAGGTTTTGCATATTAGTATACTCTTACATTGTAGTTTTCGTATTTTTTCTCAGAAATTAAATATTTTCCCGCGGTAAAAAGTACCCTATAATTATGTTGACTCCGATAACCAGCTATTACCATACCAAATTTCATAAAAATCCCTCCAGTGGTTTTTCTATGATGCGGTAACCAATAGACAGACAGACAAAAATTCTAAAAACCATAGATTCGTCCTCTGTATCGATAATAATGTTTATTTCAATAAGACTTTCCAAAAATTATCTAATGTACAGATTCGGCTTACTTAAAATTTTATTTGGTATATGTATAGATTTATTTATAACCATATTCCGCTTTATTATTGCTTACAATTGAGTATAATTTAAAACTTTTACTTTAATTGTTACTTTTGAAATCTAGTGTCAGCTAATATAAAGTAACGAACGCAATTTACGAATATTTAAAATCTAATCAGATACTTAATCTTACATTATTATGATTCAAAAGGAGCAGCGCACCACTCTATACTTTACTTTAAATAAAAGTATGACAAACACCGAAAGAGAGATTTATAAAAACATGAGACAACGTATAGGCCTAATAATAGGGTTTGGCCCCAACCTTCTACGTACGGAACCATAAAAATTGATTGTGTTACCCAGAATTATGAAATTCTCACCACACTTGTTATTTTTATCATTTTAATGTGTATATATCACCTGTAAATTAACCATATAATTAACAATCTTATAATAAAACGATTATTTGTGCGAATAATTATTAGATGAATAATAAACCTAGCAAATGTAATATTACCATAGTACCTATTTCGTGGCGAGTTTATTCGACAAATACTATGTAATAAAAATATTGGCAATAACAATAAATTAGGGAAGTATGTCTAAGAAATCAATTCCGTTGCAAACTAACACAGATACGTGAAAGTCAAGTCTTGGCCTCACGTACCGAGATGTTTCCACGTGATGTACCTAATAACTAAATTATCCTCCCAAGCCGCAATTATTGGCCCGGTAAGAAGGCCTAGCTGGCATAAATTTAACGTTACTAATAGCAAGATACCGTTGATTGCGCTAGCTTTTCTAAAACAGGTTCAACGTGGTAACATAAACAATTTCTAATAGGTAATCTATTTGTATTTTGTGTAAGGAATTCTTTTTTACTTCAATAATATTAAGTTATCGCCTCTATGATTATTTGATTAAATAAAATTAAAAAAATATACCGTCGTATATATATATATATATCTATATCTTTTAAATCTATACTATAATATTATAAAGCGGTAAAGTTTGTGATCTTGTGAGTTTGTGAGTTTATGACGTTGTAGGGGGTAATCTCTGAACCTACTGATACAATTTTCAAAATTTTTTTACCAATAGAAAGCCACGTTCTTTCTGAGTGTCATAGGCTATATATTAACCCGAAGAATGAAAAGGCTTTTTCGTGGTAGTCGGTTTGCAAAGTAAGTCGGAGAAAAAACGGTCGAACGAAAACGTTTCTTACGAACGCTGCCTTAACGCTGAGAGATATATGATTATGTTCTAGAGAAAAGTTGTTGAGCTTAATAATGCCTACAAAAAAGTCAGCGACAGCATATGTCTAACTTTTATATTTAAGTCACAAAAAGTAGTTTTTTATATTAAAAAAATAATTTAAATCGGTAGGTCATGTTTATTGGACATATTATCAACAATTATGAATTATTATCAAAATAAGTAAATTTATCGTCTAAAATGTTTAAAATAAAAGACTTTTCCCTTTTACTGCATATAATTTGGACAAATGGTTAAAGAGATAATACAACATATTCATAGGTATGGACGAACCCGAACGAGCTGTTTGTTTGTTTTTCTCTTTGTACGGGCTAATCTCCGGATCTATAAGACCTATTTAAATGAAATTTTGCATGGTGGTACCTTATATCCCCGGGCAACATCTTAAATACTTTTCATCCCGGAAAATTAAAGAGATCCCGTGGGATAGTTAAAAAACTATAACAACTTATACAGCTTAGTACACAAAAACTACAAATTGGATTTTAATGAAACTACAGTAATATAGTTCATACATCAGAATGACAAATAGGTAACTTTTTATCCCGGAAAAATGTACTTTTCCCGTGGGATAGATGTTTTTGTTTATTTGTAACGTATTATGTACACAACATAGACCCCAAAACAATAGTTATTAAAAAAATTGCCTGTTTGTCTGTTTGCCTGTATGTCTGTTTGTCTGTTTTTGTGTGCGCGCTTCACGCGAAAAGTAATATACCAATTTCAACGAAATTTGGGGTTTGAAGTGATAACTTATTACTCGAGTCATCATTTAGGGTACCTTTTGTATGTATGTATGTATGTATGTTGTATTCAGCCCTTTTTAACGTACCACTGCTGGGCACGGGCCTCCCTTCAGTACGAGGTGGATCAGGCCATAGTCCACCACGCTGGCCAAGTGCGGGTTGGTGGACTTCACATGTCTTTCAAAAACTTGCTAGGTGCTGTCAGACATGTAGGTTTTCCTTTACCGTTAAGACAAGTGGTAATTGTGTTAGAAATGATTCGCACATGAAAATATCAGAGGTGCGAGACCCGGGATTTGAACTTGCATCACTCGATTTCCCAAGCGAGCGCGTTACCACTGGGATACCACTGCCTAGATAACTTTTACTTAAAGAAAATCTTTCTTTCCCACGGGAAAATACAATAACTGGTTTTATCGAGTCCTCCCTAGAAACCTTCCTATGGCTAAGCCTTAAGACATACATACATCAAAACAATATACTAAAAAATTGTAGGTCTTGAAAAGTCCTACAGAAAAGTTCTGAATAGTATATGTCTATCTCCTAAGTTACACTCGCAATATTTATTCTTGCCTATAATAAAACTTAGTCAAATCGATGTGCGCGTTTCACGCAAAAAGTACTCAACCGATTTTAACTTAATTTTGTATAGTGATAAAACTTAGTGCTCGGGTCAACATTTAGAATACCTTTTACGACAGGCAAATTATTCATTCCCACGGGAAAATACAATAACTGGTTCTATCAAATTGTCCTTAGAAATTTATATGGCTAACGTTGGCTCAGCCTTAAGAGATAGATCAATATATTGTACAAGAAAATTGTAAGTCTTAAAAAGGTCTATAGAAAAGTTCTACGTAGTATATGTCTATCTCCTAAGGTGCACTCACTATAACTATTTTCATTATTATATAATACTGTTTTATTATACGTTATTTATTCTATCTGAATATAGGTACATATATGAATAATAAAACTGTAGAGGTCGAAGGTCTGTACATAGATGGTAGAAAAAATTGCTAAAAAACGAGTTAGTTCTCTTCCCGTAAGGAGAGAAATAGAACAATTTTTTTTTTCAAATTTTTTGTTTCTCTGTCTGTTCGTATGGCCTAATCTCCGATACTATTGAACCTATTTAAATGAAATTTGATACTTTTCATTCCGGAAAATTAAAAAGTTCCCGTGGGATAGTTAAAAAACTATAACAACTTATACAGCTTAGTACACAAAAACTACTGATTGGATTTTAATGAAACTTTACGATAATATAGTTCATACATGGCAAAAACAAATCAGCTACTTTTCATTCCAGAAAATTAAAGAGTTTCCGTGGGATAGTTAAAAAACTATAGTAACTTATACAGCTTAGTACACAACAATTTACGCACCTAATTTCAAACAACAGGTTACTTTTTATCCCCGAAAAATGAACGGTTCCCGTGGGATAAATCTGTTTGTGCTTTTCCAGAGGCGAACTCGACCGAAGCGAGGGTGAGCCGCTAGTTTATAATAAAAAAGGGAAGATACCCACAAGAATTCGCCATTTACTTGCTCATTTTTGCAGCACGAGATGTTTTGGTGAATGTATTTAACACCAAAATGTGAACCAATTTTATTTTTTTTTTTATTTTTTCTTTAAGTACAAGTCTATTTTAAATTCAATAGAAATTCAAATGAAGTAAGGATATTTTAATTGTGATTTTATTATTTTCTTTAAAACATTCTTTCAACTTGGGTACCTATTTTCCACTTTTCCATTCTCTATAGATAACAGAGACAGTTCAATAAATACAACACTTTAGTTTTATCTTTATGTCATAAGTCATAACTTATTATGTCAATTGTCACTTGATGACAAGTTGACAGTTGATCATTGAATTTATTTAAAAAATTTCAAAGGACAATAATGTCAAAATTTTAAATTACAAATTTTTAATGAAGAATAAATAAATTGCATGGAAACATGTTACTCAATAGAATCATAACAAAAGATATTTCTAAATTATGGTCATATAAACTATATACAATACTTCCTCGACATGCAACTTGCTCTGCCAATAATGCAGAAACTGTGGACTTAGCTTATTCGTCTTACGAAAGCACTGATAGCCATTCTTCTACCAGACCTCCAGTAGTAATTCTTCATGGTTTATTTGGTTCAAAAAATAACTGGAACAGTATGAGTAAAGCTATACATAGAAATACAGGAAGGAAGATAATCAGTATAGACGCTCGTAATCATGGGGATAGTAAGCACTCGCCACAGCATACGTATTTACATATGGCTCAAGATGTAATGAAATTACTAAAAAAGCTAGAAATATCTAAAGTATCTGTTATAGGGCACAGTATGGGTGGTCGTACTGCTATGGTGTTATCACTACTATGTGTAAGTTGTACGTAAATTCTTACATTTTAGAGAAATTGCCATAAACAACATTAAATAACACTTGCTAATACATAAATGTATCTTAATATCTGTCATTTACTTTTTTCAGCCTGATTTGGTTTCAAGTCTTATTGTTGTTGACATATCACCAGTAAAAACAAGTCCACAGATTTTTTCTATGGTAAATCTGTTTGATGCTATGGCAGCTGTTTCAATCAGGTCAGGAATTCCCATGTCTAAGGCCAGGAAACTTGCTGATGAACAATTACAAAGCATAACTCCTGATGTGAACCTAAGAAATTTTTTAATTACAAATTTAGTGCAAACCAATGCTGGCTCTTATACTTGGAGAGTTAATATACCTGTTTTAAAAGAAAATTTTCAGCACAATATTGCCAGTTTTCCTGCAAGTCTAAAGGGCCTTCAATATTGTGGGCCAACATTGTTTATAGGAGGGTCACTCTCAGATTATATTAGGTACAAATCTTTGATCTTACCCCTTGACACAGTCAATGGTTTTTTTGTAGCAGAGTTGATAAGAATTACCACAAAAAATATGTTACTCTAAATTCCATTTAATTCTAATTCTTATTATGGTACTTTATTAAAAATTAAACAATGTGTTTAAATGTTTGATCTGACATTTATCTTGTTAAAACCTAAATCTTCATTATATTAAGAATATTAATATGAAATAATTTAATCTATCTTCTATTTCAGTAAAAATGAACTCCCTGAGATTCAAGAATACTTTCCACTAGCTGAATTAACTTTTATTGAAGGAGCTGGTCATTGGGTGCACAGCCAAAAGCCAGAAAAATTTCTTGAAGTTACATGCAAATTTCTGACAGAGAAATAATATTTTAAAAATTGAATAGGTAGCCAAATTGAGTATACTCTTCATAGTCCAATAATATAGTTTTTTTTGTTATTATTATATTCTTTGTTAAGTTTGAATTATTACATTTATTAATAGTAACTTGATTTTATTTCACCATTCCATATAGCATAGGTACCTCGTACCTATGTAATATTAATAACCAATATTAATTTTCACTACATTCAATCACTAAAAAAGATGTTTCAAATAAAATACTCCTAAACTAAGGCAGTGACAGCCCTGTGGTAATGCGCTCGCTTGGGAAACCGAGTGTAGCGGGTTCAAATCCCTCGTCTAGTATTTTTAATATCATGTGTGAATCATTTCCAACATGATTTACTACTGTATGACAATACGGTGAAGAAACCTGCATGTCTGAGAAAACCTAGCAAATTTTCGAAAGACATGCGTAGTTCACAAAACACCACTTGGCCAGCGTGGTGGGCTATGGCCCCCAATCCCCCTCGTATTGATGGGAGGCTTGTGCCCAGCAGTGGGACGTTAAAAAATGCTGAATTCAATACTCCTAAACGTTATTCGGCAAAAACGGTCAATCTTAATAAACAACCCATGTGAACGTGGTCGAA
Organism: Brenthis hecate; assembly: GCA_951806755.1. Lineage (NCBI taxonomy): Eukaryota > Metazoa > Arthropoda > Insecta > Lepidoptera > Nymphalidae > Brenthis > Brenthis hecate. Next base: position 8,037,204 of record OX638249.1, read on the forward strand.
ATAATGGCCAAAAGATTAAGCGCGGCATTATGAGCTCATCTAGTCATGGTTTGCAAGACTATAAACTTTTCAACTCTGAGCTGCAACAGATATTTTCTTGCCTTAAAAGCCCAATAACTCTTAAGCCCCGTCCAAAATTCGAGCCTAGGGCCTCATGAGATGCAGCAACAATAATTAATTATAATTGAAAACAAACTTAAAAAGATGTTTGTACCAAAATAATCACATACAGTTATCATTTCCTCCTTGTGGTTTTGCACTCATCTACATTGCACCCGGTACTAATTGGGGTAAAATATATAATTCCCAACCGAATACAATCCGCTTCATTATTCAGTCTAAATATTAGACTGATAACAATAAATTAGTAGTGGCATAATGGACAAAAACATCGTCAATAAGGGTCTGAACCTCCTTTTCGATCGCCTGGGAGAAACCCTACTCTCCCCAAAGGGCGACGAAGGAGCCGTATTTCAACTAACCGAAGATCATTTGGTAAGATCATTTTATAAACTATTAGCGTCTCACCCTCGCTTTCTACCTAAAAACAAAAACAAATCTATCCCACGGGAAGCATAATTTACTTCCGGGATAAAAAGTAGCCTATGTGTTATGCTGATGTATGAGCTTTATTATTATTGTAGTTTTATTAAAATCCATACATCCATTCTTACAAACTTTCGCGTTTAAAATATTAGTATAGATACGTATGGATGTTTGTTACATTTTCACGCAAAAACTACTGAATGGATTTTGATAAAACTTTACAATAATATAGCTCGTACGTCAGAATAACACATAGATGACTTTTTATCCCGGAAAAATATTAGCGAAGCAAGGGTTAGCAGGTGAGCCGCTAGTTTATAATATTAGTAGGATTTGTTGAACTTTGTAAATTTATAAATAGAAATAACTTACGATACTAGATTTGGCCCACGACTTCTAACGTACTAAAAATATAGATGCTTTTTGACTTTTGAACATGTAGAATCGAATTCGCACCTACGAACTACATACTCTTAGTTAACATTAAATTCATAACAATGCTAAGTAACTTACGGAAATGTTAGTATCGCTTATATGTATTTAACAAAATATATTTTTTTAAATAACAACATTTTATTTGCGCTATCACACAGTAGGTACCTACATTTGCTTTTGATACTGCCGGATCGATTTTTGCATGTGACTACATCTAAAAATCTAATATTTTTGTAGGACGACCAATATAAAAACAATGGGCTCGAAATCAACAATCGCTTTGGTGAGGGTACAGCAGAAGTTATTCCACTAGCGTCGTTAAAGAAGCAGCCAAACATTTCTTTGGCAAAACAACTACCCCAAGATGCTGAGTTCTCTGTCTTCATACCTTCTCACCGGCAGATGGCTGATGAAGTCATTAATGCTTTGTTAGGTGAATATTATACAGATATGTGTCAACTGTAAATACCAAAAACAATTATATTTTTAGTAAAGTGCAATTAATGTCATTTTATGTAATATAATATCATAATAGAAGAATAAAACAAATGTATTTAAAATAAGGAATTTATTATTACTATTTATTTAATAAGTTATTATTTACATATAAAAATAATATAAATTGTCTATCGTTTGTAGATGTTCCAGAAAATGAACTTCCACAATTTCTATCAACATGTGTGTTCGCAAGAGAAAAATTAAACCGTCAGTTGTTCTTCTATTGCTACTCTGTTGCGCTCATGCATAGGTCAGTATCATATCTCATGCACCATTATCATAATAAAACATAGATGTAAATCTACATAGAGCAAAATTTTTATTAAATAAATTTCATCAACGTTTTTCAATGCCCATAACTTTGGAAGGGTATTAATAAGGCCTCATTTCTATCCTCCGAATAATGAAAAAAATGTATATCAATCCATCTGATTTTTTCTTTACATATTCTGAAAGAACACTGTGTGCCTGATAAGGTAATATATTTATGAGAAAAAAAACTACAATTACTTGTGAGATGCCAAACTTTGGTCTAACTGAGATTAACCCTTCCTTTAACTAGAGATAAATATTTCTAATGTCTTTATTATTTCAGAATTTACATAATATTATTTAAGCCATTAAAGTGTCATTTTAATCCCAGTAATTCTGTTCTAGGCGGGATACAAATAATATCAGAATTCCAAATCTCGCGGAAGCTTTCCCCTCAAAGCTGGTTGATTCACAAGCATTTGGACAAGCTCGGGAAATTGCAGCCACCTCTGCCAAAGGAGCTCCAGTATGTCAATTTCTTTATTTACCTTTGCCTTCGCAACAATTTTCACATTTTTTATCACTACCTGAACACAAAACAGGCTTATAGTTCGGAGTCCAAGGTCCTAAACTATTATTCGAATAAAAATCCATAGGATATGTTCCATCATCTTTTAGCCATTTACTATTTCCTAAAGATACTGAAAATTCATAAGGCGATAGCAGTGGTTTTGAAAAAGCTGTGCCCCAGTCAATAGATAATCTAGGACAAGCCACTTGCACAAATGCATCCAGATTGAATAAAGTTAATTTACTAGGGAATATTTCTGATAATAATATTTTCACATATTTCTTTTCTGTGTTCTGTATTTGTTTCTCTAAATTACTTAAAACTTTAGTACTTCCTTGTCGCCCTAAAGTACCCAGAATAAGACCAACTTTAGATCCATTTTGTGCTATTGTCAGTTCATTTTTTCTATTTGACTGCATTAATTTATGGTCATATGTCTCTGAAGTGAATTTCTTATCATATGGGTCATATTTGTATGCAGGAATGTTTGGATTAGCTATCATAATTGATTCAAGATGAAATCTTCCATCTCCCAAATAAACTATAATATCCGCATCTAACTTTGGAGCTGTACAGCCAAGTATTTCACCAGGAGATAAAGGCTTGCATTGAGGAACTGTAACTATGTACTCATCACTCCGAAGTGTTTTAGCTACAGAGTGTAATGTTGTAACAAATTGAATTGTACTTACTATAGCCAAATGGGTTTTTAGAGGAAAATTTAACTTAATTGTGTTTATAAAGTGAGAAGGATCTATCTTAATATCTACAAATACATACAAAACCTTTATATTACTAGTTTGATCTATAGGTATAAGGCAAGAATGTCCATAATGTACTAGCAGATCAACACCTAGTGCTATTGCTGTGAAATCATCAATACAGCAGGCTCCATAGGTTACATCACCCATTATTACTGTGTCAGCATCAGTAAATGTTTCGATTATGTCACATAGCGTCGTAGCAAACATTGTGAGACCTAAAATAATAATAAACACTTATAAGTACTGTTCGTAATAATAGAATGTCTCTAATATGCAAACATTACATTACCTTCCGGAAATTGCAAAGCTACCCTTTTTGAACCGAGAGATCTTATTCTCCATATTGTTTTATGCACTTCGAAATTATAGTTTGATGGTAACGTTTCACATGCTCTATTGAGAACAGGGTCATTTAGTAATTCATCAGGTATTTTATTTACCGAACGAATATTCGGTTTAAATGTTCGTCTTTGGCCTTCGGGCTTAGCACGCACAACAACCACATTAGGTTCTAAATTATCCATTTTACAAGGACATAATTATTTATTTTTGTATGACCTAAGGTTATGTTTTTATAAAAGTAAAAAAACACGCGCGAACTATTTGCAGGGCCTACGTGACTTTTCGCAAGATAATACGATTCGTTTTAGGTTTTGATCATTAAACATGATATTGCGATTTAAAAGTTTAGCTTGTTAAAAAAAATTAAATTGATTGATATTAGTATTAATTTATTAATAAATAGTGAAATGTAAAAAAGTTATGTAGGAAAATAGATTTTTCATTTATTATAAATTTTATTTTACAATTTACGTAAAATGTAACGCAATACAAGACATTGAATAGTTCGTTCCTTTACACGATAGTATTTTTTATCAACTATGTATGTTATTTGATATACATAATTTTATTTAGAGTATAAATCAAACCAAAGTATACTTTATTCGTATTAATTTTAAAAATTCTTATTTAATCTCAGTATGTATTTCAGTGTGAAAGCTACCACCGGCGAGACTCTTATGCATAGTCCATTGGTATTATAAAAACAATACTTGTTAACAATATTGCATTACAATAATCACCGCCTTGTTCTACTCGAGTATCTACTAAAATAGTATTTAGTAAGAAGAAAATAATCAATATGTAATTTCTTTTTCTTGTAGCGTCGTCCAATCATCATTCCTAGAGATTACACGGCTACTGACTTAGATATTGAACACCGACTAGCCTACTTCCGCGAAGATCTTGGAGTCAATCTTCATCACCGTTACTGGCATCTTGTTTATCCTTTCAGCGGTAGATTAGAAATCGTCAACAAAGACCGTCGGGGAGAATTATTCTTCTATATGCATTCACAGATTATAGCTAGGTAAAATATGCTATACTACATATATATATATATATATATATATATATATATATATATATATATATATATATATATATATATATATATATATATATATATATATATATATACACATTAATATGTAATGCCCTTCTGACCAATTTCTCTCAATCTCAATGAGACTAGCCAACTGCGCAGGAGATATTATAGTGCACAAGTGTACACGTAGCCACAAGTCGACTACTCGACTACTCGACACGACCAATAAGAGTTCAGGCGCAGGACCGACGGCTTTACGTGCTCTCCGAGGCACGGGGGTGAAACACCGCCAACTACCCAACTCCGTGCTGTTACTGAAGCTTGTATTCAACCCTTTTTAACGTCCCACTGTTGGGCACGGGCCTCCCTTCAATACGAGGGGCATCAGACCATAGTCCACCACGCTGGCCAAGTGCGGGTTGGCGGACTTCACATGTCTTTTGATAACTTGCTAGGTTTTCTCAGACATGCAGGTTTCCTCACGATGTTTTCCTTCACCGTAAGGCAAGTGATAATCATGTTAGAAATGATTCGCACATGTATCAGAGGTGCAAGACCCGGCATTTGAACCCGCTTCACTCGGTCTCCCAAGCGAGCGCGTTACCGCTGGGCTACCACTGGGCTACCACTGCCTTTTGAACTACTGAGGCTTACTATACAGAAAGACTCAATAACTAAACTTGGCCCGACCCAGAACTCGAACCCACGACCTTCGGGTGTGCAGCCGTACATGCTAGCCACTACACCACCGAGGCAGTAATTTGTTGTTTGTGAGTTAATATGTACACACAAGGCAAATCCGATTTTTTTTTTGATCTCCTCGCAAGCTAAAATATAAGCAGCATTTAATATTTTTTTAATTGATAAATATAAAAACCCTTGTAGTATTTATTATTTAACTAGATTGTTGATTATTTTAGGTATAATGGAGAACGACTTAACAATGCCTTACCGAGAGTGAAGAAATTTAATAACTGGGACGAACCTATCCCTGAAGCTTATTATCCAAAACTGGACAGTCTAACAACCTCGCGTGGATGGCCTCCACGACAGGCCAATATGCGTTGGCAAGATGTTAACCGCGTCCCTGACAATCTTAGAGTGTCCGTTGCTGATATGCAGCGTTGGAGAAAAAATGTCGAAGAAGCCATCGCAACTGGGATGGTCAGAAATGTAAGTAAATAAAGACATAATACTTAATAGCTACATACATTCCGCCCATTTTAACATCGCAATGCCGGACACTGATTCCCCTTAATGGTAGGGGACTATGGTGTACCCCCGCTAGCCAAAAAAAATGCGGACTTCTTGAAAACAAGTTAGCCATTCATAAACATGAAGATTTGCTTACGAAGTTTACCTTCACCATATTAGCAAATAGTAACCATGTTGAAAATTTGCAAATAAAATACACCTGAAAGCGAGAGCTAGATTTCAACCCACTTTATTCGATTTTGAAACGAGCGTGCTTTAAATGGACTTATTCACATTTCAGAATAATTTATGATTTATTGAATTGTTTATTTTTATCTCATTCGTTTATCATTTATATGTATATAGCTATAAGGTAATATAACTTTAACCCTAGATATTTTTTAAAACGTTTACAAGAATAACAAAAATAAATTAAAGGTTTTAAATAGGTAGATATTTCCCATGAGATATTTGTTTTTAGCGGGATGGTTCCATGTCACCACTGAACATCAACCTGCTGGGCAACTTGATCGAGTCGAGCATACTTTCACCCAACCCCGAGTTGTACGGCGCCTTGCACAACAACGGACACGTCCTCACAGGATACATTCACGACCCTACTAGTCGTTACCTTGTAAGTAATATATATTTTTAGGAAAAAAAGAAGGAATTTTAGAATATTATTTTTCTCTTTATCTTACATAAAGAGAGAAATAATAGAAGATGGAATACTTTAATTTTTGTATTCATAACCAGGAATACTTCGGCGTGATGGCGGACGAGGCGACCACCATGCGCGACCCGTTCTTCTACCGCTGGCACGGCTTCATCGACGACCTGTTCCAAAGGTACAAGGAGTCAGCAAATGTCGCTCCCTACGTACGATCTGAGGTTAGTTTATTGTTTTTATTGGTATAATTATGGATTACGTTTTATTATAGTTTTGTATTTATCATTTTTGTTTATTTTTCATTGAGAGGCATATATTACGTGTAGGTATTTTAATGTGAGGAAGAAATCAAAAATCTATTTTAATCTAAAATATTTTTTAAATAAATAACCGTGACAATATTTATGGACGTGGTTTTTTTTACATATACCTAATGGAACTTTCTTTACTTTTGTATAGTTCTAAATTCTAATACTTTTCAATACCTTCATAATATATTTTTTTGTAAATAGTCCCTAAACAGAAAAAGACTACATATATAAATCTTAATACGAGTTTTTTCGACTATATAAAAATATATTATTTTCGCACAATTTTTGTTCATTGACACTTTTAGACCAATCGGAATCCGTTTATTGATAAGAGAAAAAAAAATAGGTATTGAAAACCTAAAGTTTTATGATTTTAAAATGTTAGCAGGTATATAAGAAATAGAAATTCGAAAAATGCCCCATATGCCCAGCTACCCCCGAGAAATGGGGGGACGAAAAGCGTTGAAAAATAGTGTTTTTTAATTTTCGGCTTACAAGACTTCGGTGTTTTTACAAGACGACCATATTACAATGTTTTTATATTTTCAAAAACTAGAGTTCAAGATGAAAAGAATGAACCTTATCTGAAAATTGGACGATTTTTTTTTTAAATGTAAACGCCCACTTGTAGTTGAGGGTGATTTTCAGCCTCTCGAGACCATAAAATATACTTTTCTCGGAAATGGCTAAACATTTCAATTTCATTTTTTATTTATTTATTATATGTATTTTGAAAATTACATTCCCTTAGTTTCATGGAAAGCAAAAGATTATTCTAGAAATTAAAAATAAAAGACCAAGAAAAAGTTAAAAACCGAGCTTTTGCAAATATCTCGAAAACTTTGAGGTTATTGTAAAAAGTGTTATTTATAAAAGTTATAGGTTTTTACTAGATCTACAACTTTTGTAGAAAATATTTTTCGGTAGATCGTCACAGTAAGCCGAAAATTGAAAAACACTATTTTTCCACCCCCATTTCTCGGGGGTAGCTGGACATAGGGGGCATCTTACTATTTTCTATTCCATATATACCTGATAACATTTTAAAATCATAAAACTTCAGGTTTTCAATATTTTGTTCCCAAAACCGGATTCCGATTGGACTATTTGTGCTAACTATTTATGTACATATCTTACTTTATTAAACGGTCAATTCCTGTATATATATATATATATATATATATATATATATATATATAATATATATATATATATATATAAATTTATTTCGTGTATCTCGGAAACGGTTCTAACGATTTGGATGAATATAAGTTTCTGAAAAAAATATATATCTTTGCCGAAAAAACCCCAAGCGACCTCAGTCGCCAGGTACTTATATTTAAATAGGTATCTATATAATAAACAATTTATATTTATGTAAGTTAGAGCCATCAATAACTTTTTTTAGCTGGAAAACCCTGGAGTGCAAATAAGTTCAGTGCGAGTGGAAAGTTCGACCGGCGACGTGAACACGCTCAACACGTTCTGGATGCAGAGCGACGTGGACGTGTCCGGGGGACTGGACTTCTCGGACCGCGGCCCGGTGTACGTGCGCTTCACTCACCTCAACCACCGGCCTTTCAGATATGTGTGAGTATGATACTTCTTATAATATTCTACATTATTTGAAGGAAAACATGGTGAACAAATCTGTATGTCTCAGAAAATATATCGGTTTAATGCCATCTGTTCAAAGGGCCAAATGCCAATACTTATTGTACCTATTTTACAGTAGAGTGGTCTTTTTTTCTTCTATTTAAAAAACAAAGCTTTATTTCTAACATTTATGTACATACTTATGTAGATAAAATACAATAATAATAAAATATATCGTCTAACACTTCATTATCTATCGCTTCAATAACTATAACATGTACCTATTCTTAGCATCTATGTATATCATATTTATTAGTATATGTATGTAGAATCAAATTATTTGTGTACGTATTATATTATATGTATATATTATATTGTACTTGTTTATGAGTAAGTATATCTTATTTTTCTTCATTATACCATTAATAATTTAATCCATATTTTGATAGCACCGTCTCGTTTTCTTATCCTTTCACCAAAGGTTGTCTGGCAGAGATTTCTTTTAGCAATAAGACCGCCTTTGCATGCTTTATGTAAAATAGAAACAATACTTGTACCTTTTTATATTATTGTGTGCAATAAAGATTAAATAAATAAATAAAATATATCTTTTCGGCTTTATTAAAGTAAAATTTTCATTTAATATTTATAAAATTGACATTTAAAAGTCAATAATTCTGCATTAAGACTGGTTCCGTAAATTGGTCATTTGGACAAATTAGCATTAAGACAACCTACACTTAGCCAGCGTGATGGACAACGATTCGAACTCGTATTTATCTAGACTCTTATTATTAATATATATATATATATATATATATATATATATATATATATATATATATATATATATATATATATATATATTCTTTATTGCACTAAATTAAAAAGAAGTCGAATACGGAAATAAAAGGTAGAACCTCCAAAGAGTCATTGTTGGCATGTCTTTATTTCACACTTCTTCGGATTTCGCAAGAACTATTGAGGACAAATCTATGAATTAAAATTTTCGAACCTGATGCAGAAAGACATTATAAATTATAATGTAACATTTTTGTTCAGGATCGACGTGAACAACACCGGGAGCGCGCGTCGCGCCACCGTCCGCATCTTCATGGCACCCAAGTTTGATGAGCGGAGGAGTCCTTGGGTCTTCTCTGACCAACGCAAGATGTTTATCGAAATGGACAGATTTGTTGTGCCATGTGAGTAGCTTATTATTATTATCTAGTGTTTTTGTTAAATAATTTATTGTAGTTTTTTATTATTATAACCCTCTGCTTTACCTCTTACTGGGTACCAATATTATTTATACAATAACAATATGGACTATTCACGACTTATGTACATATATTTAATGAACACAATTTTATTTTATTTTTTAATTTTATAAGGTTTTTTATATGTTATTTGTTTGTTAAATTTCTTATTTAGCTTCTCAAAGCTTCTCTTAAAATGCCGGCATATCTGAGCTTTTTTGTGCACATTTATCTGTCTTTGATTGCAGTGATATTTATAAACAATAAAAATATATAAATTAAAAAACTATCAATCAAATTGACATACTTTTTAGTTTTTAGTGAGCTCTCAAAAGGCAATTCCTCCACGCATTTCGTATGGCTATAGTACATTGTGATGTCACTTATTTGCCAACTCAATTGACCAACTTTTTATTGATTTAAAGAAATTAGCTATTCAATCCCCAGCGAAAGTAAATTCGATTTTTAAAATCGCAATTACCAATGAAAGTAAATTCGATTTTCAACATCGCAATTCGCAGTCAAAGTACATTCGATTTTCAAAATCGCATTTCCCAGTGAAAGTAAATTCGATTTTCAAAGTGGAAAATTCGCAGTGAACGCGGGGCAGAACCAAATAGTGCGTATGTCGACTCAATCGTCGGTGACGATCCCGTTCGAGCAGACCTTCCGCGACCTGTCGGTGCCGCGCGACCAGAGTGACGCCGTCGCCTTGAACTACTGCGGCTGCGGCTGGCCGCAGCACATGCTGGTGCCGCGTGGCACGCCCGCCGGCGCGCAGTACGACCTCTTCGTCATGTTGTCTAACTACGATTTGGACAGCGTAAGTGTTTCACAACTTGACGCTCTGTTATTTCACGGTCTACTTCATTATCCATGCAGTGGTCTAACAAAGGTTTCTATACAGGGTATTTAGGGTGTTTGGGGGGATGCGTTCATCTTGTCGTGGTGGTGGGGCTCAGTAGTGCCCGGCAATCCAACCGGGCGCGATGCCAAGAAACGCTCAGGGAGGTGGCTCTCTTCGATAGGCGGTGGGATGTGGCCCTCTTCGGTGGGCGATGTACCATGCGGGTTGCTCCTGGTACTTCTCTGATAGCAGAGTGGACCTTGGAGCAACCCCATGGTTGTTATGGTCTGCTTCAGCAGACCTGCCGTCGCGGCGTCGTAGTTGAATGCGTAAGCGATCCTGCGACGCCCCATTAAGACGGGGGGAGGTTTTGTTGGGTTTTAGTGGGTAGTACTGGCTTTGCCGGTGAGTCCCACACCTCGTGCGTAAATGCATTTCCCAACGTTAAAAAAAAGGAGTTTTTGGGGAAGACGCATGAAACGTGCACCCGACTGTCATACGTTATTATATAAAACAGTTGGGAAACACCTTTAGGGTTGAAGATTAACTCTAGCTTGCCACTAGACGGCATACTAACTTCGTACTCGTTTACCATGAAAATTAGTATTTTTAGATTTCAATTAGTAGGTATTTAATAGAATTTACTGTACGGATTTTTATATTGAGGTTATATCTAATTTATTTATTAATAATCTGTTTACATTTATTAAAAGGTTATATTTTAATAGAATAGTTATAGACTGTACAAATGTTTATCCTGTTCGTCTTAATTAATAATTTTTACGTAAAAAGTATTGTTTCAAATAGATGAGGATGAAATAATATTGATATAAATATATTTTTCAGGTTGACAACCCTGACGGCACCACGATGACCTGCGTGGATGCTTCCAGCTTCTGTGGATTGAAGGACAAGAAGTACCCCGACAGACGTGACATGGGATTCCCCTTCGACCGCCCCTCGAACACCGCGACCAACATCCAAGACTTCATCTTGCCTAACATGTCTCTTACTGACATCACAATCCGTTTGAAGGACGACGGCACTGAAGTAAACCCACGAAACCCGCAAAATTAGACCCAATTGACATTTTTTAGCAAAACTCTTATATTTTATTCAAATTCGTAGATATGCCAAAGTTACTTACTCGTATTTATATTTAAAATGTAAGGCTGATAGATTAAGTGTTATGAATTTTTAGTATTGTACATATAATTTTAAATTTAATGGCTATAACTAAGTGACCTCTTAAATAAGCTTAAATAAATTACTAAGCAGTATTATTGGCGTTTTTATTTCACTTTATGTACACGTGCAAAGTGCGACGATCCTTTTTTGCCCAAATGGGCACAGCTTACACCACCGATATCTCACAAAAGCTTTCTAAACAAGGCAGATTGGTTGGTAAATTAGAATTATAATGAACTAGCGACTTACCCATGCTTCACTCGGGCGCATTCCTATGTGCCTCCCAATAACCCATCAAGCAACTTTTAAGTGCCAATTTTTTTTTGGTTCGGTTAGTTATTATGATTTCTTGTAGACAATAACATTTTTATCGAAACAAATACATTTACAACATCCAGTCTTACAACATACAAGCTCACAATCTTTACCTCCTTAATATTAATATTTAATGTTCTCTAATAGTGATAGAAAAACGACCCTATTTAGGAACATCTTTATCGCAAGTCACGTGTTTTTTCATTTTCATGATGCCCGGAATAATATAACCAAATTAAACTAGAAAGGACAAATTTTAACTCTATTAACTAATGGCGTCTGACATCGTAATTAAGCGATCCTGTGACGCCCATTAAGACGAGGGAAGTTCTGTTGAGTTTTAGTGGGTAGTACTGGCTTCTCTAGTCGGTGAGTCCCACATAACCGCCTGTATGTATGCAGGTGGTTTGCGGAAATGTATTTCCCAACATTAAACAAAAACATAGTAGGTATTATGCAGTCGGAGGTATATTGTATACACGTGGCAAGATTCGCGGCTAGTATAATATTTTTTTTATGTTACTACAAGCGACTTACCGTCGCTTCGCTCGGGTAAGTCCCTAGTTGCATTGTAAATAAATTAAGTAATTATTTCCAGTGTATCTTAGGAGATAGACATTTATGCTAAATAAAAACTACCAATCAGTCATTTTTTACTTTTGAATGTTTGTTTTTTTGAAGTCAGTTTTATTTTTTGTCTGTTTATCTGTTTGTGTGTGCGTATTTCACGCAAAAAGTACTGATTTTAATTAAATTTTGTGTAGTCATAATTTATTTCGGGTCAACATTTAGGATATGGGTACTTTTCACTACAGGAAGGCTAAAAGTATTACGTTAAGATTTATAATTATTTTAAAAATAAAAACCATTTCACTAAGAAATACATAGTATGTGTAAATGAAACAAGCACTGTATAAAACCTATAAAATTTTAATTACAATCAAAAATATTTATTAACTAGCATTGCCCGCAGCTCCGCCCGCGTTCAGATGACCAAAAACTAGAGATGTGCCGACTACGACTTAGGCCGACTAGTCGGCCAAGCCGATCACTGTTTCGGGGGATTTCCCTGATGCTTCGTTTACCGCTTATGTCACAGCCGCCGCCCACGAACGTGTCAGAACCTGTTTTGTTTCTTGAATTTTGCTGTTGTGCGGGTCAGAGCAGTGTTTTTGTGTATTTTTTTTTTTGTGAAGTTAATTGTTCATTAAAGTGAAAAAGTTTAAATTATTGAAGATAGTTTTGCTGTACAATAGTCACGTGAAGACTCAAGATCAAGAGATATCAATATTGCAATAGATGAGATGATTGCACTTGACAACTTGTCAATTGTTGAAAATACTGGCTTTAGAAACTTGATGAGAAAAGTTAAACCAAAATATACTCGTAGATAACATACCTTTTTTTTTTGTTGTCGTTGCTCCAAAAAATCGGAAGGCGTCAGCCGTGTTGTCAGCCGAATTTTTACAACCGAACAAAATAGCAGCCATGTTTAATATAAGCTCAAAATAGTTTGATAAATAACATATATCAATTTCAGAAGTCGTAAAAAACATAATACTTTCTTAGATTTACGCGAATATTTGACATTTTAAAATAAAACTATCTTTTCGGATTTTTTCGCGAGTTTATTTTGATTTTTGGTTCCCGACGTTTCGAATGCTTTACAGCATCCATGGTCACGGGAGATTGTTAATTGTGGGTAGGCTGTCTGTAACAACTATACCTTCAAGACATGTAACACCTCAGTCTCTCCCGTGACCATGGATGCTGTAAAGCATTCGAAACGTCGGGAACCAAAAATCAAAATAAACTCGCGAAAAAATCCGAAAAGATAGTTTTATTTTAAAAAGTCGTAAAAAACTTTAAAAATTCACCTAATTTTCATACCTGGCCCATGACGGACCCTTCTTTTTTTTTAACGTTGGGAAATGCATTTACGCACGAGGTGTGGAACTCACCGGCGTAATAAAGCCAGTACTACCCACTAAAACCCAACAAAACCTTCCCCCGTCTTAATGGGGCGTCGCAGGATCGCTTTCGCATTCAACTACGACGCCCCGACGGCAGGTCTGCCGAAGCCGACCACAACAATCATGGGGTTACTCCAAGGTACACTCTGCTATCAGAGAAGTACCAGGAGCAACCCGCATGGTACACCGCCCTCCGAAGAGGGCCACCTCCCACCGCCCACCGAAGTGGGCCACCTTCCTGTGCGTTTCTTGGCTTCGCACCCGGCTGGATTGCCGGGCACTACTGAGCCCCCCCACCACGACAAGGTGAACGCACTTTGGGGGGAGGGGAAGGGGGGGGTGCATAACAGGCCCTAAACCTACCGCGGTCGGGCTTAGCTAGTACCCATTGCTTGTTCAGTGGGTATAGCAGTATAGCTAGACAAAATTTCAGGTATCGTAAAATATATGTGTCAGATTTAAGCTGGCTCTCTAGCTATAACGACAGTGAGAGAGTGACACGCTCGCGTGGATAACCGAGTAATGCGGGTTCAACTATAAATACATATATTTTATTAGTTTCCTCACGGACTTACAAACAGATATTTAATGTAAAATCTTTATTTTCATAATATAAAAATGACGATTTAAAAGAGCTTGCAAAAGTCTACTTGAATAAAGTATATTTTGATGGGTTGATTGAAAAATACATACAAAGTAAGAAGCCGACTAGTCGGCCCTTTTTGCCGACTAGTCGCCGACTACAAAAGTGGCCGACTAGTCGGCACATCTCTACCAAAAACCTAATTCTTAGGTTTTACATATTAGTATACTCTTACAAAGCAGTTTTTGTGTTTTTGTAATTTTTCTCAGAAATTAGATATTTTCCCGCGGGAAGAAGTAGCCTATATGTTGACCCGGATAACCAGCTATCATCATACCAAATTTCATCAAAATCTGTCCAGTGGTTTTCTCGTGATGCGGTAACAAACAGACAGACAGACAGAAAGACAGACAGACAGACAAACAGACAAAAATTCTAAAAACTATAGATTCGGACTCTGTATCGATAATAATGTCTATTTCAATTAGATTTCTCAAAAAAATATTTAATGTACAGATTTGACTTAGTTAGAATTTTATTATATGTATAGATTATTTATTTATTTATTTTATATATATATATATATATATATATATATATATATATATATATATATATATATATATATATATATATATATATATATATATAGATTATTATTAACCATTCTATAAAATCAAGAATTTTAAAGTAGCTATTACTAACAATTTACATGTGACGTAAAATAAAAATGAACATAACTCAAAATTTATTTAAAATCAATGTTAATTTTAAAACAGCATTTGCTAAACAAAATACTGGTATCTGAAATCAACTAGTTGTATATTTTTTTCAATTACATTGTAATTTAACATAGTCGCCTCTTTGTTCAGCAATCAACATAAGCACACAGAACTTTAATAAAAATAAATCCATACATTAGTATGGATTTCACATTTATAATACGAGTATTAACTCGTATTATAAATGTGAAAGTGTGTTTGTTTGTTAGACATTTTTTCACGTCGAAACGGAGTGACGCATTGGCGTAATTTTTTTCGTGGAGTTAGTTGGAGGGATGGAGAGTGACATAGGCTACTTTTTATCGCGGGAAATTATCTAATTCCCACGAGATTGCACGTTATAATACAATCCAAAAAAATATTTATGATCAGAATTACTTGAAACTTGGTATAGATGTTCTTCAATAAAATTAAATAAATATGCGTATTAGCATTTTTCGAAATTCATCCTTTAAGGGGATAAAAGGGGGGATAAAATTTTGTATGAAACTACCTTTTTAGAGATTTCTTGTAGTTTTAGCGCGAGCAAAGCCGCTAGTGTTAGAAGAAAATAAAATATAGGCCCCCAAAGTCATTTGAATACTTCGAGCAGGTCAAAATATGTCTTTTTTTTTTAAAGTTTACTCTATTTCCGATTTTTGTTCTATTTATTATGTTAATATGGAGTATCGTTGGAATGCGGAAAAATATAACTCGGAGATTATAATATAACCTTAAGTAGCGCCTACGAGGAAAACAAAAATGAAATCCTATTGATGTTATGATGTTAAAAATAAGGAAAAATATCACAAAATATTCATTTAAATATCGTAAGGAATGCGGGGAAAAATAGGCCGCTGACTACGAGATTAAATAGCAAAACAGAGAGATTAAACTGCTTACAGCACACATCACGGTTAATTATTACGATTTAAGATACTCACGTTTTCCTTATTTTTAGGTATTTTTTTATTGTAGCCAAAAGTAGTTCTTTCTTGAAAACTGGTTGCTTCAAAAGATATAAATACGAAAATCGACAACATCGAAAACAAATCGAGTTTGTATCTTCTAACTGACACATCAACGGTAACCTTTGACGACGAAATATCTACTTATAAATTAAAAATGGTGAACAACTGCCGCTCTATGTTATTGTTGGTCTGCTTGACATTTGTGGTGATCGTCTCATCTCCACAAAATGGCGTAGAGGCAGATCGGCTTATTGGAAGCTGTGTACGAGGCGGGGTGGACTTCACCTCAAACTGCAACGGTGAGTGTCAGAGGCGCGGCTACAAAGGAGGTCACTGTGGAAGCTTCCTCAATGTCAACTGTTGGTGCGAAACATAAGATTTAAGAGACTGGGATTGAAAGAGATTAGGATATTTTACTGAACTAACACCGGAACATTGTTTACAACCAATGAGAACTAATAATTATAAAACATCACACGTCGATAATAAAGAAACATCATTGGCTATCTTTGTTTTGGTTCTTAACCAGCTTAAATGAATATTCAGACCCGGAAATAATCTGATGTTAGTAATATTTTTTAAATAATGATTGTTTTATTTTAATCCTGTACCTTGAAACTTTAATAAACATGTATGGTTAAAATATACAGTTGTTATATTTAAATCCAGTCTATGAATTTTATATTGGTGTTTCGTTTGGAAGCAATTTCTTTTTCTTCTATTGTTCATTACTGGAATAAACCCCTTAATATTCCTGATTCATTATTGAAGGAGTAGATTGTGTTTAAAGTTTTTAATTTAGATTAAATAAACTAAAAACTAATTTTATATAAGATAAAGTTGACTACAGTTAAATTATTCAGAAGCTTCCATAGGTAGTTTTTATTCAAATAAATGAAATGAAATAAACTTTATTCAATTAAGACTTATTACAAGTGCTTTTGAATCGTCAATTTAATGAAGCGTCAGTGAAGTCAGCCCGTGAGGAAGCTACCACCGGCTCGAAAAGCAGTTCTGCTGATAGATATATATGCATATGAGTAATTAATATCACTCAATTCCATACATTTTCATCAACAAGAAACTCTTGAACAGTACTAGTATAATACGCTTTGCTCAATAAAATATTTTTAATTTTATATTTCATTTTTGAGAAGTTAAATCAGGACATTTTGTGGAATCTTATTATATATGCGTATACTCAAGCCCATGAAGTATTTATTGACCTTTTGGAGCCGAAATTTAGGCGTAACAAGCTTATTTCTACTCCTAGAGTTTATTGTGTGTCTATCGCTGTTTTTTACTAAATTATTTAAATTCTTACGAATAAGTAATATATTGTGACGCAACCGTAAGAAAACCATTTTTTTTTTTTTGAAAACATGTCGCAGGGAATCACGAGCTCTTAGATCATAAATAGCCCGTACTGCTATCTTTTGAAGAATAAAATATATGGAATTAATTTCCGCGGCACTGCCCCAAAAAAGTATTCCAGAAGATACTATGAAAATAACAAAAATATACAAGTCGAGCAGTGTTAATATCCAATCCAATATAGTAAATGTATACAACTTCCCTATTTGAATCGGATATTATTAAATTTTTCATTGGTTTTAATTTTTTTCGTGGGACCCAATTTTTTTCTAAAATAAAAGTAGCCTAAGTTATTCCTTATTACATCAGCTATCTGCCAGTGAAAGTCCCGTCGAAATCGATTTACCCGTTTCAGAGATTAGCCCGAACAAACAGACAAAAATTGTAAAAAAAATCGTTGGCTCACTATTACAAGGTTCTATGTTAATTTTAATAAGTGTAGTAATTTGACTTTAAAATTTTTGACTTTCGAAAAATGTATGTATGTGTCCTAATCCCTAAGTGACAGTTTATTAGCATAATTAAGGACCACATGATGCTTTCTTATTAGTCCTAATCCCTAAGTGACAGTTTATTAGCATAATTAAGGACCACATGATGCTTTCTAAGAACTAAAAATTGGATATTGACTTTTATAATAAGCAATATTATCGAAATTAAAATAACATAGAACCTTGTGATAGCAAAAAAATATTATTATTTATTTTAACCAGAACTTAGGACTTTGTTTATTGAAATAAGTAAAAGACATTAGTTTATGTCCAAGTTAGAGAACAGTCATTTGAACTATTATAAATGTTATCATGTCTCAGTACCATTAAAACATTACTTGTACATATGTGAAATTTATTTATTATCATAAAAAATGGTTTACACTTTGAATATTGCCTCATAGAACTCCTTGTCCACTGAAGGCATCCATCGATACATAGATTCTTCTGTGTGTGAACATCTAAAGCTCACTTCAAATCTATACTATAATAAAACTGTAGAGGTCGAATGTCCGTACATAAGAAGAAGACAAATAGAACAAATCCGTCCGTAAGTAAGAAGACAAATAGAACAAATCCAGGATTTTCAATAATTTTTTTTCTCTGCCTGTTTGTCTGTTTGTACGAGCTAATCTCCGAAACTATTGGACCGATTTAAATGAAATTTTGCATGGTGGTACCTTATATCCTCGGTCAACATCTAAGATACTTTTTATTCCGGAAAATTAAGGAGTTCCCGTGGGATAGTTAAAAAACTATAGTAACTTATACAACTAAGTACACAACAACGTATGCACCTAATTTAGTAAAATTTCGCATGCTGATACCTTATATTGCCGGTCTAACAACAAATTACTTTTCATCCCGGAAAAATGAACGGTTCCCGTGGGATATATCTGTTAGTGCTTTTCTAGAGGCGAACCCGAGCAAAGCGAGCGTGAGCCGCTAGTTGTAAATAAAACTCTAAGCAAGGTCCTCTGTTTAACATAGAACCTTGCTATCCTAAAAAAAAATATATAAAAAAAATTTAATGGTTCTATGTTTTACATAGAACTTCGTTATTTTGTTATTTAAAAAAAAACATAGAACTATGTAAAATTGAATATTTTGTAGATATAGTGCTGCTATCTAGTGGTTTGTTTTAGCAAAACTGTAGCTAATGGCACAGAAGCTCGTACTTCGTAGCATCTTAACTACATAAGTACTAAAATTGTAACATAGAACCTTGTAATAGTGAGCCAACGAATTATGTATCGTGTATACCTACATCCATATGCATTTAGCAAAAAGCTGTTATTTTGACATTTCAAACAGACACTTCAATTTAATTTATTTGTATAGTTTGTTTTTGAGTACTGTTACCATCGTATAAATATTGACAAATATTGACATTAATATTTATACGATACTAACGTCACTCAATTGTTTTGCCTTCCCTGAACCTCTCCACTAACACTTAAAACTTTATGGTATGGTATTAAAGTTCAAATTGACTTTTAAGTATTATTACGAATCTTTTGTATGGGAGTATAGAATAGTGTTGTTTTTAAACTTTTTCAGGCAATTTTTTAAATTTTTCTTTCCGTAAGAGCCATCCTCGTACTTCAAGGAATATTCTAAAAAAAAGAATTAGCGAAATCAGTTCAGCTGCTCTCGAGATTTGCGCTTACCGACACATTCAGCGATTCATTTTTATATAGTGTTACTATTACCTACTATCATCATCATCATAGGCCTAGTTCCATCTACAAAAGATGATTTTGTGTAGCATCCGGTAATTTGCATTTCCGCTCATGGCTGAACAGACCGATACGGGAGTTACAGCTACAATTGTTGCAGACGTATTGATTTTGCTGTGACGAAGAGGGTTGATGGAGTTGGTTGGTCTCACGCTGGTATCTGCACGCGCGTTTACGGGCTAACTCATTGAGCCAGGCGTGGTCGTGCAACTTTACGCCGTCCCCACATAATTTTCTCCAACGGGCACGGTCCTCTGCAACTTCTTCCCAGTTAGCTACTCCTATGTTGAAGCTGGACATATCACGCTTAACGCTGTCTTTGAACCTCAAAAAAGGACAACCGACTGGTCGCTTGGCGTGTGCTATTTGGCCGAGGAGGACCTGTCTTGGCAAACGAGGTTTCGTTCGATGCAAGTGCCCTAGCCAGCGCAATTACATTACCTATTAATTACCTACTAATTAATTACCTACTATAGTCGTTATAAATTTGAAAAACTTTAATATTATAATCAATATTACTTCCTGCCCTATTTATAATTAAAAAATTAAAGAAATAAAAATATTGATTTGAATAGCTATTTTTTAAAATTCAAAGTATTAAGCAACACTATTGCCATATTTATAAATTTAAGCAACAGAGAAGAATTTTGCCTATTTTCTCCCGCCAGATGTCGCAATCACTATAGCCCTCAGTATCTTGTAAAGCTCTATAGCGTGGATGGATTTTATTCCATTTTATTTAAAATTTAATTAAAATGACAAATTTTGCAGTAGCAGGATGCAAAGAAAATGGATATCATTTGTTCCAAAAGACAAAAACTGAATAAATTGTGGTCTAAAGCAATAAGACAACCAAAATTGGCGAAATCACAATCTTTATATTTAGGGCTATATGGACATCATTTTGAAAAAAGTGATTTTAGAAGTCTTAAATCATCTACAGGTAAATATTTTTTTTTATTATTTGTACTTTCTTACATATTAATTACAGAGTTTTATATAAACATTCATCACTCATTTTACACCCATATGGGATTGAATTTCGAAAAATGCTAAAACATGTATTTATTTAATTGTATTGAAGAGCATTAATACGAAGTTTCAAGTAATTCTGATCATAAATAACTCTTTGCCCATATAAACTTTATCAACCCCTTAAGGGATGAATTTCGAAAAAAATCAAATAAATATGGTTCTTATTTTTATCGAAAGCTAAATACTACTTTCTGTTTAATTCACATTAAGAATTACAGAGTTTCATACAATCTTTAATCCCCTATTTTATCCACTTAGGGGATGACTTTTGAAAAATTCTTTTTATCACATGCCTAAAATTATATAAATATATATATAATAATAATATATTATATAAATAAAGAATACGTCCTCCAAATATCACATTTCTACGACCAGCGGTTTAGGCTGTGTGTTGATCCATCAGTCAATCAGGAGCACCACAGGATGCACTTCTCCTTCTCAATTCTTCCTTCAGCTGGTCTAACTTCCAGGTACTATACATTGCACAGGCAAGATGCGAACACAATAGATAAAAAACCAGGTATAAAAGAGATATCACAATAAATTGCTTAACCTCAGACTGAATGTAAATAGGCGATACGTGTGGCGCCCTCCTTTCAAAAAATCTATCCCAATCCCCTATTAAATTTTAAAATAATAATTTGGATTCTTATGATTATAGTCTACACAGTGAGATTTTATTATAATATTTACAGATCCCATCAGGATGGTAGCATCTTCTATCTAGGCATCTTCCCTATTGAAATTTGGATGTTTATTAACTTCACGAACCATTCCAAACTGATTGATTCCCCTCGCATTATCGCATCGGAAGGCAAGACAAAACAGTTCAGTATGTTTTTCTTCTATGTTTGTCGACTGATTTTCTTTTTTTTTTCTATTTAGTACCTTTTGACGAGCTTTAGTGTTATCAACGAAATAAATGATTATGATCGAATTTCAACCACTGGGCTACTACAAAGAATCCTTTGATTTATTTATTTACAGAAGTTTCGTAATAAATTAATGATAAAAAGATTTAAGGTTAAGGGTCCCTCATGTTGCGCATCTGGACATCACATGAGAATGAAGACTTTTCTCAAAATTCGTTGGGTTACTTCTTTTAACGATTGTTTGGAACGATTATGATTATAGCATATTTAAACTAAGAAATCGAAAAAGAAAAGCTAGTTATATATATATATATATATATATATATATATATATATATATATATATATATATATATATATATATATATATATATATATATATATATATATATATATATATATATATATATATATATATATATATATATATATATATGTTATTTCGACGAATAACGTTGTTTCCTTACAACCCGCCCCGTTATTCAATAATCTTCCAAACAGGGCTTCTTTTTTTCAAGTTGGTCAAAAGGTATGTATATCCAGCAGTGAGACGTAAAATGGCCTGAATACGTACAAATATTATGCCGAGTGACTTATTACCTTATATACCTTCTTTATTATATCTTTAATAGATTTTTTATGTTTTCAATACTATGGTACTAATTTCTTTTTCTATACCTACTTACCTACTTATTTTAAATATTATCCTATAAACTAGACATCTTTGTTACCTACAAAGAGTTTAGGGAATTTACCGCCCACTAATAGATGAAAATATTTTCCTTGTAGGAAATAAATAATAACAATATACCTATTAATTAATATTTACATCGTATAGTGACACATATAGACTCGCGTCTGGATATGAAATATCAGATTTTCAACGTATCAATAATAGTACAGTCATTAGGTAATTTTACCTGGAAAACATTTCAAAAGTTCCGGAAAACTTTCCAGGTAACCTATTTTTTTGAGCACGAAACGACGACTACTACGAGAATAATTTTATTTCCTTAGTAATCTACATAATATGTTACAAACCATAAAGGAGGTTCAATTTAAATACAATTTTTGTCCGCTATCACGAAAAACCCCAGGAAAGTTTTTCACCACTCTCTTTGCATTTGGACACGTTTTTCTTTTTTCCGAAATAATGTCACCCCGATCGATTTGAGCCACAGCGGTCAACCCCACTGAGATTAGCCAACTGTGCAGGACATATAGTGCACAAGTATGTGCGCAAAGACAAATGTACTTTCTAATCCTGTCACTCTAACGTTTCAGAGAAACGACGATTTGACACCACCAGGGAGATATCATGCGCAAGGTCGATAGCTTTACGTGCTTTCCGAGGCACGGGAGTGCAACAGCGCTAACTCCAGGCTATTAATGAAAATTTAGTGACAGGAAAAACTCGTTACCTAAAATGGACATAACCCAGGATATCCGTATCTACAGCCGTAGGTACATGTTAGCCACTAGACCACCGAGGCAGTTAAGTTTAAGAATTAAAAAAATGTCAAATTGTGATCAACGATAATGTGTATTGAGTATTCAGCCTTTTTTATGTCCCACTGCTAGGCACGGGCCTCCCCTCAAGCTGAGGGAATCAGGCTTTGGCCTGTTCACCATGCTGATCCTGAAGTGTAAGTTGGCGGAATTCACATGTCTTTCGAAAGCTTGATAGGTTCTCTGAAATAAGCAATTTTCCTCAAGATATTTTTTTTACACCCTAAGACAAGTGGTAACAGGCGTACTACTGCCGATAATGATAACAATTCTGTTTTTGGCTTTATATGCTAAATAGGCTCTATTGGCTCACCGCTGCTAGACTCGACCCCTTTATCTTCCTTGAACTTACTAATGTATTGAAATTAATGTAGATATCAACTTTTATTCATTCTACGACGACAGATTAACATATTAAGGATAGATTAAACTAACTTAAAGAGAAACAATATTAATGATAAAGAAAAATATGACAATGAAATACAAGATGGATATATATGTATGTATATATTCTAAAACTACATCCGTAAACAACGTGATAAAAATAACTTTTTATCACATTGTTTACGGATTGTTTTTAGTTCTTTTTTGTTTTTTTCTTAAATTCTCACGCAAGTTTATCAATATGCTGCGGTCATATATATTTTGCACCCGAGACTATAAGGAAATTAACATATCATAAAATGCATGTTATCCTGAAAAATTATTATTCCACTTCACGCTTTGTGAAGTGAAAGGACGTTTACAATTTGTCTTATTTTAATAACTTAACGATTTTACATAGCCGCAAAATGGCTGACGTAGTCAATAGTCTCCTATTGTTGTTCGATCGCCCAAATGAACCAATGATTTCTCTGAAAGGCGAAAACAAAGCTTTATTCCAATTGACCGAACAGCATCTGGTGAGTATTTTTACTGTCAGAACATTTATTCATAAATTTAAAAGTGTATACGTATAGCTAGATTATTAATATTACAACTGTGCACTGTGCACTGAGCTCATGTAGAAAATAGGTGGCTCCATAGACTCTCGTCTCTGTAAACGATGCCATCAAAAGAGCTCACGCCACCAATGACATTCCTGCTCTTATTGAGCCTTCTAGAACAAGTCGAGATGATGGCAAGAAACCCGATGGTTTGTCGCTGATTCCTTGGGTAAGGGAATGGGCCCTATTGTGGGACACTACATGCGTTGACAAGTTGACCCCTTTCTATGACAGAAAGATGCCGCCTAAAGTGGGGGCCGCGGCGGTCAAGACTAAGCTAATGAAGTTGCCTAAATACGCCTCCCTTAGTCACAATTATGCCATTTGCTGTAAAAATTCTTGACCCATAGAGTCAAAGTGCAACACTTCATAAAAGACCTCTACTGGTAAAAAGAGAACTAGCTCGTTTTTCGCCCAAAAAATTGGCATTCAAGGGAGAATGCTAGCATTCTTTCCACAAATCTACGAAGACATGACTTGTGCAGTAATAGTTAAGTGTATCTAGGTACATTTATTTTGTGTATATAATTAAGATTTTTTGTAATTTTGTTGTATTTCCATTAATCATTATCTATACTAATATTATGAAGAGGTAAAGTTTGTGAGTTTGTGAGATTGTGAGTTTGTGACGTTGTAGGGGGTAATCTCTGGGTCTACTGAACCGATTTAGATGAAATTTGGTAAGAAGATAGTTTGAGACCCTGGGAAGGATATATGATAATTTTTATCTCGGAAATCATCCCTTAAGGGGGTGAAAATGGGGATGAAAGTTTGTATGGGGAATCGAGCTAGGGACGAATACGAGCGAAGCGAGGGTGAGTCGCTAGTTGTAAGTAGATGTAGCAATATTATAAAAAGCTGCAAACTATGACATCATAACATCCTCCTCTACCTAATTTTATTATTAACAGAAAAACTATATAACTACATATATTTTTCCTATCCCGACCCAACTCGGAACCCAAATCCAGGACCTCCGGATCTATAGCCATAGGCCACTAATGACTTTACCAATAGAACTTTTAGTCTAAAATCTTATAATTAATAGAATTAAAATTCTAGTAGATACAGTTGTTATCTTCTGTGTGTAGATATGTAGACTATATACTAGTACAAAATAATATTATGCTAGTACCAAAGCTTTGAATTTTCAATGTTATCGTAACGGAAACTGTTATAATTAACATGTATGGGTTCTAACTTCTAAGTAAACAGATAAACAATTATTTTTTAATATTCTTGATTTAGGTAGATAGGATAGGTACTCGTATTTTTACTTAAAAAATATGATTTTCCTTGTAAGTATTTATGTTTTTCTACTTTGTCATCATTTAAAAAAAACATGGGACTAAAAAATTGAAATACTATTGGTATACCTTCTCTCCGGTCCTTCTGACTGATTTCGGCACTGCACAGGAGATGTTATAGTGCACAAGTGTACACGCAGACACTTAATGCCGGTACATTGTCTATTCCTATTGCTCTCATACTCCACTGGAGTAAAAACCAATTTATCACCATCAGTGACAGTGACCAGAGATCAGGCGCAGGACCAACAGCTTTACGTACTCTACGAGGCACGGGGTGGAACACCGCCCATGTTCTAATGGTTTTTAGTTTCCACTTTTTTTCTATTAAACAAAAAGTGAAAATATACTATTATTATTATTATACTGTGGATAATGCAAATGTTACATGGAAATATCTATACTTTTTTACTGAGGAATATATTTATAGGCTATATATCATATAATATGTATATAGTCTATCTATTCCATACTAACCGTCAAAACGTACCTAGGGACGAACCCGAGCGAAGCGAGGGGGAGTCCCTAGTTACCTGATAAAACTAAATCGCGAACTTAAATAGATGCTACTATTAATTATTGTTATTTCCTACTAATTATTATTGTATGTATGTTTAAGGAAAATCGCATGAAATTGAATTTTTATAAACTAAATAACTCCACGTTCTAACTAGTTCAAAAACGATTTTTTCAACATCTTGTCTTTACTTCCGGGAAACTGCAAAATTATAAAGGTAGACTACTTAGTACTAATGCTTTAAAACACAGTTACAGTTATTGATAGTGTTTTAAAATTTATTCTTTGCCACCTTCACGATGCTACAGAAAGGCTATCAACCTTATCTCATACTGTCGTTGCTCAACAGTTATGAGTATCTAACTTTCAAATTCAAAGAATTTGCAACATCTTTAATAGCTTTAGTAAATAGTAACTTAGATATTTTGACTCAGGTTGATTGTAATAGTTTAAAAAAAATGACTTATTGGTGGTAGTAAATAAAGGTTGATAGAAATACAAGTTTCAAATATTTGCAACGAACAAAAATGTTTTAGGGAGAGGACTACAGGAGAAATGGAATTGAAATAAATAACCGTTTCGGGAAAGAGGCGAATGAAGTTATACCTGTAAAACAATTGAAGAGAGTGCCTCAGTTTCAAAAGGCGAGGCGGTTGGCGCAAGACTCTGAATTCTCTATTCTACTACCAGCCCACCTGGAAATGGCTGACGAAGTCATAGACGAGATGTTAGGTAACTATTATTCACACTCCCAACATTGTTCGCGATGAACAAAAGAAAAATTTGAATATCTTCTCAAAGATTTATATTAGTCTTTCTTCATTTATTTGGATAGTGCAGGTGTCGTGTGCAAAAAGTAGTATAAGGGTTGTACAAGGTGATGTATAAATTATAATTGACATAGTGAGTGACGAAGTTGTATTTGAGAAGTGTGATTAAAGGCAATAAGGTCGACAATACAAAATATGGCGTGGACGATTGTGATTTGTAAGTGTAGATACTTAAAACATTTTATAATATTTTCATGCACAAGCCATGCCTGACCATCGTTTTTATTAGCTATGTTCGGATACATAAAATATACATACAATATATTTTATGTATCCATAAAATAAAAAAGTCTGACTTGCGCTAGGGATTCTCTACTGTACCTAGTACTTGCCTGATTCACTCTCTATTGTATTGTTTTATTTATGTAGTCAGTAATTACCTAATATATTTAAAGGAGCAATTCTTGTATATATATATATATATATATATATATATATATATATATATATATATATATATATATATATATATATATATTGCAAAAAAAATTTGCAATGCGAACGAATAAAAATACTAGTAAACACTTCCTTGCCATAAATAATTATCGTTGTACTTTTCTAAAGTTCAATTGCCACTTTTTTTTATTTATTTTAAAGGCTTTCATTCTAAAATATGCCAGCCATAATATTTAATATAATAATATTTTTTTTAAATATGTATGTTTAAAAATATTTCATACCTTAGGGTACATAAACCCGATCCTAACAAAATTGTACACCATATATTGGCCTCCTCAGAATTAGGAACGGACAAAATGGTGTTAAAACTATCTATATCCAAACTATTCAGATTCAATGCTTTAATTAGATTTAGCCTTTGTTGGTCGTACCGGACACATTCCATTAATCTATGCATATAATACAATTCTAAGTGGATAATTCGTTCATGCTGTATATTAAATATTTTTTGGAAAATCTTATTGAAATAGACATTATTATCGATACAGAGGCCGAATCTATAGTTTTTAGAATTTTTATCTGTCTGTCTGTCTGTTACCGCATCACGGAAAATCACTGGAGGGATTTAGATGAAATTTGGTATGATGATAGTTGGTTATCCGGGTCAACATATAGGATACTTTTTATTGCGGTAAAATATCTTATTTCTGGGAAATCTATACAAAACTTTAAAAAGTAAGTAGGGATGAACCCGAGTGGAGCGAGGGTGAGTCGCTAGTTAATGATAAACATCTTCATATACTCCACATACGTCACAGTTTGGTGAGAGTGATTTTTTCATAAGAAATTACCTACTTAACAACTTCCGGAGCGTCATTTACTTGGTAATAAATAAATACTCGTAAATACTACGAGTAATATAGTATTATAATAGTAATGTAGTATATTTATACTAAAAGAGATAGACAGGACTTAGACAATAATAAGTAATTTTTTAATTTTTTTTATAGCCGTCCCAGAAAACCAACTACAAGACTTCCTTTCAACGTGTGTATTTGCAAGATCTAACTTAAATCCTCAATTGTTCAACTACTGCTATTCCGTCGCCTTGATGCACAGGTTAGAGAACATGTTAATTTATTTTATTTGTTTTATTTTGTGTACAAAGATGAGATACTAATATTATTTCAGGAATGACACCAAAAATGTTCCAATTCAGAACTTTGCTGAAACATTTCCTTCAAAGTTCGTAACTTCTCAAGTGTTTGCTAGCGCTCGCGAAATTGCTGCAGTTGCGGCTCAAGGAGCTCGGGTAACTTTATCTGGACATTATTATGAACTATTTTTATAATTTATACTTAATATATTTATATATGGACACTTCGATACTGATAAATAAATGAGATTTTTTGAAGACGCTAATTTTTTGAACTAGTAACCAGTCCGTTTGTATTACACCTTAAAAAAGTAAAGTTTCTTAGTAGTGTCCCAAAGGGCGATTGCTTGTTCTTTAAGAACTTTCTATATTTCAATTTTAATGTTTCTGTTATAAATTTTAAGCTTTTACGCAATTTCATGGTCCCTATGAAACCTTTACGGAGTATACAGCCGCATAAGCTCAGGCCTCAGTAGTCAATACATTGTCCCTGCGACAGCTGCTATACCTTTTCTAATCATCGTACACCTATCTTTATTACACAAACACTCTTTGTAATGTTTTCTTGTGCTTTTTCTTGAATTCCACCCGTGTATTAATCCTAGTATGGACCATTTGGCATTTACTTTACAATAAACTAGTTTAGAAATCTATCAAAATAATTGTATTATTTTTCTCTCACAGCGTACACCAATTATAATTCCGGCAGACTATACAGCTACCGACCTGGATGTCGAACATCGTTTGGCTTATTGGAGAGAAGACATCGGAATAAACCTCCACCACTGGCACTGGCATCTCGTATACCCGTTCACTTCTAACCAGCGCGAGATCGTGGCGAAAGACCGTCGCGGAGAACTGTTCTATTACATGCATCAACAAGTTATTGCTAGGTAAATTATGTGCATATTTTTAATAAAACTATCTTCTCAATCACAGTCGGAACGTCGGGAACGAAAAATCATAATGAAATTGCGAAAAGAAATCCGAAAAGATAGTTTTCAAATGTCTTTATCTCGTAAATCCAACGAAGTATTACATATATGCTTATTAATGATACGATACATTACTTACTGGTGCATAAGAGATTATTTACTTACTAAACTAAAACTAAATACTATGACATTATTCTGTTTCCTTCATAAGTATAATATCTTAACATATAATAAAAAGTTATATTATTAGTACATACATATAATAAAATTCTAACTAAGACGAATCTGTACATTAAATATTTTTTGGAAAATCTTATTGAAATAGACATACAGACGACAATACAGAGGCCGAATCTATTATTTTTAGAATTTTCGTCTGTCTGTCTGTCTATTACCGCATCATGGAAAAACCGCTGGAGGGATATTGATGAAATTTGGTATGATGGTAGCTGGTTATCCGGGTCAACATATAGGATACTTTTTACTGCGGGAAAATATCTCAACTCTGAGAAATCTATACTAAACGTTAGAAAGTAAGTAGGGACGAACCCGAGCGTAGCGAGGGTGAGTCGCTAGTATGACTTATATAAATTTTAATAGGTATATAAAACTAAACCATTTTAAGGTTTTCTGTTGAGTGCCACTCAATAGCTAACATACCTACTTTAATTATAATAAAACTATTTAAATTAACATGTATAATTTAATACTTAATAGAATACCGTAAAAAACATAGTATTTCTTCATCAGATACAACGGAGAGCGTCTAATCAATCTACTAGGCAGAACGAAGAAATTCAGCGACTTTACAGAAGCAGCGCCTGAAGCCTACTTCCCTAAATTAGACAGTCTGACGACCTCTCGCGGCTGGCCCCCGCGCCAAGCGTTCATGCGGTGGCAGGACCTTAACCGACCTGAAGATGGTCTGTTAGTGACCCTGGCTGATATGAACCGCTGGAGAAGGAATATTGAGGAAGCTATAGCTACTGGATTAGTTAGACTGGTAAGTATTTAAAAATAATCGATATATAAACTGATTGAATTCTTGAATATAATTTTGGTTTAAATATGTATATATATAGAAAGTGTCGTTGACGAGAGTTTTATTGTTTTTTTTTATTTACTATATATTTATAAACTAGCAGAACACGCGGATTCGTTCGCGCTAAAACTACAAAAAAAAAGTGAGTTTCATAAAAACTTTCACCCCTATTTTACCCTCTTAGGGGTTGAATTTTAGAAAACTCTGTAATACGTAACTCATTATTTTTGCCGTACTCAATTCATACGAAATTTCATGCAAACATGTCCAAGGAATAAAAAGTTTCATACAAACTTTTATCCCCTATTTCACCCCCTTGGGGGTTGAATTTTGAAAAATCCTTCCTTAGTGGATGCCTTCGTCATATGAGAAATACGTGTGCGAAATTTAAATTTACTAGCCTTAAGGGTTTGACCTTTGCCTTAATACTTGTACATCAGTCAATCACTTTTGCCTATTATATATACTTATAGATTTAGAGCATGTAGATAAAAGGTTAGTAAGTTATAATTTTCAATTATGTGACACTGACTCGGATAACGAAGGTTGACATTGATTTCCCCCCCAACGTGCGTTCACCTTGTCGTGGTGGGGGGCTCAGTAGTGCTCGGCAATACAGCCGGGCGCTAAGCCAAGAAACGCACAGGGAGGTGGCCCACTTCGGTGGGCGGTGGGAGGTGGCCCTCTTCGGAGGGCGGTGTACCATGCGGGTTGCTCTTGGTACTTCTCTGATAGCAGAGTGAACCTTGGAGCAACCCCGTGGTTGTTGTGGTCTGCTTCGGCAGACCTGCCGTCGGGGCGTCGTAGTTGAATGCGTAAGCGATCCTGCGACGCCCCATTAAGACGGGGGAAGGCTTTGTTGGGTTTTAGTGGGTAGTACTGGCTTTGCCGGTGAGTACCACACCTCGCGCGTAAATGCATTTCCCAACGTTAAAAAAAAAAGGTTGACATTGATTTCCGTAGTAGTTATGCGCAAGCGATCCTGCAGCGCGACGTCCCACTAAGGCGGGGGGAAGGGATGTCGGGTTTTAGTGGGTAGTACCGACAGCTAATACTAATAGACTGATACTGTATCAATAGGGTCAGTCAGATATTATATAAGACCTTCTCCATATCACCCCTATAGAGTTTGATCATTTAGTCTAAAAGTACATTTTTCTCATGAGAACGGTATGTACCTGTACTAAATTTTATTATTTTCTTATTACCAGCCTAATGGAACAACGCAACCTCTTGACATCGACACTTTGGGCAACATCGTGGAGGCCAGCATCCTGTCGCCGAACAGAGAGTATTACGGCTCTCTACACAACAATGGACACAATTTAGCTGGCTATCTGCATGATCCCACAAACCGCTATCTTGTAAGTTTTAAAAATATTGCCTAATATACATGTTTACCATTATTTTTTTGAATTATTATAATTGAAATACTGTCGAACGAGTAAAAACTAAACTTTTTATACAAGTTTACTTTTCAATTTTACCAATTTACGCTTAATTCTTATTTTAGGAATCATTTAATGTGATATCAGACGAAGCAACTAACATGCGTGACCCCTTTTTCTACCGCTGGCACGCTTTCATTGACGACTTGTTCCAAAAGTTCAAGGAGTCTCCAAACAATCCTCCCTATGAAAGATCTGAGGTAAACAAGACTTTTTTTACAATGAACTTAATATCTGTAGTCGTAGCTAAATGTAGAAGCAGTAGAAGTGTATAACTAGTCTTAGCATAAAAAGGCATTTGAATTGAACTAGGTATAATAGTACCTACAATTATAGTAACATCAGTAAGGAATGAAGCTCTCGTATCCCACTCCTCCTGTGTAAAGTAAATAATATACTTAGGTACGTATAAATGTAACAAAAAATATTTTAATTAAATTAAAACAAAAGTAGATTAGTCGTATTGTATTACTAGCGACTCACTCTCGCTCCGCTCGGGTTCGTCCCTAGTGATAATTTGGGTTTGTATGTATTTTTTTAATGCCGAACCATAAAAATAAAAAAATTTCGAAAAATTGAAAAATTTTTTGGGATGGGACCACCCTTATCATTTAGGGGTATGAAAAATAGTTTACGTCCTATTCTCAAACCTACTGAATATACACACAAAATTTCATAAGCATCGGTTAAGCAGATTCGGAGAAGTTTTGTTATAAACACTGTGACACGAGAATTTTTTATATTGGACATTTCACGTTATGATATATTATAATACAGTAATAGGTTTAAGCCTTGTTAAACAGTACATATTTTTATAGTTTGTACTTAGTTCTATACATACACATCATGTTCTTAAACACAAGATGTTCATATCTTAGAAGACATCATTTATTCAATTGTAAACCTTAAAATTAGTATAATTTAGTTTGTTTATTTCATTTGTATGTCAGTTTTGAGAACTTATAATAAAAAAAAATTGCAGCTAGAGAATCCAGGAGTTCAGATAACCTCAGCACAGATCGAGAGCTCCACCGGCGATGTGAACACGCTCAACACCTTCTGGATGCAAAGCGACGTGGACCTGTCGCGGGGACTGGACTTCTCGGACCGCGGCCCGGTGTACGTGCGCTTCACTCACCTCAACCACCGGCCTTTCAGATATGTGTGAGTAACAACTAACATTTGAAATATTAAGCGGTAACTTACAGAAAGTTGATATAAAAATTTATTATTAAATAAATATAGATAGATGCTTGTTTCTTTTCTTGAAATAGAGTGCAAAGGGCAAAAGTCCATAAGTCAACTGTTTAATTCAGTCAATGAATTGTTTTATGATTATTATAATATAAGATCAAGAAAGTATTAGATGTAGATACACAATCAACGACAAGAAATGTCCTTACCGAATGAGCGTTTATTTGAACATTTGAGCGTGCTTTTAATTATTTTTATGAAAAAACTTTAAGCATTGCATTTAAGGTTCAATTTACATTGTTGTATATTTATTTTTAACTAGAATAATTACCTAAACACAATTGGTCACAGTTTTAAGAGAACTTTTGCATGGGATTCTTCTTCTCCCTGCCCATTTCCCAAATTACTAAGGTCCATAGGTACTGCATATATTGGTTTTGACAAAAAAAATCCGTCCGGCCGCCTGCCTGACGTCAACCCTCTTTGGGAAGGCTGTTCCATCACCATCATCATTCACCATCGAGCAAGGGACTTAAGGTGCGATGTCCCTAGATCCTTTAGTTGACTTCTACGACACCTACAGGAGATGGGGTAGCCCTATACTAAGCCGAGCGCTACACAGATAAACTTGTGCATGGGATTGTGTGTCTAGTATATTTTTGATCGATGAGGTTTATGCTATATATGAACTAATGTAATTTGGCTAATGATACTTAGTACATGTTATTCTTAGAATTAACGCCAACAACACGGGCAGCGCACGCCGCGCCACTTGCCGCATATTCATATCTCCAAAGTTTGACGAGCGCAACTTGCCCTGGATCCTAAACGACCACCGCAAGATGTTCATCGAGATGGACAGATTTATCGTACCATGTTAGTATTACATTGCATATCTTTAGCTTAATAAATCATATCTGAAGTGATGGAAATTACATGATAAAAGTTTTATAAATATTTACCTAGTAACCATTAAAAAGATATTGATTTTATAGTCCTTTGGGGATTATTAAATGTTACTACATTTAATTTTAAATTTACTAGAACTATTAGTTTATACTTATTTCCTTATATCGTTTACCTAATAAGATTATAACAAAGTACAGTATTAAAGCATCCAAAGTCCATAGTCCAAAATAGTCTATCCGTCAAGAATCCAAAAACTTGCAGAACCTATTAGTCTTAATAATAAAATTATGCGGACCATCTAGCGCATTTTATCACGAAGTATCCCTTTTTATAATACTATCTGCCCCCATTAATTATATTTCGTGTCCACTAAACTTTATGTGGTCTGCATTGGCTTTTAATATATTTTTTTATATTCAGTGAACGCAGGACAAAACACAATAACCCGTCTATCAACGCAATCCGTCTTGACCATCCCGTTTGAGCAAACCTTCCGCGACCTGTCGGCTCAGGGGAGCAACCCGCGCGCCCCGAGCCTCCAAAGCTTCAACTTCTGCGGCTGCGGCTGGCCACAACACATGCTGGTTCCGAAGGGTACGGAGGCGGGCAGTCGGTACGACCTGTTTGTGATGCTATCCAACTATGACTTGGACCGTGTAAGTGCTAAAAATATTAGTATATATTTGTTGTAATTCTTATGGGAATCATAATTGGGGGCTTTGACATATTGTCATTCTACAACCATTGAAGAAATCTATACATATAATAAAATTGTAACTAAACCGAATCTGTACATTAAATATTTTTTGGGAAATCTTATTGAAATAAACATTATTATCGATACAGAGGCCGAATCTATAGTTTTTAGAATTTTTGTCTGTCTGTCTGTCTGTTACTGCATCACGGCAAAACCACTGCAGGGATTTGGATGAAATTTGGTATGGTGATAGCTGGTTATCCGGGTCAACATATAGGATACTTTTTACCGAGGGAAAATATCTCATTTCTGAGAAAAAATACAAAAACTGCAATGTAAGAGTATACTAATATGTAAATCCTAAGAATTTGGTTTTTGGTCATCTGAACGCGAGCGGAGCGGCGGGCAATGCTAGTTAAAAATATAATAAACTAGCAGACCCGGCCACGCGTTGATAACATATGAAAATTGTTAACATTGCAATAAAAAAAGAAAATAATCGGGATAAAAACTACTCTTTAAGTTGGAACAAATCACACATCTTAAAAAAATACGTTAAGTTCGGATAAGTACTTAGTTTTGGAGTTTATCGCGGACCAACATCGTGATACGTGAATTTCATATATTAATGAAAGCACGTAGAACACGGTGCTCGAAATAATAATATATATGGGTAATTATATTAAAATCGGTTCAGCTATTCTGGAACGATGCACGCGAAAAGAAGCAAAATGAATCTTGCCGTTGTTTTAGCTGCTGTTACAAATATTATTTTTTAAAAAAAACTTTATTTTTTAATAGATTTTTCTGTTCTATATTACAAAGCGTGCTATTACTCAAACAAATGCTAAACACAAGTTTAAAAATATTTAAATAAAAATTATATTTAATTTACCTACAGCTTGTCGAGTTAGGTAAATAAAAAATGGTAAATCGTATTAAGTGAACTAAGTAAATACAAAATTTTCAGGTAAACAATCCTGAAGGAAGTCAGTCCGACTGTGTGGAAGCATCCAGTTTCTGTGGACTTCGGGACAGGCTTTATCCCGACAGACGTGCCATGGGCTTTCCATTCGATCGTCCCTCTAGAACTGCGGCTAACATCCAAGATTTTATTCTTCCTAACATGTCTCTTACT
Organism: Brenthis hecate; assembly: GCA_951806755.1. Lineage (NCBI taxonomy): Eukaryota > Metazoa > Arthropoda > Insecta > Lepidoptera > Nymphalidae > Brenthis > Brenthis hecate. Next base: position 8,072,906 of record OX638249.1, read on the forward strand.
GACATTACGATCCGCTTACAAAATGTCACCGAACAGAATCCAAGGAACCCTAAGACATAAATCTGATTCCAGATAATGAATATTCGTTATATTTTTATGTTAAAAATTGTAATTGTAATAAGTATTTAAAAAGAAAGGCTAATTAATAGGTTAAGTCTAGTGGATTAATAGGTACAGAACATATGTACATAACATTTATATTTTATAGCTGTAAATAGTGACCCATTATAATAAAAATATAATATTTTCATTCAAAAAACTTTTTTATGTACCTTTTCCTAGGTACTTTCTCAGATTTACCTTTGCTCTATTGCTCATGTCGTTCACACGCGATGAAAATACTTAAATATTTATAACAGACCTAATAAAAAGAACATTTTTTTTGTAAATATTTTTTTACATCTTTGTAGGTGAGTTATAACATATTTTTAGTTATATTTAACCATTTCTTATCCTATAATACTTTTCTATACTAATATTATAAAGAGGTAAAGTTTGTGATCTTGTGAGTTTGTGAGTTTGTGACGTTGTAGGGGGTAATCTCTGATCTACAGAACCGATTTTCAAAATTCTTTTACCAATAGAAAGCCACTTTCTTTCTGAGTGTCATAGGCTATATATTAACCCGAAGAATGAAAAGGCTTTTTCGTGGTAGTCGGATTTGCAAAGTAAGTCGGAGAAAAAACGGTCGAACGAAAACGTTTCTTACGAACGATGAGAGATATATGATTATGTTCTATAGAAAAGTTGTAGAGCTTAATAATGTCTACAAAAAAGTCAGCGACAGCACATGTCTAACTTTTATATTTAAGTCACAAAAAGTAGTTTTTTATATTAAAAAAATAATTTAAATCGGTAGGTCATGTTTATTGGTCATATTATCAACAATTATGAATTCTTATCAAAATAAGTAAATTTATCGTCTAAAATGTTTAAAACAAAAGACTTTTCCCTTTTACTGCATACAATTTGGACAAATGGTTAAAGAGATAATACAACATATTCGTAGGTATGGGACGAACCCGAGCGAGCTGTTTGTCTGTTTTTCTGTTTGTACGGGCTAATCTCCGAATCTATTGGACCGATTTAAATGAAATTTTGCATGGTGGTACCTTATATCCCCGGGCAACATCTTAGATACTTTTCATCCCGGAAAATTAAATAGTTCCCGTGGGATAGTTAAAAAATTATAAAAACTTATACAGCTTAGTACACAAAAACTACTGATTGGATTATAATGAAACTTTACAATAATATAGTTCATACATCACAAAAACAAATCAGCTACTTTTTATCCCGGAAAATTTAAGTTTCCGTGGGATAGTCAAAAACTATGGTAACTTATACAGCTTAGTGCACAAACACTACTGATTGGATTTTGATGAAACTTTACAATATTTAAATATATAGTTCATACATCAGAGTAACAAATAGGTTACCTTTTATCCCGGAAAAGTGTACTGTTCCCTTTGGGATAAATGTTTTTGTTTATTTGTAACGTATTATGTACACAACATAGACCCCAAAACAATAGTTATTAAAAAAAATGTCTGTTTGTCTGTTCGCCTGTATTTCTGTTTGTCTGTTTTTGCGTGAGCGTTTCACGCGAAAAGTAATGTACCGATTTCAACGCAATTTGGTGAAGTAATAACTTATTACTCGAGTCAACATTTAGGATACCTTTTGTATGTATGTATTATGTATGTATTCAGCCCTTTTTAACGTCTCACTGCTGGGCACGGGCCTCCCTTCAGTACGAGGGGGATCAGGCCATAATCTACCACGCTGGCCAAGTGCAGGTTGGCGGACATGCAGGTTTCCTCACGATGTTTTACTTCACCGTTAAGACAAGTGGTAATTGTGTTAGAAATGATTCGCACATGAAAATATCAGAGGTGCGAGATCCGGGATTTGAACTTGCTTCACTCGGTTTCCCAAACGAGCGCGTTACCACTGGGATACAACTGCCTAGATACCTTTTACTTCAAGAAAATCTTTCTTTCCCACGGGAAAATACGATAACTGGTTTTATCGAGTCCTCCCTAGAAACCTTCCGCTGGCTAAGCCTTAAGACATACATACATACATCAAAAGAATATACTAAAAAATTGTAGGTCTTGAAAAGTCCTAAAGAAAAGTTCTGAATTGTATATGCCTATCTCCTAAGTTACACTCGCAATATTTATTCTTATCTATACGTGTAATAAAACTAACTTAGTCAAATCGATGTGCGCGTTTCACGCAAAAAGTACTCAACCGATTCTAACTAAATTTTGTATAGTGATAAAACTTAGTACTCAGGTCAACATTTAGGATACCTTATACGGCAGGCAAATTATTCATTCCCACGGGAAAACACAATAACTGGTTCTATCGAATCGTCCGTACAAATTTATATGGCTAACGTTCGCTCGACCTTAAGAGATAGATCAAAACATTGTGCAAGAAAATTGTGTCTTAAAAAAATCTATAAAAAAGTTCTACATAGCATACGTCTATCTCCTAAGGTACACTCGCTATAACTATTTTCATTATTATATATTACTGTTTTATTATACGTTATTTATTCTATCTATACATATACGTAATAAAACTGTATAGAGGTTAGATAAAAAATGCTAAAAACCGAGTCAGTTCTCTTCTTACATCCCGAAAGAAGAGAAATAGAACAAATCCAGTTTTTTTTCATTTTTTTTGTTTCTCTGTCTCTTTGTCTGTTTGTACGGGCTAATCTCCGAAACTATTGAACCGATTTAAATGAAATTTTGCATGATAGTACCTTATATCCCCGGTCAACATCTAAGATAATTTTCATTTCAGAAAATTAAAGAGTTTGGGTGGGATAGTTAAAAAACTATAGTAATTTACACAGCTTAGTACACAACAACTTACGCACCTAATTTAGTAAAATTTGGCATACTGATACCTTATATTGCCGGTCAAACAACAGTTTACTTTTCATCCCGCAAAAATGAACGGTTCCCGTGGGATAGATCTGTTTGTGCTTTTCTAGAGATGAACCCGAGCGAAGCGAGGGTTAGCCGCTAGTAAACATATAAGTTGTTACATATTATATTTTTGTAATCAGTAATTACCTTTTAAAATCTGTAGTTTGACACCACACTCGATTGATTCAGATTTCAGACAATCTTTTTTTTTTTTTCAAAACACGCCTTAGATCCGCCACTTTTAAGTGTACTGTGTAGGTATCTATGCTAAGTAACCTATGACACTCGCATTATCAAAAGAAATCGAACGAGGTACGAGGGTACATACTACATAGGGTCATACATACAGGAAAAACAACCCTCCTTTGAGCTTCGCCGCAGTTGACTAGAAGGAGGTGCTACATATTTTCGTTTTGTATTTGTACTGTTTTTTAAGCATGTTCACCGATTTCTCGGTGTACTCGGTGTACTTGACCGATATCGCTACTTTGAACTTCACTACTTTTAAGGTACTAGGTCCCGAGGTGACCCCATAACATTTATATTGACATACTTTTCCGTTTTTGAAGACATTAGGTAAAACCATGAAAATTGCTGTAATTTTTTAAACTTTACCTACTTCTGTCAGATCGAATTGAAACTGCAAGTAATTGTATTTCCAATGATAGCAGTGATTTGGATCATCAAGCAGATTGATGGATATTGGAACTCTTCAAACGGTTACTAATAAATACCATCGAGTTTGGGCTAACATATGTGGTTTGACTTCATAGGCTCAATATGTTGGATTTTATTATTACTAATGTTTTTTTTTTTTTAATTTTTTACCTGTCATATAAAAATTGGCTGAAGAGAATATTTTATAAAAATATCTGCTTTCCTTCTTACAAAGCTACACTAAAAATGGTAAAATAAACTTTTAAAAATATAATTAAAAACCAGTCTTTCAGATGTTAAAAAAGTGAAAAAAAACCAGTTGCTAGACTAAAAAGTAATAAATTACTGAAAGAAGTTTCATTCACAAGATATTTTGTTGGTGCCAGCTGTGTGCCTTATTAAGTAAATATGACAAGTTAGTAGTTAAAATATTATACATACATTTGTGATGTAATTATACATATTGAAATAGATTTACTTTCCGTTGCATTGGTTCATATCATTAAGTTCTTTGCTTAAATTTTGGATTAATAATTGCATCAATTAAAACTTTGACTTAAGAGAAAAATAAAACAACACCATATTCTTATATTTTTATTAAGTAATTATATATTCTTTAATACATGAAATCTTATCTGACAAAATACTCATTAATTTGAATTTCAATTTTACAAATTTATCATTGTTACTTTATGAGAATGCTGTTGATAAAAAATATTAAAAATCTATATTATTTACTATGCACAAACAAGCAAGCACAAACTTTTACTGTATTTATTATACATTATCTATAAAAAAACCTATAACTCGTAAAGATAAAAATTAATCTTATTATAGAATAGTAAAAATGAATTATTGAATAATTATTATCTTAATTCATTTTTACTATTCTATAATAAGATTAATTTTTATCTTTACGAGTTATATAATAAGATTATATAATAAGATTAATATAATAAGATTATATTATATATAATCCAATAATTGTGATAAGTACACCTAAAAAAAACAAATCATGTAAATAAAAAAGTAGCAACTATGCTTATTACTAAGATTAATGTGAATTGTATCAGACCTATCATTAAGTAATTATCATATAGTTATCATAAATACACATTTGGCTCGTGTAAGTTATCATCATATATTTAGTAGCTTTTTTATTCTTATAAAATGTCATTGAAACAATCTATATTAGATAAACCCTAATAAATCTTACCTCTAAAATCCAATACAATCCTTCCAAACTGTAAAGAAAAAAAAACATTTCGATATTATTTTGGTTTTATTTTTATCTTAATCTTTAAAAGTGAATTATCTTTATCAGACCTATCATTTAATATCATGTGTTAATCATTTAAACACATTTCGGCTCGTGTTTTTTGTCATCATTTATCATATTTTAAGAATGGATAGTGGGAGCTACTTATCTTTTCCAAATATTGATATTGCAATTGAAAGGACGTCAAATACCGATAAGGTTTATCGATGAATTAAGTAGTATACTTATTTAACAAGTAACAATCTTATCTTTATAGGAAGAAGCTCAAGCGTATGAAATTTAAGCTTTTTCTTTTAGATAAAAAAAAATAGAGGTTAAGCTACCACGTGCTGTGTAAATTTTCTGACATATTTTTTAAGGAAATAAAGATTACTTCAAACCTGTTTCTATCGTGTTTCTTCAAATCTCGATAAGTTTCTTCAAACTGACTCCCAAAAAGTAAATTAAATAAAGAAATAAAGTTATGTTGAAGAACAATGTCCTCTTCACTGCAAGTTGCAACACGTCTAACTCTTAACTCAAAAATTAAAATGAAAGCTAAAGCGTAAAATATTATAGATAAATAAATCATAATTGAACTTCGAACAGTGTTGCCGCTTTACGCTTACGGCTTAGGCAAAAAAGAAGTCGCTAAAGTTAAACTGGCATCAAAAAGTCGCCAGATATATGGAAAACTTATTAGTTAGGTACGTTGTAACGTTTAGTACAGATTTATCAGAGATAAGATATTTTCCCGCAGTAAAAAGTATCCTATATGTTGACCCGGATAACCAGTTATCAAATTTCATCAAAATCTGTCCTGTGATTTTCTCGTGATGCGGTAACAGACAGATAGACAAGAATTCTAAAAACTATAGATTCGGCCTCTGTATCAATAATAATGACTATTTCAATAAGATTTACCAAAAAATATTTAATGTAAAGATTCGACTCAGAATTTTATTATATGTATAGATGTAGCTAGATGTTGCTCAAGCCAGATATTGCATGACTAAAAGATTAAAGACGATTAAGATAGTTTGGTATAACTCGCGTCATCTAAAAAGAACGCTGGAAGAAAGTGGAGAGGGTATGTTTGCGCATGGATATACTCGCGCACAAAAGTACTAAGCCTATTATTTTATTTTTCACAATATTTCGCTCGCGGCTTCATATATTAGTTATTGGTAGGGACATTGAAAAATATATTAGATACTTAGATAGAATATCATTAAATAGAATTCTATTCATTATTAAAATATGTTTGATTCAGTGCAGAATGTTTAATCTACTTACAAAAAATTAAATTAATACGTTTAATACATTTTTTTATTAACTGCATTATTATTAGACTCTCTCTTTGTAAAACAATATACGTCAAAAACAATTTTTCTCTTTGCTATATATAAAACCATTTCGTAATTAAAAACTTTTGTGTGCGCGATGGTATTTCGAACTGACGAACCAATAGCGCGCCGGCAAGCATGCGGCGCGTGCCCCGCCGCCCTGCGCCCTCCTTCTTACCACCAATTTGACCGATAAATCGCTTCGCGCAGCTTGACAGCCAGCGTTCTTTTTAGATGACGCGAGTTATAGTCGCAAAACCGAGATTAATTTAATGTCTTTTTTACCCGACTGTGGCGAAGCCCAAGGGAGGGTTAATTGTTTGACCTGTTTGTATGTATATACATGTTTTATACTAGCTGCGCGTCTTGCTGTGTGTGTATGACGTATGTCTCCAACTGCATAATAATATGTTTCTTCGTGAACTTGTTCTCATTTTTTAGTTCGCTTTTTACGCAATCGGTTTTTTTTTATTTTTGTAAATTATTTTTTATTGTCTTGATCAATTAATTGAGCTAAAAATGAAGTAACAATGAATTAAAATAATTCATATTAGAATTAATTAGATCAATAAAAATTAAAATATTAGGTAACTGAATAATGGTGACTTTTATCACAAAGTAAGAAAAAAAACAAATTTCAATATAAAAAAATAAAAACAGGATACTAAATAAATTATTTCAAGAACCCCATGAATTAAATATTTATTATGTTCATAAATAATTAGTTAATGACTACGAAAACCATGCATACGAATTATAGTTTCATCGTTAGAAAATTATTAGTTACATTTTTAAACAATGGTGACCAATAGTTAAAAATAAATATCTCGAGAATTATCGGCAAAATTGCTGCTTACACTGGACGATACCCTGCACGCACACGATGTCACGCTGGAGTATTAATAGAACGGCAATCCTCACGCACTGTGTCACACACAGCGGCTGTGCGTATAGTTGGAAAACTACCAAAGGTTGAATAAGGACCAAGTAACTATTTAGTTATTTTAAAAAATTACTAAAAGTCGCTAGTTTTTTAAGTTATACTTTTGGCACGTTTGGAAAAAAATATGAGAGTAAATTTTTTACGATGCGCGTGCACAACGACAGCCAAAAAGTGACACAATGAAGTTAGCTGAAAGCGACATGATGAAGTTAACTGCATTCCTTTTACAAACAGAGAGTTGTGACATATGGGATGAAATATTTAGCTATTTTTGTTCTGTAACGCCAAAGAAGTATAACTTCTTACGTACGTACATCAGTACACACACACACACACACTTTGTTTTTGTCGCTAAATCTGAAAAAAAATCTCCAATGCCGTTAAAAATCCCCTAGATTTAGCGACAAAGTCGCTAAAACGGCAACACTGACTTCGAAGCTCGAAGTTTATTTATCATCCATGGTGCACACTTGCACAGTAACCGCTAAGACTAATAGTGATGTAACATATTATAATCGATTTGTACTATTACAAACCGATGTTAATATAACCTTGTAAAATAATATTGCTATTAAAACATGACTTAATATTCTTATTTACATAAAAAATACATGTACATATTTATAATTGAATAATGTTTTCAAACTTTGTTGACCTTTAATCTTTATATATGTGTACCCGTTAACTGTACTAACTACACATTGTGTCTTTAGCTTTAATATATTGTAATGAAAAAAATTGTAGTGATTTTAAAGCAATTTGCTGTAAACCTGATTTGAAGCATTGAATATAAAATTATATTTATTTATTTAAATTACATTGTAACATTACTTGCGTGCCAATCTATCTGTCCGCCTGTCAGTGTTAAAAAACAACCGATGATGGAAATCGAGTTTTTCGATTTTATGTTTAAAAATTTTATAAGTAAACCCGCGTTGCTCGTACGCTCAGTCTGCTTTGACAAAGTAGCTTCGATCAAAGCTTACTTGGATATACCTGTTTACATGCTCAATGTCTGTATGGCCGTTGCAGCGTTATTTGATTATTTAAATCTATTTATTGAAAATAGGATATAAAAATCATGCATTCCATTAAACGCCTTTTAATGTCACTATTTTTCTTTTTGCAAAATCAGTCACAAACGTAATGAAAAAGAAGTTAATAAAAAGTCTTAATAGAAACAGAAAAATAAAAAAGGACGTGTGTATGTATTTATTTGTGCCTACATCTGCTTTGACAAAAAGTTTAGAAACGAAGTTCTCTTTGATAAAGTCCACGTTGATTGAACGCCGACGTCAAAATGCGCTTTGATTGCTCGTTTACATTATCAAAGTTGCGTTTCGTTGCGGCTTATAGCCGCGTTGACACGATCGAAATATACTTTGACAAAATAGTTTTGATGACTACTACTAGTCTTAGTCTTTAAGTTGAAAGTTACGAAGATGTATGACGACAAGACAAGACAAGACGACAAGACTACAAACAGTTGCAGCGGCTGGCAAAGAAAATTTATTGACAATGTCACTTAGCCGGCGGACGTTTGCTAAACATTTCTATTAACATATCATTGAAAAATGTTTATTTTGTCGCTCGGTATAGCTCTAAGCCCGATTTTCATCGAAAGTGCGAGATCGCTCTGGTGTCGTGGGCTTTCGGACTATATAGCTGAGTCGAATGTCAAAAGACGTGTCTCGACGAGGGCTAAGTACTATCTATGCAAAAAAAATTTTTGAAAATACTTAAAAACTTTTTTTTAATCGATAAAATGAGAAAAATACGGTCGTTTTCGCCCAGTTTCGATGAAAAAAAAATCTCGAGAATAAAATGATATCGAAAAAATAAGAAAAAGCCTGCAGATATGACTTTGGGCTACATTTAAAAAATTATTGGAGGTGCGTACTATCATTGATGGCTTATTCGCGTGAGAGGACGTGAACGCAGTAGTGGCGGTGAATAAATGTTATGGAGCATGATTATGTTTTTGGACGGAGTGATTCTTTGTGAATAAATAAATATGTACTTAAACTAAAAGATAAAGTTACTTAAAATTTCGACTAAAGTTCTAAGAATAGAGTTATGGGAACAAAAACCTGAAATGCGCATTCTAAAATACTATTCCGTATCCTTCAGATGTATTATAATGTTACTTTCTATGAGTTCAGGGAAAGGAAAATAAAGCACGACTTTTTTTTCACCACAAGATACACTTTCACTATGACTTTACTCCACTTTCTCTGCTTTTTTTACTTTTTCGTACTTCTTCCCAATCTTTACTTACTTTCCAAATTCAACTGATCTCTAGACACACACACTCTGCCGGCCTTCTTAAATGCCTATACAAAGAACATTCTAGTACTCGAAAATTGAAACTCCTTCTAGTAATTTTGAATATTTTGTTCCTCTCTCACTCTTACACGTGGCAGTTTACGGTTAACTGTACCTACTTGTCTGAATTTCGAAACTTTTAGTAATTTCGATGCTTCTCTGGAAATTTTTTGATAACTGTCTTAGGATATATAAAGCATGCTTCAGAGGTGTCTTTTAACTGTTTACTTATTACTTTTAGTGTAACGACTTTACATACTCTCCATTACGCGACAATAACATTAGATACCATTTACAGTGATAAAAGAAACTTGATCTTACACAAAGATCTAACTTCTACCCGCCAGCGAATATCAAATACAAAACAATTTTGTCTATGTTTTTAAAATAACAAATTTATATTCACATGGTTTATTTCATTGTGGATTAATAATAAACAAGTGCCTGAATAATTTTAGTAGCAAATTTGAAAAATTAAATGTTAATCGGTTATCCGCAGCAAAACAATGTAATAACAATAACATTTAATTTTATGTTTATGAATTAAGCGATTACGTTACCTACATTACATTATTAATAAAATAATACTTTGTCAAAAAAAAGCATCATGCAGACATTTAATGGGAATTAATTAAGTTATCCATTGTAGGCTTCGGAGTTCGAGACATCCATCTCTCCCTACAAGTAGTGTGCCACCCTATTCTAATTTCTAATGACTGTGATTTCCTAAAGTTTCATTGCAATATACAATATCCGAAGTAACATATTAGGTAGTAGCTCTAGACAAACAAAAAATCTATCCCCCGGGAACCGTACATTTTACCGGGACAAAATGTAGCCTATTTGTTATTCTGATGTAATGTTCTCCTGATCGATTCCGGCCACGGTGGTACCGGAGAAATCCGGCGCGGACCAAATGGCTTGGGTGGGACCGCTCGTCTAGGCCTCAAGCCGAAGACGTTGCGGCCACCGGTGGTGGGACCGCTTGGCTCCACAACCGGATGATGGGTGCCGGTTGCGGGACTGTGGTCGTAGGCCCGCATCCGGCGGAGGTGTAGGCCGAGGTGGGAGACGAGTGCCGGTATTTCGGTGCGCCGTTCTCCCTACCTTCCGCGACCTAGACGGGGTCGCCACCGTTTGATGGCGGATGCGGTGGGGCTGCAGGGGAAGAGGAGTGCCGGTGTTTCGTTGCCGCTCTCCCTGTTCTCTGCAGCCGATTGGAGGTGGCCCACTTCGGTGGGCGGTGTTTGGTTTAATGGGGCTGCTCCGGGTAGCTCTCTGGTGTAGCAGAGTTGACTGTGGAGCAGCCCCATTGGTTTGGTGGTCAGCCTAGCGCTTAGGCAGACCTGCCGCCGGGGCGTCGTAGTAGTTATGCGCAAGCGATCCTGCGGCGTCGCATTAAGACGGAGGGGAGGGGAATGTCGGATTTTAGTGGGTAGTACCGGCTCTTCTAGCCGGTGAGCCCCACATCACCACCTGAGAGATCCGGTGGTATGCGTAAATGCATTTCCCGACACAAAAAAGGAGATGTTATAGTGCACAAGTGTACGCGCAGACACAAGTGCACTCTCTATTCCTGTCACTCTCATATTCTGGTCGGACGACAACTCGACACGACCAGTGAGAGTTAAGGCGCTGGACCGACGGTTTTACGTGCTCCCCGAGGCACGGGGGTGAACCACCGCAAACTTCCCTTCTTAATAAAACCTTCGACTTTGGGCTCATTTGATTGTTTGGACGAGCCTCATACATCCTTAAAACGCAGTTAGTCAAAGTGTATTTATGTAGTTTTTTTAACCTATTTTTTTGATATAGGCGTCTTAAAATTGTATATTTTATTATATATATTACATAGGTATACGTCTCCTAAACTAACAAGCATAGGAAAGGTACCGAAATGTTTAACTCCAAACTATCAAGATTTTTAGTAGGCCTATAGTTCCTTATAATATGTTCTATATATGTATTGAGTTTTCCTAAGTTGCAGAGTGACCACCGAACTTAATCAATAGTCGTGGGCCGCGACTGACTTCAGCCTACTAGTTAACTTTTACAATGTAACCATATTATAGTGTCCGACCGAAGATCTCTTTTTGGCCGAAGCCGAAGCCGATTAATCGGCTATCGCCACAACCTTCGGCCGAAGCCGAAGCCGAAGCCGAAGGTTTATATTCTCTCAGCACTCAGTAATTAATTTTCTATCAATACCTCAAATAACCTCAATATTGAAGGTTTATATTGACTGTCTCATATAGAAGTTGATGATATATCATAGAGATGTTTGGTTTAGAGATAAATAAAAGTTTGTGATTTTGTGATTTACCTACTGGTAAAAAATAATCATTTCTTTATTATGTAATTCATAAATTACAATTAGACCAATCAGTCTTTGTTTTACTCGACTAGACCAAAACTAGACTAATAAATAAAATAAACAAACACTAACTTCTTAGTAAATAATTAATTGTTGGTCAATTAAATGCACAGTTTAGAAAATATTAGAAATTTCAAAATAAATGTAACAATAACAATAGAACTAATGAGGTAATGACTGTTTTGCAAACAACAAGTTATAAGAATAATATAATATTCTATTTTACTAAGCATATTTGTACTTAACCTTCTCTCTCAAAAACACTCGTTTAAATACACGTACGAACTTGTTTTGATGCATGCAATGTGATATTTTGACAGTGGCTCCCCGCCGCCTCATGACTTTCGTAACAGTTCGTTCAAACTCGACGGTCGCTCGGACCTTCGGCGAAACCTTCGGCTTCGGCCGGGTTTTAGGCCGAAGCCGAATGTTTCGCCGAAGGTGGATTTTTTGGCCGAAGGTGGCCGAAGCCGAAGCCGAAGCCGAAGCTTCGGTCGGACACTACCATATTATAAGTAGGTCCCATGTAACTATATTAGATATTAGTCCACATTGTAACTACATATACCTCTTTTTAATAATATTGTAGTAAAATAAAGAAAATAACAATTGAAATTTTAGTAACGTTGTAAAAAATTTAAATAAAGATAGATAGATGTTTTTAGAATGTATTATTCAATATTTACTATAATTTGTTACAATACGCCTGAATAAATTTAGACAACATTGTGAGTACTAGCGAGTGTACAATACTGGCGCGAAAATAATGGTTCGTAGCTAATAAATTCTATACCCACCATATTACCTACTTAATCTATCGGTAGGTAAGTATTACATAACAGGGACTGCACGATCGGTTGGTAGTATAGAAATCTGAAACAGAGATGGCAATACGTCATTGTGTGTCTGGTTGAGCTCTCTCTCTCTCTCAACCTTTTATACGTAGACTAACGAGTAACGGTATGTTATGAAATAGTTATAGTGGCTTATATGTATGTATACAATGCTACGCCTTGATCTCGAAAATTCGAGAACAAAATGGCGAAGTCGGCGTCTAACTTTTTTTAAGTCAAGAAACAACTTTTATCTTTCAGGACTAACATAATGGTTTTATTGTATTATTTGTATATAAATATTTATACATTGCATTTTTATGTATAGATATAAGAAAATTGAATTATATTTTAACGAAACTTGAAAAAAATAAAATATTATGAATAAAGAAAGGTAAATAAAATGTCAGTTTACTTACAATGGTCTTTTTTATTAAATAAAAAAAATACATCATTTCAGTTCTATAAGTACGTTAACAATTTAGTAAATTTTTACCAAATCAACACTCCAGTCTAACCTGAGATCAGAATTAAATAAGACCGATGTGTTTTGCAAATTTGTATCCAAAATGCAAGCATTTTGGCGGGAGTCGAAAGGGTCAGCGGTTTAATCGATATATTCTTATACACTTAAATTTTAAAACTACAATACAATCTTAACTAACACCTTACATCGTACATCATAATTGATTTACATTTATCATTAATGTCTACCTAAGTTATATTATAATACATCTTTCTGAAATAAATTCAGGTGATAATAAGTATTACATATTATTTAAATAAATTAGGCAGACAATAATTTATAGTTGTCACAGATTATACAAGAACAAGTTGCAAATAAATTACTTATCATTGATTAATGGAAACTAATGCCTAACTTGCGCATTCATACCTTTCACTACCTATTTTACAGCAATGTTGCAGATCTTAGCTTTTGAAGGTTTATATTTGTGACATAAAAACCACAGCACACAGTCACAGTTACATAGGGATGCTAAAACATTGAGGGATATAAAATACTTATAACATGATTATTTGATTTTTACATTGAATTTACAACTTACATTGTATTTTTATTATTCTTTTCTCAGTTTTAAAAATAACACATTTGCTTGGTTAATGAAAATAGTCACAAAATCTCTCATCTCTCAACATTATTATTGTAAATGTGTAATGGTATTAATAGCTCATTTATTTACACAATACTGCCTGAAAAAATGGAAGTGCACACTGACGAAGACGTTGGGCAAAACATGACAGCTCTAATTCAGTACTCACACTTCCAGATGTTAATGTTATTTGCCCTTTGCAGTGATAGTCACGGATGATTTAGCAGGTTGAGGTATTATTGTGATCTCATCGCTTATTTTGAGTGGTTTGAGCAAAGGATCAGTTTCTGAAGTCTTAGTAGGTGGGGTGGAAGTCTTGCTTTTGTCTATAACACGTTTTGCCACAACACTATGGGCCGAGTAAACATGGTTTTCAAATTGCTTGTACATACCAAATGTTGCAGTGCATACAGTACATTTATAGGAAAGATGAGCTGGTTTTAGAGTCATATTATGATCTTTGGACACATGATTGAGCAACTTCCACTGATATACACGTCCACACACTGGGCATCTACCAGCGTCTTTCCCTTTGTTAGCTGCTTCTTGCATGGAGCTTGTAACAAGACCATGTGCACCCAATAAATGCCTTTCCAGGCCCTGGTCAGTAAAGAATCTAAACTGACATTTTTGACAGTTTAATGGAGGTCTGTTATAAATCATCTTAGGATGAATCTTAACCTTGTGTATCCACTGCATATGATTTCGTAATTGTTCCAAATCTTTGATATATCCATCGCAAATTTCACAAATAACAAAAGTAGCTTTGGAGTTTTGTGTAGAATTAGATGAGGAAGGTTGTGGTGCACGAGGTAGAGGTGTAATAGATATCTTAGGTGTCGCAGATGATGATTGGTTTGCTTGATTATTTTGTATAATTGGATAATTAGAAATTGTGGTCCCACTGGCTGGAGTATTGTGCATAATCATTACACCACTGCGAATAATAGGCACTCCCGAGACAGGTGCGCGAGCAGGACCTGCTAACGGTGGCCGGCCTCTCGGTCGCCCCAGGACTGGCATACTCGGAATAGGAGTGTTGGACATAGTCAGAGGTGGTCGCCCCAGAGGGCTTATCCCCACCTGCGATCTATTAAAACTCGACTGATACGCTCCAACAACGCTATTGCGCGCTCTAGATAACTTTGGTATTTTTGCTGGTGGCTCCCATTCGAGAGGAGGCCCGAGATTAAATTCAGGTTTAAATTTTTTAGCACATGCTATAAGATGACGTGCCAATTTTGTTTTGCTATTATCTTCAAAATGACAATTAGGGCACTGCTGGTAAGCTGGAGCCCTTTCGAGTCTCCCTCTGATATTGTGCTCAGCTTCCATGTGGTATAAAATATCATGAGGACTTCTTATTTCAAATGGACATGTATTACATTTATATATATTATTTTTCATATGGGGTGCTTCTAAGTGATGAGACATAACTAAAATAGATTCAGTTTTAAAACTACAAAATTCACATCGTTTTTGTTCGAGTGCATATGGAGCATTGAGTTTTTTACTGTATGCTAAATTCTGGGTTAGAGATGCAATAGCAGTTTCAGTAGCTCTAGTGCTGCGACCTGATTTCTTTTCCTTATACAGCTTTCTATTTTGTGTTTTTAACAAATCACTTTGAACATATTCTTGCACCAAATTAATACCAATGTTTATAAAAAACTGACCTAGAGAACAATCAAAATAACTATCTGATTTTCCACCAATACCTTTAATAATCATATTAATTGGATCTTTTACATCTTCTATACCATCATCTTTGTCTTTAATAACCACAGTCTCATCATCGCTCAGACCTTCTTCCTCAGACTCACTGGAAGACTCACCATCCCAGGAATCATCATCTTCTTCATTTCTACGTTTTCGATGCTGCTTTTTCTCTTCTTTTAATTTCTTTTCTTTTGCAAGATCTTCTGCCTTTTTAGCCTCAGCTTCTATATCATTTTCCTCCTCAATCTCTTCCCCTCTTTCAATTCTTTCTTTTTTTAATTTCTCTTTTCGTTCTTTCTCTGCTTTTTCCTTTTCTAACTTTTCCTGATCTTCTTTTATCTTAATTTCTTCTAACTCTTTACCTAACTTGTCCACAAACTCCCTAAAAGGTTTTACAGATGGTTTTTCATACACATAAGGAACAATAAATGAAGGGGCTTCTACTACAAACATATCATCTGTCAAAGATGGTAAAATATTAGTTTGAGAAGCAGGGGTATTATTTTGCTGCTGACTAACTCTGGAATTTGAATTAGTGATGGATTTGCAGCTAATAGGAGTAATTGTGGTGCCACGAGCAGCAATACTTTGACACAAATTCTGAGCGTCAATAATGCTTGAATTTGTTTTGTTTTGTACTGGTGTAGGGCCTTTGCCAGATAAAATTGAATTTGTATCAATTATAACAACAGTAGGCTCCTTGCTTTGTTCC
Source organism: Brenthis hecate (assembly GCA_951806755.1). Lineage (NCBI taxonomy): Eukaryota > Metazoa > Arthropoda > Insecta > Lepidoptera > Nymphalidae > Brenthis > Brenthis hecate. The sequence goes on from OX638249.1 coordinate 8,089,133, forward strand.
CCATCATTTGAATCTGTTTGTTTTGATGCCAGTTCTGACAAATTCTTTGTGTCATTAATTACTATAGGTTTAGTCTTACTATGAGATTGATTTAAAGGATCTTCAATGGTAACTTCCTCAACATCCGATTCTTCACCACCATTTTCTAATGGTTGTTCATCTTTTTCTTTATCTCGATCTTTATTGCTTTGTTGTGATCCTTCTGAACTGTCATTTGATTCAGTACTAGAATTTGAAGATTCATCATCATTAGTCACTACACAATCTTCCTCATCACTAGTAATTTCATGGACTTCAGGACTACCAGATCCTCCATTTTGATTTTGAGGCTCATTTTCATTTTCTGACTCACTTGTATCATCTTTTGGGTGGCTTCCCTGTGATGTATCATCATCACCTTCTGTGCGTTCATCTGAAATTAAGAAATAATGTTGTTTATTGTACACATAAGTATTTTCATTTCATAAAATATGTTAATATTGTTTCAAGTTTTATATTAAAAATATGAAATAATAGTATAATTTTATAAATTACTTGAATGTACAAAATAATATTTAGGTTCTAGGAAGATTAACTTCATTTCATTTGTAAATATAAATGTGAAACAAATTAATACAAACAATAAGCTTTATAGCATTAATTTAAATATTTTTCTGATATATATATATAATATATACAAAGTATTTTTTTTATTACAGACTTCTACATTAAAACAATATTTTATAGTTACTTTACTAACAGAATCTACAAAAAAAGAAGTAGGTTTGCGTATATTATATTTATGAGTACGACTCGAATGTACTTATCCGGCGTCAGCACTCAGCAGACGCCAGAAAGTAAAAAAAAAAGTATAATATAATATTAACCTAACGTAATTTACTTTACATTTAACCTATAAATTAGGTCAATAAAAAAACGTATCCGCCTAATTCTAAGAAAGACCTACAAAAGAAATATATTTTTTCGTTACGTAGCGTCATTAAATCATGTGGAGTAAGGACCGCCATATGGGATTCCATGGCATTACTCCGAAAACATAGTTCCATCATGTTTGATTACAAATATAGTATAACACAAGATACTTTAAATATAGTTATGCGTAAATAAGTAATGCATGTACCTGTAGCTGTTGATATAGACATTTTCTTAAGATTTTTAACGAAAAACCAAAAAAATAGCACAATAGCACAGTAGCGGAAACCAAACCAAATCAAGCTGTCAATTTAAAAGGTTTTTAACAACGTCATTTTCCACGGATAGAATAGACGCCGCCGCTACTTTTATAATAACATATCAAAATTTCAATTTATTGAGATAATTTTGTTCTCAAAAGGTAATATTAATAATTTTAATAATAACTTTCTTATGATATCTGTAATATTAATAATATTTTTCACAATATAAAGGTTGCACACGAACGAAAAATCGACACAGAAAAGACCTTTGCTTAAAAAGAGGGGAGTGAGAGATTTCGGCGGGGAAAGGACGCGGTACTATAGTGAGAATAGGGAAGAGAGAAAATATAAATTGAGGAGATCGTCTTTATGGTTAAATATAGATATATAATACTACTTTTGTAATAATATTTACATACACACATACATTGCAATCATAATATTAATAACATTTTTAATTTATTCTCTCCACTAGACTTATTATTATTTTTATAATAATTTATGCACATAATCGACAATAATATAAATATAATATAATTTACTTAAAACAAGAATAAGCTTTTAACTCAAAAACCCGCCTTTTGTAAAATAAAAAATTCTAATTATGCGAAATAAATATTTAAACAAATATGTGTTTAAAATACTTTATTTATATATACATAAGTATTATTATGAACTGTAATAAAATGTACTTGTATATAATTAAATTATAATTAGAAAATATTTAACCTTACATTATTTATAATAATCTTAGCAAATACTTTAAATGTATTCGAGATGATACAAATATTCATGTGAAAAGGTGGACCTACACTCTCGATTCTTTCATATAAACACTATAAATAGGTACGATTTTAAAGTCGCGGAATGGGTAGATAATTATTTAGGTAGGTCTACTTACCTGAGCCGTTACGAATTAAGTAACTCTTTATTACTATAAATACCAAGTTCTAATGTAATTAGGTACTTAATAAAGTCTTTAAACTATCGCCCAATAAATAAGTCAATTGGAAAAAAATCGAAAAATAATTATTGGAATCTTCCCATATAGTTAAGAAACAGCTCGTAGGAATGACTGGAGTATCAGATTGAAAACTTAAAAAAAAGTAGAATTAAAAACAATTTGAAATGAAAATGAGCCTCAAATCTCATCTCCTGCATCTGTGTTCAACCAGGATTCTATTTATTGGCACAAAAAAGGCCTACACCTACCTAAGAAGTTTAAGGTGTCACAGTCGGCTAGAAAAATCATGGCAAGTCTTTTGAGACTCAAGCAGGTAACATATGTTGATCTTGATCATTGATGATACTCCTGCACGACAATGCGCCTGTTGCGATATGGCCGCCCTGCAGATGGTTTCGAAATTTTGGTTCGCCCACCACCTTACAGTCCTGATCTCCCTCCCAGAGATTATTGCCTATTCCCAAATAGTTTTAGCGTATTTTTCAAACTAAGATAAATAGTTTTTTTCAAAATTATTGGTAGATACATAATGTTATTTTAAGATCAGAAAAATGTATTCGGGTAGTAGGTGAATATATTGAAAAGGAAAAATAGAAACTTATTTTTATTTTCACTTTTTATCATCCATTCCGCGAATATAAAAACGTAAGATAAGTCCTTGTAACATAAGTGATAAGACTAACTTCATGAGAAAAATAGACATCATGAACAAATTTCTTCATGGATTTGTCGGGAAAAGCCCATGGTACTATAAAAAACAGGCCGATCGTGAGGATGAACTGTAGGTATTCATTCACACGCCACATACCCAGAAATCAGAATCGCACGATCAATAGAGGTGCAGTAAGCTCATAGAGTATATTGCTACATATATAAAAGTAAGGTGCAAGTAGATCTACGAAGCAGCTCGCAACTAATGCCCATTTCAAACATTCACGTACTATATAGGTATACAGTTTCTGTGTAAACGGATCCCTGACCATCCAGTATTATTATTTACTAGCAGAACCCGCGGCTTCGCTCGCGCTAAAACTAAAAATCTCTAAATAGGTAGTTTCAAACAAACTTTCATCCCCTATTTTACCCTCTTATAGGATGAATTTTGAAAAATGCTAAGACATGTATTTATTTAATTTATTGAAGAGTATATACCTATGCCAAGCTTTAAGTAATTTTTCATAATATATTTTTGTTTAGATAATACAGATAACGTGTCTTCCTTCCCGTGGGAATTAAGTAATCTCCCGCGATAAAAAGTAGCCTATGTCACTCTCCAGCCCTCCAACTATCTCCCCACAAAAAATCATGCCAATCCGTTTAGACGTGAAAAAAGGACAAACAAACAAACACACTTTCACATTTATAATATTAGTATGGATTACATTAAGGCAAAATAGAACGCTACGGGAGCGGCATCGTGTGAAAACTTCCATGTATTGTATTTTACATTAGTTGTCGTTCCTGTCTGCACGTGGAACATACCTATTTAAGATAAAGTATTATTGGGGTCTTTATTAACGAAATAGAACACAAAACAATGATTTTTAGAATTTTTGTCTGTTTGTCTGTGCGTTTGTGCGCGCTAATCACAGAAACGAACATTCAATGGGTGCGAAAAGAACTACCTAGGTAGGAACCTGAGCGAAGCGAAGGTGAGTTGCTAGTTTTATAATATGGATTACTTTCATTAAGATATCATTTTCGGATGTAGAATACTAAACAAGTTCTAAATACGATTTCCTATAATTATTAAAATATGGATACTAAGAAAATCGAATGTTTAGAACAATTATTTGCTGTTACTAGCAATTATTTACTTTGCAAATAGACATTAGGCCAAAAAGGTAGTTAGGTATTTAAAAAAAACTTATTGGCATTCTTGAGGAATGAAGGAGGTAAAGAAATATAAAAATAAGTACAAAGTTTATTTCAAACATTAATAAATAGGCACACTTTTATAACAGTTTTCTTAATTATATATTATATTACTTAAATCTATTGTGTATAGAATTAGAATTAAATATTTCATGCTTATTCATCATCCTCTTCTAGAGGTTCTTCTTCAAGGGAATCATTGACAGCACCTTCAACTGGTTTTCTGATAACTCCCAACTCCTCAGCTGCTGCTAAACATTTTTCAGCATATTCTTTAGTACGTTTTCGTTCCTCCTCAATTAATTTAGTAAGAGCCATTAAAATTTCCATTACATCCGTTTCAAATATTTTAGCAGCAATATCTTTATCACCATTAATGATATTATAAAGCATATACACTCCTCTATATTGAATTTCATAATTTGGATTAGCCAATAAACATCTAAGTGATTCTACCCAAGACTGAAGATCCAGTAATTTTCTGCAACAAGTTTTACTAACAGATGTTAGCATACATAATGCACCAGCCACTGCCATAACTGTATCAATGTCTTCTTCCTGACATAGCAAGTATAAATATTTTGTTTTATCATTATTGCCTTCATATGTTTTTATAACTTCTTCTGATTGGACCAAATTGCATATACACTGTGCAGCAGCTCTCTGTAACATCATATGGTCTTCATATAAGTAGAGTTCTATTTTTGACAAACCCCCTTCTTTTAATATTCTGTTTCTAGTAGTTTCATTCATTCCAGCTAAATTACAAAGTGCCATCAGGGCTTCAAAGTTTTCCAATGCAGTACAATCAGGATGCAATAAGGACACTAGAGGTCTTACAACTTCTAAATTCCTTTGACCAGGGAATGCAACTTCTGGATTAATTGTAATTCCAATTCTAGCTAAAGCTTGTGCTGCTTGTTTCTTTCCGTTATTTGTACCTTCTAAAGCCATAGGAATCAAAATTTTTGCACCTCCTTGTTGTACTACAATACCTCTCAAATCTTGTAAACTGCATATAGCATTAAGCACTCTAGCAATAAGTTCTCTTGAATTATGACTTTCTGTTTTAGACAAAGCTACTAACCCAGATGTCACTCCAGCCTTACAAAGAACTGTTAATCTTTTGTTAACAAAATCAGGATCATCTAATTCATGTTGTTCTGGTATATGATGTTTTGCAAATTTAGCTAGCTCCAACATTTCAGGCATCATTTCCTGTTTTTCATATGCATTACATAAATTAACTAAAGTTGTTACTACACCATATAAGCAAGATTGATCTCCAGTTTTAGCAAGTTCAATAAGAGCTTGAATGGCTGGCTTGTCATCAACTAATTTTTCTTTCACATCTGCATCTAAGGTTAAATATGATAAGCCTTCTGCAGCCCACTTTCTCATATCTTTATCTTTTGCAGGATTTACTAAAAATCTTCTACAAGCTTCTGCTAATTTTTTTGTTGAACCATCTGCAAATGGACGAACAGATGCATCATCACCTCCAAAACTTCCAATTTTACATAAGCCTACAAGTGCTCTTACCCTTACAGCATCATTTTTACTAGAATATAAGCTCTTTAATATATCCACACCTTTATTAATAATAGCTCTTGCTTTATCCTTTTTGGATGCAGCAGCAATTAAACATTCACAAGCAACTTTCTGTTGTAATAAGTCTTCCGTTTGTGCCATAACTAAAATCATCTCCATGATACCTTCTTTAGAAATAACATAATTGCCAACATCCAGTGGTCCCCGAAGTAGTGATGTTATTGCTACTGTCACTCGTACTTTGGATTCTAAATCTGGAGTTAACAGTTTTTCTTTAATAAAATCATCAATTTGATTATTAAAGTTTTCTCTAGCTTGGTCATAATACATATTTTCATAAATTCTTGCTAAGCAAGCAGCGGCTATAGTCCTAGATGAATCAGTTATATTCATTGCAGATTCATACTTGTATTCTTCTAATTCACTACAAACTTCAAGTAAGCGTTGCAGTCCTCTGATTTCTACAAACCTTTCCGCCCAGTTTAAAGTACTGTAGTGGCAATTTCTCATAATTAATTCAATGATAGCATCTCTAGATTTTCCAGTAATAACTCTATTAGTTATTGAATATGTAAGACATGTAAGGAGTGTATCAATTTCACTTTTGTATTGCTCACATAATAGTTTATCAGGTTTAGTTTCTTTTTTAGTATCCATTCCTGAAAATGTATTCAAAATTACCTGTAGACAATATTGGGCAGCAGTTACCCTTTCTTCATCTTCACTGTCAATAATTTCTAAGAACCAAGGAATGCCAACTACATTAATAATCTCCTTCGTGCGTTCAACACTTCTTTTACAAAGTTGTCCGATTACTCTTATAGCATTAACATATATTTCTGAATTCTTCTCCATCTTAACCAATTTCTGAATTTTATGAACTACTCCATTTTTAACCATGATGTCAGCACTAGTTGATTCTTTAGATAAAACAAGTAAATTTGACATAGCTTTTTCACGCTTATCCTTATCTTCACTTAATTCAAAAGCAAGTTTAAACATTTGTTCCACCTTACTGCTTGTTTGTGCTGCATTTTTTATTCTTTCCTGAACAATCGCATAGAGGCGAGCCAAAACTGGTTGCACAGCTTTATTTGATGGGTCTACTGTAAAAATTGTTTTAGCATCTCTGTATGCTTCTTCAAATCTTTCTAGACTCTCTAGCGCTTGTGATCGACGAAACAAAGCCTTCGGATCTTCCGGAACAATTTGTAGGGCTTCATCGCAATCCTTAATTACTTTATTAAATTCTTTCATTTTGAGATAAGCGGCAGCTCTATTTTTCAAATATGTAGCCAACTCACGCGTATCTTTTTCCGCTAAATTAATAGCTTTACTGTACAGTGATACGGCTTCCTCATAGTTTTCATTTTTAAAAGCTTCATTACCTTTGTTTTTAAAACTCTCAGCTTCTGTTTGGTTGATCATTCTGTGTAGCTAGTTTTCACGTACGTACTTTATTTAATATTACGACAGAGTTTCATCAGCGCAGCGTTTATATACTTGATGAAATTTCTAGTAACCTCTCGGCTACAGCTCTCGGCTCTCACACCAGTTTAAAATAGAAATTTATTTTTAAACTACACAAACCATATTTTTCAGAAATAAATTGACACTGACTGCTGACATACGATAGCGTTCAGTAATATAAGAAGTTATGAGAATGAAAAAAATATAAATAAATTGTTTTATGTATTACAAAATTTTACCAGAATGCTTTACTTGCCTATTATTGCTTTACTTTTTAAATATTTAAAACTCATTGTTAATTATTTAATAAACTTAAAATGCATATATTTTACCCCTTACGTAAAGATATATTACTGAGAGAAATAACTGAACCTGAAAATTGTGTAAATTAAAATAATTATTTACATTTAAGAAGATTAGATGCCTAATTGAAAATCAAATTATTTACTTGTTTAATAAAAATATTGTTGACTGTTCAGGTGATACTGACTGTTAAGTCTTGTTACATACTAATTGTTTGGTTTTTATTTATTATTATTATCATTTATCTGTGTTTTGTGCATAGAGTATATTGCTACATAGTACATATATATGTACATGACATATATATCATAGAGTATATTGCTACATATATATGTCTTTGACTTTCTATTCACAAATCACAAGTGTGACTTAAAAATTTTAAAAGTTACTTTGTGTTCCAAAAATCTAAAATATGTCCGCAATAAGCTTATTAAACCCTAAAGCTGAATTTGCCAGAGCAGCGCAAGCTTTAGCAGTAAATATCAGCGCTGCAAAAGGTATTCAAGATGTGATGAAAACTAACCTCGGTCCTAAGGGTACAATGAAAATGTAAGTTTTATGCTTTTATATATAACTAAAATTGTAATAGAATACCTAAATATTTGTTTTTTTGCTATGTCTTGTTATTGTTCGCAAAATTATAAGACAATTATTTAAACTCTCGTAACTATTGACGTTTAAAAAAACATGTGTGGACTACCGGTTTGCAATAATTCTAAAATATTAACTCAGTTTAAACTATGTTGTATCTTTATATTTTATTACTTTAATTCTGATATATAGGTTGGTATCCGGTGCGGGTGACATTAAAATCACTAAAGATGGTAACGTGCTATTACATGAAATGCAGATTCAACATCCAACTGCCTCCCTTATAGCTCGCGCTTCCACAGCTCAGGACGACGCAACAGGCGATGGAACTACTTCTACTGTATTATTGATAGGAGAGCTGCTGAAGCAGGCTGATATTTACATTAGTGAAGGTAAATTAGGATACAGACATATATCTAAATACTAAAATTTAACAAATAATTAACAAAAAATATGGTTGAACTGTACAAGCTATGACATCGATTCAAGATCAATTCAATTATCAAAATTTCAATTTTTGAGGTGAAATTATTATTCAATTATTATTATTCAATTATTTATTATTCCTTCTAAAAGTTCTAGTCGTTGTAGCATTGGTGTTGTGGTCACTGTTCTAACCTAACCAACCTAGAAAGAAAAGTTTCTGCCAAAAAAGAACCTAAACCTATTTTGATAAAGCTTTCCTGCGTTTCCATGCATGCAATTGTTTTTTATTTCCATAAAACGCAATTGCAACTGACACTAAAACTGATATTTCAACTTGGCGTCGCTTTTCATATTTAGCTAATTCTGACATTGACATATCACATAAACAATATACTATGTACCAGTTTATATTTGTTATTACGTACATATAAATCAAGATTTTAACTATTAAATTATGTATTTAACTAATGAATGTCAAGGCCATGTACAAAAAACGTATAAGATATTGGAGGAACCGTGCATGGCGGAAATACTGTGATTCCATAGAATCGTTTATACAGGCTAACAGAATCCGGAAAATCCTCACCGGACAGTCACAACGAGAACTGGGTTCACTAAGGAAACCAGATAACACCTATACCAAATCATTAGAAGAATCACACCAAGTGCTTCTGCAGACGCATTTTCCCGACTGCACAATGGTTAATGAACACAAGTGGTTAGACATACACCACAAGGCAACAGACATCTCCTGGCAAATTGCGTCAGAGGTCATAAACCCCAAGAAAATAACGTGGGCCATCAAAAGCTTCCAACCATTCAAGGCACCGGGTCTAGATGGAATCTACCCCGCCTTTATACAATGGGGAGGCCCGAGACTACACCACATACTTAACAAAATATACCAGGCATGTTTGGCTTTTGGCTACGTGCCTAAAACCTGGAGAGAGGTTAAAGTAATATTCATACCGAAACCAGGTAAAACAGACTACTCGGATGCAAAATCCTATAGACCAATCAGTCTCACATCATTCCTACTTAAGACTATGGAAAGATTATGTGATAGACACCTGAGAGATAACGCTTTAGCAAAAACACCCTTACACAGGAATCAACATGCCTATAGTTCAGGCAAATCAACGGAATCAGCTCTTCATGCAGTAGTATACAAAATTGAAGAGGCACTAGATACAAAGGACATTTGTCTGGGCACCTTCATTGACATTGAAGGTGCTTTCGACAAAACCAACTTCACTAGTATCAAAGCCGCACTCAGCAGACACAAGGTGAATCCAACAATAACTGACTGGATCCAATATATGCTAGCGAAATAGAGTGGTCAGGCTAGGTAACAGCAACAAACAAAGGTGCCATCGTGGCCAAAGGGTGTCCTCAAGGAGGAGTACTCTCACCCCTCTTATGGAACCTAGTAGTCAACGACCTAATAACCCTGCTCAACAACAACAGATATTATACGATAGGCTATGCAGATGACCTAGCCATCCTTGTAACGGGCAAATTCACAAGTACAGTCTGTGAATTAACTCAGACAGCACGTGAATATAGTCGAAAAATGGTGTTATGACTATAATCTGAGTGTCAACCCACGCAAAAACAGAACTAATAATGTTCACAAACAAAAGAGCCCTAGGAAGCTACACCCTGCCGAAACTCTTTAACTCCACCTTAACATTAACCACAGAGGTAAAATACCTTGGAATCACTCTGGATAGCAAACTAAATTGGTCTAAACACCTAGACAATTTATTAAACAAAGCCAGTATCACCTTCTGGCAATGCCGAAGGATGATAGGTAAAAAATGGGGCCTCAATCCCAAAACAACTCTATGGCTATATTACATCGGTAATACGACCTATGATCAGCTATGGTGCCTTAATATGGTGGCGTAGAACACTTTTTGACCACAGCACAAACCAAGCTACAAAGCTGGCAAAGGTTGGTGTGCATGGCAGTGACGGGCTGCATGAGAACAACACCAACCGCAGCACTCGAAGCCATGCTAAACCTTCTAAACCGCTTCACTTGTTTATACAACAAGAGGCTGCGACTACCGCGGTAAGACTAGATAGTCAAAAAAACTGCTAAGGAAAACAGGCACTCCACACACAAAAATCCTAATAGACGTTGCCAAAGACATTCCTCTCATGGGAGCACCCAATGATGGAATACAAATAAAATACATTTTTGACAAAAATATAAAATACAGCTGGAGGAAGATACATGTGAGGGTCGCGACAGCAAGGACCTAAGAATCTACACCGACGGCTCGAAAACCAAATCGGGGACTGGCTGTGGCATTTCTCCGATGATCTAAACATTAAAACTTCAATACCTCTAGGTTACCTACAAACACGGTGTTTCAAGCTGAAAGTCTAGGTATCCTTGAGGCAGCTAGAACAATTGCGATGAAGAAGGTGGAAGACTGCTCCATCCGCATACTATCAGACAGCATGTCAGCACTACAGGCATTAAATAGTAATTCTACCACATCAGGTATGATCTATGAATGTCATAAGGCCTTGACAGCAGGTAAGTGACCGGAATGAGATCACCTTACAATGGATCAAAGGCCATAGTAACTCGTGGGGGAACGATAGGGCAGATGAGCTAGCAAGAAGAGGTTCGGACATGACGGCGACAGGACCAGAGCCCATCGTCTCGTTACCTTCTTGCTGGCTCAAAGGCCAAATTCGACAACGAACTAAACGCCAACACAACAACGCTTGGCGTGAAGTTGTAGACTGTAAACAGGCGAAAGAATCGCTTCCAAACATTGATGCCAAAATGTCGAACCGTATCATCAAACTTAACAGACCTCAAACTTAGGCAAATAACCGCGGCCTTAACCGGCCACGGACCATATAATAAACATCTATTTAATATAGGTATAACTGACAGTCCACTTTGCAGGGCATGCATGGGGGCAGATGAAACGGCTGCACATGTGATCTTGTATTGTCCAGGTGTAGCGGAGTACCGGGCTCAACATCTTGGCACTCCTAGGTCACTCCCGGAAATCTTCGGCAAGACAAAGAAGTTGCTGAAATTCCTGGAGGAACTGGGATGGCAGGAGTAACGAGAATTTAAATTCCCACACACGCAAAATAGGCGCATAGTCGTCGAGTTGCGGAAACCAGCCCGAACATACCATACCATGTATTTAACTACAATAATGATTGAAAATAACTCAGAACATATAATACTGTAATAAACTTTGTGAAAAACATCGATAAGTGCATGTATAAATGTGGTTAAATTACATAAAAGTTGAAACTTGAAAAATTTTATTTGACAAAACTATTTGTTTCCACGGTCTCAAACTTTATTTAGGCTTATACTAGAGAGATCTATTAGTAAAAAAAATATGCAGATTCAACTCGATGTCATAGATTGTACAGTTGAGCCAAAAATATGTACATTTCTTAAATGAATATTCATTTAAGAATTCTAAAATAAATTATGTTTAAAAAAATAAATGCTAGTTAAGTTATTATTGTATTTAAGTCAAGTTTGTACCTAGACAAAAACAAATCTATCCCACAGGAACCATACATTTTTCTAGTATAAAAAGTAACCTAATATGAACTATTCCAGATTATCTATGTGCCAAATTTCATCCAGATCCATTCAGCCGTTCTGTTGAGAAAAAGTCACGACTCACAAACTTTCACATTCATAATATTAGTAGGATTTATAGACAACTAAAAAAAAAATCAAACAAATACCTAATTATTTCATTACTTTTTAGGTTTACATCCAAGGATTATCACAGAAGGTTTTGATGTAGCTCGTACTAAAGCTCTTGAAGTTTTAGAATCACTTAAAATTCCTATTGATATTAATAGGGAAAATCTGATTGATATTGCTAGAACTTCCCTTAAAACTAAGGTAATTTATTGTTGCATGTACAATTTATAATAAAATTTTTGTAAGTTATATATTAGCTTGGTTTAGAAGATAGTATCATGGTATTAACTATGGCACACCGCAATGAATTCATTCATTAATATATTTTCTCAGCCTAGCCTTTGTTTATGTTTGAAAAGTGTGAATGAAATATGTTACTATGAGAAAGTACCTACAGTATAAGTAATTGAAAAAATGGACATAATATTATAATAATAAGTAAACAAATATGTTGGGACATGAGCACACAGCACTATCTAGTTCCATGATAAGCTACGAGGCTTGTGTTATGGATACCAGATGGTTGATACGCTACACATATTCATATAAACTACACTACACATATAAACTTTAAATACATACATTTTGCATAATACATAAATATAAACACCCATGACTGGATTACAAACATTCTTGCTCATCATACAAATGAATGCTCCCAGCGGGACTCGAACTCGCGACCGATGGCACCAAAAAATAATGAAATGTAATATCTTTATAAGACACTATTATTTACATTTTTTAAATTATCATCCATGTTTATCATGATATTTATAAATAAATTATGGTTGTTTCGCAATCAGGTGCATTCTAGTTTAGCTGATGTGTTAACTGATGCTTGTGTGGATGCAGTACTTGCAATCCGTACACCGGGAAAGCCTGTTGATTTGCACATGGTTGAACTGATGGAAATGCAACATAAAACTGCAACCGAAACAACTCTTATTAAAGGTAATAAGAGATTAAGGTGATAAGAGATAACTAAAATAAATCTAAGCTACTTCTTTACTAAAAATAATTTGCTCAAGTTTAGTATATAGGACATGGCCTCTGGAGGAGTGAGTTATCTTTTTGAATAGTTGATGAATAGGGAATCTACATAATATATAAAAATAGCGACTCACCTTTGCTTCGCCGGGTTCGTCCCAAGCTTGATTCCCATACAAACTGTCATCCCCATTTTCATTCCCTTAAGAGATGATTCTCGGGATAAAAATTGTGCTTTGTCCTTCCCAGGGTCTCAAACTATCTTCTTACCAAATTTCATCTAAATCGGTTCAGTAGATCCAGAGATTACCCCTACAACGTCACAAACTCACGAACTACCTTTTTATAATATTAGTATAAATTTACATTTCACTAGACTTTACAAGGGGTCACTTTAGGGAGTGTAAATTCGAAATTACGACCAAATTCGAGTGATCTTACTTAAACCGTTATCTTGATTTTAAGGGGAAATAGTAGTGATGGGGAAATAGTTTCCTGAATATTTTGGAACTTGAGATTTAAAAACATTAACTCAGTAGCAAATAAAGTAAAATTGAATATTCTTTAAAGAGAAAGTTCTTTGGAATACTGCAAATAAATAATAATTAGAATATAATAAATATTTAAATTAAAAAACGAATGTTGAATTTTTGACAGGTATTGTGATGGACCATGGTGCCCGTCACCCTGATATGCCGAAACGTGTGGAGAATGCTTATATACTTACATGCAATGTGTCCCTGGAATATGAAAAAACAGAAGTAAATTCAGGATTCTTCTATAAATCAGCTGAAGACAGAGAGAAGCTGGTTGCTGCTGAAAGGGATTTCATTGACCAAAGAGTAAAAAAGGTAAGGTTTTAATTTATTTTTAATTTTGCCTAGGTCCTGCTTATGTAGGTTATCAAAGAAAAAAAAATTGTGTGTATTAATAATAAATTAAGGCAGTTACAGCCTAGTCTATTCATAGCCTAATGTACTCAATTGTGTTCGAGAAAACCTGGCAAGTTTTCGCAAGACACAAAGTCCACCAACCTGTAGGCCAACATGGTGGACTATGGCCTGATCACCCTGATGTTGAAGAGAGGCCTGTGGCCAGCAGTGGGACATTGAAAAGGGTTGAATATATAATAACACAAACATAATATTAAATTAAACAAGGTTCCTATTAAATATTATAAAGCACAAAAGTACACATATCTAGACATATCCAGTGTAATTAGAACCTGAACAAAGGTAGGGTGGGACAACTACTACTCCTATCTTTTTTGGGCACAGAACCCTAATTGATCATATTTTTTTAATGATCCCCATTTTGATAATAACTAAACTGATTGTGTTGTAGTTAGAATAATTTCTTGTTTGATTTGAAAGAACAAATCGTAAATGAAAAATGTTAATACTTATAATAGTACTTATTGGACTGAAAATATAACATAACTGTTTAATATGATGGATGAAACTTTTTCACATTTTTATTTATATTAGCACTACAATTAGGCTGCATGTCTGACATGACAACATTTTATTTAACTCTCGGATGGAACTCGGAAACCCAGTGACCCTTACACGGAACCCTAGGGTTCCGTAGATCATCATTTGGGAACCCCTGTACTACTCAATATAATATAGAAGAAACTGTGGCTTTTCACATTGAAATTAATATAAAGTTTGATTCATCTTTGTTGTTTCACGTATTTACATTTGGTTATTTTCATTTAAGAATTTGAATATTATTGTTGATTGATATTATTTATTATCTGAAAAGTTTATAATATTGTAAATGCATGTATGTATCTATTATTACAATATTTTTTTCCTGCATATTCAAAAAATGCATCCACTATGCATCATCTCTCTTAATTTTTTTTTCTTATATTTCAGATTATTGCCTTGAAGAAGAAGGTCTGTGATGGAACAAATAAGTCATTTGTAGTAATAAATCAGAAGGGAGTGGACCCTTTGTCACTGGATGCTTTTGCAAAAGAAGGCATTATTGCTCTGCGTAGAGCTAAGAGACGTAACATGGAGCGTTTGGCTCTCGCTTGTGGTGGTACTGCCATGAACTCTGTTGAAGAGCTCAATGAAGAATGCCTAGGGTATGCTGGTGTGGTGTATGAACATATTCTTGGAGAAGAGAAGTATACTTTTGTTGAGGAATGCAAAAATCCTCAATCAGTAACCATCCTTATGAAGGGCCCCAATAAGCACACACTTCTTCAAATCAAAGATGCTGTCCGTGACGGTCTCAGAGCCATCAACAATGCAATTGAAGATAAATGTGTCATTCCTGGTGCAGGAGCTTTTGAAATCAAGGCTAATATGGAGCTTCAAAAGTTTAAAGATAGTGTAAAGGGAAAAGCTCGTCTTGGCATTCAAGCATATGCCGAAGCATTATTGGTTATTCCTAAAACCCTTGCAGTTAACTCCGGATTTGATGCCCAAGACACAATTGTGAAACTGCAAGAAGAGTCTCGCTTAAGCCCAGACCCAATTGGCTTAGACCTCAGTACTGGTGAAGCCTTCAAGCCTACTGACTTAGCAGTCTATGACAATTACATTGTTAAAAAACAAATCCTGAACTCCTGCTCCGTCATTGCTAGCAACCTCCTTCTTGTGGATGAAATAATGAGAGCCGGAATGTCCAGCCTCAAAGGATAATTGCTCTGTATTATAATATGTTCACAATTACTTGCTTTACATATCTTTAACATTTATTTTCATGCATTTACTGCACTCTATTTGATTCTTTAAGTTACATTAAATTTTCATTGTATTTCCATTGGTAATAAACTAATGCTTTGAAGAAGCTTGAAGAGTATTGTATCATTATTCTAAATAGTATAAAATAAATATACTAAATATTATTATTTTTTAATTTATTTATATACATACTACATAGCATTAACAAAGTTAAAAATTTCAGTTTAAAATGAAAAAAAAGCTAGAAGATAGCCAACATATATGCAAAAGAAATTGAGATATATTTGCGGGTTGGCGGACTGTACATGTTTTCGAAAACTTGCTAGGGTCTCTCAGACATGCAGGTTTCCTCACGATGTTTTCCTTCACTGTAAGACATGTGGTAATCATGTTGGAAATAATTCGCTTTTGAAAATACCAGAGGTGCGAGGCGAGACCCGGGATTTGAACCCGCTTCACTCGCTTTTACAAGCGAGCGCGTACCACTGGGCTACCAATGAATTCAGTATTAATAAGTTAAAATTTTAATTTTAAAGATTTACAGTATACCTACTATATTTTAATTTCATCTAGATCTAATATTCGGGTTAAAGAATAATAAAAAACAATTGACACATGAAATTGATCACATTTATTAAGGATAGATGGTAGACAACACACTAGCTCAGTAGGTATCTAAGTCTAAAAATATTTTTTGTTGCTTAGCAGTGACTAGTTTCTGAATTTGATTATTTTAATGATTACTTATATAACAATAACAAAAACTCAGTTTCAAATATTTGTTATATTAAAATATAATAAAAAATGTAAAAACAACTTATGATTAAAATAAGCCCTATTAAATAAAACGTTAAATGCGTATTAATTTTATTAACATAATTTTAAAACAAACTCGTGCGAAGCGTGAGAAATCACATTTAAACAATACTTGCTCTAGTACATTACTATACCTAATTAATATTCATATTACAGTGCGAACAACGCTTACACGGATCGGTATGGAATGACGGTCAACAGTAAATTACACCTAAAAAATCTATACAGATAAATAAAATTTAAGCGTCTGTCTGTTTGTAATGTTAAAATAACAGCTTTTTACTAAATGCATATGGAAATATATACAGCCACCTATAAGAAAGACACATCTTTTACATTTTTTGTCTATCTGTTCGTTCCAGCTAATCTTTGAATGGACTGATTGTGCAGGGACTTTCACTAGCACTGTAATTAATGTTATAAGGAGTAACTTACGCTATTTTTATTTTAGAAAACGAATTAGGGTTCCGCTCAAAAAAATCAAAACTTTGCTCGGGTAAGTCTCTACTCTCTAGTGATTAAATAAAGATTACTGTTCTACCTTCAAATAGCACAAAATTTAACTAGCATGGGGGGTATTGTTTACTTAATCACTGATAGCTTTACTTTTATCTTTTATATACTTGTGTATAAATCGTTCATTGTGTGTGATATTATTAAAAATATATTCTTAACATAAGCAGCAAATAACTGGAATTAAATAGTGAAGTGATCGATTATATAATCTAAGTAATAACGCTAATTCGACGGATTGAAAATTTTCTTCTTTCCAAGTAAAAGAGAAATAAAAATCGATTATCTTATTACACATTCAAGGTTATTTTTCAATTTAAACACAAGTCATTCCGAACTCGGCACTTCAAAGCATGTTTTCTTATCGTTTATATCGAGATAATCCTTGAGACTGACAATTAATATCCCTTAATAACTGTTTAAAATTTTATTAATGTTATTTTTATTAAAAAAATGCTACTTCTACAAAAATATATATATACCATAGAAATAATAATGTTGTTTTGTAGAAACAGCTAATATTATTTAACTATGCTATATAAATTTCAGGAATGATACTATAATATACATACAACTTTGGAAGATTATTATAAAACATTTACAATACCACATATGGTAAAGCATGATAAAAATGGAAAGCATGTTTACTTGTATGGAAAAATAATGTTTTAGACACTATTTAAATCTAATAATAAATAGTAATATCATTCCAATAATTTGTTTCAGCTATATTATATTTTGAAGTATCAATATCATTCTTTTAAAGTAATATTTGCAGTGATTTTTCACTTTTATTGTTTTAATCAAGTAGAATTGACTTAGAAATATATTATTCAATAAAATCAGATTTTTTGATGATGTTGTTCTCCTAGCCGATTCCAGCTACGGCGGCCAATCTCATTGAGACTAGCCAACTGCGCAGGAGATATTATAGTGCACGAGTGTACGCGCAGACACAACGTGCACTCTATTCCTGTCACTCTCATACTCCGGTGGGACGACTACTCGACACGACCAGTAAGAGTTAAGGCGCAGGACCGATGGCTTTACGTGCTCTCCGAGGCACGCGGGTGAAACACCGCCAACTTCCCAACTCCGGGCTGTTACTGAGACTTACTATACCGAAGGACTCAATAACTAAACTTGGCCCGACCCGGGACTCGAACCCAGGACCTCCGAGTGTGCAGCCGTACATGCTAGCCACTACACCACCGAGGCAGTTTATAGATTTTTTAATAACTATTGTAAAAGGGATTTTTTTTTGTTAACCACATTATTTTTTATAAAATAAATTAAGATTATATTATGTAGATTTAAAAATTAACACACAGTTAATTAGTACTTATTTTGCCACACATAGTCAAGAAAAGAATCAAGTACCACAATGACCTAAAAGAATGGATATTAATATGTATTATGCAGTAAAGAAGTACTTAGTTGTTTTGTTTCTGAGCAATAGCTGCTCGCTCATTGACATCAATAATGGACAGGTTGATAGATGCAACAATGCCATGGAGAACAGAGATGGCGGCCTTCACAACAGCTACAGGCATTGAAAGCAAGGCAATCAGTTTGAATAAACCCATTCCCAACACTGAAAATAAAATGTTGTGATAATGTCTGTATAAGAATTCACAAAAATAAACAAAGCATTGTGTTTTTACCATTAATATAGATTGGTTTAAATATTGCATAGATTCTTAATTTGATTTATTCCATTAATATTAAAAATGGGAAAATTTGAATGGATGTCTGTACTCAATCACGAAACATCCACAATGGCTGAACGGATCGGGTTTAAATTTGGCACAGAGATAGATTATAGTATGGAATAGGCAATAGCACATAATTTGTGGTTCCCGTGGGATAATTTGTTTTTTTTTTTCACTAACTAGTTTTTCATAAATATGTTTAGCAAAAGCCAATCAGTAAATTAATTTAACATTTGCTAATTATGTGCATTTTAAATAAGTGTTTGATTTTTATTTACATTTTTCCATTTGTTTTGTCTTAAATATAAATTGTTGAGGTTCTTATTTTTAGAACAAGTGAGTAAAATGAAGCTATACAATACCTGTTGGTCCTGAATGGAAGTACATGACATATAGAGCTGCATAGAAGGCTTCATTTCCAGCACACATAAAGAATAGGACATTCTTGTTTGTGTAATACAAATGCATTATTGGATTCTCAGACATATCAATAAATTTGTGTGAAGTTTTCCCTTGCAATGTGGATGTATGCAAATAGAGCCAATGACATGTAATGTCGATAGCCATAGAGATTTGAAACCAGAAAGTGTATTTTGGGTAAAATGTGGCTAAAGTCATCATAAGGCCAGCAGTCCCTGCTCGATCTGTTAGTTGATCTAACATTGCCCCAAATTTAGTACCTGAAACCAAATATTTTTGAAATAATAATAATAATCCATTTGTTTTTGTAAAGAGTACATATTTATTGTTTTCATTGATGTTAAACAAATAATTATAATATATATATGTGCCTATCAAATATTGTTCAAAAAATATAATTTCTATACTTAGTCAATAAAAGCTTTTATTTTGTAGTAAATTGAGTAGATTATCTGAGATATAACAATGTAGTAGACAGTATATTAATCTTATAATATATAGTAAATGAGCTATTCTTATATGTACATACATGGGCGTACCCAGGTAGGAGCAGGGGGGGCACCTGAACCCCCCCCCCCTCCCCCCCCCGGATCGTGTATGTCTACGTACCTACTGTTGGCGTTAAAGTTGTTTGAGTCAGGTTACGAGTGTTACGAATTCCTTTACAATACCTACATATATTATGTGTTGACTTATAAAAAAATTGCGATGTGCGCCCGGTCAACTTGAGCGGTGAGCTCCACGCTCGCCAGCCACTCGCTGCCGCGCTAAAGACTTACCAATATTATCGAATCTAGTCTAGGGCTTGTGTACTGGCCTGCGAGCTCGTATTTGACATGTTATTGTTTTGAAAGAGCCAGACGTAGGTGACGTAAAACAATCAATGCCCATATCTATATATATTATAAATTGTAACTGATCGCTGTTTGTGCATGGGAGATATTTGAGAAAAACTATTTTTGGGGGTTTTTATTAACGCGATAGAACCCAAAACAATGATTTTTAGAATTTTTGTCTGTTTGTCTGTACGTTTGTGTGCGCTATACACAGAAACGGCTTAACCGATTTGTATGCGGTTTTCACGAATGTATTTTATGGTAAGCTTCACTTAACATTTAGTATTTGTTTTATTTCAATCGATTCTTAAATAAAAAAGTTATGTCAATATAATAAAAACACATTTATTGGAAAAAAAGTTGTATATACTTATGTACGCACGTAAGAACATTCTTTGTTTTTTAGAGCATTTAAATAAAAGCTTGTTTTTGAAATGTTTTAACTTTTTTTTAATGTTTTTTACTTTTTTTTCGTATTCTTCTCAGCAAACTCTTTTATTTGATATCCATATAGACCAGGGCTGAAGCCTTTGAAAATGGTAAAAAGTGAAAAAATAATAATAGAAGTATGAATCCCATTGGAAAAGGAAGAGAATATAAAAAAAATGAAAGGAAAAATAATTTACGGGCGATCTGAGGTCGGGAAGTGGAAAGGGGTGAGTTTTTAAGGGTAAAAAACAGTTTATCTCGATTTCCAGCAAAACCACAAGTCATATGGAAAAAAGTTAAATAGCAAAGTTGTAGGTAATAAAAAGATCTGCACCTTTTGTATTTACACTTTTTTTACATAACCTTAATGCAAAAAGTATAGGCCAGACCCTTCTAGCCCTTCCCCACTTCTCTATGAAATATCTTTTGATGGGCTAAAATTTTCTGTACGTCACTCAGGTGTATAAGTTATCTTAAAATTGCAATAAATAAGCATTTTCGCATATAATTAAAAGAAGATTCTACATCTTTCTCAAAATACCGTAGATGTCTTATTAAATATTAACTTTATTAATTGCATTTTCTGAGAAAATTTACCATAGTAATGTAAATTTTTTTACATCATTAGAAAGTAGAGATTTCAACGAACAAAAAGCCCATCGGCTTTTTTTAAAAAGCAGATATTTTGATGCGAGAATTTTTGATTGAAAATTAGGGTGCTTTTTTGATATCAAGTCAATATAAGGTGAAAAAATAAATATTTTAAATCAAAAAAAATGCAGTATGTTTGGGACAAAAAAAGATACCTAAGTTTTCACCGAATTTCGTGAATGTTTTTTTTTTGTAAAAGATAAAAATAAAAAACCAAAAACTTGGTTATTTGAATTTTTCACATAAATTTTTAGGTTATGTTAAAAAAGTGTAAATACATAATTGTAGATCTTTTTATTACCTACAACTTTGCCATTTAACTTTCTTCCATATGACTTGTAGTTTTGCCGGAAATCGAGATAAACCGTTTTTACCATTAAAAATTCACCCCCTCCCACTTCCCGACCTCAGATCGCCCGTAAGTTATTTTTCCTTTCATTTTTGTTATATTCTCTTCCTTTTCCAATGGGTTTCAGACTACTATTATATTTTAGTTTCAAAAATTATCGACCCTGGTCTAATATCTTGGGGGTGCAAAATAAACAGTCCGCCATATTAAATTTTAATGTCCTTGCATTTGATACCCATATCATATGGGTGGGTCACCATGAAAATAATAAATCGCCATTTTGTAACGTCCGTCCGTCGTATTGGATTAAACATGGCGGCATTTAGGAAATCGTGCAGTCACAAGAGTCAAACGTGTGTTCCAAATTTCAGCTCAATCGGACAGTTGGAAGTGGGTCAAATTTAACTTGTAAGATTTGATTACAGACAGACACTGAAATAGGTGAAACTAAATAAAAGCTTGTAATAATTTTTATATTTATCGATATAAAACACGTGTTGTGTATATAGAAATAAAATAAAAAATAAAAAACTTCACATTGTAGCCAATAACGACTAACTTCACACTGTAGTCAATAGTCACTAACTTCATACCGTAGTCTAAATCTGTCCCATCGCATAGCAAAAGATTTCAATAATGCTATATATAAAATACTGTTGAGTTGATTTGGCTGAAACTTTGGTTAATTATATTATATGTAGTTAGTAAAATGATGATGATTGAAAGTTTATATGGACACAGCAAAGTCAAAAATTGATAATTTCAGAAAAAACGCTGCCAGTGTAAGTTGAAACATCTATATGGTTGAGCATATTAAACAGCGCGCGTTTAGCTTAAACTGAACGCGCTTCTGTCGAACGCTGGCGCACCCTGGTAATCGCTCAAATTCGGCAATTTTTTTTTAAATAATTAGGGTTCAGTGCAATAAAAATAAAATCCATGAAATTGTGAATAAAACACGCGTAGGTAGGTAGGAAACCCAAATGAATCGAGGATAAGTCGTTTGTCTACCTATATAGTATTTAAAAAATCCGTTTGATATAGTGTGCAGCGTGCAATCTGTTGAACAATAATAAAAAGTGTCTGCTAAATAAAAATGGACAGTCGGTTTTTTTTTGTCTTCATAGTGTGTAGCGAAAAACAATCACGTGAGACTGGAGGGGCGAGGGGGGGCACATTTCTGTTTTGCCCCCCCCCCCCCCGGACCAAAGGCTGGGTACGCCCATGTGTATATAAAATAATTTTGTGCAAGTGGTCCAATGATTTGGATCAAATTTTGTATTTAAATAAGGTTTTGCTTTTTAAGTTTATCTAATAGGTATCTTTTCCGAAAAAAACACTTTTTTATAGATATATATTTCAAAAAAACAGAGCTAGGCATGCGTAGATACTGTATATCTAAGATATATCTATACATATAATAAAATTGTAACTAAGCTGAATCTGTACATTACAATTTTTTTGGAAAATCCTATTGAAATAGACATTATTATCGATACAGAGGCCGAATCTAGTTTTTAGGATTTTTGTCTGTCTGTCTGTTACCGCATCACGGAAAAGCCACTGGAGGGATTTTGATGAAATTTGGTATGATGATAACTGGTTATCCGGGTCAACATATAGGATACTTTTTACCATGAGAAAATATCTCATATCTGAGAAAAAATACAAAAACTGCAATGTAAGAGTAAACTAATATGTAGAACCTAAGATTTTGGATTTAGGTCATCTGAACGCGAGCGGAGCTGCGGGCAATGTTAGTGTATCTATAAGAAATCTTTTTCTTAATAAATGATTATATAAATTTAAGTACCTTTTAGTTTTCAATTTAAACTGCCTAATAGTAATAAAGTACTCCCAAAAAGTAATATGTTATAAAGGTAAAGCTATTCTGTCAATAACACTATCATAATATTATTAATCTATAAAGAATAAGTAGTAATTGGATTTAATGATGCCATATAACTTACTTTGATTAAAATACCGTGCGGCATGTCCGTCAAAAGCATCAAGCAATGCAGATGTAATATAACAAGTACACGCTAATACGCAATGGGTCGGCATATAATAAAACGATATTATAGCTAGGACGACTCTCCCGAATCCTGAAATAACATATGTAAACAATGATGTAAATTTATCTTCCAAAAAACATGCCTTCATTTCATAGAAGAGAATTTAAATAGCATACCAATTATATTAGGAACAAACAAGAAGATATTTTCTTTAGTTTCTGTCATTTTATTAGTAAGCTTATACAATTTATATATAGTTAAAAGGATATAATTGTGAAAGGCGTAGAAACAGTCACTGTGAGAATCAAAATACCAAAACGATCACTACACTCCAAAAGACTGAAACTACAGACTTGAGAGTACCGACTGTAAAATGAAATTTTAACAACTTCGTTACGTATGAATAAATCTACGAGTTATGTATAATGTACGATTCTATCCCGTTAATATCCGGCATTCCAAGAACTTAGAAGTTTGATGTTTAGAGTTGTCAAAATTGACATTTATAAATTATTGAATTTTAGGGTTGTAAATAGTATTTCGAACGGACAAATATCCATTTGCTGGCTAGTAAAATATTTGGCTATTTAACCGGTAAAATATATTTTGAAAGGACAATTAACCCAAGCGGCAAAAATTTTTTTTTATATTATTTTGTTGAATTTAAGCTGACAATTATTAATTTTTAACTTCTTGTTACATATAATTTACCAAAAAGTCAACATTTTTTTGTAACGCTTCGATACTTATTTTCATGGTTTGTACTTTTCAAACCACAGTAGGGTATAAAATCAAAATGGCGCATGTTTATTCAACTTTTCCGTTGACATTGAGCGGTTGATAATAGTCAGCATACTTAAAAATAAATCATCATATATTATAAAATTTTGTTGCAATTGGTGTATATAAGCTAAATTCTTATTAGCCTGCTCTATACATATTCTCAACCACGTATCAACCCCACCATGAGGCAAAAAACTATTTTGGTTAATTATCCGGTAAATTACCGACTCCAAGTTGGTAAAATAAGTAAAATGTATATTTTACCGGTAAATTCTCTTCACTAGTTGTAAAACACGAAGTATGGAGAGCTCCATTACACGAAAATATTTGACTAACAAAATTTTTGTCCCTCAATATGACGTGTAAACAAATACGAATTTTAACTCATGTACATTATTTATAAGAGATAATAGTTGGTAAGATTATTCGCTATTCGCCACTCGCCAGTACTCCAGTACTTTCTTGTCCAATGTAAGAAATTAATTCAAATCAATTTTCTTGTCAATGGCTTCAAAGAAATAAGAATATAATATGAAAAAATTAACATAATATCTACTATACATATTATAATAAACATTTTAGCTTTATAATCTTGTGTGATAGCCCACACCACATGGATAGATATTCACATTTCGGAGCGGATCAAATCCAATGTAGCACACACAATGAAGAACAGGCGAAGTTCTATGGACGCACGGACCGATGTGTACCAGCCTCAACACCTTACACTCATGCACAGAATAAATAGTGTTTTTGTCGGGTTTGCCGCAAATTCTAAATACAAAAATTATGCGAGCAGCTGAATTTACGTTTATAAATATATTTTATCTTCTTAATTTTTTTAAGGCAAATCCCTGAAACGGGTAGGACCTATTTGTGAAATTATTTCTTTGCCACTTACAAAATCATTAATCTGGCTCTTTTTAAAGATGAGACATATATATATATATATATATATGTCTCATCATCAGTTTCTTTTAAATTTATTGTTAATTAAATTAGTAATAGTACATATTTCTTTATATTAAAAAAATGTAAAAATATGTATTCACTTGACTTCCCATCAGTGTTGCTGGCTGGAATAAGTCAATTACAGTCTGTAATTTACAGATAACGTTTTTCTCCGCTTTAGATTGGGGGCGCGAGTGTAGTAGACTAAAGTCACCATTATCGCTAAAATTGTAAAAATGTTAGCTGAAACCTGTCGAAAATGATGAATTCGGTTTTGCGAAGTATAAGAACTATAGCTATAGTTTAGATAGTACATACCAAAATGGCTTAATGATTTATTTGTGTACATATTTTCAAGAAGTAGAGTGATTTCAGTGTGCAAAAGTCATAAGACTTGTGTCATCTGTCTGCTCTTCCTTCAAGATGGCTCCTCCACCGGAGTATGATAAGGAACCAAAAGCACCGGATAAAAGTATCACTAATATTTCTACAGACGATTCAAAAGTACTTTACAATCATATTAAGGATCATACAACGAACCCTGACCACACAGCCGTGACAGCGAGTGCCAACGAAGTAGAGGTAGGATGACCTTTTCCGATATTTACGCCTGTAGTATTTCTGTGACCGTCTTTCTTTTATTTATTTGTATGCACTGTTATGGAACTTTATTGATATTATAATATCACGTTAATATTGAATGTAATTACTTAAAAAGTGATCTAAATACTGTGAGTAACGAAAAATAGCGAAGGATAATATATACGTAAAAAATTAATCTTTTAGATTTATATTTTATTCTTTATAATTGTATTATATAAATCTTCAATATTTAATATTTACTGTTTGAACATTCTACTTTATTACATTTACGATCGTATTTTTCTTTATTAAATATCCTATATCCGGATGTTTCATAATGTAATGTTAATTTTCATAACTGATTTATATCAATACTAGATTTTGCCTGCGGCTATCCTAGCATGGCGGGTACATAAATAAAATATAGCCTAATAGCTATGAATCCAGATTATAATATCCTAACATCTATACCAAATCATTCTTGATGACTTGAATGTGTTGAGCTGTTACAGCATGAAGAAGTACAAAACACACGTTAACTTTTGCATTTGTATTATAAATGATTAGTGTGATTATATAAACCACACAGACAAAAGTAATAATGAATGTTGAATTATTATGATTATTTATAAAATTCATTTAAAAGGTTTTAAATAGCTAATTCCATAATATTTATTTTTTTATGACATAATATATTACTATATCTTTAGTTGTATTTATCTAGTATAAAGTTAATTGATCTATATTGACACTTAAATATTGAGGTGATAAGGCAAATTGATTCTCTTAAACTTAACCACTTTTGGGTTTAATAAAATATTAATACTATAATTATAATGAAATAATCTAATTGACTTGGTTATTTATTTATCAAAGTATCATGATAGAACAATTTAATTATGTAATATACTTTTTATAAATAATTTAATTTGAAAAATGTTGCTATGATGTCAATTGTCAATGGCTATTATTCATTAAACATTGTATTACAATGTTTAATCCTAATTATTTATGACATTTACTGTAAAAATTGCTACACCATATTTCATAGGATTATTGACTTTAATAGGATTCTACAGGTGGCATATGGAGTAGATGAACATTGAGTGGCTTCAGGGAGATACATAACCAAAAAAGAATTGTATATATTTATATTTTTTGCATTACATTTGCACATTCATACACTTTATATACACCTTTTACAAGCACTTTTTTAATGTCAAGTCAGTGTAGTAAGAACATCTCTAGCCCACAAACTACTTTTGCTCGGAAGAGTCAACAAATGACAGAGTTGCTCTTTTGAAAATTGTTATTACTGTTTTATGTTATATTTATACTAGCGACTAACCCTCGCTCCACTCGGGTTCGTCCCAAGCTTGCTTCCTAATACAAACTTTCATCCCAATTTTCACCTCCTTAAGGGATGATTTCCTGGATAAAAAGTATCCTATATCCTTCCCAGGGTCTCGAACTATTTTCTTACTAAATTTCATCTAAATCGGTTCAGTAGATCCAGAGATTACCTCCTACAACCTTACAAACTTTACCTCTTTATAATATTAATATAGAAATTATGTTATATTTATACTAGCGACTCACCCTCGCTCCACTCGGATTCGTCCCTAGCTTGCTTTCCGATACAAACTTTCATCCCAATTTTCACCCCCTTAAGGGATGATTTTCGGGATAAAAAGTATCCTATGTCCTTCCCAGGGTCTCAAACTGTCCTCTTACTAAATTTCATCTAAATCAGTTCAGTAGATCCAGAGATTACCCCCTACAACCTCACAAACATTACCTCTTTATCATATTTTTATAAATAAATATAACTATCTTACATTTTGACAAAACTGTCAATTTCTTTTTTAAATATTGTTGTCATGATGAAGAAATTGAACAACTAAATGTCAATGTGTCCACTTATTGTTTTATTTTTTCATCCAAATTTTTCAGTTTTCCATACAATTTTTCAAATATTTCTTTCACCCAAACCTTCTGACAATGTAGCAAGGTATTTATATAAGCTAGAGACATTTTTCAAATCATACTGGTAATTCCAGAGATTGACATTTTCCTTCTATTTTTACTATTAATACATGAAATGCAAATATAGGACAGAATGTCGATTTTTATTAATAAACTAGGAGAACCCGCGGCTTCGCTCGCGCTAAAACTACAAAAAAACTAAAAATGTAGGTCTCATACAAAATTTCATTCCCTATTTTACCCCCTTATAGGATGAATTTCGAAAAATGCTAAAACACGTATTTATTTAATTGTATTGGAGAGCATTAATAGCAAAATTCAAGTAATTCTGATCATAAATAATTTTTGGGTTGTATTATAATGTGTTTTTCCGTGGGAATGAGATAATCTCCCGCGGTAAAAAGTAGCCTACGTTACTCTCCAGCCCTCCAACTATCTCCACACAAAAAATAACGCCAATCCGTCGCTCTGTTTTGACGTGAAAGAAGGACAAACAAACACCCCTTTACATTTATAATATTAAGTATGGAAGTATGGATAAATAAAACCCATAAAAAGAATTCATTTTTTGTTCTGAAAACTAAATGTTTCAAGTTTTTCTGTACTCTTTCAATTTAATTTCATTGTGAGTGGTTTTTTTCTTAGTGATGATGTTCTCCTGACCGATTCCGGCCACGGCGGCCAATCTCATTAAGACTAGCCAACTGCGCAGGAGATATGGTACACAAGTGTACGCGCAAACACAGGTGTACTCTATTCCTGTCACTCTCATACTCTGGTGGGACGACCACTCGACACGACCAGTGAGAATTAAGGCGCAGGATCAACGGCTTTATGTGCTCTCCGAGGCAAGAGGGTAAATCATCGCCAACTTCCCAACTCCGGGCTGTTACTGAGGCTTACTATACAGAAAGACTCAATAACTAAACTTGGCTCGACGCGGGACTCGAACCCAGGACCTCTGTGTGTGCAGCCGTACATGCTAGCCACAACACCTCCGAGGCAGCGATCTTCGATTTTTTATATTTTTTCTTAGTATTTACATAGCAAATCATTATTTTTCAAAACAATTTAGAATGGAGAATTTTCATGATGTTGATAATATTATATAATATATTTATCGCTATTGAATTATAATTTAGGTCAAAACTAATAAATCAGTGAAAAAAATTGTAATCTCTGAAAAAATGATTGAAAAATAATTTAAATTTTGATCGTTGAGGTCGTGTGACGTCACGAAAATATTCTTACAAGCTCAACTAATGAAACACCATATGAAACTTTAAAAAGTTGGGAATCTTCTCCACTAATGTATAGAATCCTATTCTGAAATTATTTTCTTTATAAGCACTTTACAATATAATAAGTAGCTTATTTTGAATTATAATTATTATACATGTGAGATGATTATTACAATATGTTTTTGCTTTGAAATCTATACATATAATAAAATTGTAACTAAGCCGAATCTGTACATTAAATATTTTTTGGAAAATCTTATTGAAATAAACATTATTATCGATACCGAGGCCGTATCTATAATTTTTAGAATTATTGTGTGTCTGTCTGTTACCGCAGCACAGAAAAACCACTAGAGGGATTTTGATGAATTTTGGTATGATGATAGCTGGTTATCCGGGTCAACATATAGGATACTTTTTACCGGGGGAAAATATCTCATTTCTGAGAAAAAATACAAAAACTGCAATGTAAGAGTATACTAAATGTAAAACTTAAGAATTTGATTTTTGGTCATCTCAACGCGGACGGAGCCGCGGCCAATGCTAGTCATTAAATATATATATTTTTAGTTTATCACACCAGATGGTCTTATACAACAACCATATAAAGTAAGCCTATTGAATATCAAAGCATGTTTCATTTGGAATTGTTGCTGGAGTTTCTTATTTAAATATGGGTTTGATTTGATTTCCGAAATGATACCCATATTTGAGTGGACATCTGGTTAGAATGCTGTTAGTATATCTATACGTATAATAAAATTGAAACTAAGTCGAATCTGTACATTAAATATTTTTTGGAAAATCTAATTGAAATAGACATTATTATCGATAGAGTCCGAATCTATGGTTTTTAGAATTTTTGTCTGTCTGTTTGTTACCGCATCACGAGAAAACCACTGGACAGATTTTGATGAAATTTGGTTTGATGATAACTGGTTATCCGGGTCAACATATAGGATACTTTTTACCGCGGGAATATATCTCATTTCTGAGAAAAAATACAAAAACTGCATTGTAAGAGTATACTACTATGTAAAACCTAAGAATTTGGTTTTTAGACATCTGATCACTGGCGGAGCCACGGGCAATGCTAGTTCATTAGAAGAAAAACACATGCAAGTATACAGATCAGGGTATGAAATGATCAAGATAAATATATCTTTTGATAATTATCGCGATAATTATCAAGATAATTATCTGATAATTATTAAACACATAGGTAGCAATCCTTGTGTAGGTATCTGTGTTTGACTACTTGCCTATCATAATTAACGTTAGAATGAATTATACACTTTTAACAATCAAGGTAATCTTTTATTATTATTATTTTTTCAATATTTTGACATGATGCTCTCCTGACCGATTCCGGCCACGACGCCAATCTCATTGAGACTAGCAAACTGCGCAGGAGATATTATAGTGCACAAGTGTACGCGCAGACACAAGTGCACTCTCTATTCCTGTCACTCTGATACTCCGGTGGGACGACTACTCGACACGACCGGTGAGAGTTAAGGCGCAGGACCGACCGCTTTACGTACTCTTCGAGGCACGGGGGTGAAACACCGCCAACTTCCCAACTCCGGGCTGTTACTGACGCTTACTATACAGAAAGACTCGATAACTAAACTTGGCCCGACCCGAGACTCGAACCCAGGACCTCCGGGTGTGCAGCCGTACATGCTAGCTACTACACCACCGAGGCATTTTGACATATACAAACTATGAAATAAAAACAGAATAAATTTAACCAACTATATAAACATATTTAATTAAATTAAAGGTCTGCCCACTAAACCGTCTCATACCATGACCGTGCTGGGACCATAACAGGACCGTGTCAGGCAAAAAATATTCTTTGTAGTGAAAAGTATGAGACTATGCCCACTACCGTTCCATCACCGACCAAGACCTTTCCGTTACCAACCAACACCGTCGCGTGCCGTGCATGGAAAGTTAACAATAATTGTCGGCAAGAATATTTTGCCGGTGCCGATACGCTCCGTATCTGGCACGCGACGTTGCCTAACCGGTGCGCGCGGACGGCGATACGGTGAGCACACGGGTTATAACTGCGTATGATGACCGGTTCTAAGCCCGTTATAAACATGTTGTCGCTTGTCTTCTAGTAATAATATTTTCTTTTAAATCATATTTTTTTTAAAACGGCGTGAATCTAGTAACGTCGTGATCGACTGATGTTATGCTCTTCCTTCCTCGTCTAAAACAATGGCTATCATTGTTAATTTTCTGTTGGACAAGTTTCTAATAGCCATCGTATAGGTATAGGAAATAATTTTCGTAACAAAAATATTCACACGCTCTTCTTGACGCGGCTGCCTCACGCGAAAACACAGATGAACTACTACGCCTGAGAAAACGGGAACTAGACTGATATGACACGCGAATGATACGTGGTTGATACGCGAATGATACGATCTAGTGGGCATAGTAGTCCGTGTCGCTTGTTTCCGTGCCTGATACGTTCATAGCACGGTCATGGTATGAGACGGTGTAGTAGGCAGACTGAGTGGAATATGATCCTCATCCTCCTCAACTGCATTAACTCATGTATGCATTAACTCAGTTTGCTGATTGAGTATTTTGAACTAATTGAGAGAGTTCAGTTCGCTGATCGAGAATTTGAAGAGTTACAAATTAAATATTTCCAATTATATTTATCAAAGATAATTATCAACCCATATTTATCATGATAATTATCATGATAATTATCAATGATAATTATCGTTTAGAACCCTGAATTACAGATAATATATTTTTTTTAATTGCGCATTTCTTATTTTAAACTTATTTTTAATTGTATCTAAATCAGAATTACGCGAATGTTTGACATTTTAAATAAAACTATGTTTTCGGATTTTTTCACGGATTTGTTTTGATTGTTGGTTTCAGAAGTTTTGAATGCTTTACGGCAATCATGATCATGAGAGAGACCAAAAATGAAAATAAATACGCGATTAAATCCCATAAGATACTTTTATTTAAAATGTACCTAAATTATTTAATTTAGGTTTTTAATATTTATATATTTATTTTAAAATTATTGAGTGACCAGTTGGTTATATAGAAGAGTGATATCTGGTTTTTTGACATTGATAACCTTGTAACAATTGTTTATTTAATCTAATTTCGTTCGCCAGGGACCAACATAACTAACCAAACACATTTACATTATGTTATATTCAACATTGCACACATACGAACAAAGCCTCTGTGACCATTGTCTAGACAAGAATCTAGATCGCGGTCGCCTAGCCCTAATGTGTGTAAACTTTATGACATTTTGTACTATTGATTTTAATATCATTCATAATAAAAATCATTACTCCATTACTTCCATTAAAAATTGTACCCTAAAGAAGAGATGATTGTTTTTAAATTCATGACTCCATGCGGCATTAAAAAAAAGTATCATCGAAATTGGTTCACAACTGGCGAAGATATCGCCAGACAAATCTATACAAAAAACATACACCTTTCATTGAGTACCTGTTTAGGGAGGAAGTTGTGTACCATTTTGAATTTGGTCATCATCTACCAATGATGCCAACCGTACGATTTAAATCTTATTCATACGACCTTTTTCCAGTTGATACGATGTACGATCATGTATTCGAAATCGTTAGCAAAATATATGATCTTTTCAAATTTTTCAATCTTCATAACAAATAGAAAAATATATTGAATTCACTTTGTCGATATAAAATCAATAACAACAGACTTGAACGAGCCATAAACTTCTTTATATTTTTTATTTATTTTACTAATATTCAAATAATACTTGTTACAAAGGGACTTCCGGTAGGCTCTGTACTAGAAGGCACTTTGCAACTTTTTTTATAGTAATTCATTTTAAGTTATTACGTACTTTTATTGAAATTTCAATGCGTACTATTTTTTTATCTGTAGTTTTTATCAGAATACGATTCTTCGTAGTGTATGGTACAATCCTCTAAAAACAAAGTTGGCAACCCCTTTTTTTTTTTTTAACGTTGGGAAATGCATTTACGCACGAGGTGTGGGACTCACCGGCATAGCCAGTACTACCCACTAAAACCCAACAAAGCCTTCCCCCGTCTTAATGGGGCGTCGCAGGATCGCTTACGCATTCAACTACGATGCCCCGACGGCAGGTCTGCCAAAGCAGACCACAACAACCACGGGGTTGCTCCACGGTCCACTCTGTTATCAGAGAAGTACCAGGAGCAACCCGCATGGTACACCGCCCTCCGAAGAGGGCCACCTCCCACCGCCTACCGAAGTGGGCCACCTCCCTGTGCGTTTCTTGGCTTCGCGCCCGGTTGGGTTGCCGGGCACTACTGAGCCCCCCCCACCACAACAAGGTGAACGCACGTTGGGGGGGAAAATTGGCAACCCTGTCATATACATCAAAAAATACAACTGCATGATGTGCCATGGATTCAGCTGTCGAGTTGCGTAAAAGTTTTTACGGAAACTACAGAATTTAAAAGTTGACTGATGAAATAGCTGATTACAATTATTATTGTCATGAAAGTAGTTTTCGCCACTAGTATGTACTGTAAAATAAACAGCTGAAACATAGACAGCTTTGAAGCCATTAACAAAAGAATTGAATTGAAATATTGACAACGTATTCTTATAATAGTACAGTACAGATAAAGCACAAGCAAAGTCTGTATGAGATCAAAAACTGTCCTGGTTGCTACTTTAAAAAACTAACCAATAAAGCCGTTGTAATTGTGGATTTGTTCGACTAAATTCTATGTTCTTTCCGTGTTTCTTACAAAACAAGGAGAATTCATTTGATAATGTTAATATCTGTTCATGCGCTTTTTTAACTCTATATAGATATATGACGTAAAAGTAATGTACATACATTCACTGTTGGGGTAGATTTTTATTTTGACTTTCCACGTAATATGTGTCAGTTCCACGCTATGACAGCGTTATCTAGACAACGCTATTATTCCATATAAACTATAAAATCTATACATATAATAAAATTCTAACTAAGTCGAATCTGTACATTAAATATTTTTTAGCAAATCTTATTGAAAAAGTCATTATTATCGATACAGAGGCCAAATCTATAGTTTTTAGAATTTTTGTCTGTCTGTCTGTATGTCTGTTACCGCAACACGTAAAAACCACTGGAGGAATTTTGATGATATTTGGTATGATGATAACTGGTTATCCGGGTCAACATATAGGATACTTTTTATCGCGGAAAAATATCTCATTTCTGAGAAAAAATACAAAAATTGCATTGTAAGAGTATACTAATAGTAAAACCTAAGAATTTGGTTTTTGGTCATCTGAACGCGGGCGGAGCCGCGGGCAATGCTAGTAATAAATAATATTGAGATAATGACATACTTTTAAGAACAAAAATTTACATCTGATATTTTCTGACCCGGGAAGATTCAACCGATGAACGTCATAATAATGGACGTTGAAAGGTTCACATGTCAAGCGCTGCACTTGATGAAGAACAAAAGATACTAGTACTGTAGGACTTTACCGTTACAACATCAAATCGATAGATACCTAATTGGTGTATCTTAGTGACAAAAAGCCTTCAATCGTCATAAATCATTATTTAACTTGGTTTTTTCCCGATATTTTTTCTTTGTATGTAAGTGACAGTTTGATGTTTTGATTTAAATAGTTTATTTATATGGGAACTAGCGACTAACCCTCGCTTCTCTCGGGTTCGTCCCTACGATTCCTACGGTACGTTTTAACGGTTAGTATGAAATACAAATCTTTGAATTTCTCAGCTTTTCTGTACTATAATATGTATGTATTTTACATATTATAAACCTTCCTCTTGAATCACTCTATCTATTGCTGAAAACTACATTAAAACCATTGAGTAGTTTAAAAGATATAAGCGAACAGACAGCGGAAGCTACATCATTTTATACTATGTAAAGATTTTAAGGAGGTTCTAAAAACTTAATCTATAATCTCTCATCCATCTCCGTCAGTCTATTCGAAATCGATGTTTTGATGTTTTGTTCGAAATTTTTATAACATTATTATTTTTATATACTGATTCATAAATCTGAGAAAGTAATGTATAGTAATTAGTGAATGACTTTCACATGATTAAAAACTTGGCTCCAGTCTGTGACTTTCCGGCTAGTGGTTGTGGCATAGATATCGTGCGGCCGGGGTATCGCGCTGCGGTGGTGGACAATGCGCGGTGTTGGCTTACGCTCGGCGAAACGGAAGCTTGTACGGCACCACATTGTTTGACTAGACAAATTCATAGATAAATTTTTATACACGTTATGTACGTATGATATTGCTTGCTATGCTATGTAGTGAATCATAAACTTTCTAGATGATATTATGTTGCATGCAGTATTTCATCATCAAATTGAAAATAATTTGCAGGTAGGATCTAAATTGAAATGAATATTGTGTAAAACACTAGTGATATCTTAATTCTTAAATATCCAAAAATAATCATTAAGAACCTTACAACATTTAGACATTCAAGATATATTAATGTAAGTAAATATATAAGCCAGTGATGAATGCATATTACTTGTTGCTTGCAATAAAATTGTTAAAACATTAGAGGAAAATGTTGGATGATATTATCCTGCGGTTTATTAGTTACATTTATCTATACTAATATTATAAAGAGGTAAAGTTCGTGAGTTTGTGACGTTGTAAGGGGTAATCTTTGGATCTACTGAACCGATATAAATGAAATTTGGTAAGAAGATAGTTTGAACCCCTGGGAAAGACATAGGATATCATCCCTAAAGGGGGTGAAAATGGGAATGAAAGTTTGTATTGGGAAGCAAGCTAGGGACGAACCCGAGCGAAGCGAAGTCGCTAGTCATCTATGTAATTTTAAACTAATTTCATTTTCAAAGAAATGTCCATACATGAAGACTTGTTTCCATGAAGAAAAAGTAGTCACTTTTTCTTCGTGGAAAGAAGTCTTCATCGAATACATTTTCATCCATTGCAAAAAAAGGGTCTTGAAATATGTATTCGAATAGCATCTAACTTACTAGCACGTCGCATAACTATACCTGTTTAAATATTTACAAACAGAACTCCCAATTTTCATGCTACACTACTACTACTGCTACACTATACTACACATCTATTATACTCTATTATTGATTTTATAAGCAAAATTTCTTATTCAATTATGCTTTCTCCTTATTTGTAGTGATAAAAATATATGAAGATAAAAGAACTATTTTTCCAATTTTACATGAGAGACGAGATCTCATTTATCTAAAGTACTTTTGAATAATTATTATTAAATAGTACTCACTTAGTTTGTTTTGGAGATTCATCAATACATTACTCGCTATTACTTTTAATAATAATCTGCCTTATCTATACCTTATCCCACTTATGTGTTGTGGATTATGGTCGTCACACTACATACGTAAATACGTTTCCTCCATTCATCTCTACCATTTATCTTTTAATGTCAAAATATAGCTAAAATTTAGACTAATAAGCAGAATTTAAAAAAAAAAGGACTGGATCCAAAAGGTGTAGGAGTAATCTTATCATCTGCTGACCAAAAGGTTGTTTGTTGTTATATATTATGTTTAGGCTTATCTACGACCTAAAAAATTCAATCCAGTAATTTCCGCTTATGAAATTATAGTGTCTGGTATTTCATCTGTTCGACATTTGTGAGATGAAATGAAAATACATATAGACATTTTACACTACAGATTAGTATGTAATTAAATTCACCCAAATAATTTTCTTCCAGTAGTGACGCGCCCTAATTACGCTTCAAAGCGTTCCAGGATAAATGTTGCTCTCCGAACCATACAATATCAGCTCGTTCCGTTTCTACATTGCTAGGTAAAATTATATCAATATACCCACTTAAACGTTTAAAATATTATAGGTACATATACATATATTAGTGAGATAATAGCTATTTACATAATTATATAATAATGAAAATGATAAATTATACAGGTTTTGATGTTATTTTTATCCTTCGCATATTTCCAAGAAGTAAGAAAGCTAAACGTCACAACATAACATAGTCGAATGCAATATTTAATGAATCAGCCAATGAGTAGCAAAGATAGTGATTTATTTTTGTCTCGGTCGGGATGTGTATCATTGTGCCGTACGTTTGTGACTATGCCTCAATGAGATGGGTGCGATATTTTGGAAAGATAGCTCGTCATGTTAATCAGCATGCGTGACATGGTCAAATAATATACTGTGTTATTTGACCATGTCATTAATTATTTTTTGCAACTTATATTGAGTATTGATATTTAAGTGCATATTATTCATAGTCAGTACTAGCGACTCACCCTCGCTTCGTTTGGGTTCGTCCCTAGCTGGCTTCCCAATACAAAGTTTCATCCACATTTTCACCCCTTTAAGGGGTGATTTCCGGGATAAAAAGTATCCTATGTCCTTCCCAGGGTCTCAAACTATCTTCTTACCAAACATCTAAATCGGTGTAGTAGATCCAGAGACCCCTATAACGTCACAAACTCACAATTCACAAACTCACAAACTTTACCTCTTTATAAAATTAGTATAGATGATTTCGATACTACCTAAAGATACCTATAACCATGCTACAGTAAAAAATTTTTTTTTTTAATTTCACCATTTCATATCACAGGACCTACGGAACCCTAAAAATATTTTGGCATCACTCCAACACTGCAGGTCGTCGTAAAAATAGCGCATCATTTTCCACTCCCCCCAACTTTCAAGAAATCCTGTTATAAACCCAACAGAACTTTCGTGTTTTAATAAAATATTCTGTAAATAAAATATTAGTAAAGAAATATGATATTTTAAACTATGTATAACAACACATTAGAAATATCATTTATCAAGTAAATACAGCGAAGTAAGACAAATACGTGCATCGATCCCGTTAGCTCCCGGATATCCTTTTTGGTTCGTCCCTGACCTCATCGAGCGTTGTGTGCTTCTCATCAAGCCTCTGCTTGCGCGCATTGTTTCTGTGATATCTCTGTCATAATTCATAAATATATACTTAGGGAGCAAAGAAATATATATAAATAAAGATTAATAGACAAATAAAGTATTTAAGTGTCTGTTTGTAATTTCAAAATAATAGCTTTTTACTAAATGCATGTCTGTCCGTCTGTTTGTTCCGGCTAATCTCCGAAACGGCTGAACTGTTTTTGACGGGTCTTTCACTAGCAAAAATCTGATGTTATAATGAGTAACTTCTATTTTAGAAAAAGAATTAGGGTTCCGCTGAAAAATATTATAACGTAGCTAGGAACGCACCCGATGGAATATAATATTATATGCTTTGAGGCAAGTCTAATAAAGCTTGATTAAAAAGTTTCAACAGCGTTAATACAAATAAATATAAATACAGTATTTTTTTCAATTCATAACGTTATTAAAATATATATTGTCCATCGTTACCGGCAAACACTTGGTGTCATTTTTATGCCGGACTTGACCTCATCAAGCGTTGAGTGCTTGCTATAATTTCAATTTTCATCGTAAATTGACAATTGGATGTCTATAGGCCATAAACAAAGAATCGAAATCAATTGTAATGAAAAAGATGAAGTAGGTACTTGATGCATAATCACAGTATTGCGGGTATATTGCTATTTGCTTGTTATTTTTTTTTACAATGTAGATATTTTTTAAGAAAATCTAAATATGGTCCTATTTTGTTTAGTGAAAAATCTTACTAAGCCACGTAAAGATGATGTTAATAATCCCTCAACGACCGCGGACACGCCGGCGTTACTGTTAATAGATTTCTTAGAAATTTAATTAATTTCTTAAAAATTTACCTGGAGGTGATAAAAGCAATAAATTATATGTCATCTACAGTCTACGTCATAATATGAAATTGAGGCACATCGATCCCAGTGCCTCCCGGTTATCCTTGTGCCGACCCTGACCTTTTCTCGAGGCTTAGTCTCTCTGTAACATCCATATTATCCACTAGACATATACCATGACTACATTTTTAACACTCTTGAATATTAATTACATAAAATCACTGAACTTTTCTTATTTTTAATTTGGTAGGACATTAATATTTTTACCGTTTCATGATTTACGTAGTTAATTAGGTATATTTTATAAATTATGCGTTGTTATTTACACATTATTATTTTATTTCGTTAGAATAAATTTATAATAATTTATTTACATACTATGTACATAAACCAACCGTTAACAAGTAAATGAAGGTATTAATAAGCTTTTGTTAACCCTTAATTAGTTTGTTTACCAAACTTATAATATTACTTTGTTTCGTAATCAACTTTTTTCGAAAATAACAACAGATATGGCGAGACTGTATGTCGCATCGGAGAATTTGGCTCGTGGCCATTCGTCACCACCACGAAGAGCTGACGTGACGCTATGTATCGCTGTCGTAACAGCCGCAAAATGGTGTAGCTACTGTCGACTGTCGAAATTAACACCGCGACGTAAAGAACAAAATGAATTTACCGCAAAGTGTCTGCCGCGAGGCATCTCTGATGCTCCGTTATCGCTAAGCAGAACATTGTATACCGTTTTTTGTATAGCTTACGAATTATTAACTCGACTTACTGTGTGACTCATAGTGTTATGCTTTTATGTTCAGATAATTATATACTTATTTAATTATTTATTATTTATACTAACTGCAAATTGCTTATGCTCGCTTACATGAGGTGAAATAATTTGATTGAAGTAGAAAGGTGATCCAAATCAAGATTGCATATATCATTGGATACAAACAATACGTATTACATTTATTCTACATTTTAAATAAAACGATCTTTTAAAATTTTTGAATGCTTTACAATCATGGTCACGGGAGAGACTAAGGTTTAAGTTTTAATTTTAAACATTTTTATAATGTTAATTTTATAATTATAAATATGTAATATATTTTTTTTTATAATTTTAAAATTAAAATTATAAAAATGTAGTTGAAATTTAATTTTAAAAAGCACATGAAAGATACAGCAAGATGTCTTTGAATTGGTCCTCGTAAGTCGTAATAGCTGTAAAAAATAGAATGCGTGACTAGCGGAAATTGAAGTACCTACCTATATCTAGCTAACAAAAATAAAAACTTAAAAAAATACGACTTCCAAGCACTAAAATGTAAAAAATAACTAAACGGGGGTTTTCATTAAGAATAGATACCTAATCAGTTATTTTCGAAGTCCGTGCCAGCCAATCAAAAAGCAAATCTAATATATTTAATTTTTTTTCAATTATTACTATTATTAATTTAAAATAAGTCACAAATTGATGTATAATATTTTAACTATAATTAGAGTAAAAATCTTATCGGCTGGCACCGGCTTCGAAAATATATTCTGATTAGAAATAAAAAATGAAAGTCGGTTTTTTTAAGTTTTTATTTTTTCATTTTTAGTGTTGACGTAATAAACAGGTAATTTGCAAGAAGAAAGTTTTTTAATAACATATTCGATTAAACGATTTATTTAAAAAAAAAAACGTTACTTATATCTATACTAATATTATAAAAGAGTTAAAGTTTGTGAGTTTGTGACGTTGTAGGGGGTAATCTCTGGATCTTCTGAACCGATTTAGATGAAATTTGGTAAGAAGATGGTTTTGATACCCTGGGAAGGAAATAAGATACTTTTTATCCCGGAAATCATTCCTTAAGGGGGTGAAAATGGGGATGAAAGTTTGTAGAGGGAAACAACCTAGGGACGAACCCGAGCGAAGCGAGGGTTAGTCGCTAGTATATTATATATTCTGAGCTTAAATCACTTAAACATATATTATAAACATCAGTTTTACAATAATGTATGGAAGTCTTCCCGATTTGTTGACATAATTATGATGACTGCTCTGCTCCCTTAGGTAGTAGCTTGATGATATATACCATATAGCCTTCCTCAATAAACGGGCTATCTAAAGCAAAAAGAATTTTCAAATCGGATTAGTAGTTTCTGAGATTAGCGCGTTCAAACAAACTCTGACTCTTTATATGTACCTATAATATTATAGACCAGAATAAAAATTAAACCCAACTTAAAAGCGAATATGCACTATAATGTATATTTTCCTACATTAACTAATCTCTTTAGTTTGTAATTTATACTTATGTACTAATATTATAAAAGGCAGAGTTGTTTCTCAGGAACTACTAATCCGATTTGAAAAATTCTTTTTGCGTTAGATAGCCCGTTTATTGAGGAAGGCTATAGGTTATATGTAATATATAGTCTATTCCATTTTCTTTCCTTTACTTTTTCCACTAACCGTTAAAACGTACCTAGGGACGAATCCGAACGAAGCGATGGTGAGCCGCTAGTTAAGTATTTTTTTTATAGATAGTTTAAAGTCTAAATGATAATTTCCAACTATTTAATTTGACCTCGTAGCTCGTGAGCGATGAACCTGCAATAAATGCACTACGTTAAGTCAATTATCTAACATAAGTATTGATGATCTTATTACTAGGAAAGATTTAC
The DNA here is from genome assembly GCA_951806755.1 of Brenthis hecate. NCBI lineage: Eukaryota > Metazoa > Arthropoda > Insecta > Lepidoptera > Nymphalidae > Brenthis > Brenthis hecate. The sequence continues at coordinate 8,130,658 of OX638249.1, forward strand.
AATGACGACTGAGATACTAAGTTTGCTTCATACTGTGTGACTACTTCACAAGCAAGGATAGTTTTTTTGTTCTGTATATTTATAATAAGCAGTGGAGCTGGTAGCACATTGCTCACACGCTCGCTTGAAAATCCAAGTGTAACGAGTTTGAATCCGTAACTCTGACATTTTCACGTGCTATTTATTTGTTAAATATAACTACTGTTTGCTAATACGGTGAATAATAACATAATGGGAAAATTTGTATTTCTGATAGTAACTAAATATTTTCGAAAGGCGTGTGACGTCTGCCGATCTGCACTTGGCCAGCGTGGTGGACTTTGGCCTGATTATCTTCGCAATGACGAGACTCTGGAATGGGTCGTTAAAGACCTTAAATAATAATTGTTATTTACTTATAATATAAAAACTACTAATACCTATTTTATTTTTATGACAATAGGTAAGCATTTCTAGGATTTGCGCGCGGAACCTTGAATTTAATGATTCAGCATCCAATCGACCGAAACATAATTACGAAATTAGTTACGCGTCTGTAACAAACATTGGCTTCTTAAATGTTTTCTGTACATCAAACCTATTGACCTAGTTTATTTCTTGTTATAAAATTGTTTTTTTTTTGTTTTGACTTTGTATTTATTATTATTTTGCCAAAGGATATATCCCATGGGATAGCTTTATGATGAAATGTAATCTATGTCACTATCTGCCATTTTAGCGCATAAATGCAAAAACATCAATTTCTGGATGGGTTGAGGGTTAAAAAATGCAACAAATTGCATAAGTCAATAAAAAAACATAAATAAATAATTTCGAGTGTAATAGTATCCCTAATTATTTCTATTATCTATTTTCGACTTTTTATCTGTGAGAATATGTGTCGGTAGTGTTTGGTTGTTTCCAACGCTTCAACTAACTTAGTTCTTGCCAAGAGATTTTATATATATTTTATGTAAACTATCCTTTCAAAAATCATACAAAAAGATACTCGTAATTAAAAGTAGTTAGATATTCAGAAAAAAGTGAATATTTGAAGTATCTACAAAATGACGAGTACATACTTTAAAACCACTCCAAATAATGTAACTAATAAATAATAATAGTTCACCACGATGAACGCGGCAGATTATCTTATCACTAAATTACTTGTTAACGAACTCAACTTTTAAACATTCTTGAGTGGAAATAAGAACACTACTTTATTTTTAAGGTAGGTACCTATTATTTTTACGGCAAAATTACCAGATTTATTTTAGGTAAGTGAGGTAAGGCTTTTTGGCATAACGCAATAATGGTGACGAGTCAACACTATTATTAGTAGATAACTAACGACTCACCCTCGTTTTGCTCGGGTTCGTCCCTACTTACGTTTTAAGGTTAGTATAGATTTCTTAGAGATGACATATTTCCCGCAGTAAATAGTATCCTTTAAGTTGACCCGGATAACCAGCTATCATCGTACCAAATTTCATTAAAATCCCTCCAATGGCTTTTCCGTCATGCGGTAACAGACAGACAAACATTCTACAAACTATAGATTGGCCCTCTGTATCGATAATAATGTCTATTTCAATAAGATTTTCCAATAAATATTTAATGTACAGATTCGGCTTAGTTACAATTTTATTATACGAGTATGTATCTATACAGATAAATAAAATTGAAGTGTCTATTTGTAATGTGAAAATAATAGCTTTTTACTAAATGCATATGGAATTATATATGGTATTTATAAGAAAAACACAATTTTTAAAATTTGTCTGGCTGTCTGTTTGTTCCGGCTAAACTCCGAAACGGCTGCGCTGATTTTGACGGGACTTTCACTGGCAGATAGAAGATAGGTAATGATATAAGAAGTAACTTCGGCTACTTTTATTTCAGAAAAATAATTAGGGTTTGGCTCAGAAAAAAATAAAACTTACCTGGAGGACGCACCCGAGGAAAGCGAGTGTAAGTCGCTAGTATAACTATGTAGCAATGACACTACCACGTATTGATAGCTTAAAATAACTATCCACCATATAGGTGGGCCTATTTATTTACAATGAAAATAAATTCTTTTATTTTTATATTATCTATTACTCACCCTCGCTTCGCTCGAGTTAGTCCCTAGGTACTTTTTAAATCTTTTTGAGCGGAACCCTAATTCTTTTACTGAAATAAAAGTAGCCTAAGTTACTCCTTATAACATCAACTACCTGCCAGTGAAAGGCCCATCAAAATCGGCCCAGCCGTTTCGGAGATTGGCGGGAACAAACAGACAGACTTTTTTTTTAATTGTGTTTTTCTTATAAATACCGTATACAATTCCATACGTATTTAGTAATAAAAACTTTTTAACAAAATAACAAAAATCGTCTTCAAACAAAAGCACTAAAAAGTAAATAATAACTAATTGGAAGTTTTCATTTACTATATATACCTAATCAAATATTTTCGAAGTCGGTGTGCTTTGCTTTGTATGGGCTGCCACCGATTTCGAAAATATTTGATTAGATATGTATTTAATAGGTAGGCTTTAATTACTTAGCCAAAAAAATTCTAACGTGTTAGGCTTGTCAAATCAAACAAAATAAGCCCAAACTCAAAGTATCTACTATTAGCCGTTCCACCTATCCACCTTCTGGCCTTACCATCAGATCAGGTCAACAATACCGAACCACTGTACTATCAACGGAAATAGAAACACTTGCAAAATTTCAAGTCAATATGACAATTAGAAGTAGGTTCAATTTATCATTAGCTATTTTTCGACCCTTAGGGATGGTATTTTTTTTTTTGAAATTTAAATGGGACCAATCTGGAAGTATACGCTTTCAAACAACACAAAAATTGTCCAAATCGGTTAATAAATGACGGAGTTCTGAGGTAACAAACATAAAAAAAACCAGTCGAATTGAGAACCTCCTCCTTTTTGAAGTCGGTTGAAAAGCTGTTATTTTGACATTACAAACAGACACTTTAATTTTATTTATCTGTATAGATAAGTCATTTCTTGTCTTTAACTTGAGAAATGATTTGTTCCCAACACAATATTCGACCCTTATTTCACCCCTTTCAAGTTTCATTTTTGTGACTAAAAGTATCCTATGTCCTTCTCCAAGGTCCAATCCCTCTATATCAAACTTCATTAAAATTGGTTCAGCGGCTTAGGTGTGACGGAACAGATTTACTTTCGCATTTATAATATTTGTGTTTTAATAGTAGGTAAAGATGATAATTGACATGAATAGAATATTAATTATATTTATTGACGATTATTATTGATTAGTATATTATTTACACCTTCATCTTATTGCGGTTCTGTGGTCATGATATTAAAAGTATCTATGCTTGTAGGTATGAAACCATCTATCTATAATGATTTCAATAGATTTATTGATTAGATATGTGCAAATTAAAATATTTATTTATAGAAAAATGTTTCTTTTTTGTTTCAGAACAACAAACATGTTGAAACACTCGACGATGGTCAACTGCGTGCGCTACTAGATGAGGCTATTACATATAAATGTCCTAAAGATCGTGAGGGGAAGAGTATACTTTTCAAGGTATATTAATTAACAACATCAATATTTTAAATTAGAATTATGTGAAACTTTTAAATTATGTATATGATCCAAGACTTATAGTTATATTAGCATTGCCCGCGGCTCCGCCCTCATTCAGATGACCAAAAACTAAATTGTTAGGTTTACATATTATTATACTCTTACATTGCAGTTTTTGTATTTTTCCTCAGAAATGAGACATTTTCCCGCGGTAAAAAGCTATTGTTGACCCGGATAACCAGCTATCATCATACCAAATTTCATCAAAATCCCTCCAGTGGTTTTTCTGTGATGCGGTAACAGACAGACAGACAGACAAAAATTCTAAGAACTATAGATTCGGACTCTGTATCGATAATAATGTTTAATTCAATAAGATTTTCCAAAAAATATCTAATGTACAGATTCGGCTTAATTACGATTTTATTGTATGTATAGAAGAATAAGCTCAAAATCTCTCTATTAAGTTCTTTTTATATGAAGTCAGCTAATGGCGTACTTAAGTATTTTTAATTTAAATTGTTTAGTAATGGTACATTATTGCCTTACAATTAAATGAAATAATTCTCCAAAATTCATAGTAATTCATAAATTAGAATTATGAATTTTGAATTTGATAAAAAAATTTGGATGTTTCATCAAAATCCGTTCAGTAGTTTTTGTGTGAAATAATAACAAACATAATCATTCTCATATTGTTTGCGTTTAATATTAATAGGATTATAATTATATGTTAAATTTCATTATAATATGTTTTGGTTTATTATTAGTTATAAAATGTATTCGCAGAATCTTCTGCAAGAGGTGGAACAAGACGAGCAGGCGTGCGAGGCGGCGGCGCGCGAGCTAGGTGCGGGGCGCGGGGGCCGGCGCGGGCGCGGCCGCCGCGAACATCACTCGAGCTTACAGGTAATTTAACCATTATCATGTTTTATGTGAAATACTATACTATAAATTTCTCTATTTGCCCTTGGTTTAAATCTGATTCAAATCAAATGATTCTTTTTTTATTCGTGTTTATTATGCTTACACCAAGGTGGGCCTTGGTTTGTTCGGGCCCATTACGCACTTGCGTCATTTTCTGATACAGTAATAATTGATATATTAAGATAAAGAGTTACTTATGTCACTTTTTGTTTAGAAGTCACGTTCTAAGTATGGAAATCATTAAGGTTACGTCTTGTATTTTTGATACCGCAACACTAAACTAGATATTTTTATTATGTATTCATGTAATACGGTAATATTTGAATTATATATTATTCTATAGTAATAATAATAATATTACTATAGAATTTTGTATAGTACAGCTTTAATGAATTTCGTATTTTGATGTGACATATATATATATATATATATATATATATATATATATATATATATATATATATATATATATATATATAATTGTTTTTTGGAGGTGTTTTTTTTACAATTTTACGATGTTAGCTATTGTTTAAAAAATTAAAAAAAATCACGCCTATTAACTAGCGACTTACTCTCATTCCGCTCGGATGCGTCCCTAGGTACCTAACTTCTGTATACTAAATTTTATGCAAATCTGTTCAGCTGTTTTTGTGTGAAGGATTAACAAACATACACACACACGCATACAAACTTTCGCATTTATAATAATAGTAGTCCGATAAGGCTATATTGCTTTTTTTATTAAAACTTGTAATAATAAAACCCAGGGCCGGATTTAACCTTAGCGCCGCCCCTGGGCATAGTAAACAATGTCGCACTATTATCAAAATCTTGCATAAAATAGGTACATAGTTTCGATAAAGTTTCAATTTCTTTTAATTTTTATTTTTTGGAAAATAAAAAAAAGAACATTTTCGATAAAGCGAAGAATTTTTTCCCGCATCCCGAATTTTGCCGCCCTGGGCACTAGCCTCGAGTGCCCCTAGTGCAAATCCAGCTCTAATGAAACCTTACATTATACCAACTTCAGGACCTAGTGGCGGCGATGGCGGGCGAGGCGGTGCCGCGGCGCGGGCGCGCGCACGCCGCGCACGCCGCGCCGCCCGCCGCCAGCGTGTCGGCGCGCGCGCTGCACGGCGGCAGTCTGCCCTCCGGCGTCGACACTTGTATGTTGCGTTATGTTAATCTCATCATCTATCGAAGAAGTACTATAGTTCATTCGCGTTAAGAAAATAGTGAGTCATCAGTGTCCACCGGCCTAGCCACGCCCCCCGACCACTTAGATTGCATAAAATTATAAAGTCATATTTCACAATGACCAGTTGAAGGCAGACTTAAATATATTATTAATGACTTTATTTTGATTTGAGAAAATTATGTTCATCAATTATCTCAAATCAAAATAAAGTTATTATCATCTCAAATCAAGATTTGAGATAAATAATATAATTAAGTTGATTTTTATCCATTACACTTGATGTTTTGAAATATTAAATTTGAATTGAATTTTTACTCACACTTTGTATACACCTTTAACTGCCGTTGCACTTGATGACTCACTATTTCCTATAGATACACAATCAGCGACAAAAAAGGTGCTCACCGAATGAGCGTTCATTTGAACGTCTGATCGCACTTTTTTTTGTGAAAGCAACTTTAGACATTACATTTAGGGTTCAATTTATATTCAATTAATATATTTATTTCAGCCAGATTACTTACCTAAATACAACAGTTGACAGTTTTAAAAGAACTTTTTTTGATTGTGTATTTAGTGCTTTCTTGATCGATGAATATCGTACAATATATTACGGTCCCGGTGCTAGATATAAACCTCCATTCAATACGAGATGGGTCAGGCCATATTCCACCACGCTGGTGTAGTGCATGTTGACGGACTTCACATGTTTTGTTAACATATAAGGTTCTCTCACCGTAAGGCGAGTGATAATCATGTTAAATATGATTTCCACATGAGGATATCGGACATGCGAGACTCGGAATTCGAATCCGCTTTACGAGTACTTTGTTTTCCAAGCGTGTGTGCTACCACTGAACTATCAATACCATATGCTACCTAATGTTATATGTTATTTATTATTGAGCCATTTTTATTCTCCGCTCCGCTTATCTAGGTGCGTACGTCGGTCGTCGATAAAATAATTTCTGTGTTGGTTCGGGAGATAAAAGTTACTTGTTAATTTTCATGTTGATCATAATATTGTTATTATAAGTTTTAATGCCTTCACGACTAGATCTGTAATTCAACTTGTGAAGCTTCATATTCAAAAAAATATTTCTGACCCTCTATTATAAAAAATGATACATCTTTTAATATTTTCGTTATACAATAACATATAATCATAGCATTCACTAGCGACTTACCCTAGAAGTAGCCCAAGTTACTCCTTCTAACATCAGCTATCTGTCAGTGAAAGTCCCGTCAAAATCAGTCCAGCCGTTTTGGATTATAGCTTGAACAAACAGACAAAAATTTAAAAATTGTGTTTTATAAGTACCGTATATAATTTCATATGCATTTATTAAAACGCTGTTATTTTGTCATTCCAAACAGACACTTTAATTTTATTTATCTATATAGATAATAATATATATAGTGCGTACACGTAACAATTGCAGCGTTCCTCCTGAGCGAGGAGGCGGGTGCGGCGGGCGGCGCGGGGGGCGCGGGCGCGGCGCGCGGCGGCTACCTGGCCACGGTGCGCTGCGTCAACCCGCCGCCGCTGGCCGAGCGCCGCGTGTCGGCCGGCGACGCCGCGCCCGAGCCCGCCGCGCACCACGCGCTCGCGGACGACGCGCCCGCCAGGTACCGGCTACCGCTTTGTATTCAGCCCTTATAACGTCCCACTGCTGGGGGTGGGCCTCCCTTCAGTACGAGGGGGATCAGACCATAGTCCACCACGCTGGCCAAATGCGGGTTGGAGAACTTCACATGTCTTTGGAAAACTTGATAGGTTCTCTCAGACATGCAGGTTTCCTCACGATGTTGTCCTTCACCGTAAGGCAAGTGGTAATCATGTTAGAAATGATTCGCACATGAAAATATCAGAGATGCGAGACCCGGGATTTGAACCCGCTTCACTCGGTTTCCCAAGCGAGCGCGTTACCTATGGGCTAAGTTAAGTGAATGCCTTCATAATCTGTGTTTGCAGTTTGCACATTTTGATGCAAAACGAATAATAAAACAACATCGACAGTAGTAGCTTATAGCGCATAATAATTATTAAGCAGTATTTTGTCCCGGCAGTGTACTTGAAACAATTACCTACGGCCGCTCGGTAGGCAAACACGCTATAAGGCTGCCCACTTATGTTACGTATTCGATAATATTATATTACCACATTTTTGATCTAGTGGTTAGCATGTTTGCGATTGCAGATCGACGGGAAGTCCTGGGTTCGAGTCCCAGGATGAAACAATAATAGTTATTTTCTGTACAAAAAATCCCAATGACGGCGTAGAATTGGGAATTTGGGGGTGTTTTACTCTGTTCGATGGATAGCAAATAAAACATCTCAGTTTTTTATTATCTCTCTTCTATCGAATTGTCGTCCGACAGTGAAAGGAATAGAGAGTCCACGTTGTGTCAGCGCGTACACTTGTGCACTATAATATCCTGCGCACATAGCTAGATTACCGTGAGATTGGTCGCTGTGGTTGAAATCGATCAGGGGAACTAAAATGACAGCGGATATTTTCTTTCATATTTACTGTTCCGTACCCGAAGGGTGCCAATGGAACACTTACTAAGCCTCCGCAATCCGTCCGACTATCTGTCAGAGGGCTGTATCTCATTAACCGTAATAACCGTAGAGTGTTGAAATTTTCACAGAGTATGTATTTCTATTGCCGCTATAACAACAAATAATAAAAATAAATAAAAATACAAAAAACTTTTTTTAACGTTAAGTATATATACGATGGTACGAAACCCTTCGTGTGCGAATTCGACTCACACTTGATTGGTTTTTATTAGTACCTACATATTTAGTAACTTATAGTGTGTTCTAAGAATGCATTTTTAGTATTTTACATTGTATACGGTATAATAACTTTATTCATAATTCCTGGTAAGAGATCAAGTGCAAAACCAACAATTTCACATGCTATTTCATGTACGGGGGTTTGAACTTGTGTTCTGCTACTGAGGATTTCTTAACAAAAAAACAATAACTATATTAGGCTGCAACGGAGACCCCAGGATCGCTGGAGCTGCAGCTGGATAATGAGATAATTAGTGTCATATTACGTCTCGGGAACCACTCATCATGAACCACAATGCATAATGACGTATAAAATAAAAACTTTTAAATAGCGTACCTTGTATCTTTCACAGTATTCTCAGTTGATATTCGTACATATTCGTACTCTTTAATTATATTATAGCAAAAATGTGGAGACTAAATGCTACTCGTGAAATATTTATTACTATGCATATCTATACTAATATTATAAAGAGGTAAAGTTTGTGAGTTTGTGACGTTGTATGGGGGTAACCTCTGTATCTACTGAACCAATTTAGATGGAATTTGGTAAGAAGACTTTTTATGCCGGAAATCATCCCTTAAGGGGGTGAAAATGAGAATGAAAGTTTGTATGGGGAATCAATCTAGGGACGAACCCGAGCGAAGCGAGGGTAAGTCGCTAGTATATTTCGGTTATTATTATTATTATTATAATTTTTTTTTGGGTTTGGTGCCGAGGTCGGCCCTAGGCTACGTCGACCAGTTTAGGTCCATTGTAGCTCCCTTTATAGTGAATTCAAAGTTCTCCGCTTAGTCCTGTTGACTCCAGGAACTTCCAAATTTTCTGAGCGGGGAGCATCTGTATCTCTTCCGGTTGCATAATATGCTGCTCTAGATAGATACTTCTGCGGTGCATGAGTGGACCGCACGAGCAGAGGATGTGCATAGCAGTTTCCTCTGTCTCATGGCATAGTCTGCACATTGCGGTCCGACTGAGGCCGAGGGTAAACATATGTTTATTGAGTTTGCAGTGACCAGTAAGTATTCTGGTTACTGCACTGGTTTTATACTTGTTGAGTTGAAGCAACTCTTTTGTAAACTTTTTGCGATATCCCTTAATTAGCGCTTTAGAGTGTATTTGTCCAGAAGTGGATTGCCACTCTTGAAGTGCTTGGCGATTGCAGTGAATTTTGAGAATTGAATAGGCATGTTATTTTGCAATACCACAAAATGGTTCAAAATTCAAAATTCAAAATGTTATATTTTGGTTATGTGATATATAAAAGGATCGAATCGTCCGGTTTTAGTAGCTATCGTTTTATGTCCATCATAATATACTGTCTAGTTCGTAGAGACAATGATAAAAAAACGTGTGTGTGTACTTATGTACGCACGTAAGAAGTTATACTTCTTTGGCGTAACAGAACAAAAATAGCTAGATTTCATCCCGTATGTCACAACTCTCTGTTTGTAACTCTCTTTTTGGCTGTCGGTGAGCGCGTGCATCTTAAAAATTTTACTCATATTTTTTCCAAACATGCCAATAGATAGAATAAATAAATAGAAAAATAGATAAAATATATGAACGTAGAGCAAACGTTGCCCGCAGAAGGAGTAAGCCGGTGTTCCCGATGACGTACACGGCGCGCGCGACGCTCGAGATCGGCAGCGGCAGCGTGTGCTCGGGCCGCGCGGTCACCACCACCACCGCGTCCAACCAGGTGCGTACCCCCCACTCCCCCCCGCGCGCCGCGCGCCCCGCGCCCTCCCCGCAGGCGCGCCTGCTGCGCGCGCTGCGCGGTGGTGACCCGCGCGGCCCCGCGCCCGCCGCGCCAGCCGCGCCAGCCGCCCGCGCTGACGCGCTGTGGGCCGACAGCGTGGCCGCCTGGTACAGCACGCTAGGCCGCTACGACCCCGTAGATCGCATCAAACACAATTCTAGTGTCGTTCATAGTAATTTACAATCCAAGAGCACTAATAAGTCACAAACTGATGAACAACTCTACGTAGATAGGCAAAATTTATCAAAGAATAAATACGATACTAATAGTGCTAGTAGCGCACAACATAGAACACTTAATATTAATAAACAATTTAAAGATTCGTTTTATAAAGATATTTCTAGTAACGTACATAAAGCTAAATGTGATAATATTGGAAACGGAAGAAATGTTTTCGATGATAATGAAAGTGATATTACTTTAAGGAAAGAGTATAGAGAAAGAGTAGGCCATGACTTAGTGGCACCGAGTATATCGACAATAAATCCAAAGAATTTCAGAAGTATGACTATAGGCAAGCCTTTGTATTTACCTACACAAGAAAGTAATACTAACAAGAAGTCTCAGAAAAAAAAGCGTAAAGAATCTCAAGTGGAAATTAATGGCAACCGTTCTATTGTACGTAAAGATATGAAAACTCAAGATAGTAACGATATCGCCACAAACAGTCTTCAATATAGTAATGAATCTGAATTCTCAAAAACACAAGTAGGAAAACCATCTAATATTGAAATAGAAATTAGCGAAATGATCTCAAAGCGTCCAGAAACAGAAACACATTCTAGCACAGAAATGACTGAAATGATCTCAAAATACCCGAAAGAAATTTCAAATAATACAGACATTGAGCTTGTAGATATTTCATATAAAACAATTCCTGATACATATAATTCTTTCTCCGAATTCGTCTCTAACCAACATAAACTAATGGAAGTTATAGAAATAAATAACAATAATGATATTTCTGCACAAAATCAAGTCAATATCGAAAGCCAATTTAAAGAAATTGCAGAAATTGATGGTAAAAACGTAAATATCGATGAGTCGAGTGTAATGGATGTTGACGATAAAATATCAAAAGATGTTGCTCTTTCAATAACAAAGGAAGACGTACAAAAACCGAATGAACAATTTGTCATCACTGAATTACCAGATAACGCTTATATTTTTCTAACACTTCCAAAAAGCTTTCTCACAGCCGCTTGTAACAAAAACGAACAAACCGTTAAAATTAAGGAAATCGCCAATAACAATACTAACGATGTCGATGCAAATAAAAATACTAATAAGAAATCCAAGAAAAAACAAAACCAAGTACCATCGAATACAGCCAACAGAAATATGAATAAAAGTGCTTTGAAAATGCTTCTTTACAGTGATAGTGACAAATATAAATCAGTTAAAAAGAAATCTATCGAGGACCTTGAGGTAGGAATGGAATAAATTGTATACCGGCTATGAATGATATGTTGTCAATACGGTTATAAAATATATTTATTTCATATGTTATTTTTTAAAGTAATTTTCAAAATCTATTGGATATTGCCAGCATGTTATTCTGTCGACGATAGTGAAATAAATCAGTTTTTAAATAATATTTTACACAGTGTTTCTTTCTGCCACAGGTGGACTCTGCCATACCGTTCAGTTGCATCACGACGCCCGAGGTGGTGGCGAGCTGCAACACCACCTCCTCCACTTCGCAGTCGACCGTCGCTGTAGACCCTAAGGTAATGTTCTATCGTTATGCCGAGATCGCACTAATGCTGGGATTATAATGAAGTTAGTCAATTACATGTTTATTTTTTTAAATTTTCAATGTTGAAGACAATTTGTGAAAGTTCTAATATTTATGGGTATCAATTGTTGTTATAATATGACACGTATGTCGCAGGTCGTCGCGCTCATAAAAGAGGTGATATAAAATTTATTTATTTATAAAATTACACTAACAACACATATATTAAAATGTTTATATACATTATATAAGACAATTATAAGTAACCGCAAAATTCGTCTGGCGATTTGCAAATATTATTGAAAATTACTCAATAAATACGTGATTAAAATTTCAGATTGCCAAAAATATGTTTTTTTTTGGATATTTTTCTTGCAAATGTTGTATACTGCGCAGTAGCGAAATAACCGCTAAAGCTATACCAGACTCGCGGGACTGGACTCGCCAATTCACGAAATTATATTTTTTCACAATTTCAACTTGCTAAAAGGACCTTCCCAAAATTCGTCGCGAGCTCTCGGGCTATTACTTTTGGGAAAACATAATGTTCTTAACTTGTAACATTGACACAATGGCGTCAAGAATTCGTGTTCGGAGAATTATGTTAAATATTTTTGCGATTTTGTTTAAATTATACAGAAAATCAGTTACTTGTGAAAAGTTATTCAAGAAGACTTTTTTTGAAAACATGAATTGTTTTTGCAACAGTTTATGACACAGGACGGCTTAATTTCGCAATTATTATTTTACCAAAAGCACGTTACGCGCTCTCACTCCTCGCGGCCGACTACCGAGCGGCCGTCTTCATATGGCGAAATCGTCTTCATATTACTTGCATCACTTTTTGTGCGCAATGCTCTGTCTATACTTTTTTATTGGTCTGAGGTATAGATAACTTAAAAAAATATAGGTATATATTAAAATTCTTATAATAATATTAATTATTATTTATAAAATTATACAATCTATACGTATAATAAAATTGTATGTATAGATATATGTAAAACCTAAGAATTTGGTTTTTGGTCATCTGAACGCGGGGGGAGCCGCAGGCAATGCTAGTTATTAATAATTTTATAAAAAGTACTATATTTATATTTTAATTTGTTGTAATTTGATTGCGGTATCTGCCACAGCGCTAAATAAGTTTTACTTCAACCACGGTTAGCGGTTACACGCACTCTTTTTAAATATACGTTATTAGTTTATTGTATTGAAATAAAACATGTTTTACCACCCTATGTCAATGTTTGCCATGCATACAATGTTAATGTAACGTGTTTGGTCTTCGTAAGTACGATTACGCGTAAACGATACGAATGTGTATACAAGTACGATTAAGTGTTGTGACGGCCGACGGGTCAATATTTTTTGCCTAATGTTAATTTGCATTTAAGAGGCCTGTTACATTACGACCGTGGTTTTTCAATTAAATGCCCATCTTTGGCGTTTTTATTCAGAGAAACTGAAACTCTTCGACAATTTTGACATATTGCATGGTGGATAATCGTTATTAATATAGTTTATAGCGGCCTCGCTTTTCGCAAGTTTTTATTATTAATTGAAATAAAGCCATAATTCCGAAGCATGTTTTTAATAAAATATGCCACGGCACTTTTTCTAGCTCACGCATTGTAATACTGAGTTAATAGCGGCCTCGGAATTTGAAAATATATATTGGATTTCTACAAAAAAATCCTTTTCAAAACCTTACAAACTACTAAAAATGTTTAGAATTAGCTGTAAATATATTCTTCCTACGTTAATATTATTAAGTAAAATTCATACCAGAATATACGTCAGTTCAAAAGAAATGAAATTACATTTTTTTTAAATAATTTATTACAAAACTTTACATAATAGTAATTACAACTGCACAAAATGCTACAAAATGCGAAGCGTCGGCCGCTTGAACTCAATACCATAGAACTCAGTACATTTTGTGATAGGCCTCTTAAATGGACCATTTAAAAACAAATAAGTCCATTTTCTTGCATTCGGGAAACTATACTTCAAAAACCTATATTTATTAATTACTTTCTTTAGATCTATCATTTTCTATAAACTACTAATTTGTTTAATAAAATTTTCTTGTATTGCAATAATAATAGCATTTTTTGGAGATTTATAATATATTTTTTGTATATACAAAAGGCAAAGGTTTTTTTGGTCTAAGAAAGTTTTTTTTTTTATATTTTCATCAAATCATGATTAAATTCAATCTTTTATATTTTCACTATTTGAATTTTGTTCGTTAACTTATAACTTTTTACACAGTGCCTTGAAAACAGAATTACTTCTTTGTCCTTGAGTATGAATGTGATTCGGCAGATCAGACAGGCTTGTATGCTGCTTACGTTGATTTCATACCATGATGTGACGGTAAATCTGTAAATCCTTCTATAACAAGTCTTTTCAAGCCCGAAAACGTTTCTTCGAGACCCTTAAAAATATAATATTTTATAGGTATAAACTGGTCCCAGAAAACTCGATCATCAAAAATAAAGAAAGATATTTTATTACTAAATTGGTTAAAGAAAATGATCGAAGTTGCAATAAAGAGAGCACTCTAAAATTCATGTTCTTTTTTCAGTTCAGATTTAAAATTATATTGCATATCCAGGTTTCATTATCCGACTTATTTTATTTTTATTGACTTTCTTGATGACAAACTATTCTACATCTATACATATAATAAAATTCTAACTAAGCCGAATCTGTACATTAAATATTTTTTGGAAAATCTAATTGAAATAGACATTATTATCGACACAGAGTCCGAATCTATAGTTTTTAGAATTTTTGTCTGTCTGTCTGTTACCGCATCACGAGAAAACCACTGGACAGATTTTGATGAAACTTGGTATAATGATAGCTGGTTATCCGGGTCAATATAAAAAATATCTCATTTCTGAGAAAAAAATACAAATAGTGCATTGTAAGAGTATACTAATATGTAAAACCTAAGAATTAGGTTTTTGGTCATGGCGGAGCCGTGGGCGATGCTAGTACCATATAAATAGTACTTACCTCCGTAAAGCATATATTAAGGAACTGCATTTTAATTTTCAGATTTTTTCGCGGATTTATTTTGATTTTTGGTTTCCGGCGTTGCGAATGCTTTACAGCAATCATTGTCACGGGAGAGATTGTAATGTTTTAGTCGTCTCAAAGCCGCAGGGCTCGGAACCGGTTTAAAAAGAAGCGGTTTATTTCGGTAATGTAATGGTTAATTCATCGCTTGTTTTTTAACAGGTGAATGAAAACGAACGGTTTAGTAAAGCTAAATAATAATGATTAACGGTTATTCTTAGAAAAAGGTTCCATTTCGGTTTTGATACCGAAATAAACCGGTTAATTCATTCATAAGTAAGAAACGACGCACCAAATGTAAAAACACAAAAACTCATTTTAACCGGTTAATTTTGTTCATGGAACCTAAATTGTCAAAAACCGTTCTCCCGAATTTAACCGGTTAAAGAACGTAACCGAAACATTAAATTGAAAAGCCTTTCGGTTTCGGGTCAATGACCAAGACCGGTTTAAAAATTGAACGGGTCTTTAAGCCCTCCTCAAAGTTCATTATAAATATTGAATTTTATACCACAATGATTTTAATTATACAACGATGTTTGTAATTATTCTAGTGTCTTATTTATGGTACACTATATTTTGATAAGGTGGGATTTTTAAGCTATTAATTTTATTTATTGTAACTGGGGGGAGTTTTTTTAAATATAAATAGGGACTCCTAAAATAAGTAATGTAATTACTAATTGTTTTGTGCTTGCCGCAGCCCCGCAGCGTGATATCGAGCAACTTCAACGGTCTGCCGCTGTCCCGGCCCGGCTACGCCTCCACCACCTCCTCCAACACCGACGAGTACAAGGTAGCGCTCCACTCCGCCCCACACCCACCGCCACCCTCCGCCACCCACTCATACCGCCAAGCTTTATGCCACACACCCACACCACTCACCATCATACTAAATCTTTAACTCATCGCGCCCTCCGATTGCTGCCGTCGACTCTATTCGCCTCACCGCCCTCCGTATGTCTACCCCGTGTTCTAAAGATCTAACATAGATTTTTCCTTTCTATTCAGGTGCCTATACTCACTGTGCACTACCGTTTACAGAAATCTCTTGATGAAAACGGCAATGCAGTACAAGGATTCAGTTCACCCCTCTCAGGATCTAGTCAACACAAGAAGCCACGGAGAAAGAAGTCGTCCAAGAACGAGACGGTGATCACGTCGCACCAGATCGACGGCTACCAGGGCAACAAGGACCTCAACGAAGTGCTGCGCTTCATCGAGTCGCACGCAGACGGCGCGCGCGCGCCGAAGCTGCGCGCCAAGCACCACGACTGCGACGACAAGGCGGGCAAGAAGCGCTCCACCGAGCGCCGCAAGGACAAGGAGCCCAAGCTCAAGCGCGCCACCTCGCTCGAGGAGCTGTCGCGCACCACGCTCGAGGACCTTACAGACGCGCGCCGCCCCGCGCCCGCCCCCGCCGGCGCCGCGCCCGCGCCGCCCAAGCCCGAGCGCCGCTCCTGGGGCGACGACGCGCGCACGCTGCTCTACCGCACGCCCGCACCCGCCCCGGCCGACGCCGCGCCGCAGGAGCTCACCGACTTCCAGACCGTCACCAAGAAACGCAAGCCGCGTCGCCGCGCTGACGACGCCGACCGCGACCCCGCCACACGCCGGGTGCGCGCCCCCTCGCCCGAGCCTCGCCGCGCGCCGCCGCCCTCTGCGCCGCCCTCTGCGCCCGCCTCCGACCGCAGCAACGACTCCAACGACGACATGGACTCCGTGCACTCGTTGCCCGCCACCGCCACCACCACCGTCATACCGCCCGCCCTCTCTGCGCCCCCCGCGCCACCTGCGCCACCCCCGCCGCCGCCGCCGCCCGCGCCGCCGCACGCCTCGTATGCGGACATCGCGCGCACGCGTCATAACATACCCGACCTCATCGAGTCGTGCAACTTCTACGCGGAGGGCGAGGCGGAACAGCGCGCGGACGGGGTCGCGCCCGCCGGCGGGGGCGGTGGCGGCGGCGGTACGGGGGCGGGCGACGCGGAGCAATATCCGGCGCTGGAGGCGCGGCGCAAGCCGGCGGTGGCGCGGTCGGAGCGCACGCGCAAGGAGCGCGACGCGCGCGCTCCCGAGCCCGCGCCCGATGTGGTAGCGGACCGGCGGCCGCCCGTTATCCTGCTGGACTCGGCGGCACGACCGCGGGACATGGATGGCGTCACGTTCGGCTTCGACATCAACGAGCAGCTGCTGGGCGGGCCGCGGCGCGCGCGCTGTGACCTGTTGCGCGACGCCGAGCCAGCGGCGCCGGGCGCCCCGCCGGCCGCGCCGTCGACCGTGCTGCCGGTGCGCGCGGGCTGCGGCGCCGCGCTGCGCTACGTGCCGCCCGACGCGCCGCCCGACACCGCGCACCTGCACCAGATCATAGACTACGTGGGCGCCGGTCTGTCCATTTTATTGTTCACTTAGAAGTTCTCTGAAACTTTGAATACACAATGACTAGTAAACATAATTAGTTTCGAAAGATCTATTACAATTTAAATAAGATATTCTTAAAAATTAGAATTAGTTTGTAATATTAAATAAAATTTAAATTCTAAATAATTCTAATGTTATGGTACTTTGCAGCCTGGGACGATGTGGTGCGGTGCGGCGGCGGCAAGGTGCGCTACTTCAGCGAGTGACTTTCTTTGCGCGCCAAAACTACATTAACAATATGTGCACCTTGGTGACTACCGTGTACGCGCGCGGACGCCTTGATACAAACACGACACCGAGAACTGAAAATTCGATGCTAGTGATGGTTTTGTGTAACCGCTTACTGTGTTCCAAGACGTGGTCGCGGTCGCGCGACGTGTTCAGTGTTCAAAGTGAATCGGATTCAGTATGAGCTGTGCCGGGCGGAGAGCCGTCGGCAGCGACGCTGCGAAGCTTCGCTCTGCTGGTGTTCGTTGAACGAGCACGCTTTTATTTTATTCAATGTCAACTATATTATGGTATTTTTATTGATTTATGTGAGACGCTATTATCGTTGCAGCCAGTGCCGTTGGGTTTGATAGGGGTTTGGTTAAGTAATATTATTCTATCTCTTTTAACTACAAAAAAAAAATGATCATATATTTTTGTTAAAACATACAAAATAAGCTTAACATATGTCATATATACAAAGACGCAATTGCACTGGTGGTAACTAAAATTGATTTCGTTTTCGCTTTGTTTTTTAAGATGGTCTAGAGCATTTAATTATTATAATAAAATTTTCATCCTTATATTATAAATTTTATATTACAATATGAGTTTTAGTTTTATAATTTATCGTCTCGGTGCGGTCTGGTGCCGCTTCGCCGAATGCGCTTGGTGCTAACGAATGATGCATTTATACCGGCACGAGGCTAGAGACGTTGGACTCATTTCTATAAGTCATCATATGTTGAAAATCAATCTTACTATAATAAGACAAGATTTATAATGCTTAGAATTAACCGCGCGGACTTTTCCGTACATTGAGTATTTGCTATGACTCGTGCTGGTATTTGTAGTATTGAATTTGAAATAAGAAATTTGCGCGGCTCATCATTGTCGAGAACAGCCGAGCGGGGCCGGTTGGTGCCGACTGCCGAGCCGCGCCCGGGGGGCGAGCGGCTCCGAGCGGGACGAGTTCCGCCGAGCCGAGTGGGGCCAAGCCAAACCGAGTGTGGCCGAGCGGTGCCGATTGCAGGGCACATATTTTGTTTCTGTTGATGTTTATTGTGCTTGAGTTTGTTGTAATCACGATGATAGATTCTCTCTAACTTCTTAGCTACATTTAATTTGTTATGTATTTTTAAGTTATACTATTTTACAATGTAAATAGGATAATGTAAGTCGTAACTGGCCATGAGTGCGGAAAGGGTCGTCACGTCGTACTAATGCACTAATTATGTCGGCTCACTGAGTCTTAATAATGTCAAATAAATTATATTTGTTTTACAAATGTTTTATGTTAAGTTAATCGGTTGCACATTTTTATGATAAATATTTTATATTTCTCGAAAACTGGCTCTTTCATTTGATTAGCCTCGATCTTCGAAGTGAACAAGCATTCTTTATTTGATATGTGAAAATATCACTGTAAGAAATGTATTGGCTAAAATATTAAGTTAAAAGCTCTGGTAGTGTTAGTTATGAACGGAATTGACGAATACAGGCGAAGAAATATCATTGCAAAATGTTACACTACATACAATATGTCAATTCACGGTCATTGAACAAATACGACAGGTGTCCGATGAAACTTTAGCTATCGAGCACTACGTTGATATGTTTTTCATTATATGTTTTAATAATTATATATTTTTATGTCAGATCTCATTATTTTATTTGTAAAAAATAATAACTATGATGAGGATAATAACCAATATAATTTTTAATTATTTTAGATTTGTTTTTTTTTCTATTTTACTCATTTATGTGCTGAATACGTGTTATATACTGCGATTAAGTACATTTACATAAATAAAAAAAGAAAAATACAGTATTTTTAAACGGTTTCGTTAACTTTACGCTCTGCTTCTTGTAAAAATTTTGTTTATTATGTACGTAGTAAGAGTTACATTTCAGAAGTCATTCCCCTTTTTGCACGTTCCTCTGTGTATAATCAGAGTTTTATTTACATTGTATTACGAAATAATTAAATGTGCATGGGATAGCTAAAGTTTATTCGACACCTGCACACGGATACTAAACAATAAATACTTTAATATGTTCCCCCCATCTCTCTTGCGTCTTCCAAATATATGTAATAAGTCAGAATATTCATTACAAGACTAGTATTTACTATGAAATATTTAGTTTTTTTTTTTAAATTCCAGAATGATCTGTAATTTTTTAATACTGTATGAGCATACGCCTTAGCAACATACGCATTTGCAATTATTGTAAAAATTTTGATTCTAATTAAAATATCTATGACAATATTATGTAATTTTTGATATTGTTTAAAATGTATTTAAATCGATATATGTATTAATTGGCGCGTAACTGCTCAGATGGATTTTTTTTTATTATGTTACTTAAGTACGGTCATTGGTCATACACCATGTAACTTAATCATGGGATTTTTAATAGCCTTATAATGATGGTATTTATACATTATATTATAATTGTGTGTTATAAGTCTATGCGATATTAGAAAATTACAGAAAAGTCCTGGTCCATTTTATCCTACTAGCTTATACAATTCTATTATAGTATTTCGTTATTGTATCATATGATTGTATTTGGGCATACGAAATTGTTCCTAATATTTATTTTGTACCAATCAGAGACCACAAGCCGTTATACTTGCTATAACGTTTATGTATGTGATGCTCTCACACTTGCATCGATCACGCGGCAGATGCCAAGCCATTATTGGGGCTCAAATTATTTTCCAATTTCTCACGAATTTCGGTTTTTCTTTAATTTATATATTTTTCTATTTGTGAGTCCACCTAGACTCGTAAGGCTGACTGAATTTATAAGACCCAAAGCTAGTCCAGAAAAAAAAACGTAAAACCATATTTTTGTGAAGGTAATTAATAATCGCTAATTATTGTCTCGTAAGTAAGACGTACCGATTAGTGTTTAAATATTTGTCATAATATAAATTATAATAATTGTAACAGTAAGCCTTAATTGTTTGCACTCGACTGTGTATATGATAATTGTAAATAAAAATTGCATTCGCCTTCGTGTCGCTTTGCAAGTTTATTCGATGGATGTACCTATTTGGATGTATTTATTTCGTGCTTAGCTGTTCATAGCTGATGAATCCGTGTTCATCTTTAAATGTTTGTATCTCATCAGTCATCACTCAACAGGTTCACTAGAAATTTGGTTTTTGATACTTACAGTCTTCAATTATGATTTTCGTTTTAAACTTTAACTGTATGTTTTTTATTACGTTATCTTTTCGTACGTGTCGTAGGTTTAGCTGAAAACTGTACTGTAAATTTCCATTTCGTAAATCCTAGAACTGATAAAAATGACTGCTTTAACATATAAACTCGGCTCTCAGCCTTATTTTCTACAAAATATCAAACTGTCGATTAAAATGTTTCTTTTTTGTGAAACGTCTAAACGATCTCGTTAAACCACTACTATGTAATAATGTATAGCGACTGCGAATGAATAACAGCTACCTATTACCTCCTAATAATTCTTTGGTAAAACGAGATAACATTATATTTACGCGTTTCTAGTTTACAATTAATTATGCACAGTACTTTGCTTCTTTACCGATTCTAGAATGCTTTTTCCAAAAATAACAATTGCCTACTGCCATCATGTATCTTGACGCCGGCTCGAAGATCCAAAGGGGCTATTTTACACGTTATGTGTTTCGTTTACGACATGCGCTCTATTTACCGATCACTACTGAGCTTTGTAAATAATGCCGAGACATGACGTGGTAAAATTTAAGTTATATTCACCGACAAATGCTCTCGGCGTTCAAGATACGCGTAATTTGTTTTAAATACTATTAGGTATATATTTCTTACTACATAAAAGCTGTCCACTCAAATAATAACCTATTCTGGCGTCTGGTAGAAATGTTTGTTTGTACATAAATGTGCGTGTTACCACTCAGTGTACAAAGTTGTGTAGGTATTGTGTATTTTATGAATATTAAGGAATTATGCGGTACATAAAATGGTGGAGAGACGTCAGATATGCACAGACTTCAAACACTCCATTATGATTCACACACATGACACAAATGCCCTCAAACAGCGATCAGCCTCACGTAGACTGAGATTAGAATAGTTAAGCGGTGTATAAAATATATAAATCCAAAAAATAATATTAAATTCTAAGAAGTCGAATATAAGATGTGGTTTTACTTTTCTCATTAATAATTATTTTCCTAAAGTGTTTAGTAAATATTGGAGTTTATGTACCTACTGTAAAAACGCTCATATCAAATATTATTTATTATCTCATTTCCTTGTAAAATATGTAAATAGCTGTGCAAGATTATTGGTATTAGTCGTTTTTCATGAATTCTAGGTGTTAAAATTGAAAGTCTGACCCTAAAACTATTGATTCATCCGATCACCTTCCTTTCGCTTTTTACGATGTCGAATCTGAAGATTGTTTTTTGTACGAAATAATTAAATAGTACGTATATTGGAAACAGGATTAAAGCTAGAATAATGATTTAAATAATACTTATGCAACTTGCAACGTCGAGTTCGACAAATATTGGCAATATCGGAACAAAGTGAAAGCTCAAACATCAAACTCCATTATATTTTATTTATGCTAGCTCGCCTATGTCATTTAATAGTAAATGTGTACCATCAGCGAGAGGTCAGCACTACGCTGTTGGGGCTTTTCAGAGATGCTCGTACGATATAAAATGAAAAAAAGAGTGCTCTCTTTTGCCTTCGCTTTACGAGTTGCGATACCACTTCATTACACTTATAGACTTATTATTTTTCGAAATGCCTCGAGATCGAAATAGATTTACTTATAATATAATGTTCTTCTTTGAGAGTTCAGTTCCTAAGAACTGGAGTGATAATGCTTAGAAAATATTGGCAAAGTGTAAATGTATAAATAAATTATTGCTGAAACGTAAGTTTCTACAATTGTCTCTCTGTCTGTTTGAATATGATCACATTAATTATGTAACTAGAATATAAAACATAGAACTATTTACTTTAAAGGTAGATCAAAAGTAGAGGGTTGCATAATGGCTGAGGGTTGCAATTTTATTTTTATTATTCAGAAATTGAGACAATTGTCATGTATCATATATTATACGTCAATATAGAAAATATATTTATCTGCTTTACATCTAACTCTGCGAGCTACATTTTTATTCTGTTCTAAATTGAGTTTCTAATTTGTTTAACATTATTGTTCACAATTTCTTATTTAATACTTATATAGATATTAAAATGTAAAAATAAAGTATTATAAAATTGTTATTCCAATTGATTTTTGCTATTGAACATTAATCTTCGCATTTGTTTAGATTTAACATTTGTTTGTAATGTGTACGTTTGTAATGTGAGAGCTAAACAGAATAAAAATATAGCTTTGCTTTAACTGTAAATTATTTGTTTATATAAACGATAATGTAACCAACTGCAATTTACAGTTATGTACTTTTTCACTGTTTCCGTTTTCTTAATAAAAATGTTGAAAATAATAATACATTTTCATTTTTACCGATTCCAAGTAAAAAAAATATCTTATAATAGGGTCTTTTGGACTGTAGTAATAAAATAATGTGATGTTTTGTATAGCGGTAGTTTATGGGGCTAGAATTCATTATTAAAAATCATGATTTTTCTTTATTTTTAACATAATGAATTATTATTTTTAATATCAAAATCACGTGACTACAAACGCCAATTACGGTGCGTGACGTCACTTATCATTGTCACTAGTGTCTAGTATAGTATTATATGATCTGTGCTAGTTTGTTGTGTATGCAGTGTAGTTGCTAAAACTCAATTCTTTGTAATCTCAAAGTTTTAATCGTTTAACTAATGTAATATTTATATTTACTTACGTTCCTGGTCAATACCATAGCGAACAAAGTCCGAGCTGGACAACTCAAATTTATCACGTATCGATGTTATGATGGTAGCGGAATTTTTCGCTAAAACCCTGATTTTATCTGGGCGGAATTCAGAAATGTAAAAACTGTCTTATAAGTACTAGGTATTAGACAAATTAAAAGGTTTAAAAATCTGTCTAAAAAATTATCTTCACAGACGTAAATCATTGATTTTATGGATTGGTTTTTCCAATATCGCCTTGCCAGATTCATCGACTTTTTTCGCATATTTTTATCATGAGGCACAGGTATAAACAATTTCTCAGTTGTCTTATTGGTATTATTTTCGATATTCTTGTTCACTTTTCAATTAATAATTAATCGATCGAGCCCACAGATTACGCAATATAATCAAGCCCTTTTCAGTCTATACACACTCTGTGTGATAAGTGACGTCACGCTCGACGATTGTCAAAAGAGTGGCGTTTTAGCGCCAAATTCAATAGTGAAAAATAATTTTCAATTTTTTTACATAAGAATACAGTAATTTCTGCGGGAAAATATTTTTAGCAGCATATTATTTATGTAAACAATAAACTGATATACTTATCATAAAACAGTCCAAGACCCTATTCACAATGTCCTTGAAAATAACTGCATATATAGCGATCTTTTGAGTTTAAACTATGATAAACACGTTTTATCGAAAAGACTCACTCAATAATTAGCAAAGATAGAAGAACTATGACATTCGTCACCTACTCTTAGAAGAGTTAAATTAGTGAAATTATTAGTTAAATTAGTGAATTGAATGAAAGTAAAATTGAATGACATGCTCTCAATCGTCACGAGCGCATCAAGTGAGTGTTCTCTGTGAGCGCCCTTTCATATTTCGCATGGAAAATCACCCTATTTGGAGATTACCAGGCAACAACAGCGGCGATTAAGACAGCGATCTACTTACATTACCAGCAGTGCCCATTCATTGCCTAAATAGGTGCCGTCAGGGCCGGATTTAACTTGAGCGCCGCCCCTGGGCATAGTAAAAAATGCCGCCCTATTATCGAAATTTTGCATAAAATGGGTAAAGTTTTGATTAGTTTTTTTTAATTACCTATTATGTATTTTCTTTGAAAAATGCAAAAAAAAAATTATAATTTAATTTTTTTGGAAAATGTACTAGTTTTTTTTAATTAATCATTTTTTGGAAAATAAAGAAAGCGTTTTTGATAACTTAAAGAGCCCGCCCTTCAAGTTTTGCCGCCCTGGGCACTAGCCCCTAGTGTAAATCCAGCGCTGGGTGCCATGGAATTAGGCTCAATGTTAGCTACCTGATAGTATTACTCGTACTATATTATATACTAGCATTGCCCGCGGCTCCACCCGCGTTCATATCACCAAAACCAAATTGTTAGGTTTTATATATTAGTATACTCGTATTAGTATATTAGTTGACCCGGATAACCAGCTATTACCATACCAAACTTCTTCAAAATCCCTCCAGTGATTTTTCTGTGATGTGGTCACAGACAGACAGACATACAAAAATTCTCTGTTAGCGATAACAATGTATATTTCAATAATTTTTTCCAAAAAATATTTATAAAGCCAAAAAGATTGGTTTTTGATAATTTAATCACGGCCGGCGCCGCGGGTAATTTAGTAGTAATTCTAATAAAATCATAGAAAGGTCGAATTAGACAATTCAATTTTTTGGAATTAAAACTACGTATTTTAAAGACACATGGCGACATCTATTGACAAATATCTAAATAATACAAAAATAAATATTCATAAAAAATAATTTTTTAATGAATAAAATAGTGCTATTAATATACCTTTTCAAGATTAGCTATTTTTAATAGTTTTTGACATATTTAGTAAGTTACCTTCCTTAAATCTATATAGTATCATCGTTTTTTTATTCTAACCAGTTTTTGTATTTTTTCTCAGAAATGATATATTTTTCTGCGGTAAAAAGTATCCTATATGTTGACCCGGATAATCAGCTATGACTATACCAAATTTCATCAAAATCCGTCCAGTAGTTTTTCTGTGATGAGGTAACAGACAGACAGACAGAATTTCTAAAAACTATAGATTCGGCCTCTGTATCGATAATAATGTCTATTTCAATAAGATTTTCTAAAAAATATTTAATGTACAGATTTGACTTAGTTAGAATTTTATTATATGTATAAAATTATTTAAAAATATATAAAAATTTTAGTATATGTTTAAAATTTATTTAAAACGTGCACAAGTACAAATGACATAATTGTACATACTAGTACAGATGCCCTCTTCTATACAAAGAGAGAGTTAAGGTAGGGTTAATTTGGGTTCCCCCCAACGTGCGTTCACCTTGTCGTGGTGGGGGGCTCAGTAGTGCCCGGCAATTCAGCCGGGCGCAAAGCCAAGAAACGCACAGGGAGGTGGCCCACTTCGGTGGACGGTGGGAGGTGGCCCTCTTCGGAGGGTGGTGTACCATGCGGGTTGCTCCTGGTACTTATCTGATAGCAGAGTGGAGCTTGGAGCAACCCCATGGTTGTTATGGTCTGCTTCGGCAAACCTGCCGTCGGGGCGTCATAGTTGAATGCGTAAGAGATCCTGCGACGCCCCATTAAGACGGGGGAAGGTTTTGTTGGGTTTTAGTGGGTAGTACTGGCTTTGCCGGTGAGTCCCACACCTCGTGCGTAAATGCATTTCCCAACGTAAAAAAAAGGGTTAATTTGGGTTATTTTTGTTTGCTTCAATAGATTATAATTAATAGATGACCTGCAAGCTGTCAAACAGTTAAATTTTATAAATATAGGAAAACTGAAATATATTAAATATTGCAAAATTTATACTTTAATTTAAAAAATCGGTGACAACAGTTTCTAACCATGGTAAACAATTCTGCCATCTGTAAAAATGCAGTACAAACCCTAATATATTTTTTCCGATTGCCGATTTTTCATATAATTAGTAAAATTACACAAATTACATTACACAATTGATTTACGAGCTCATTATTCAGTTTTCCTTAACTTTTTAAACCACCAGATCTTTTTGGGTTTTATTTTTTATCTTTTGTTAATTTTATCACTTCAATAACAAAGATACATATAATGCCATCTATTGACATTTATTTGAATTAATTTATATTTATGATACCTATATCATAGTAACAGAATTATAATAGAACAGTATTAGCAATAAAAACAATTTCTTTCTGCGACGTATTTTATTTTTATAATCAACATGATACAGATGTTATGGCTTTGTATTGAAATATTTTCTATTATATATAATAAAACATTAACTAATTATCTTACATCCACTTGAAAATGTACAATTTGTAATAAGATCTTATAAAATATTGGAACCGTTGGCGAGTCCATACCAACTGAGCGTGTCTGCGCTCCGCGGTGAGTGACCGCGCCGGACGGTCGGTATCGACTCGAGGTCATTTAACAACACTTACAAAGATAAACATTGCTCCTACGTTAAGGCATTGCAGACAGACGTGAGACACCGCCAGTTCGGCGGCGAAAGCTCAATCAATATTCGATTAGTTTAAATTACTAGATGAGACTTTCGCCACAAAACAAATTATCGCTATTTATATCGCACGCAAGAGCAATTTCTTTTGTCTCGGAACTGTCATATAAAATCTCTGATATTTATAAAAAAAATAATCCAAATCAGATTTATGTCATAAAAATACTTGAACTTACAATTAAGTTTCGGATCTATTGGAGACGATACGTTAATCATTAGAAATTGTTAGCTTCGCACAAACATTTTGTAGCGGGTCATATGAAAGTAATGAAAATTAATGACCGTGTATTAGTTACAGAATTATTTTACATAAAGATATAAAAACATTTTTATAATAATAATGAAGTAGACGCGTCTAGGCGACGTGTACTCGAATCGAACATCTCGCATGTACCGAGTATCGTATTCGGGCAACAGTGACTGATCCTACTCGGCGGTCGGTGCCCACTATTTATGTCACTATAGTATAATATCTAAAGATGGAAGCGTTATAAGCATGCTATTTAAAAGAAAATAGCACCCGATAAAACTTTATACTGTTTCTAGATTTGAATACATATGAAGCTAGACATTAAATATTTCAACTGCTTCAGTTTATTCTAAGTAAAAATAAGTGATCTTCCACAAGATAAGTGGATATATAATTAATTTGCTTAACACAGAACAAAAATTAATTTTAAATTACATGTAATATCATATAAACATGATGTTCTCCTGACCGATTCCGGCCACGGCGCCAATCTCATTGAGACTAGCCAACTGCGCAGGTGATATTATAGTGCACAAGTGTACGCGCAGACACAAGTGCGCTCTCTATTCCTGTCACTCTCATACTCCGGTGGGACGACCACTCGACACGACCGGTGAGAGTTAAGGCGCAGGACCGACGGCTTTACGTGCTCTCCGAGGCACGGGGGTGAAACACCGCCAACTTCCCAACTCCGGGCTGTTACTGAGGCTTACTATACAGAAAGACTCAATAACTAAACTTGGCCCGACCCGGGACTCGAACCCAAGACCTTCGGATAACCGTGCATGCTAGCCACTACACCACCGAGGCAGTTGCATAAATATACATATTACAGGCAGTTACATAATATGTAAGTTCATAAGAATAATCGGTCAAACGCAAGCCGCCAAGTGAGCTTGGTTTTTTTATTTTTCATAAGCGATATCGCTATCTAACTTTCATCATTTCATAATCCATATTCTTTTGAAAATTTAATTTATTAGTGATTTGATTCTTTCCGTATTTTGAAAAGAATGGCGAAATTTTTCGCATAATTTTTCTTTCATTTTATAAAGTGTCCTAAAAAATTATAGAAACGATGTATTTCTCATACATTTCTCAGCTATTATCTCTCATAACTCATAACAAATCCGTATTTGATACTTTATAAATTATAAGATATTATAGTTTTCTATTTAGTTATATGTTTACGTTTGGGTAATTATATTGCATTTGCAGGAAATTTTCGACTGCTGAAATTAAGCTGTAACAGAAAGACACGCGAATTCCTAACATGTCATATACCATTGTGTTTATTGAACCAAAATACCATTGTGTATATCATATGGAAGATCACTAAGGAATTTAAATCAACTAAATGCCTCAAGGCTAAGATCTTACAGTATATGCAATTTAATCCCCAGTCTTCAAAATTATTTACAATATTATCTTAAACAAAATATGTATATAAAAAAACATTAGTTTTCTGTGTGTGTATTTATAATGGATTTTCGTTGTACAACTCGAATTTTGTGAAATGGTCTATGGTAACCAGCTGCAGTGTTTAAAACTTAATTTAGGCCCAAAAAGCGGATAAGCTCTTTAGTCGCATCACAAGTATTAATACGCATGTCACCTACAGACAGTTGTTGATAAAATAAATTACAATTTAAAAAAAATGGTCTTAATAATTTAAGTATAAATACATTTAGTGTCACACAGATGTCACGCTTCGATACTGTGATGTCAATCATTATTATAATCATAAAAAAATATAAAATTATTGTAATAATAAGACTGTAAAATTGTTACTATTTATAAACCAAAAAAAAAACCATCCATCGCTAACGCCCGACAATACTTACTACATTTATCTTAAACTCATTATAATATAAATATATTAGTAACCTTTACTACATAAACTCACCGAGTGATAGAAAAATAACAAAATAGAAACCAACAATAGAATGGAATGGGTACCAAAGACTGTCAGAGCGGAGCTACGCGTCGCGCCAGTGAGTATGTACATATACATTGAGACTCCAAGAAAAAAATAATTTAAATTCACACATCAGTCCGTGTGTGCCCGGCGGCGGGGCGCGGGGCGGGCGCGGGGGCGTGGGGGGAGCGTTAGAAGATGTCCGGCAGCGCGGGCCAGTCTTGCCGCCGCTTGCAGTCCCAGTAGCGGTCGTTGTACAGGTGGCGCAGCAGCGGCTGGCCGGGCGCCGCCTGCCGCGTGAACCAGATGGGCGCGGGCGGCGGCGGCGGGCTGACGTGCCGCGCGGCCGCCGCCTCCGCCGCCGCCTCGAGCTCGCGGCGCGCCACACGCTGCTTCTCCTCGAGGCGCAGCTTCTCCGTGTTGGCCTCGTCCCAGAGCCCCTCCTCCATGAGCCGTTGGTCGGGCCGCAGCCGCGAGTCCGTGGGCGCCACGCCCGGCTCCGGCTCGTTCAGCTGCGCCGCCAGCAGCGTGAAGTTGTACCATCTGTGGGGGTTTCAGGATTTACATTTTTGTAATACTCTAGCGACTCACCCTCGCTTCGCTCGGGTTGTTCCGTAGGTTTATACCCCGTACAAACATTCATCCCCATTTTCACCCCCTTAAGGGATGATTTTCGGGATAAAAAGTATCCTATGTCCTTCCCGGGGTCTCAAACTATCTTGTTACCAAATTTCATCTAAATCGGTTCAGTTTCAGTAGATCCAGAGATTATCCCCTACAACGTCACAAACACAAACTTTACCTCTTTATAATATTAGTAAGTATAGATTAGGCAATCTAATTATCTAGATTCACATCAGCGGTCACTGGTTAATTGACTCAGATTATCAACTGAATGGACTTAAACTCTCTATCTCAAACCTCTTGCACAAATCTTATTCCAACATGAAGAAAAACATTGTGAAAATTGCGTATCGAAAGTCGCATGAAGTCAGTTAACCGGCATTTAGTCGGCGTGGTAAGGTATGGTCTAATATTCACGAATAACATAATAAAGCTTATTTTCGTCATATCTTTACAAATTACAGCTAATATCCTATATTTCTAGATAGCCAGTTTCCGTCTAATAGTTTCCGAGCTTAGCTCCCACAAACGAAACTACTCGAAGACTTTTAATTTACAATATATTATAGTGATAATTGTTATTGTGTAACAGTAAGCACTGACTTGTCGGAGTCGGGCGGCGCGGGCACGCGCTCCCAGGCCGGCACGAACTTGCCGGTCTTGCACACGGTGTTGTCGGGCGACGCCGACGTCACCGCCGCGATCTCCACGCGCGAGTCCCAGTGCCCCTGCAGCACGTAGCGCGGCTGCAGCCGCCATACACCACAACATATATATTATTAATTCACTATTGTAATAAATATCAAATTGTAAAAGTTATAACGATAGAAAAAAAAATTAGTACTGAAGAGAATGAGCAAATTTCAATAGACGACTGTTTGGATTAGTAAACTGTGATATCATTATCGATCGTAAAATATCAATTTATGTATCGATTTTCATATTAATGTCTTTAAAACCTGTCAGTTGCGCACAGATTACTTCGACTGTCGCGTAGAATGGATAAGACACGAGGTAAAAGAGAAAGAGATGAACTATAAATGTAAGAAAAGGAGAGTATATCTCTGGGGTGACTGACCACGCCCTGCGGGTCCTTGATGACGCCGGTGACCTTGCGCTGCGTGTCCTTGCTGAAGTACCCGTAGGGCAGGTACTTGAGGTGCGCCACGTAGCCGGCCGCGGGGCCCGCCTCGCCCACGATGTCCATGTCGCCGTGGTTGTCCACCCACAGCTTGCCCACTATTATGTTGTGCACTGTCGTCGTCACCTGCACACCGAAACACTCACACTTAAAATATATTCATTTAAATATATTTAATTGCATTCTTACTGTGAATTTTCTCATTTTAAAATAAAACTATCTTTTCGGATTTTTTCGAGAATTTATTTTGATTTTTGGTTCCCGACGTTTCGAATGCTTTACAGCATCCATGGTCACGGGAGAGACTGAGGTGTTAGATGTCTCTAAGATATTATATAGTTATTACAGACAGCCTACCCACAACTAACAAAATGAATTCAAAAATTGAAAAATGGCACTAAAGTACCTGACAATATTTTAACTTTTAACTTTAAACATTTTATAGAATTTTAATTAGCTTTATAATTGATTATGGACTATTATTTATTTAATTTGAGCTGTTATTATTATAAGTATTACAATTTTAAAAATATTAATTATTAATCTACATTTTTAGTGTTGCCATTATTATATTTATAACCATAAAGAAAAATCATAATATATAAATTATTTAAGCCACATAATTGATCCATGTATAATTTGAAAAAGTTAAGATTATTAAAAAATAATAATTTTAATTTGCTATTATTTAAAAAACAAATTATTAAGCAACACATTACTACATACATTTACAAATGAAAAAGTGAAAAATATTTATCAGAAATGCTATCATTTTGATCTACACAGTAAGAACTTACTACATCTACCTGTCTGTTATGTTTAGATTTATTATTAGATTTTATTATATTAATAACATTATATATATATATATATATATATATATATATATATATATATATATATATATATATATATCCAATGATAAAAGTCTGGGTCTCATTTAGTCCAACTTGATTTTGAAATGAAATAAAACTATTCAAATAAACTTATTACAAGCACTTTTGATTTTAATTCTTTAAAAAAATATTGAAGATAACGTTTCAACAATCATTTATAAGAACCTATAATCTACACAGTAAAACTCTTAATATATTTTTAATGTGTAGATAATAAATATTAATTTACGACATTACAAATACTAATAAATAATCAATTAACTAAAAGATATCTACTCCCTGCCTCAGAGTATTATTAAATGAACACCAACCTCACAAATCGGAGTGTATACATTCCCAGCTGACTGAGAACTCGTAGAACTGCTGTAGAGACCCAAATAATAATAATATATTTTTTACTTACCGCTTGTATTAAGTATGTTATCCATTAAGTCACTTAAATATAATGACATATATGAAAAAATCCTTAATATCTATTTCAATAATGAAAGGGAGACATTCCCACGTCACCTTGCGCCAGGTGTACTTGTTGCCGGAGGCGGGGAAGTGCGCGAAGGCGCCGCCCAGCGGCACCACCTGCAGGTACTTGCCGCGGAACTTGGTGGTCATGGTGAACTCCTGCCAGCACTGCCAGCCCGCCGCGCCCTCGCAGAACTGCGCCACCATGGGCGGATGGTGCGACACCTGACGGAATTCACAATTTTGTTTATCACTTTGTTCATTACACATATATTTTTTTTAAATGTAACGTGGGAATTTTTAAGTGTCTAAAGTTTGTATATTAAATTATTACTTTTTTTTCAATTAGAAATTCCATATTACTACTAATAAATAAGGAGGCCAAGAATCGGTATACCGAAAAAGATCGAAAGCTATAGGCAGGTGTTAAAGGTTAGGCGAGTGCTGAGAGGAAGCATATAGCAGAGGCAGGAAGTTAGCTAATACATAAAATATGTTATAAATTAAATATTAGGTCTAAATTAAATAAATAATATTCCCAATAATTACAATAAACTATAAAAAACGTACTTGTTCAGATATCGAGCGCCAGCCGAGGTCTGCCATACGATCGCATTCATATGTCTCACCCAGTAACGGGTTGAAAGGTTTTGTGGTTCTGAAAACATTACATCAAAATAATTACTACAAAAATATATTACACAAAATAAAACATAGGAGATACGTTACCTTAACTATATATGAATAAATACAATATATAACTTCATACCGCCATCATATGAAATACCGACAAAAAAGTCCCAGTAACAACCCGGAGTGTGGAAACTCTGGGCAGTTATTGAGACTTTTTTAACAGAAAGACTCCCAATAACTAAAGTTAGCCTGACCCGGGACTCGAACCTAAGACCTACGGTGCAGCCGTACATGCTAGCCACTCGCCACCGAGGCAAGTAGTAAAACTGATTATACATTGAATAAAAATATCTTCAATTTTCAAGATTTCAGATTTTGACTAATCTCATTGAGATTCATATTAATTATACAGTGTGTTTAAAGAGAAATTCATTATCTGTTTCAGCGGTTCCCAAATGGTGGTCCGTATAACATTAGGGTTCTGTGAGTCACAGGAGTTCAGAGTTCCGTTCGTGAGTTAAATGAAACGTTGTCAGACATGAAGCCTAATTTTAGTGCTATTAAGTATTATTATGAAATATAAATATGTGATTTTTTTTACTAAATCTATACTAATATTATAAAGAGGAAAGATTATTTTTTTGTTTATTTCTTTTTTTCTTGTTTTTACCCAATAGGCTCCGAAACTACTAAACCGATTTAGATGAAATTTGGTAAGAAGATATTTCGAGACCCTGGGAAGGACATAGGATACTTTTTATGCCGGAAATCATTCCTTAAGGGGGTGAAAATGTGAATGAAAAGTTATATTTTTTGTACAATAAATATTATTAAAGTATTAATATTATTAATTTTTAATTTGTTCTATCAAGACAAACAATTAAGGTATGGATATTGGATAGTACTTATAAGTTTTCGTGAAAATCTAAATTTACCCATATCTCAGACTCAAGACCTTGATTTTTATACACCTAATAGGGACTATAACCTCAGTATCTGGTGTAAATTTTAACTTGTTAGGTCCACCCGTTCCTGAGAAACTCGGTGGTGACACACGGACAGACGGACAAAAGAGTGATCTTATAAGGGTTCCTTTTTTTACCTTTTGAGATACGGAGCCCTAAAAAGGTGGGCATACCTGCACGCGGTGGTCGCGTAGGAGGAGACGGTGAAGGCGGCGACGTAGGCGAGCTGCTGCGCGGGGTCGGCGCACGTGGCCGCCTGGTCCAGGATGGACGAGTACTCGTAGTCCTCCGTCAGCCGCTGCAGCATCGACAGCGGCTCGCTGAAGTTCACCGGGATGGGGATCTTCGACAGCTCCTTGCCTGGTGGGGAATGGTCGTGTGTTGTGTTCATTAACCGACTACAAATGATGGTGGTACTTAGTTCGTATGTTTGAGTGTTTCTTTTTTTTATACATGCATTTTAAATGATTCCACTCATTTATATAAAATATAGAAGCAAAAAATTGTATTTAAAGGGATTTCGAAGTTAACTATAACTTTTTAGATATTGAATTAAAGGTTGATGCATCGATAGAACGATTGTAAAACATTTTTAGAAAGGTTACTTAGATGTATAATACCTGTTCACTTTCTATGTCAGGCGATGTCTGAGTAAACCGACCAAAAAAGACCAGAAGATATTCACAAATCCTTATATTTAACAAAACATAGTATCTACCTGACTGTTGTAACTCAAAAATCACTGGGTTCTTTAATATAACCTTTGTAACATGCTTTTATTAACTACTCCTAATGGCCTTATAAATTTAAAACCTTACCAATATGTAAAATCAAGGTAAAAATATAATAATTTAAAACCATCAAGCTGATATCATATCATTTCAATCAAAATAGATAAATGAAGCACTATACAGCTTGACTAAAGATTTGCAGTCTCCAGGCCTAAGCGATGCATGCATACACAGAATGCTATTAATTATATAAAAAGAAACTTTGTTTCATTTCACCATAGATAAATTATAGATTTTAGAACCATAATAAATCAATTAAAATTAGCTATAAAGCATATAAATATTGAATATATATATAGATTTTAAACAAGTTGCAAATATGTAATACTACTATGAAAAAAAATAAACTACAAAATAGGATACATTTCATGTCTGCTATAAGCCAATTAAGGTCAAATTAAAAACCAGGCCTAAATTAAACACAAGAACATCGACAGTTGATTGAGTTTAGGTGTAGACGGTAAACTCTTCGATTACTGATCCGATTATAGAAATACTTTCACTAATAAAAAAACTACATTATGTACGAGTAATATAGCTAGTACATACATAATATATGTAGCCTGCAAAACATTTATTTCGGTACCCCTATATAAAATAATATCCGCGAGATATTAATGTAGTTACGGTGAAGGAAAACATCGTGAGGAAACCTGAATGTCTGAGAGAACCTAGCAAGTTTTCCAAAGACATGTGAAGTTCTCCAACCCGCACTTGGCCAGCGTGGTGGACTACGGCCTGTTTTCCCTCGTACTGAAGGGAGGCCCACACCTAGCAGTGGGACGTTATAAAGGGCTAAATACATTAATGTAGTAGGTAGTATCATAACTGCCTCAGTGGTGTAGCGGCTAGCATGTACGGCTGCACACTCGGAGGTCCTGGGTTCGAGTCCCGGGTCGGGCCAAGTTTAGTTATTGAGTCTTTCTGTATAGTAAGCCTCAGTAACAGCCCGGAGTTGGGAAGTTGGCGGTGTTTCACCCCCGTGCCTCGGAGAGCACGTAAAGCCGTCGGTCCTGCGCCTTAACTCTCACCGGTCGTGTCGAGTGGTCGTCCCACCGGAGTATGAGAGTGACAGGAATAGAGAGTGCACGTTGTGTCTGCGCGTACACTTGTGCACTATAATATCACCTGCGCAGTTGGCTAATCTCAATGAGATTGGCCGCCGTGGCCGGAATCGGCTAGGAGAACATCAGTATCAGATTGCGAAATAAAAGACAGTTCATACTCCCTCGAACTTCTGAGATTTCATATGCGAATTTCATTCAATCAGATTACCCGCGTTTAAATAAAACTAGGAGTTTTCTTTATTTTATTATATAGTATTTTTTTATTTGAAATCCAAAACCTCTAATATCATA
The DNA here is from genome assembly GCA_951806755.1 of Brenthis hecate. Taxonomy (NCBI): domain Eukaryota; kingdom Metazoa; phylum Arthropoda; class Insecta; order Lepidoptera; family Nymphalidae; genus Brenthis; species Brenthis hecate. Next base: position 8,166,791 of record OX638249.1, read on the forward strand.
TATGCTATGTTATTTTAAATTTGGTGACAGTTTCCACTCGAAAATTATAGGCGTCGGACAGTAGCAGAAGAATTGGAAGTGTCATAATGACAGGAAATGTCATAATATTATATGAAAATATTGTAACTTTAACTTTCTATAACTTTTAACTCCTTCATTTCCTTGAAATAATTTTTATATACAATTTTTTTTTCAATTTTTGAGTATCGATATCTCGAAAACAAAGCGAGATATCGAAAAAATGTTCTTATTTTTCCTTTTATTTTTTTCAAGATCTATAACAATTCATCGTCAAATTGCGGCGCCATGGAATCAAAATATTGCCTGCCTACACGAAAACGCATAAGCATACGAACGTCGGGAACCAAAAATCTAAATAAATCCGCGAAATCGTTTATATCGTGATCGTTTTAATTAAAATAAATTAGTATTGGCCAAAATAGCTTCAGAGAAGCGAAGGTCGCTCATGGCATATGAAATCAGTTACAAAATGAAGGCCACGAATATTTATTATGGAGTATTGGAGTAGGTCAATTTCCACATTGTCATAACACAATACCAACTCAACAGGTCACCATATTAATTTGTGACCTCATTATTTTATTTGTCAGGCGTTTGAAAAATTTTAATTTTAACAATTACATTTTTATTAATCTACTAAAAGTATCAAATGATATGATTTGTACGAGTTTTAATTTAAACTTTAACAAAAGTGTCATAATAATAATACTTAACCGCTAATAAATGGATTATTGCAATATTTTTTTTCGCACTTATTTGTTCCCGCGATTTTACACATTAAAGTGCGTTTCAATAAAAAAAAATTAGAAATTTATCGTTTACACATCATATACATGGATGTTTACAGTACGTTTTAATCATGTATTATTTTATTTTAAATTATCATAAACATGCAAAGATGTGCATGCGCATGTATTCGGCGATGCAAAGCGCATTTATTCAGAAAAGTTCATCGAAGCTAAAGCTGGCCTCATCCTCTTTATATTGAGAGGTGACCCGTATTTATTATCTATACATATAATAAAATTGTAACTAAGCCGAATCTGTACATTAAATATTTTTTGGAAAATCTTATTGCAATAGACATTATTATCGATACAGAAGCCGAATCTATAGTTTTTAGAATTTTTGTGTCTGTCTGTCTGTTACCGTATCACGGAAAAACCACTGGAGGGATTTTGATGAAATTTGGTATGATCGTAGCTGGTTATCCGGGTCAACATAAAGGATACATTTTACTGCGGGAAAATATCTCATCTCTGAGAAATCTATACTAAACGTCAAACGTAAGTAGGGACGAACCCGAGCGGAGCGAGGGTGAGTCGCTCGCTAGTTATTAATAATTTTCTCAAACATGCAGGTTTCCTCACGATGTTTTTCTTCACCGTAAGACATGTGATAATCATGTTAAAAATGAGAATGTCAGACGTGTAAGACCCAAGATTTGAACCCGCTTTACTTGGTTTCCCAAACAAGTGAAATACCACTGGACTACTTGTACATTGTATTATTATTTTCTGTACTAAATATGGAGCCTCCGTCTTTTTAATCAATAATCATACTTTTTTTTACTAATTATTTCACCCCTACCAGGGGGTAGGTTGAGCTTAATATTTCTTTTAAAGTAATTCGAAAGTCGACACCGTAATGGGTGATAAAGAAAACAGGCGAAATTACTCACCGATGCAGTTCTTCATGATGGACCAGAGCGAGAGCGGGTAGTTGGGCTTGTCAGGCACGCGCGTGCGGCGCGGCCGCCCGTCCACCATGCCCGTCGTCTGCGAAACGTGCGGCTGTGACGGACAACACACGTATATATTATTTTATATATACATATTTTAAAAACCAACTTACATATTTTAAAATACAACTTTAAAGACTCTTTCAGATAGATTATTTTTACACACATAATATACATATAAACACTCATAATATACATATAACCAACCTATAGTCTGATTTTTAATTCCACGGAATTCTGACATTTCAGAAGTGTTGTCAACTTTGAAACATTGTCACTAAAAACGGAAAGCATTTTAGCAAAATAAAAAAAAAACCTTTCTTGAAGTTAAGGTTTCAATTAGAAAAACTAAGACTTAAAAAATTATTGATAACTCTAAAATGGTAATTATTTTTTTTATTATCATATTATGAAGTTACAATCATTATTAAGGAAATTATTTTTCTATTACAGGAATCCCTGTCCAATAATCCATAGGTTGCAAGCCTTTTTTTAGTAAAACCCCTTTGTTTGTAAAATATTTTGTTTTACTCTGTTTTGTTCATTTAACCATTAAAAATTTACATTATAGTTAACTTGCATTGAATGCACAAAATAAAGACTATTTACAATGTCATACATATAGTTTACTTGATCTAATTCTGTTTCATATTTTTTGTTATTTTATATTAAAAAAATACAAAGCAGAAAAGGTTTATGATATCTGAATTGTCAAAGAATGATAGCTGTCATATTTTCGTGGAATTAAAAATCAGACTATAGATGATCCCTTTTTCTATTGATAAACTGTATGAAAATTGGTACAGTAGAGTCTGAGATATTTTCGAAAGTGTATCAACAATCTGGTATCCATAACACAAGCCTCGTAGCTTACCATGGAATTAGATGGTGCTGTGTTAAATATCCCAATATATTATTTATAAGTTTCAAAATTCCCAAAAATTCATTTTCTCCCTTAAGGTGCCAATAGTGGTTATTTTTTAATGGATGCCTAAAAACTAATATTGAAATCGGTGTTAAAACCTAATTATAAATGACTAGCTAGGTATGTTTTAATGGTTTGTATGGAATAGATTGACTGTATATTATATGATATATAATATAGCCTTCCTCAATAAACGGGCTATCTAATGCAAAAATAATTTTTCTAATCGGATTTGTAGTTCCTGAGATAAGCGCGTTCAAACAAACATATAAGTAGATATAAAAAAATATCAATAACATCGTTAAATAACATTTTTTTATGTTTGTGATTTTAATGCAATCTCATATAAAACCTACCTGTTACTGTTTAGAAATACTATATACATTACGTGTAAATACCATTGAACTAAATAAAACAAACAAATCACTACAGCGAGCACATGTGAATTAAATTATTGATACATATAATGAAATTATAAGAGTCGAATCTGTATTTCTATTAATCTACTACAGAACATTAAGTAAGTTGAAGAAAATCTTTTTGAAATAGTCGTTACTACCGATACAGAAGCTGAATAAATACGTATTAGATTTTTTGTCTTTGTCTGGAAACGCATCACGAGAAAACCACTACAGATTTTGATGAAAGCTGGTTATCCGGGTCAACACATAGGATACTTTTTACTGCAGGAAAATATCTCGTCTCTGAGTAATCTATACTAAACTTTAAAACGTAACAAGGGACCCAAGCGGAGCGAGCGGAGCGAAGCGAGTCGCTAGTTATTTTAATATAAAAACCAACTATATCAAAATCTAGGCATTTTCCCTTAGAACTATGTGAACAGCTGATAGTGTTAATTTTTTTTAATGATCCAAATAAAACAGCACATTAGTATACCATTATAAGGCCTTAACTCGACCTTCAATCATTATAACAACAAAATTAATCATAGAGGTTCACTGTAATAAAACATTAAAATTTAAAAGTCTATACCGCCCCAATACAACACCCTTAATTTAACATTCATAAAACCTTAAACTACACTTTTCAAAGTAAGAAAGTTTATTAGAAATAGTTTTTTAAATAAAGTTTATATCATATTGAATATAAGACACACATTTTCATCATATTGTGTATTCATTTTATTGGCAAAACAAATATATGAGACGGTTCTTTAAACCAAACCCTAAAAAGATAAGTTTAGCTGGCATAAGATTTTTTATAAAAAATTAAATAAATTAGTTATTTTTATAATAATCAATTTAATATTAATAAATAGTGGATTTTTACTGAAAAATTTAGAATCACAATGTTTTATATACAAAATACAAATTCGCAAATTATTTATGCTACTCTCTCCTGCAAGAATTTTTTATTATTGTAAGCATGTTATTAAACTTCCACATAACTAACTACACAACACAAAACAATTAGTGTCAACAATTGACTTTGCTTACATGTGAATACATAAAAAACAATTTAATCAAATTGTGAATACAATATTTTATGGTTATCTACAACAGAATTTAAGATGACTAAAAAAATCAGTTGACCATAAAGTTTGATCTCCAAGACAAAACTTATTTATATTCAAAAAAACAAGCAAAAACTACAATAAATATTGAAATTACAAAAGCATCAGTGTGAACTCACCCATATTTTAATATCCTGTTGCTCCTTATCCTCAGACTTGCTAACTGCTGCTGCCTCGGCACCACCCATCGTGCTTTCTGCCCTTTCCTTGTCTTCCACAAATATCACCTACAGATCATTACTTTCATTGTTTATCTGCTATTTACAATGATAAGATACATTGGCGAGTATATAACAAAGAACATTTTTAAATAAAACTATCTTTTAGGATTATTTCGAGGATTTATTTTGATTTTTGGTTCCCGACGTTTCCGCGAAATAATCCGAAAAGATAGTTTTATTTAAAAATGTCAAACATTCGCGTAAATCTAAGAAAGTATTATAACAAAGAACATATAATAATACAAAATAGGAACAAAGAATTATGCCAACCATATTGGTTAGACCTTTAAAAATTAATTATTATTTATATAAAATTGTTTATTTGGTTTAAATAAATATAAAAATTTAGTTTAAAACATAGAATTTAGAAGATTTTTAGACAAAAGCAATACTCATATTTCATTAATGAAAATAAGTAAGAAATTATAAAAAAAAACTGAAACCAATTTTTAAAATAAAATAAAAAATGTTAAGCCATTATTAAAGTGAATGTGAAATTTCTCTGACCTGTTGAGTTTCAGTTACAGTTTCACCCTCTGATTCATCAGAACTTTCACCACCTTTTGCTTTGTTTTTTCTATTTACCTGCAAAAGAAATCAAATTTGTAAAACAATTTCTTATAAAAAATTTCAAATATATATTGTAAAATAATTTGTATATTAACTGTGATAAATAAAAAAAGGAAGTTTGTTATAAACATAATAATAATATGATTTAGTGAAATAAGTAAACTCACAGGCACTTTAATTACAAATGAAGTCTTGTCCTCCATAGCAGAGGAGACTCCCTCTTCCATAGCATCAAAGAACTCATGATCCTCATCTTCTGTATCATTACCTTGTCCGGATCCGTTGCCACCTGCCCATATGAATTATTATTAAAATTCACTATAACTATACCACGTTTAATGTGATTTCTAATCAGAAACCTCAGTGTTACTATTACAATGTCTCCTTATCCATGACCACCTTTATCATCTTAATCACTTTGATTATAAGATAATAAATTTCAAATTTTATGGTCTTTATGCATAAAAGAATAGTTTTCTTCATATATTAATACTTCTGTGCACTATATAGTTTAAATAAATTAACCTCTGTAATCTTAAATAAAAAATCAAGTGACATTAAACACTAAAGCATCAAAGATTTACCACTGATGCACAGGCTATTTATTTGTGTATGTGAGGTAAAGCAAACTTAACTGATGTCACATCCCATCAACAAAATCTATGAAGCTACCGCTTGCTAATAATTTTGTCATTTGTGTCATCATCAATGTTAAACCATTATACCATGCTTGGTGTTCAATGAAAGAAATTTTAAATAAAATGATAAAGCATTATAATATTATACATAGCGTCATCACTAATGTCATGGAGACTTGAGAGGTACTTGTACTCACTTTAGATAAGCAATATTAAATGACAACTATTCCAGTTTTTGTTAACATTTCTACATTTAATACATAAATGTGGAATATCAATTTAATGTAAACATTAGCACAGTACAATAATTGACTACAAATGTAAATGACAAAGAGGACTGCCTACATGACTCATTTATTACTGTATATTTTATATTTTCTTATACAAAAAACTGTTATCTGCTTAGATTTCAAACAATAGGTTTATGGTAAATAAATATTAGATAAAATTTTATGTCAATCAGGAAAATTAGTGAAATGATAAATACTCTGCATTATTTTTATACTTTGAAATAGAGAAAATTCATCACAATAGTTTTATCAATGGTAATCTAAATAAATATTTGTTTACCACATGACAACTAATATATATTATGACTGATATAAAAACGAAAAGCATGAAATATTGAAAGCACTGGGTACATCACTTTGAGCAATCCTTGGTGGATAAAATATTTCATATATGTAATTAATACACCATTGAAAAAAACTGGTCATTTCCTCTTAAGTGAGTTATGGTATAAAACACCTAAAATGAACAGTTTATAAAAGTTATTTATTAATGTTACAAAATATTAATGTTTATACTGAATACATACAATTGTTTAAAAATGCTGCCTATCCTCTTTGAAAGTTTGAAAGTTACAACAGCGTTCTCATCCTCTTGGCACTTTTTGTTTAACTCATTGTAATTCAAACTTCTGAAATTATTTAACTTACAATTTAATGTTCCTAGCAACATCCCCATGCAGCAGCAAATTAATGTATAGCAAATGTATAGAATGAGTGAAGTTTCTAAATATAAAAAGTATGTTCACAATTCACATTCATCCTTGTGCTATATGACTTGCAACAGAACATAATCTAACGATAATAATAATTATTTTCCTTCTATTTTGTTGTTCACTTACCGCCCATAACGTCTACTATTGAAGAATTACGTACTTGTCATTGCAAACTAACCTAAAGTATAGTATTTGATTCAAGCCACTAATTACACAAGGCCAAGATCACGATACACGTATTTCACAAAATATATAATAATATTACACATTTGCTAACACATCACTGCCGAATGCACTGCCAAAAGACGACACTTGGTACCAAGCTGACAATAATTAAATAAATGAAGACACAACAACCCGCAACGTATCAATTTTTGCAATACCTTTGCAATAGACGACAACGTTGAATTTGCCAAAGGTCGTGAAATATAAAATGATATAAATTTAAAATCATTCCGGTATTACGTACGTACCGTAATGAATTGTGCATTTAATTTTCAACTTTCATTTTTTTTGTTTTTAATTTTTAAACGACACTCCTAATTTTTATTTAAATACAAGGAAACAAAATAAATATGTCTTGAAGATCTCAATTTAAGAAGTCGCCCATCTATTTCCGATTATCCGTCACCAGCGTCATAAAGTCATGCGTCAAATTTTGTTACGTTTCGTTTTTCCTTTTGACATTGAACTTGCGTAATAGCAAATGGAATTAAAATAACTATTTTATATTTTTAAATTGCCAAAAAATCATTCTTGTAATATTTTAATGTTACAAATATGAAAACAAAGAAGAAAAAATACCCTATGAGTGATAAATTAATGTACACAATACAAGTATTGCCATTGTAAATAAATATATTATTTTAATAAATTTCAATCCATTCATTGAGAAATGTGTAGGTATTTTTATTGATATCAAAAAATAAAAAGAAAACGTTGTTTTTGTTTTCAAATTAATAATAAAGGATATAGCGGGATGAGTATAACGAATCGGCTTCATTATGGCAACCTATATTGAACTTTTGTATCAATAACTAATAAGGGCTTAATGTAGAAAAACTATTAATATCAGTTTCACTCCCAGTCTCTGCTTTAACCTTGAGATATGATAAAAAAATTATGTAACTATGAGTTTCGTACAAAATGACATATCTCGAACACCTTAAAAGCTAGAAACTAAGACTAAACGCGAGGTTTTAGGTAACCTTTGAGAGTATATTATATTTATTTTTTACTAGCGACTTCCACTCGCTTCGCTCTGATTGGTCCAGAGGTGCGTTTTAACGGTTAGTAATTAGTATGGAATAGATAGACTATATATATCAGTGCCGGATTAAGCAAGCGCGGGGCCCGTAGCAAATTCTTTTGAAGAGCCCTTGATCTGCTATGGGTTTTTAAGTATAAAGTGGTAAAAAAAACAATTCAATACTCAATACCTCAGGCCTCAATACGTTTATTTGCCATCTATAGGTTACAATTTTGTGAGTGATTAATAGTACAGTAGATTCCTATAGGCTCTGTTAGGCTCTGACAAGTACAAAAAGCCAGAGATGAGAATTCCTGGCAATTTAGGATAATTTTGATAAGAAACTAACAATTGAAAAGTGACGATACTGGACACATTTTTTTTAAATAGATATTTCTAAATTCTAATACCTTTAAACGACCAATTTTTGTTTATTTATACCGGCGATCTCGGAAACGGCTCTAACGATTTTGCTGAAATTTGGCATGTGGGGTTTTTTTCTATCAGTAAAATTAACTGTCAGTTTTATGAACGGCTAGTAAGTTTAACTGTCAGTTAGCATGACTGTCAGTTAGCATGACTGTCAGTTAGCATGACTGTCAGTTAGTATGACTGTCAGTTAGCATGACTGTCAGTTAGTTTAACTGTCAGTTTGTTTAATCGTAAGTAAGTTTAACTGTCAGTTAGATTAACTGTCAGTTTTATGAACGGCTAGTAAATTTAACTGTCAATTTCTTTATTTGTCAGTAAGGGTAGCTCCTAGTAAGATTAACTGTCAGTTTTATGAACGGCTAGTAAGTTTAACTGTCAGTTTGTTTAACTATCAGTAAGATTAACTGTCAGAAAGATTAACTGTCAGTAAGATTAAATGTCAGTAAGATTAACTGTCAGTAAAATTAACTGTCAGTAAGATTAACTGTCAGTAAGATTAACTGTCAGTAAGATTAACTGTCAGTAAGATTAACTGTCAGTAAGATTAACTGTCAGTAAGATTAAATGTCAGTAAAATTAACTGCCAGTAAGATTAACTGTCAGTAAGATTAACTGTCAGTTTTATGAACGGCTAGTAAGTTTAACTGTCAGTTAGCATGACTGTCAGTTAGTTTAACTATCTGATATACTTTTATTGACAGATAAAGAAATTGATATTTAAACTTACTAGCCGTTCATAAAACTGACAGTTAATCTTAGTGACAGTTATTCTTACAGACAGTTACCCTTACTGACAGTTAAACTTACTGATAGTTAAACAAACTGACAGTTAAACTAACGGTCATCCTACCTGACAGTTAAACTTACTAGTCGTTCATAAAACTGACAGTTAATTAAGATTAAGCTAATTAAGAGTAAGCTAGGAATTACCCTTACTGACAGATAAAGAAATTGATAGTTAAACTTACTAGCCGTTTATAAAACTGACGGTTAATCTTACAGACAATTAAACTTACTGATAGTTAAACAAACTGACAGTTAAACTAACTGACAGTCATGATAACTGACAGTTAACTAGCCGTTCATAAAACTGACAGTTAATCTTACTGATAGAAAAAAACCCCACATGCCAAATTTCAGCAAAATCGTTAGAGCCGTTTCCGAGATCGCCGGTATAAATAAACAAAAATTGGTCGTTTAAAGGTATTAGAATTAAGAAATATCTATTAAAAAAAATTGTGCAGTATCGTCACTTTTCAATTGTTAGTTTCTTATCAAAATCATCCTAAATTGCCAGGAATTCTCATCTCTGCTTGTTGTACTTGTCAGAGCCTAACATAGCCTATAGGAATCTACTGTACTATTAATCACTAACAAAATTGTAACCTATAGATGACAAATAAACGTATTGAGGCCTGAGGTATTGAGTATTGAATTGTTTTTTTTACCACTTTATACTTAAAACCCATAGCAGATCAAGGGCTCTTCAAAAGAATTTGCTACGGGCCTCGCGCTTGCTTAATCCGGCACTGGATGTTTTAAAGTTTACCCTAATCTAGCTTCTAGTTGTAATTCTGGGTGCTAAAATACCACAATCGTAGCAGCTTTAATGGAAATTTTTATATGGAGCTTTACACTCCATCTACAAATAAATAATAAGTATTTGTTCGTAGCACTCCGTTCCAAATATTTTTGAACGTAATTTAAAAACAGCATACGTTGCTTAGTCCATGTATATTAAAAAGAAACATATTTGAATTCTTTTTTTTAAATAAATTGTATTCAGCCCTTTTAACGTCCCACTGCTGGGTACGGGCCTCCCTCCAATACGGGGGATCAGGTCATATCATCAGCATTTTCGAATTTGAATTCCTTATATACCTACTAACATTTTAAAATCATAAAACTTCAGGTATTCAATATATATTTTTTCTCTTAAAAATAAGCGTATTCCTATTGGTCTATTAGTAGGAAAAGGTGTGACATTTCACGCTTTGTGACAAATAAATTCAATATACCACGTCTTAATAAGTTTCACTCAAAAAATCACGCTCAGGCAGATATGAGCGTGTTTAAATATGCGGGGCCCTCTTTTGCGCGGGGCCCGTAGCACCGGCACTGCTATATATATTATACATATACATAGGTATGATAAGTTGTTGTGAGTTGTATTATAACGAGTTTTCCCGTGGGAATGAGATAATCTCCCGCGGTAAAAAGTAGCCTATATCAATCCAGCACTCCAACTATCTCCATACAAAAAATCACGCTAATCCGTCACTGTTTCGACGTGAAAGAAGGGCAAACAAACACACTTTCATATTTATAATATTAAGTAGGTATGCATTTTTATGTCAGTATGGTAAGCATTTTTTTATAATAATAATAATATTCAAAAGTTAAAATCTGTTTAACAGCTTCTTTTTAGAAACTAGGGAGATTTTTACTTATTTTTATACTATAAAGAATCAGCACCTACTTTAATAAATCTCTATATTTCACCTCTACAACTAATGTCCACAATATTTATAAGATGTTATTAGTACTTCACTAATCAAAAAAAAAAAGAAGGCACTAACCTGTGTGTGGTGTACTTCTAGCGGTGACAGTTTTCTCCAAATTATCATGCTGTCTTGCAAGTTGTTCGACTACTTCTTGCAATCTCATTTTCTGGTCGCGTTCGTGTTGCAGCGCGCGGCTCATGCGTGCGCTCGACGCCGCCGCCGCGCCCATGAATTCTGAACACGCCTGGACAAATTATATTAGCATTATTATACTCATTGATAATAAATTAGTTTATGAGTGGGTACAGATGTACTTATAGTCTCACACATCAAAGAGATCTTCGAAATTTTTAGGATATTTTATTTTCTATTCTGGTTCCCGACATTTCCAATGCTTTACAGCACATATGGGCTTTCCGACATTCGAAAAATAGTTTCATTTAAACGTGAAATATTTGTGTAAATCTTATAAAGTATGTATTAATATTTTTAAATCACTGTGTATGGCCTTTGTCACTCGCAGAGTGTCGCTCACTCAATTTATTGAATAATCGTAACGTTACAGTTGACCAATAGTTTCAATACTACCCACTATTTTTGTGTCTGTCCCATCGATCAAAAAAGTACTAGATACACAATCCCATGCAAAAATTCTCTTAAAACTGTCACCAGTTGTGTTTAGGTAAGTAGTTGAAATAAATATAAAACAATGTAACTTGAACCTTAAATTGAATGCTTAGTTGTTTTCACAAAAAAAAATTACAAGCGCGCTCAAATGTTCTAATGAGCTGAGCGCTCATTAGAACATTTTAGCGGTGTTTCGGTGAGGATATTTTTTGTCGCTGATTGTGTATCTAGTAATTCTTTGATCGATGGTCTGTCCTATAATATCTTCCTCCTATAACGTATTATGGTATAACCTAAAATATTTTAAAATAGATAGGAAAATAATGTGTTTTTTACAAATTAATCAGAATTATCTACATTGATATATCAAATACATCTATTAGATCATTGAAATAAAAGATAGACGTAAAAGATCACCAAACAGGTATCATCTATAGTGTATATAATAAAATTCTGAGTCGAATCTGTACATTAAATATTTTTTGGAAAATCTTAGTGATATAGTCATTATTATCGGTACTGACGCAGAATCTATAATTTTTAGAATTTTTGTCTGTCTGTCTGTGATCGCATCACCAGAAAACCACTGGACAGATTTTGATGAAATTTGGTATGACGATAGCTGGTTATCCGGGTCAACATATAGGATACTTTTACTACGGGAAAACATCTCATCTCAGAGAAATCTATACTAAAAGTTAAAACGTTACTAGGGATGAACCTGAGCGGAGCTAGGTGAGTCGCTAGTATAAAATAAGTGATAAATAGTGTAGTGAATAGTTCACACATTTCTGATATATACACTATTATTAAAAACCTACTTACATATTAAGCTTTGTAGTTTTTTTTATAAAAAATCTTTAAAAAAATATGCATCATCTTATTATGTAGGTATATTAGGCAGCATATGGACTCGCCCACGCAGTTCATTGAATTATTTATAAAATTAATGGAAGTCTGTGTCGTTTGCTGCATGATTGTTACCGTCTCACTCGTGTCCTTGATCTAAACTTGAAATTCTCAAATACTAACTGTAATCGCTCGTATTAAGAAGTGAAATAAGATTTCGCCTAGAGATGTTATATTTCTCAAGCCATTTTCTTTTGCGCTTGCGATGTTTTTTTTTTGCGTATAATACTAATAATAATATTGTAAAATAAATTTGTTTTTTTTTAAGCGAAAAGCTTTACTGTAAAAATCCTATCAATCAATATTTTACTACACATATTGTATAAGTTTGTAAAGATATTACTTAATTACATGTTTGCCATTAAATATACTTAGATTACATTATCTGCTGCTCATTGGATATTATCAGATAAAACTTTGATGATCTCTTCTCTTCAAGTTGAGTTATCTTTTTTTTTTGCAACATTTTAGTTCTCCTGTTATCAATAGATGGCACTGCTTAAAAACTTTGTAAGATATAACCTCTACCCTTCTTTAAAAGTCAGTAAAAAAAGAAAATAATTTTGAAGTGAAGTCTTGGGCGAATAAAAACGACTGTAGCATTACAAAACTTAACATCTACCAACAATTATTTATTCTAATAAATTGATAGTTCGACCTAGTGACGTTCTAAAAATATAGTGTATAATAATATCAATTTTTTTAATCTTATATATAAAATTTCCATGTCACAATGTTTGTTACCGTACTCCTCCGAAACCGCTTTACCGATTTTTACCAAATTTTATATGCGTATTCAGTAGGTCTGAGAATCGGCTACTATCTATTTTTCATACCCCTAAGTGATAAGGATAAGGGTGGTCCTCCCAGACCCCACCCCAGGGACGAATCCGAGGGGAGCGAGGGTGAGTCGCTAGTATTATATAAATCATCATGTTACAGATTGCAAAGGCACAATATTTCACAGTAAAGAGAAATAAAAAATAGTTATGTATATAAAAAAACATCATTTTTATAAATAAATTACTTACATTCATCATAGCATTACAAGATATCCTGAACAGTGTTGCTCGTTCAGAAACTTGTTTAGTTGTGTCGGTTGGTGGTATTTCTAAGTCCACAAGGGATCTTTGCAGAGCTGCCCCATGTCTAGCCACCAACTCGGAACATGTCCTGAGATCATGGAACCTCGCGGCCAATTCCCTGGCTATGCCTCCAGCATCCTCTCCCTCACCATCTGTTCCTCCGGCAGCTACAGGTCCAGATGTCATCTGATCTTCATCATCATCTGACTCTTGTGCTCTGCTGCATAAAAGTAATTAAACAAAACCATAAATCTATACTAATATCAAATTTTAGTTTTGTAATACTTTCTGAGATTTATACCAATATTTTACACCAATCTATACATGTAATAAAAATGTAACCAAGCCCGAATCTGTAAATTAAATATTTTTTGGAAAATCTTATTGAAATATACATTACTATCTATACAGAGGCCGAATCTATAGTTTTTAGAATTTTTGTCTGTCTGCCTATGACCGCATCACGGAAAAATCACAGGAGAGATTTTGATAAAATTTGGTATCATGATAGCTGGTTTTCCGGGTTAACATATAGGATATTTTTACTTCGGGAAAATATATCACCTCTGAGAAATCTATACTAAACATTTAAATGTAAGTAGGGACGAACCCAAGCAGAGTGAGAGTCAGTATTCAATATAAATTTCTAAACCAAAAATCAAAATAAATACATTAAAAACTTTATAAAGATATTTTTATTTAATTTGTTTGTTTGTAATCAGTATACTTTGAAACTACTGTTTAGCAGATTATTAGAACAACAATATATGATATTAATTGTTATAAAAATAAACTATTTCATCATCACAAGTACATAATAGAGATAAAATTGGACCTTCATAGTATTCAATATGGCTTAGACTTCAGAAGATAATGGAAAATGAAAATAAATCATAAGTTGTGCATAATTGGAACTAGGGGTTGCTAATTCTTAATAAAAAAGGGTTTAATCTTGTAAAAAATATACAAATATGTATGCCCAATCATTTAAGCCCATATGTTCAATTCATACATAAATATATTTAAATATATGCAATATGTATAGACCCTAAAGTTAAGGAGATAACCCTACATGACCTACTTCATGAACTACTTATAGAGGTGTGTGATTTGAGACACCCTAAATAGAAATCAAAATAAGTACCTGTCAATCTACATAATAATTGACACTTAAAAATATACATATTTAAGTGAGATGCTTTTTTAACACTCAGAATAGTTATTAATTAAAATCAAATTATGTACTTAAATAACTATTTACTGTTATCTAAACTATTGCATTTATTATTAATTAAGGATATAAGTTCATATTGTTAGTAAGTCATAATTTACTATGACAATATTTGATAATACAAATCATAAACATTTCACTCTCTTGCTATTAATTCAATTTTATATCTTACTAGCGGCTCACCCTCGCTTCGCTCGGGTTCGTCTCTAGAAAAACACTAATAGATCTATCCCACGGGAACCGTTCATTTTTCTGGGATAAAAAGTAACCTGTTGTTTGACCGGCAATATAAGGTATCAGAATATTAAATCTTACTAAATTAGGTGCATAAGTTGTTGTGTTCTAAGCTGTATAAGATACTATAGTTTTTTAACTATCTCAAAGAACTCTTCAATTTTCCGGGATGAAAAGTATCTAAGCTGTTGACCGGGGATATAAGGTAATCATCATGCTAAATTTCATTTAAATCGGTCCAACAGTTTCGGAGATTAGCCCGTACAAATAGATACACAGACAGAGAAACAAAAAATTTGAAAAAAATCTGGATTTGTTCTATTTGCCTTCTTCCTTCCCCTGACTCGGTTTTTAGCATTTTTTTTCTATGTACAGACATTCGACCTCTACTGTTTTATTATAGTATAAACAATAGCATATTAATCAATTAAGCCTACAAATAATTTAATAGAAACATCAACAAAAAAAATAGGTCCACATAATGTATTGTTCTCGAAGATTTCCCAGTTTGCCCAGTAACAGATCAATGTGAACTTAGCTAATAGATAGTTTATAGGCCGGAATGTTATCTTACTCTCTTTTTATTAATTTTTTAATCATATCTATTAATTATTATTTATATTACGATATATAGAATGACTCACATTGCTTTAGCCTTGGCTAATTCCAAAGCAGTGACCCAGCTTTGCCGTTCTACTTCATCATGTGCACGAATATGAAACGTTTGCGTTCCACCATTGCTGATTACAAATGTGCATGAATCCGCAGTGTGGATCAATGCACCTAAAAGGGAAATTGTACCACGACATGTGTGCGCCATCTCTGCTTGGTTCCTGAAAAAGAAAATATGTTCATTAAAATAAAAAGTATGTTATTACAACTATACCATAATACTATTCTACTATACTACTATTCTATAAAATAAAATAAAATAGCCTTTATTACAGGAGTCAGAGTTACAGAGTAATTCAGATAAAGTTGTTTTAGGATTTACAAAATATCTCTGATTTCTGTGTGCCTTTTGGTAAAGGCCTCCTCCATCTGTCTCCATTGGGCTCTATCTAGCGCCACTCGTGTCCACAGTGGCCCTAGAGGTTGGCAGATTTCATCCTCCCATCTCCTTATCTGGCGCCCTCTTTTGCGTTTACCGTCTCTGGGTTACCAGACCATTACACTTTTGCTCCACTTCTCCAGGTTACTTCTTAGTAGGTGCCCAGTCCACCTCCATTTTAATTGGTCAACTCGCGTGAGTATGTTGGTAACTTTTGTTTTAGACCTGATATCATTGTTGCGGATCTTGTCTTTTAATTTCACTCCCAACATACTCTGCCCCATTGCACGCTGACACTTTGAAAGTTTTTCCCTATGGACCTTTGTTAGCGACTGACTTTCTCGATGACAAACTATTCTACATCTATATATATAATAAAATTCTAACTAAGTCGAATCTGTACATTAAATAATTTTTGGAAAATCTTATTGAAATAGACATTATTATGGATACAGAGGCCGAATCTATAGTTTTTAGAAATTTTGTCTGTCTGTTACCGCATCACAGAAAAACCACTGGAGGGATTTTGATGAAATTTTGTATGGTGATAGCTGGTTATCCAGGTCAACATATAGGATACTTTTTGCCGCAGAAAAATATCTCATTTCTGAGAAAAAATACAAAAACTGCATTGTAAGAGTATACTAAAATGTAAAACCTAAGAATTTGCTTTTTGGTCTTCTGAATGCGGGTGGAGCTTATAAGATGCTCAACAAAAATTTATTAAGACTTACTTGATATTATAATTACAAAGTCATTTTTTTCAAAGAGAATAGTATTATATCATAATGAGAAATAATTTGAAACAAAAATAAAGAACAAAATATGTACTTAAGTATAATTTTTTCTACCAATGAAAGAATTCTAGCCAGTTAAGACTGCCAATTAGAGTATAATTATGGTAATTAAATGTCATGGTTAATATGTAACCATTTATGCATTAAGTCATATAGAAAAATACAAAATAAAATTTTAATACGATATTTAGAAATAAAAAAGCCCATTAATTTAATGTAAAATTTATAAAATTTGTGTAAAATGTATGCACATACAATAACATTTTGAATCCATACAGTGTGGGGTTAAAATCTCAAAAGACCAAACAATAAAAAAAAACTATTACATAAATATTAAAATAGCCATGTTAGCTATTTAATTTTTAACTAATGTACATCATAATGTAATAAGTACTTAAAAAATATATAAATTTGTCGTTAATAGCATCCAATTCCTTTATAAATATTTATAATTTACCTGTAATACGATAATAATCCATTTGACAACACGAACCATCTTCGTTGGTATCCCTTGAGGTAATTTGTCCACTTAAAGAGCCACCCCTTTTTTTCTGGTTCACCAGGAACAGGTTGACCCTTGGGTACAATTACGTCAGACATTTTTTTATATATATTTAGCTTACGAAGATAAGAAAACCATAATATACCGAATACCGACTAGGCCACGTTCATCAACCACCATAATCAAAAATACGTAATTGTGTTGCCATTCTTTTTATTTATTATTATAATACCCAATCAACTAATTAACTTGATATATTATAAAATAATTATGTAATAATATTTATAGAATTAAACATTTGACAAGAAACTATATGAGTTTTAGAAAGTAAAGCCTTCTAAAACATTAGTATAAATGATCAAATTTTACTGGTTTGTTATAAAAATTAACTGAAATAATATTTCATATTATTTTAAAATAAGTTTATCAATTATATTAAAACGAATTGGATAACTACAAGTTCTATAACTATAAGTACTCTTATTAGAGCTTTAATTATAACTGAAATTATTCTAGGGTGCATTTTCATGACTGCGCTCTACGATTGAGATGTGGTAGGTTCTCGACTAAATGAAAGAAATGTGATTATAGAACAAAGTTAAAGACTATAAGCTATCTCTGTGCCAAATTTCATCCAGATCTGTTCAGCCGTTCTGGCATGACGTGAATACATAGATATAGATAATATAACAAATGTTCGACGTGATTCTTTAAATTGGCATAACTGTTTTATTTATGAACCGATTGACATGAAACAAACACTAAATGTTAAGTAAAGCTTACCACATTATATTAATGAAAACCACATTTAAATCGGATGATCCGTTTCTGAGATTAGCGTGCACAAACGCACAGACAAACAGACAAAATTTCTAACAATCATGGTTTTGGGTGCTATTTGCGTTGATAAAGGTCCCAATAATATTTTTTCTCATATATCTTCCATGTACAGACAGCGATCCGTTAGATTTTTATTATATGTATGGATATATACGTAGTTTGAACTTTGAAGTATTACTAACATCTGGAGTTATCTGGAGTTATGTTTACTTCAAAGGATTTATCTATACATACATAATTATAATTGTAATAAAATTGTAACTAAGAAGAATCTATACATTAAGTATTTTTTTTGGAAAATCTTATTGAAATAAATATTATTATCGATACAGAGGCTGAATGTATAGTTTTTAGAATTTTTGTCTGTTACCGCATCACAGAAAAACCACTGAAGGGATTTTGATGAAATTTGATATGATGATAGCTGGTTAGCCGGTTCAACATATAGGATACTTTTTACCGCGGGAAAATATCTCATTTCTGAGGAAAAAATACAAAAACTGCAATGTAAGAGTATATTAATATGTAAAACTTAAGCATTTGTTTTTTGGTCTTCTGAACGCGGGCGGAGGCGCGGGCAATGCTAGTATACGTATAAATTGTGATAAAACTAAATTTATTGTTGTTAAATTATTATTATTAGTAGCTTGTTAATAAAACTAAATTGCAACTTTAAGTTAAAGAAAAATCTCAAAACTCATCATTCTACTCATCAAGGACTTATTTCCAATTATATCATAGGACTTTTTCTCATCAAAAGTATGTTGTACATACATTACATTTATAGAAGTGTCAATAATACTCTCCCACATGAAATCGACTACGATTGTTGTTATTAGTATGTATTGTAAATAAATTTGTATATATTAAGTACCAAAGTAAATTGAACGTTTCCGTATCCGTCTAATACGAATATGAATTATGAATGAACGAATATAATTTTATTTTAGAATGTGTATGTTCTTATGAAAAAAAAATCAGGGTTATCTACAGAACTTGGCAACCATTTAGATCTCAATTCTTTTGTCGGTGAAGTTGACAACCACGCTTATTCTTAATATTGAGCTTGGCTCCCATTTTCACATTCATTTTTTTAATGGGATTCAATTTATACAAATGTTTTATTATATTAGTAATTGGCGTAAGCAACTGATAATCAACTTACTTACTTAGTTACACACTGCAATTTATCTAGCATCAAGTTACTGATTTTGATACTAAAAAAGCGTTTCAGCAAAGTTCAAAGGCGAGCTTTAGCATGAAATAGCACCCTAAATCTGTAGATTAGATTGCAATTAAATATAGGTATGCTGGCAACATTAACTGAAGTTTGAACTGTCACCCTACAATGTTTGTATTCAACAGCTGTCGGGTTGTGAATAAGGTCGTAAAGCGGGTTGTTCAAGGTGATCCATTCTCTTTATGTGTTTTATTTCCAAAATAACCAGTTTGAAAATTTTTGAATATAATAGTAGCATTCTTAAAATATTTTACTTAACCTCTATAATAATAACCTTCTAAGCCAGGAAATAAGTTGTTAAATATATTATAAAAATATATTATTTTATTTTCCGTTAAATCTATTTCTTACTTAGGTCGATATTTAGCTACAGGAGAAAAAATGGGTAGCTCATACTCTAGATCTTACTCTCCAAACAGTGAACAACCAAAATCGAGTTCTGAAAATCGTAAGTAATTTTTTTTTAAATTGTCGCGAAATTACTTTATAACTTAAAATACTAATCTAGCACAGCTATATTACCTTCTACTCTTTTATTTATTCCATTTTTTAAATTGTAAAATTTTATATAAACTGTATTTCTTTTAGCTGGAACAATATCCCGTACAGATTCAACTACCCAATATGTAGAATCTATAGTTTGTAAAGTTAACGATTTACAAGAAAATGAGATGAAAGTATTTGAAATAGGAGAGGAAGGCAAAGTTCTAGTAGTAAAACAGAAGGGAGAATTCAGTGCTGTTGGAACTAAGTGTACTCATTATGGAGCTTCTTTAGTATCAGGAGCATTAGGTGATGGCAGAGTGAGGTGCCCTTGGCATGGAGCGTGCTTTAACTTGAAGACAGGTGACATAGAAGATTTCCCTGGATTTGATTCATTGCCATGTTATCAAGTAACTGTAACTAAAAAGGGAGAGGTCAAGGTAAGACAAACGATACTTTTTGATTAGGTAACTATTATAGAAGTACATTTTAGTAAAATTATTATATTTAACTTGCAAAAATATTTAAAAATAAAAAATATACAAATTATTTAATTTACAGAATTTTTTTTTATAAATATTTAACACTACACTATTTACTATAGTTTATGATTTTTGTATACTGTCACAGTTTATTTAATACTATACAATATATTAAATATAATATAGTTTAACTGGTTCTTTTTTGTTATCAATAATACTCACCTTATATATACTTTCTTTATTTCAAGCAATATGAATCATATAGATCATCTCATCATCTCTATGTCCATTTACTTATATGGTGTCATAGATCATCTATGACAATGTATATGTAAATATTATGATTAAATTATGTAAATCTCCCTTTAATCGTTTAGGCAATTTTTATTTGTGCAGCTAACATATTTTGTTTTAATTTCGACTCTCAATCAAGCTTAATATTGGCGTAAGAAATGGTGTGCTTTACATATTATTTTGTTTTCCCCGTTAGTATGAAATAGATAGACTATATATTAGTATGTATGATGAGTTTTATAACTTGAGAAATGATTGATTTCCCATATGAACTTTTATCCCCCTTTTCATCCCCTTAAGGGATGATATCCGGGATAAAAACTATCCTATGTTCTTATCAAACTATCTTCTTGCCTTTCATCTGAATCGGCTTAGCGTATTTTCAGTTTATCTGTTACAAATCAACATAAAAACTTAAAAAAAAGCGCTGGTTGGTACACGCAGCGCTCATTCCAGATGTTTTATTTTTCTAGTATTAAGGTATTTTTATAATAATATAAAATAGTGCCATGATATTATATAACAAGCAAAGAAAAAGGTGAAAAATTCGTAAGTTTTAAAAATAATCACTTGTCACATTCATGTGTTTTATGTCCAAAACAATACTACGTAATTCGTATGTGACTAATATATACAAACGGTGAGTAATGCGTTTAGCTCATAGCTTTTCTACACCATAATAACCTTGCCTTATATTTTTTATCAATTCCATGATAGATACTTGTTTTCCTTGAACAATTTCGTAGGTAATTGCAAATGTAATAACGTTAAATTGCATTAATCTAAGATAATAACAAACGCTGATAAGACAAATTTTCATTATCAAAAACTCAATCAAAGATGACAATATATTATCCCAAGCTTCTAGTGCATCTTTTGTATACTTTAGAAAACGCACGCTGTGAGTCTTGCTCAGAGCTTATGTTTGTGTTTCAATGAGATGTGAGAAAGTGTATTAACATAACGAGGTCAGTTTGACCTTGCCACAAATATAATAGGTCTGAAAAATGGTTTCTAATAAAGAAAAATAGTGGGTTATATTAACATTTAAATCCTTCCTAAGCATCAACTTCGAAAACATCTGATTAGGTATCTCTATTCTAAATGAAAACCCCCGTTTAGTTTTTTTTTTATTTTTTAGTGCCTGGAAGTAGTATTTTTTTTAGTTTTTATTAGAAACGGCAAAACGGTTTAATTGACAAGATTTTTAAATATTTTTTGCATGCCGATATAATTTACATCTTATGGTATTCTTTATCTCGGTCCACCAAAATATTATATTTAGGTAGATACCTATTATTTAATGAAGATATCTCTTACAATTAAAAAAAGCCATTAAAATCTATTTAAGTGCTTCCATGCGGGACCTAATACCTATACGTGCAAGCAAACAAACTATTACTTGGGAACCAACAGTCTACGGAGACTTCAAAATTATTCGATGTACAAACTTAGACCGCGTTACGACATTATTGTGTTATACCTAATCGGTATAATTCGATTCGTGAAATTCCATAAGTATGTTTGAATACAGCCTTGAGGAAAAACCTTCTGATAAGAATTAAAAATTTAAAAGAGGTTTCAATACAATAATTAATTTATTATATTAAAAGACATTTTTTTCTTGTTTACATTTATATATTTCTTACGGTATTAAATTACCTATGCCACGGGTTGTAAATGTAAAGCAGTTTGCTCAGGATGAAACTGAACGTTTACTTAAACTAGTTTTTGTCTACAGCTTTGATCGTAGTGGGTAGAAAGGATTATTAGTTGCAACATTATTTCATCCAGAGTTTGAGGTCTCTTCCGAATTTCACTAAAATCTCTAAAGTCTAAACCTATATTATTTTCGCCCAAATTATAGAATTTACAATGTTGCCATGACTAAAATTATAATTACCTTATTCTTTTCGTACTGTACTAATGAAGTCGCATATGGTTTACATAATATTTAAGTAGTATATCCGACCCTCTGTTCCCTCAAATAATATATAATTAATTATCGTTATATTAGTCTTAATAACAAGCAAGAAAAACTCGATTACGCAGTTGGGTTTTTTCATTTTTGTAATTTATCTTTTATATTTCAGTAGGTACATGATAAAATTTAAAATCAATACCAAACTTATCAATTTTTGTAACATGACTTACAAGTTGTGACATCCTAAGATTTAAAAAATGGGTATTAAAGGAAATATCGATAATAATAAAATCATTTTAAATAACCTAGTGACTTACCGTCGCTTCGTTCGGGTGCGTCCTTAGGTACGTTTTAATTTTTTTGAGCGGAATTTTTAATTATAATATAATAAAAGTAGCCTAAGTTACAAGTACCGTATATAATTTCATATGCATTTAGCAGACAGACACAAAAATTTTCAAAATTGTGTTTTTCTTGTAAGTACCGTTTATTATATATTGTACTAGCGACTCACCCTCGCTTCGCTCCGGTTCCTGCCTACTCCCTAGGTACGCTTTAACGGTTAGTATTGAGTAGTAAAATATATATTGTATTGTATTGCTAAGAATTTATACCGTATTTGTGTAAATAGCTTTTACATTACCGCATTATAATTGCCAATTTTTTAAAGTCTTAAAATGGATATAGTGTGTTATCCTTAAGGGATAGACATAATTATGTCATCGCGGACTTTGTTGTAGACCTTTATAAGGTACATAATCCCACCGTACATTATTTTGTTATATCTCAAAGGGTTTAGGCAGCGTTTTCGTTGTAAGCTCCCAGACGGCTTATTTTTTTCCGACACCTTTAACAAATATCGTTATATTTTATCCAATGTATACAAAAACTTAACAAATTATATACTAAAACCTTCCTCGAGAACCACTCTATCCTTTGGTGCAAACAGCATGAAAATCGGTGCAGAAGTTTTTAAGTTTATCGCGAACATACAGACTGACAGACGCGGCGGAAGACTTTGTTAATTGTTTTATAATATGTAGTGATGCATTTAGTAAAACAAGCTGTTATTTTGACATTTCAAACAGACATTTTAATTCTATTTATCTGTGTAGATAATTAATCAAACAAGTGCATTTGTTGTGCTATTCAGCCTGATTTTATCGGAATGCTTGGATTTTAGATATTAAATTCGTGACGTGCTTATAATGCCGCCTATTTATATGAGGACTTTCTGAGGCCATTCTCGTTAAATAGGTTAAATGGGAAAATCTAATACGAATAAGGTTTATATTTTATAACCGTAAGTTCCAGATTTGGGGTAGCTTTACTTGTACTTTTTCATGGTATCACTCACATGGGTACATATCTATACCTACCAGAAAGTGCATTTTATTTATTTTTATAAATAAAACTAAATAAAGGTATAATTAGTACTTACTTGTTTTAGAATACCTATCTTACTTACCTACATTGGTATATTGGTTATGTACCTATAAAAAAAACAGCATTACTTACAATTCTCATTTATATATTAGAATAGACGATCCCTATTATTTTAACGGTAATGCTATCAAATTTAAGGATTTTCAAAATAATAGTAATTTTCATGGCGCGATTTCGGAGTTAAAGTATTGAATTGACATGTCTCAGAAAGTACAGTTATATCCGTCAACCCTAAGGCTGTTTCCCAACTTTCATATAAAAATATGTGTGACAGTCATCCGCGTCTCCTCCCGCACGGTTACCCTGTTAACTGTTTGTTTGTGTGTTAGACCCATTCGTTAGATTGTGGATTAGTAGACTGTGCTTATACTGTACTATATATTTTTGGAATATTTGAGATTTTTTGAGTGTGTAGTACGTAGACTTGAAGCTATTAAAAAGTACGTTTTAAAATGTTTATGTAAAAATACAGTATAAAAAGCAAATACTTTTTTATTTTTACAAAGACAGAAAGTTCAGTGATAACGAGTTTATAAATATAATTATTAATATTTCAACTAATATTATAAATACATACAATAGTTTGTGTCTGTTACTTTTTACGCTGCAGCGACCATACGGATTTGAATGAAAAAGATAAAATTTGAGTAAAATTGGAAATGTAGATAGCTTATCTATGTCCTGTATTACCACAGGCTATTTTGAATCGAAACTTCTTTAGAATCGTTGTGATTTGAAACTCGATGAAACGAAAATGCGTCACGACAAAGAGACAAACACATAAATATATAGGACTAGCATTGCCCGCGGCTCCGCCCGCGTTCAGGTGACCAAAAACCAAATTTTTAGGTTTTACATATTAGTATACTCTTATAATGCAGTTTTTGTACTTTTTCTCAGAAATGAGATATTTTACCGCGATAAAAAGTATCCTATATGTTGACCCAAATAACCAGCTATCATCATACCTAATTTCATCAAAATCCCTCCAGTGGTTTTTCCGTGATGCGGTAACAGACAGACAGACAGACAAAAATTCTAAAAACTATAGATTCGGCCTCTGTATCGATGATAATGTCTATTTCAATAAGATTTTCTAAAAAATATTTAATGTACAGATTTGACTTAGAATTTTATTATATGTATAGATTAAGCCGGCGAGAGAGTGAGATATAAATACATTACACAGGAAGTGAAAAATAATAAAAATAATACTGAATAATAAATAATGCAATATTATTTATTTATTTATGTAAAAAAAATGTTAAATTACTTTTAAACTTTGTAAATATTATAAAAAAATTAACCTTACAATTATCTTAATCCTGATATAGAGATCCCGAATATAGAATACCTATATTCATCTCATTCTCTCGTAAATTACTTTTCTGAAGTTTTACTTCTACCGAGTATGAATTGCATATACATACACACACACACTTTATATTACTCTATACGGGTTATATCATCATAGAAAATTCTGTTAACTTTTATTTTTATCGACGTACCTACGAGTAGTGGATGGATATCTACTACGCTCTCGGCGTCGCGGGCAAACATACATAACATGTACGTGGCTTCTTTTATTTCAAAGACTAAGTACTCTTCATAAGACCCTCCAGATGGAAGAAAAAATTCTGCGTGGCAAGTGCCCTGTGAATTGAATACATCTACATAACATAGTAATATATACCTAATTAATTTTCTCCTGACCGATTCCGGCCAATCTCATTGAGACTAGCCAACTGCGTAGGAGATATTATAGTGCACAAGTGTGCGCACAGACACACGTGCACTCTCTATTCCTGTCACTCACACTCCGGTGGGACGACTGTTCGACACAACCGGTGAGAGTTAAGGCGCAGGACCGACGACTTTACTAGCTCTCCGAAGCACGGGGGTGAAACACCGCCAAATTCCCAACTCCGGGTTTATACTAAGGCTTACTATACAGAAAGACTCAATAACTAAACTTGGCCCGACCCGGGACTCGAACCCAGTACCTCCGGGTGTGCAGACGTACATGCTAGCCGCTACTCCACTGAGGCACTTTTGATCAATAATAAAATATATAATTATTTTAATATCGATCGAATACCTACACACATGAACGAGTGGTTAATTATTTCATGCCTACATACTCGTATTATATACATTTTTACATAATTTATTTTAAACTCTAACTTCTATTCCCTCGTTTCTTAGAAACCAGTTTTATTTATATTACAAAACTATAGGTACTCCGTACTTGTGCATTACCATTTTGCCACTAAATTAAATAATTTTCCAACTTGACCTGTTATGGTATTAGTATTATTTTTAATGTGTAATTTGTAATATGTGTTTTAATAGAATTTACAAAGAAGAAACTTCTATTAATTAATATATTATGCCTATACATATCTATTTAACATGTATGTACTCTCTTATTGATTATCACTTGTCTTAACGGTGAAGGAAAACATCGTGAGGAAACCTGCACGTCTGAGAGAACCTTGCAAGTTTTCAAAAGACATGTGAAGTCCGTCAACCCGCACATGGCCAGCGTGGTGGACTACGGCCTGATCCCCCTCGTACTGAAGGGAGGCCCACCCCCAGCAGTGGGACGTTAAAAAGGGCAAAATACACACTCTCTTATTATTACACTACAGTACCTACAGTATTATTCATTTAAGTTTTACAGTTTGAAAGTATGTATATAATATGTATGTATTTTTCTTATCAGGTACGAGCGAAGATTAGCGACTTGAAATCTAACAAAAGAACAAAAGATATGGGAATGGTTTCTTCTTGTGGGGATTCAGCAGTAGTAGTAGTAGGCGGCGGGCCGTCAGGCGCGACTTGTGCTGAAACTTTGCGAAGCGAAGGATTCAAAGGACGTATCACCCTCATAGCAAAAGAAAATTATCTTCCATACGACAGAATCAAGGTTTCCAAAATTGGTACGGTAACAGATATTGAGAAACTTCAAGTCAGATCCTTGCAATATTATAAAGAAGCAAGCATCGATATTCTCAAAGGTATAGAAGTAACAAAGGTGAATACCGAAAATAAATCGATAGAATTAAGCAATGGATCAAAAATGTCATTCAATGCTCTTTATCTTGCTACTGGCTCTAAACCGCGTATTCCAGACATTCCCGGTATAGATCTAAAGAATATTTTTACAGTCAGAAACTTTGATGATTCAGTTAATATTCTGTCGACATTGGGTTCAGAGAAAGACAAAAATGTTGTTGTTTTGGGCTTAAGTTTTATTGGACTGGAATCGGCTTCGTCGTGCGTCTCTAAAGCTAAATCAATGACTGTAGTCGGAAAAGACACCGCCCCGCTCGGGCAAATATTCGGAAAGGAAATAGGGCAAAGTCTGCAAAAACTCTTTGAAGATAATGGTGTTGCATTCCATTTTGAAACCACGATAACGAAGTGTAATGGTGATAATGGGGTAATAAAATCAGTTGAATTAACAAATGGTATCACACTTCCTGCTGATATGTTAATTTTGGGTGTGGGAACTACATTCTACACAGAATTCCTTAAAGATAGCGGTATCTCTCTGACACCGAATGGCGCTGTGAATGTCAATGATAAATTGGAAACGAATGTTAAAAATATATACGCCGGTGGTGATATAGCATTCGCCCCAGTCTTCGCTCTTGACAATGCACAAATGAATATTGGACATGTAGGTTTAGCTCAATATCATGGTCAAGTCGCAGCAAAAAATATCCTAAATAAAGATACACCCCTGAGAACCGTTCCATATTTCTGGATGATGGTGTTCGGCAAATCCATCCGTTACGCTGGTTGCGGTAAGCCCGCCAGCTTCCAAATTGAAGGCGACGTATCAGCGTTGAAATTTGTCATATTTTTCTTTAATGAAGCAGATAAGGTTATTTCGGTTGCATCTTGTATGAGAGATCCGGTCGTGTCGCAGTTTGCAGAACTACTTTATCAGGGTAAAGCACTATATAGAAAAGACCTTAAGGATGATCCATTTGCTTGGACAAAAACTATCAATTAAAAATTAACATGAAAATAATAAAATATTTAAAACCAGTATTAACCAGTAATTTATATTTTATAATAATAATGTGGTAGTTAAAGTACCAATATGCTTTTTCTTGTACTTATTATAATTTTATATATAATTGTAATAAGTTATATATTGTATGTTAAGAATTTAAATGCAATATTATTAAAAAAAAAAAGAAATTGCAAATAATTTCTGTATAAAAGACAAAAACTGCCAAGTCTAGAATCTCTAATAGAAAAATATTAAATCTGTCTATTCATTTTGGTTGTTGTTTAAATATTTATTATTGAAAATATACATCACAAAAGTTATGTTATGAAAAACGTTTACTTAGGTACAAAACATTCCTAACATGTGATTAAATTATTTTTTAAGTATACATACATTTATTGAGTGTAAAGAATTACCAAACATTTACTGGCATTTGTAAAATATTATGTGCATATCATGAGCATACATGGTTTAATTAAGATGTTTACAAATGTAAATGAAATATTTTTATTTGGGGAAGGATTAAGCTTTTAAATTTACTCTTTGGAATGACCAGACAAGTACAATTAAAACAAAATATATAAAGTATGAAAAATAGTAATTGCTTTTTCCCCAAAACTCATATAGCCACATATTAGCAGAATAATGATAAAATGTAATATTATGTAAAATAGTTGCAATGCAACTGTTGCATACTAGATTCAGTGATATATATCTTTTCTGTAAAGCATTTTGGTTCAAGAACTTTCTAAAATGTAGACAACTTTAGTAATTTTAAATGGTATATGTAAAAATCACTTTTTGTTAATTTAAACAGTATACCTATATAAAAATCACGAATGTAAATGTCATGTTTTTGTATCTAATATAATATCTGTGTATATTAAAATGTTTACTGTTTACGAAATAAAGGTTTATTATTATGCATACATTTTTTTATTATAGACCCGAATACTAAATATTAAATAATAAAATTATAATAATAAAATATTAAAATTGGTCATAATATGAATACCTATACAATATTAGGCAGATGACATTTAAGAATATTATAAATGAATTTGGTATTAACAATATTTAAAAAAAAATATTTTATTGAGATTTTACTCTGTAATAAAAGTGATTGGATGTTGTCATGAATTGAATACCTACACCATGATACAATGAAGATAGTATATAATAGATGCCTCATCCCGTACAAAGAAATTGAATAGCACTAATTCATACTAATCTTTGGACTATTTTTGTCTGCTTGAATGTGTAAACTATATTATGTTTACAGAAATTTCAGTGACTTGAATAGTTTTTAACTGTGATAAACAATTCATAAAGAGTAAAAGTGCATCCTGTGAATATGCACTACAAACCTATTACATATTTGATTGCTGATTTTTCAATAATTTGTAAAATAATGCAAATTTTATGCTTGCAAAGCACATTGTTTCGTTTCTCTTCACTTATAATATTTTTTGACCATAATATACCTTTTTGTATTTATCATTTTTTGTAAATTTTACTTAAACTTTAATAACAAATAGATACCTATACCTACCGGCATCTTCATTTATTTTTGTTTGTGACAATAATATGATAATATGTATTAATTAAAAATAAATAAATAAATAAAAAACATACACTATAACTACTTATATCTTTATTAAAATAACAATTTAAAAAAAATACTATTATAATCAACTAATTATCCCAGCTTTCTTTGACGCGAAGATGCTGTAGCCTTTCAAATAATGTAACATCTTCTTTGAAATATCTTGCTGAAATACTTTGAAACTTTTTCTGCCTCATTTCTTGTTTACCTAAAGCTTTTGAGTGTCCATGGCTTTCAGCCTGTGAAATAGAGGTTCGCAATAAGTATAAAGTACCTAATTAGGGTAATATGTCTAGAATGTTAATAAACCCTTTTCTAATTTAACTCTCGGAATTATTTAATTTCATGAAAAAATATTTAAATAAGTCATATTTATAGTTACCTCAGTAAGGTACGGATGTCGTAAGTAGAACATGTTTTGCTCTTCTACAGCGAAATTTTGTTGCAAGTTTCGAATATGTTTAGGTTCCACCTTTTTTACTAAACGATCTTTCCCTCGGAAAATATGTCCATTTGGGAGCCTATTACGGCGAAATAAAATCTGCGTTAATTTCATTTTAATAATTTAATTTTTACGCCTTTGCACGATAAACTACAGGACTTAGGTTGTTTTTATGTGTCAAACATGTGTCAAACTTCAAAGTCAAATGTGAAATGTCTATTGTCAATATATTGAAAAGATTGTTACAAAATATAAATACGTCACTCGTCAGAAAATAAACTCGCTTTGTAAAAAAATCTTAAGATGATTCAAAAATATTATAATACAAATAAATATAAAATGAGAAATAATTAAAATAATTCGTTAATTAATATTACTGTTTAAATAACATTAAAATCACATACATTATAATGCGTTACGGGGACAGGATTGTTGCTGATAAAGTTACACCTTAAAGTCTTAAATTGTCTATGTCTAAACTATGGCTGTCGATCGACAAGCGTAAAGTAGTTTTAGTATAAAGTAATTTTTTTCGATTATAATAATACTCTAATGTAAACTAAATATATATTGTTGGACAATCATTAAGCATGGCACTGAGAGGCTAAAAAGTGCTTGGATTTGGGGGCGGCCGCCGTCCTTGGTTCGTATATTATTGTTGTGTATTTTCCTTCCGCAAATGCTTTGCTTTCTATAAATTTCACTAATGATGGTCTTGAAATTTCTATTTATGTAAATAGTTTATTTTATAATTCATCATTTTGTTGACGCGTATTTTACTTCTACCTTTAACTGTTAAATCAGGGTTCCCTTTCACTTCAATTCGTTCACTGTATTCGTGCTCTACTTATTTTAAATGTTTCACTTCCTTTTTCTTTACTCTTGAACATTTTATAACAAATCGAACTGATTCTAGTAAAATAATAACAGTAAGTACTTTTTGAATGGTAGGGTTATTATTGTTTTTGTGCTTGACTTTATAAGTGACCTACTTTGAAAGAGCTTAAGTATTTTGATAAGACCTGATTACTGTTGCGAAATTCTAATATACTCATAATATAAGTAAAACTTATTCTTTTATAATATTTTAATGTTTGAGAGCTTCATGTTTTTTTATTAAGAGTTATTATGAAAATTAAATTGTTATGTTTTGATTAATTACTTAATTTTAGATCCCCATTTACATTTAAAATACTCTATATGTTTTTCTTATAATGATTTTTCATAGTTTTTTGGTGTTCTTTTAATTCATGAATATTTTTGTTGTAATTAGTTACTACAGGTATATCATTTTTGTATGTCTTTTATATAGTAAATTTTTTGAATATCTCATTTTTACTTAATACCACTTTTTATATGATATTGATAATGTTTAATTATTTTATTTTAGTGACCTCCATAATTATCCCTCTCTAAAGTACAGCTGGCTGACAATAGTAATTGATAACGAAGATGGCACAGGTTGGGGCTAACATGGAGTATCAGGAGTACAAATGGGCTTACTCAATCATGGATTCTTCTAAGTAAGTTTATTTAAGTTAGTAGTTACTATTTATTATCCTCTTAGTTAGTTTCTAAGTTACTGAAATAAAAAAGAAATATTACTTTGATTCTTTTTTGAGATAATTTTGGTTTGGGATTCTTAAATACTGATTGACTATTAAATCATTATCATCTGATCATAAATCTATGCTTGACTTAGACCTCCCATGCTATGCCATTGTTATAGTGTTTATTTCATGTTATCTATTCCAAATATATTTTTAACTGACTTCCAAAAAGGAGACGGTTCTCAATTTGTCGGAATCTTTTTATTTTATTTTATATACTGACTAGTGAATCAAACTTGCTTTGCTCAGACAGACCCAACATGGTACCCACTCGTTTTAAATATACGAAATACCTTCTAAGATATTAAGAGAATATCTTGGAAAGACAAAAAATTCTAAAAAATATAATTTACCCATATAATATCTGCTGCCATATAGCAGAAAAAGTCAATAACTAAACTTGGCCAGACCTAGATCTTGAACCCAGGAGCTCCATATCTGCAACTGTAAATGCTAGCCATTAGACCACTGAGCAGTTTAAATTATATGTATACATTAGGGACTCACCCTCCCTTCGCTTGGGTTTGTCCCTAGCTTGCTTCCCAATACAAACTTTCATCCCCATTTTAAATTAATTAAAATGTATTCTATGTCCTTCCCAGGGTCTCAAACTATCTTCTTACCAAATTTCATCTAAATCAGTTTAGTAGATCCAGAGATTACCCTCTACAACTTCACAAAATCGCAAATTTTACCTCTGTATAATATTAGTGTAGATTAGTATGTTTGTAGATTAAAATGAAATTTCCTATTTATTTCTGTTATAATGATTCATTTGTTTAGTTGCAAGCAAAATAAACAATTTAAATGTAAACAATCATATGTGTAAATGTAAAATCGTTTTAACTAGCTCTCTGGCTTAATAGTCTGTGGTCCTAAAATTCAATTCTCACAAAGTTTTAATGTATAAAGGTATACATTAAAAAGCAGCTTGGTCATTTGAGCTTAATCTACCCCTCGTCACAACATCTATAAATATGTATAATAAAATTGTAACTAAGCCGAATCTACATTAAATATTTTTTGGAAAATCTTATTGAAATAAACACTATTATCGATGCAAAGGCTGAATCTATAGTTTTTAAAATTTTTGTCTGTCTGTCTGTTACCGCATCACAGAAAAACCACTGGAGGGATTTTCATGAAATTTGGTATGGTGAAAGCTGTTTAGCCGGGTCAACATACAGGATACTTTTTATCGCGGGAAAATATCTCATTTCTGAAAAAATATATAAACTGCAATGTAAGAGTATACTATTATGTAAAACCTAAGAATATGGCTTTTGGTCATCTGAACGCGGGCGGAGCCGTGGGCAATTCTAGAATAATATACTGATGTTGCCTACTTTTGATATTATCCTTGATATATAAGGAAGGGGTAAGTAGGCATTTTAACTTTTTTGAATAAATGATCATTTTTGTTTAAATAACAATAATACTATTTTTTCTTCTGCAATGCGTGGAAAGATTATTGGTTATTATTTAAAATTAGCAAGTTACCTTCGGTCCAACGCTTTTGGAGATTAGCCGGAACAAACAGACAGATAAAAAATTAAAAAAATGTGTTTTTCTTATATGTATTATATTATACTGTGATATGCATTTAGTAAACAGTTGTTATTTTGACATTACAAACAGCCATTTCAATTTTATTTATCTGTATAGATATCAAATATTCATTTTAAATCTAAGAAAAGATACTACATATTTTTTATCATTCTTTGTTGATGGCATTTAGGCGTTTGATTTCAGCACAATTTACCCGTCAGTGGCACAGATTAGTTCACTCTTCTTTCTATGATGGCAAAATTGCATGGACAAATTAACTTTTTTATATATAAAATCTAATTTTACTGTAAATGAGGGCCCATTGTATGTACAATTGACTCCAGGGTCATTTGGTTACGCATTGTTTGGCTCCTGTTTATTCGTATCATACCGTTTTAACTTGTAACGCAATCAATTGTTATCGCATATTTGCATAAATCTGTTGCGTGAATGAAATGTCGTTGAACCGATATCCTATTTGTTTTCTTTTGTCGTTGCGTTAAAATAGGAAAAAAATATTTGTTTCACGTATAACTGTTATATTAACAGTACAAAACTCATTATGGTATCACACAATAAACAAAATATTTACTTCTAATGTACCATGCGGCGTCGTGCTGTGATACTTTTATTAAAACCTTGTTATTTTATCGCTGAATAAATATATCTACGCAAACCATCTGTCCATGCAAGTTAGATATAACTTTATCCGATAGGATTCACCGATTAAAACTCATCGGTAGCTACCTTTATCGAGAGCCGTGAGATCGTATTCGATCACGACGTTCTGATAGTTAGTCCGTCTTAGCAAGCTTCCTCCTTAGTGCTTTAACTAATTATTAATTAAAAAGTCTTTAATACTTTCTTAGTTTTACGCGAATATTTGACATTTTAAATAAATCCGAAATATAATCATATAATCCGAAAAGATAGTTTTGTTTAAAATGATAATCCGAAAAGACAGTTTTATTTAAAATGTCAATAATCCGAAAAGATAGTTTTATTTTAAAAGTCTTTAACTAGTTATAAGTCACGTTAGTATGACTGATATTAGATTCGGGGTTGATTTTACTTTTTAAAAATTCAAATGTTAGAGACATATAGACTAATTAATTGAGATTTTATGCATATAAGTTTAATTTTTATATGTAGGTATTATAATTGAATATAGATTTGACTAGCGAATCGCCCTCGTTTTGCTTCGGCTTTGTCCTTAGACAAAAACCTATGTGTTATTCTGATGTATGAACTATGTTATTTTAATAGTTTTTGCGTGAAAGAGAAACAAACATCCATACATCTATACATCCAGACACCCATACATCCTGACAAACTTTCGCATTTATAATACTAGTAGGATAAGGAATTATAGCGACTCCGAATACTTAAATAGTATTAGATGTTGATGAATTTGGCAGAAAATATTAGTGGTTAAACGCAAATGTTGACAGTCTTTAAACGAGTATACATACAGCTTACAGCTACTAAATTTAAAGTAGTTTTTGACACGCAATTACTAACAATACCTAATATAATACTCGTGAGAATGTTCCCAACGAATAAAATAGGCCTTGTTAATGCCTGTTTTCCATTTTCCGAATGTAAATATATGAGGTGTTTGAATATATTAACTCACGAGAAATAACTGATATACAATATACATATTATACTAGCGATATACCCTTGCTTTGCACGTGTGCGTCTCTAATATGTAATTCTTAAGTGGGTAATCTTATGTGTTTACCTTATCGTGGTGGAGGCTAGTTAGCATCCGACAATCCAGCCGGGCGCGAAGCCATGAAACGCACAGGGAAGTGGCCCACTTCGGTGGACGGTGTACCGTGCGGGTCACTCCTGGTACTTTTATGATAGCAGAGTGGATTATGGGAGCAACCCCGTGGTTATTATTGTCTATATTTCACTCGGCAGCTCTCGCTCTTATCCCTGTACAGAAAGAAGACTATAAGAATTTTCAATCACAATCCCATGTTTATGATGTGTATTATAACGTGTTTTCCCGAGGGAATGAAATATTTTTCCGCAATATAGTAGCTCATATCACTATCAGTCATCCAATACTATCCACGCAAAAAAACAACAATCTGTTGCTCTAGTGAGAATAGACTTTTACATCTTTAGTATAGTAATATTATAAAGAGAAAGAGTTTGTTGGTTTATTTGAAAGCGCTAATCTCAGGAACTACTAATCCGATTTGAAAAATTATTTTTGCATTAAATAGCCCGTTTATTGAGGATGGCTATAGGCTATATCATATAATATAGTCTATCTTTATTCATAATAAAGAAAATTACATATATACTGAATTACATACATATACAAAACAAATGTACACTTAATTTATTACTGTACAAGTCATGTCCGCGTGAAATACTGACAAGAATGCTAGCCGCATTCCCCCGTTGAATGGCAATGCCGATTCTTTGGGTGAAGAATGCGCCAGTCCTCCTGTCATCAGTAGAGGCGATAATATCCATCCCACGGGAACCGTAAGTACATTTTTCTGGATAAAAAGTATCCTATGTGCTATTCCAGACTGTAATCTATCCCTCTGCCTAATTTCATCCAAATCCGTTCAGCCGTTCTGGCGCGATTGAGTATGTTATGTAATATTGTTTGGATGTTTGTTACTCTTTCACGCCAGAACGGTTGAACGGATCTGGATGAAATTAGGCAAAGAGATAGATAGATTATAGTCTGGAATAACATATAGGCTACTTTTTATTCCAGAAAAAATTACGGTTCCTGTGGAATAGGTTTGTTTTTGTGTCCCTAGTCGCGTGAACCCGAGCGAAGCGAGGGCGAGCCTCTAGTTTTACTTATATAATAAAGCTACGAACGGATCTAAACACCACTTTCTACATCTTTTAAGGTTAGGTAGCTATTTATTATAAAACAAAAAAAAACCTTTTCCTTAATACTGATGTCTGCTTTGGATACTTCGTTACTTTATACATTTTAAACTTTCAATTTTTACCAACTTCGAAGATTAAGGAAAAGCTTAATTTAATTTGGCTGTATGTTTTTGTGTGTATGGGACGCATATAATTGTAAATTGGTTTAAAATGATTTAATAACTAAACATCTCTAAAATAAATTTTTAGACGAGTTTTCACTCTAAGCTTATAGTAATTATTTTAAATCTTTAAAATATGAGATGATGATGATGCTAATTATTATTATATGTTTTGTCATTTTCAGAGTATCTGCCTGCTTAATATCAATGCTATTGATAGTGTACGGGAGTTTTCGTTCGTTAAATATGGAGCGCGAAGCCCGCGAAAAGGCTGAGAAGGAAAGAGAGGCCTCGCTACTTGGCGGAAAGCCCGTACCCGGCACGTCTTCTTCGAACAGTAGTGAGTTATATTTGTTGTACTAGGTATGGATTATAGTGTATATATAGAGCTGATGAACTCTATATAGACGAAGTAATTTTTTTCCTGGCAGAAATTGTGGGTGGTGTGCCACAAAAAACCAGCCAGCATCTTAGTTTTTTAAAAGCAATAAATAGAGAGTATTTTATACTCCAATAGTTAATAGACTTAGCCTATCTCAATATTTTTTCTATCTATGGTTTTCCTTACTAGAGATTTGACGCTTTATATAAAGTACTGTGTATAATTTCATAAGCATTTAGTAATCTGTTATTTTGACATTACAAACAGACCCTTAATTTTATTTATCTGTATAGATTTAAAGTATGTCAAATTCTTAAAAATTCAAATTGATAAGTTATTGAAATTCGCCCAAGAAGAATTTAATATTCAACAA
The DNA here is from genome assembly GCA_951806755.1 of Brenthis hecate. NCBI lineage: Eukaryota > Metazoa > Arthropoda > Insecta > Lepidoptera > Nymphalidae > Brenthis > Brenthis hecate. Next base: position 8,203,797 of record OX638249.1, read on the forward strand.
GATGATGATTATTGCCATAATAGAAAAACATACATAAAATATATTTATTTATATATGTTTCGTATAGTATTTGACACATAATATGTCAAATATGTACTATGTTCTTGTGTACATGTTATGATAAGCTCCTTTTTTTATTTAAGTAACTCAATTAAATCGATATTAGAAATTCGGTAACCGTATTGAATCTAGGTCTTCTAACTCAATATTCAAATCAAATTATACATTTACAAATTATATTTTATTCAAATAGACTTACAAGCACTTTTGAATTGTAAGTTTTCATTTTAAAGTTAAATTAAATGTCAGTGTAGTCAATCTACCACCGGCTTGAAAGTTGAGTAGAGCCGGCGAGAAACTCAACTCTCGCTCTTTTTAAGTATAATTATAATTTACAGTATAACAATATATAATAATGTTTTTATACCGCGTGAGTATTAACTATTAGTAATCCGACACATTTGCATCAGCAAGGTATTTCGCGACGCATAAATATGCTTTACTCAATAATATATTTTTAATTTTTGACTTAAATGTCAAACATCAGCAGACATCAGTATGTATTAAGGAAAATGTTTTTTTTTTTTTAATTAATAACTACCTAACTTTAAAAGATGTAGAAAGTGGTGTTTACATCCGTCCCTAGCTTTTTCATATAAGAAAAACTAGAGGCTCGCTCTCGCTTCGCTCGGGTTCGCCTCTAGGAAAACAGAAACAAACCTATCCCAGGGGAACCGACATGATGCTAAATTATATGACAATATTTTCAAATTTCAGATGTACAAACTCTGAGCACGATGCAGGCGCTGTGCTTCCCGCTGGGCTCGTCCGTGGCGTTGCTTATAATGTTCTTCTTCTTCGACTCCATGCAGACCCTCGTTGCCATTTGCACAGCCAGTGAGTACGAGTTTGTGCTAGTTTTTAGTTTCTAGTATTTTAGTTCTAACTAGCGACTTACACTCGCTTCGCTAGGGTGCCGTAGGGGCCAAATTGGTACATTTTATAGGTTTTAATTTTTTTCTAAAATAAAAGTAGCCTAAGTTACTCCTTATAACATCAGCTATTCGCCAGTTAAAGTGCCCTCAAAATCGATTAAAACACAGACAAAATTTATAAAAAATGTTTTTTTCTTATTATAATAGTATTGTAATATATACTTCCATATGCATTTAGCTTATGTTTAAAAGCTGTTATTTTGACATTACAAACAGACACTTCAATTTTATTTATCTGTGCAATTTTGAAATTATGTAGAAATTTATATTTAAGAAATTTTTTTTTTCAATATCGTTTAATGTTGCGATCACTGTCTATTTAAGTTGAACTTACATTATTAGAATATTATCCTTCTCTTTGAAACATACAAAATAGCAATTATTGATTTAAATATGGAAGCTGTCAGGATACACACCTCAACTTTAAAGATTAATCCAAAGGTGTGTCTTACTCTTATTTGTACTTAAACTTTTTAAAGAGTCACATATATGACCTTCAGTATTTTCAATTCTAAGCTAGTACAAATATTGTTCTAGAACTAACAAAGAAAAACAAGTAACCTTGTAAATTGCTTGTGACGGGATAGACTGACATGACGAAATTATTAAAAGGTTCTTTTTTTTTACGTTTGCCTTGAACTTGAACATCACTCATAGCTTACAAGAAATAATGGTAGAAAATACAGACTTTAAATGATACATTGTATACATTTTAAAAATATGTATATACAGCTTGATTCTCCATACAAACTTTTATTCCCATTTTCACCGCCTTAAGGGATGATTTCCAGGATAAAAAGTATCCTATGTTCTTCCCAGGGTCTCAAACTATCTCCTTATCAAATATCATCTAAATCGGTTCAGTAGATCCAGAGATTACCCCCTACAACGTCACAAACTTTAACTCTTTATAATATTAGTATAAATAGTATATACTGATAGTAGATAGTATCCCCAATCGTCCGCTCCGCTGTCCGCAGTAATAGCGTGCGCGGCGCTAGCGTTCCTGCTGACGCCGCTGTGCCAGTACGTGGCGGGCGGCTGGGCGCGCGGCGCGCTGTGCGGCCGCTACTCCGCGCCCGAGCTGGCCGCCGCGCTGCTGGCCGCCGCCATCGTCGCCGTCTGGGTGCTCACCGGACACTGGCTGCTCATGGATGGTGAGTTCTATTTGAAGTAAACATTTTTTTAGGCACTTCACTTGGGGGGTCAGCTGGTGAATGCATTACGAAAAACTGTACGTACGTCTGTTGCCATGATTAACCGTTGTTATTGTCTGATTGTATTTGTTGATATTCTTTCTCTCTCTCCGGGTCATCTCATATACCCGCAAGGGGCGTGGGGAAACGCTATCAGGGCATAGCCCTCTGACCGTGGCATCGATCGCCGCCCACTAATATGGGCGGGTCCCTGGGGGAGTCCTAACCAGGACTCGTAACAGAGTCGGACAGGGGAGGGCCTTGTGCGTCGTGGCCGGCCAGCCCAGCCGGCTTTAGTCCCGCCGGTGGGAATACCAGCGACAGCGGCTCATCACCCTGTCGGCTTATGAAGGAAATCCCTCGGGTACGCCGTCCCCTTGAATGATATTCTATAAATATATGATTGTAATACGCCTAATATGCGTTATTTTTAGTATCTCAGCTATCCTAATTATTTAACACATAAATTGAATTTCATAAAGTGTACCGATGACCTACAGAAGTTTAACTTCTTGCGCGTGTACAAATTCATACACACACTCTTTAATTTCTTTTTCATGTGAAACATCTATTAGCTCGCCTTGGGGACCGTACATTAATCACGAGGTATTTTAGCAACTTTTTAACTCCCTCCTCCCTCCGGGTGATACGTGGTGAGATTTTAGACTAATTTAACTACTAAATTTTATTAATTTAATGACTAAATAATTTATGAATTCTAATATTAACATAGGTGTTTCACATCTGCCGGGCGTTCCTTGACGGCCAACTTTTTCTTACATTAGGTTCACCCACAACTTTACAATATCACAAATACACAAGAAATAACATTAATAAATACAAATCTAAAAGGCAAAACCACTTATAGTTAAACACACTTAAATATAAATAATTAGATGTTAAAAATAATTAAATTAAATTTTAAATAAATAATAGTAATAATTAATAATAATGTTGGGACATTAACACGTTCTGCTAGTGTTAGTTAATGATATAATATGATTGTATTCCGCCAGCGATGGGCATGGGTCTGTGCGTGACGTTCATCGCGCTGATCCGGCTGCCGTCGCTGAAGGTGTCCACGCTGCTGCTCACCGGCCTGCTGCTCTACGACGTGTTTTGGGTGTTCTTCTCCTCTTACATATTCACTACTAACGTCATGGTCAAAGTCGCTACCAGGTTAGTGAACGATAAGTATATCGTTATGTTTAGAAGATAATTATGTCATGTTTATTTTTGTATTATTATGTACTAGCGACTCACCCTCGCTTCGCTTCGGGTTCGTCCCTAGACAAAAACAAATCTATCCCACGGGATCTGTACATTTTTCCGTAATAAAAAGTAACTTATGTGCTTGCTATTCCGGACTTTATCTATTTCTGTGCCGAATTTCATTCAGATCCGATCAGCCGTTCTGATGCTAAAAAGTAACATCCATCGATTATCATAAACTTTCACATTTATAATATTAGTAGAGTATAATACTCTTTAATAATGTCTTATACATTATTAAATGGTATAAAGCATAAAAACATGAGATAATACGATAGAAACATTTTAAAACTTAACTTTTATATAATTATTCCTTAAATATAGACCATATTTTTTTATTTTCTTAACGATATAATTATTATAATATGTAAATACAAATACATAATTTAAGCTTATGTAAGTGATTTTCAACTGAAGAGTTACATCGACTTTGAAATTGCTTTTTAATAATTATTATTCCATTGTAAAGATAAACTAAGAAATTTATATAAGAATAGTTTATCGGTTCACTATTGGTGAAAAAGTTACCTAAAAATATATCTGAATTAAGTATCCTTTTAAATCGATCAAAAACATGCAACATATAAAATATATAATTCCAACAATATAACCAGGCCAGCCGAGAACCCCATGAACGTGGTGGCGCGGCGCCTGCAGCTGGGCGGCGCCATGCGCGACGCGCCCAAGCTGTCGCTGCCCGCCAAGCTCGTGTTCCCCTCCATGCACCACCAGGGACACTTCTCCATGCTCGGTTAGTGCACCACAAGACGCTACTACCACCACCACCGATACTACCACCATACCGATACTACCACAACTACCTACTACCACTACTACAAATTTGTCATGTAAAAACAGCAAAGTACTAAAAGGTACCCTCCATACCTTGATAGCTATGGATATTGGTTCTAAGTAACCAACCTACAAATAAGGCTCGCAAAGTGATTGAGCAAGTAAACAATTGAATCACTATCTCATTATCCGGTCGCCGGATATCCGGCCATCCGGCCTTACAGATCACCGGATGTCCGGTATACGGCCAAACACAAACTATCCGTAAACTATCCGTCTCATCACTAGTTATAATATAAGCCTGGTGTGGCTCATGCGATAATCGTACTTGCTACGTCCGCCTTCTTTATTGCTAAATACAATACATTTATATAAATAAACATGACCAGGTCTGGGCGACATCGTGATGCCCGGCCTGCTGCTGTGCTTCGTGCTGCGCTACGACGCGTACAAGAAGGCCACTCTCGTCTGCCAAATGGGACAAGTGCCCGGACCACGCTCCATGGTAAGACATTTATTCAATACATTAATATAAAGGTTTTGAAAGGGACTTCGTGGAAACTCCGGATTTTGATGGAACTTATAGATGAGAATGACACAGGTTATAATGTTTTTGTATGTAATATTGTTTAGTGATTTATGTGTTTTATTGTTCAATAAATATTATTCATTATCATCTCCCTGCCCATCTCCCAATCACTTGGGGTCGGCGCAGTACATCTTCCGTACTGCTGATGGGATTTGGCAAAAGTTTTACGACGAAGTTGCCTGACGTCAACGCTTGGGAATGCTATTGTTTATCGTGGACGTCTTGTAATATGCACATTCGATATTGTTTTCTTTTAAAATATAATTTAAATAAATAAATATTACAATTATGATGATGGTGCAGGGCTCCCGGCTGACGTACTTCCACTGCTCGCTGCTGGGCTACTTCCTGGGGCTGCTGACGGCCACGGTGTCGGCGGAGGTGTTCAAGGCGGCGCAGCCCGCGCTGCTATACCTCGTGCCCTTCACGCTGCTGCCGCTACTCACTATGGCATATGTTAAGGTATACTATTATATGTGTATAACAGTGGCGAAGGGTGAAATTTTAGCAGAGTTAAGCCGTTCCAAAAATATTAATGCATTATATATACATACTGGACGAGATCAAATTTGTTATAGCCATGTTTATCCTATAATTAACTAAATCGTGATCGAAGCTTGATTATATTATGTGAACATAATAAGATTGTACCAGATCAAAAATACACGGAGAATCGTGATCGGCACTATAGTGTGGCTCAGAGCTTAGGGTTTCATACCATAAATGTCAAAAATTTCGTCATGTAATTTTATTCAGAGTGGAACGAGAGATATATTGTTGGGATTTGGTATGGTAAATGCCTCATGAATGGCTAGATAATTTTGCATTCAAATTACAAAAAAAATAGGGATTGTTCCGTGCACATAATTGGAGGGTGAAAAGCATTTAGTTTTCTTAAATCTGCAACACAAAAGTATTTTCGTTAAAAAGACTTTTTAACGAAAATACTTATGTGTTGCAGATTTAAGAAGTAGTATTGTGTAATAATACAACGAAACTAAAACAATCTTAGTATTTTATTAAGGTTTTAATATTTTATTTTGCTCCATAACAAATAAGTACATATGTTGATTCCATTAAATAAATATATTATGCTACGGAATACACACGCACACCGAATGCGTGTCAGACGCACTATTGTTATAAAAACGAAAGTTGTGTGTTTGTGTGTACACTGTACACACTCGTGTGTGTGTGTGTGTGTGTGTGTGTGTGTGTGTGTGTGTGTGTGTATGTTTGTGTGCGCATACAAATAAATGGAACAAACATTCGCAGGGTGATCTCAGAAGGATGTGGAGCGAACCGTTCATAGCGCCGCCCGCGGGCAAGGGCGGCGCCGACTTCGACGTGTGACTGCCCCGCGCCCGCCTCGCTGTGTAAACTGATATAGGTATATACATCATATATAAGTTGTACCGTCGTTATAGTAGCTGAGTGGCGGTTTTGTTTGTTGTATAAATGATTTGGCCGAGGTTAGCTCATTTGATGCGTTTCACATGGATGGTACTATGTTAGAAACTTGTGCGAATGTTCGTAATATGTAACTGTGTAAATTGTAAACTCCATTGGATGTGTGAGAAATTAATTTATTTATAAGATTTGTAAGACAAATTGTATTTTTTAATTTATTATTCTAGAAAACACGTTCTCATTATCGGTTAAACCTGTATTTAATCAAAAAAAGCACTCACTCAGCTGGTATTGATATGTTATTTCATCACTTTTATATAGATTGTTTTAAATTTTGTAGAAAATGTTTAATTTTAGGTACATATATCAGTTACGACTAGGCTGGAGTTAAATCTCTATGCAGACAGTCTACTTCTTTAGAATTCCTACGTGTTCAGTAGACGCTCGATGTACTGTCCTGTAAAGAAGTAGTGAACAAATAGCCAAGTATGACTTGAGTTAGAAGGGCGATGATGCCTCGTATTATCGTAGTTTGGAATAAATATATATTATTATGTTAATAAATAAATCAAATATTCCAAATAATGTTAGAAATACTATATTAGTTGTCACAAATGAAATTAATAAAAACCGGCCGCGGAGCAGAAAGAATTTCGTACAATGACCTCTTTGCGTATTGACAGTGGCCGCGAACATTTTTGTACTCTTGTAACTTTTCACTATCACTGAAGTATGATATTTTTCGTTTATTTCGGGGAGTAAGAAATACCTTTAATAGGCGTGAGGTAGACGGCGCTGCTTCCATTTTAAAACATTAAAGAAAACAAAATATTAAAAATTTCAGAAACAATTTTACGACGTACGAAAACTGAGCGATCACTAACGTATCCCAGAATAAAATGACGTTCTATTTCAAATTGAACAACGTAACGTCAAGATAAGAACAGACCTTACTCTCGCAGGTAAAAGGTTTTCAATCCCTTAAGACGGCGGTAATTGCATGTGTGCGAGCGCGAAAGCAATATATTTAAGCAACAGAGCGACAGAGACAGGTAATAACAGGTTAATGTACTAAATTCTTCCTGCATCACGAATTTAGTATAGGTGTGATATATGTGTTGCTTACCTAACTGTACTGCACTCGGGCCTCTGTACATTGATGTTGACATAGAGATGTAAAGATAACATGTTAGTGGCTTTCCTTTTGTTTGTATATGAAAGTTACAGCACAGGGTAACTTTAAAGTGAATAAGCATCTGATTGGTGTACGGAGAGATTTCACAGATTATATAAACACTATATTATATATAAAAATTTAGATATTGTATTTAATTCGAGTTCTAGAGGAAACTTTTTTTTTTATATAATAAAATTTCTTGTTTTATAGTGTTTAATGAACTGTCACGTCTCTTCATATGACAATTGGGATATGGGCAGAGCACAGATTTTGGATATGTAACTCAAATAACATTCTTAGTGATACTTACGTACTGCTATATCTAAAATACTCAAACTTGATGGTGTTATATTTCTTTAGTAAGATGTAAACGGGAACTCCGTTTTGGTACTTCTTTAATTGTCATAAAAATAAAATTTTCCTATGAATGTTTCTATGAATTTTTACATAAAAGATTTTTTTATAAATAATAAAATCTATATGTTCAGCATAAAGATGACATGAAAAATTGTGTACAGGTTTGATGACATAGAAAAGTAAGGTGCCAAATATCAATAACGAATGTTATCGATAGCTAAACAACCACTTACATATGGGCGTCCGTTTTGTTGCATACAAATCAGTGCAACATGTCCTAAACATTTTTACTATAATATATTTCTTCCAGTGAATTACCAGTCATTTTTATATTCCATTCTAATGCCTATATTGTAAGATAATATCATTAATTATCAACAATGAACCAAATATTAGAGGAAATCTAAGGTTCAGAAAATTCATCACTAAATATAGGATTTTGTACAAGTTTTATTTTTCTTTTTAGTTAATACCACCATTATGAATCTCATTTGTAATTAATCATTCTTATACTCGTTTAAATAAACATTATCACTATAAAATAATTACTTTTTAAAATATGTTGTTTTTAAAGTCTAAATATGAACAAATCCAGTGACTGATGAAGAATATTATATGTTCAAAACAAATATATCGAACGTCTGCAGAAGTAATATATTACTGATGAAAATAAAAATGAAAACTATGAGAGATTTTAGGCAATTTGAAACCAATGTTTGCATGTTGTAAATTAAAAAAAATATTATATATAATATAAATTTTACATTTCTATTCTTGTAGTGTTTCTAAACTCTAAAATTACTTTACCGTGAACAAACTTTGTTATCACTGCCTTAGACTGATGTTTTCAATGAAGATTTTTTCTATATGTTAATGGAGTATTATAGAAAAATGTTAGTCTATTTAGAACTTAGGCTACTGTTGTGACAGCAACGGTGTTGTTGTAAAGAATTTGATTGAATTTTAATGAAAAATGTTATGTTAGATTTAAGTGTCAGTAGCAGAAGTGATTCGAATTTTTGTAAGTTTTTATTTTACTAACTTCCAACTTTTTACTTTTTTATTATATAATTATTAAGTTTATCGTGTGGAAGATGCAACGACTAATATTGAACAGTATTGTTTTGTAATGGAAAAGTGATATAATTTTATTGAGGCTTATGATATAATGTGATGATGGTTTTTGAATGGTTTTTCAATATTTTGTGTTGAGGTAATGTTTGTCTGGAATTAATATTAATATACAAGTGACTCGTTCCGAAACATATTTGCTGAATGCCCAAACAACGTCTCACCAAATTAAATTATAATTTGGTGGTTTGTTTTTGGATATTTATATGAAATACTTCAATGTTTTTCCATTGTGTATAAAAATGAATATTGTGAATTCGATGTAAAATGGTATAAATCACAGTCTCATCACACATTTAAAAAGTAATGTATATAGCCCTCACATGACATTTTACTTATCCACAAATATGGAAAAATGCATTTAATATTTTTATATGTATGTGTGGAATTGTAACAATACTTAATAAAAATATTAGATGAATACTGTGTTTTTTATTTTACAGTTTGTTTTATTAACAGTAGCCGATTGTGTCAACTCTCAACCACCTACCTGCCACACCAAAAAAAAATAATTATAAAAAGCAGTCATGAGGACTGCCGATAGAAGTGAAAACTTAAAACTATAAACAAACAGTTGCTATTTTTGGATATTCAAATTAGTTTGATCTTAAATTTGTAAATTAAAACTGATTACATTTATCTGGTTTTGACATCTATCGACACTGAGTGTTAACGTTAACACGTCACGTGACCATGTCGATGACGACTTACATGAATTTACTCCCCATCAAAACCTGCCTAGAAGTTTTTACTTCAATAATGAAATGTCATTTTGTTTGTTGCTCTAGAACTTTGTTTTCAATAGGTTAAAGATGGCACATTTATATAGATATATATAATAAAATTGTAACTAAACTGAATCTGTACATTAAATATTTTTTGGAAAATCTTATTGAAATAAACATTATTATCGGTACAGAAGCCGAATCTATAATATTTAGAATTTTTGTCTGTCTGTCTGTCTGTTACCGCATCACAGAAAAACCACTGGAGGGATTCTGATGAAGTTTGGTATGGTGATAGCTGGTTATCTGGCTCAACATATAGGATACTTTTTACCCTGGGAAAATATCTCATTTCTAAGAAAAAATACAAAAACCAATGTAAGAGTATATTAATATGTAAATCCTAATAATTTGGTTTTTGGTCACCTGAACGCGGGCGGAGCCGCGGGCAAAGCTAGTTTTAAGTAAGAACAATAATTTTTGGTAATTATGACATTTATTAATTAAAAATTTAATTTTTTTTGTAATTTTAACTAGAACATTTTATGCATCAAAATAAAATATTTGAAGCATGAAGAATATAGACAAGGAGTCCAATCTCCATAAGGTTCCATAACAATACTTAAATTGACAAACCAGCTAACTTCATATGAGCAAATTTTTCAGAACACACAAAACTTTATAATATAATTTGTACACTACTTATTAAAAACTCTAAAATACCATTGGTAGATAATATTGTAAGCTGTTATTTTTGATACTTTAAAATCTTAATAAAATAATTCTACTGTATTACAGTTGCATACAATCTGAACCAAAAAATATTTTTTGCCAAAATGTAGAGTTGGCTGGTTTGCCAATTAAGGTATCGATATGAGAAATCCATCTGCAAAGTTTAGAGCTATAGTTCCACACACTGCCATGAGTCGCACTGATTTACGTGGTTGCTAGGTGAATTGTGGTAAACTTTAGTAGGGCACAGTTAGTGATAAACAAATCAGTGTGAATTTAATGAACATTTCTTGTTCCTCTTGGGGCTTAGCGACTGCAGCTTCTCTGCATGCCCACTATTATTTTTTCAAACTTTTGGGACAACTTTTACATACAGAGATTGGACTCCTTTTCTATATTCTTTATAATTTGAACCAATCAAGTACATAGAACGTATTGGCAACAGCATATCTACCCAAGCAATCATCATCAACTTCAATTTCATACAAACCTCTTGTATATCTTTTACAAATTACATAAGAATTGAGATGATAAGTTTGGCAGGGGTGCCTTTAATAATATTATATTTAATATACTTTGCTGATTAAATATTTGTAAAAAATAACTTCTTTTAGAATGACTTGGTATTTACTGTCAATCTATTACATCAGTAATTAGTTAATTACTGTTAGGTATTGTACTATGCAGTATGCACTAATAAGATTACAAAATGATTGTGCAAAACTGTAGGTCATCTTATAAACTAAAATATAATAATTCAAGTTCTGTATAAATTATGACATCATTTATTACTATTAATTGCATTATTAGTATCCCTCTTTTCAATAAACCTTAATTGCTTCTTTTTCATCCTCTTGAGCTTAGCAGTATTTGTAATAACTTGTACTACTTCTGATTTCTTTTTGTTTTCTTCTGCCCTTTTTATATTTTCCCGTCTCCTTTCTTTTTTAGCCAGTTCTTTTTCTTTGATTTGTTCAAGGATTTGCTTGGATAAATCTTTTGTCCTTTTAAGTTCTATTCTCAAAGAAGTTTTCCTTTGGAAATCAGGCCTTATGCCTTTTGTTTTTACAATAGTTGAAAATCTGAAAAACAATCGAAAATAATACACATGTTTTATTAATATTACATGTTATAATTTAACTTCGGTAAATAATTAACTTTTAATTTTCTTATTAACACGTATTGTGTCATTAAGTTTGTAATAAATAAGTTACTAAATACCTTTCTTTCTTAGACTTCCAAAAACGTCCTGACTTCGGTTTTCCTCTTATTTCATCTTTCTTATCTTTTTTATTATCCTTTTGATTGAACGTGTCTGTGCTTGGGATAACAACTGAACTTTTATCATCATTGCTATTAGTTTTCTTTATGTCTTCTAATATAGATAAAACTTTATTATCGACATCTGTAGACATTTTTGATTTTATTTTTTGTATTTTTACTTAAGTTTAGTATGATTTATATGTTTATTAAATAATAGAATTAGCGTCCACGTGAAAATTGCAAAACCAATTGACATTTGACATTGTCATCGATGATTGGCATTAGACATGCGTAGGTCCGGATTGAAATAGTTCCCGGAACTATGTCCTAATCGTTCCAATCCGAGATTTTATTTGAAGTAGTTTTTTTTTAAGTTTTTATTTTCCATTTTTAGTGTAGATATAGTAGATACCTAGTACCAAAGTAAGAAGAGGTCAAACAATAAATATATTTATACGTGTCGAATTGAGAACCTTCTCCTTTTTTTCGTGGGCTTAAAATTATTTCATGTTAAAAAATGTTAGCTGCTGCACTGCTGTGTGGAAGCGCCAATATCGCGTAGGTACTATGAGTAAACTACTGTAGTGATTAGTGCGTGTGCGAGTATTCGTAATATAATGTCATCTCTTACTATGCTATTACAATTAATAATGTGCCTACTTCACTGTGCGTTAAAGTCGATAATTCATTGATTAAATCTGATTTTCGTTTTGAACTTTTAAAACATTAATAATATATTTTTAAATTTTAATATTCTTTATTCACTTTTGACGCAATATTTTTGTACTTTGTTGCGTTCGTCTAGATTCACATTGCGCGCGAAAGCACCATAATAGTTTTTTGAAGTTGGTTTAATTTTTTTAAAAACCTTTTTTATTTCGTAATTTTTAGTTTTAAGTAAAAACTGAAATAGTTTTTGTAAAAAGTAGTAATTACAAAAAATACACTTTTTTATCCATATCTTCAAAACCACTGAACCGATTTTGATGAAATTCTTACTATCCCTAAGTTAAAATAATTGTAAGCAAATAAAAAAGCATCATCACGTCGGTCGGAATAGTAGTTTCAGCGAAATGCGTGGACAAACATACATACACACAAATGCATATATACATCTATACACCTATAAAATTTTGTATACCTATTTGCTTCGAAGCCCTAATATATCATATTATGTTAATATCTTGCAGTTCTAATAATATTATATACATATACGTGTCGAATTGATAACCTCCTTTTTTTAAGTCGGTCAATTAAAACTATATCTCCCGCTATGCTGTGCTCGTGAACCGATGACAGTGATAACCTGTTAAAATCGGAACGATCGGATCGGATGAACTATCGGAACTAGATAGTTCCGCGAACATGTTTCGTGAACATAGTTCCTTTACGGAAAGGAACTATTCCATGTTCAATCCACTCCAGGACCTAGTTTGCGCATCTCTGATTGGCATTGACAATTGACAAAATGACAGTCCCAACTCCCCAAGTTCCAATCATAAAAAATCTAATTCGTAAATAAAATAAATGACAAAAATTTCATATATATAAACAATTGTATCTTATTATGAAGTGGAAGCAGTTTTAAATTTATTTTACAATATATTTTAGCATAAAATCAAAGAAAAATGAAACATTTTTTTAAATATCTAAAAATACTGGGATGTGAACTGTGAATTTTAACTTGCAGTCAAATTAAATTGCCCATTTTGACGTTTATTTGTCAATATCGGATGCCGATGGCGGATGGGCGATGACCAACTTATTTATGTGATTCATACTCCAAATGCTATTAAATTTATCTAGTTTTTATAAATAAGAATACTTGAACTATTAATTGGTATTTTGAAATAAGTTATAAAAGAACTGTCGGTGTAACAATTATTTAAAATGCCAGTAAGTAGTGTTATCTTGTACTAACCCTTTTACAGTCAACAGGAAAAGATTAAAGAAGTCTAAATTTTTGAACATTTGCAGGCCTATCATTCAACATTAGTGGATTACACTCAATCTGTTGGTAATTTAGCTTTACTTCCAATCCGTACGACTTTTCGAGGGCCGGCGCCTGTTAGTCCCAAAATAGAACTGGATATAATTGATGAAGCACTTAATTACTTTAAAGCCAACGTATTTTTTAGGTTTTATGAGATTAAGGTAATTTTTATAACTATTTCCAGAATTTGTTTCAATCCACTTTATTTTTGTTATTTACAAGAAATTAAAATGCTTCACAGTTTTAAAACCATTAACTTACTACTTGCTTCAGTAGATTTCTCACCTACTACCACAGTTGAATCAATCAAATAGTCACACTAATTAAACTTAATCTTAGCCAAATTGTATGTCCTAGATGATAAAACACATAATTACTTATTTAAAAATTATCACTCTTTCAGTCTGATGCTGACAGAGTGCTTATATATTTGACACTTTATATTTCTGAATGTCTGAAGAGATTACAAAAGTGTTCTAACAAGAATCAAGGCCAGCAAGAGATGTACATGTTGGCAATATCAAAGTTTGACATTCCGGGAGAGCCAGGATTTCCTTTAAACTCTGTATATGCTAAGCCTTCTAATCCTCAAGAAGCAGGTTACTTCAAGTGTCTTTTTCAAAATTAGACATAATGGTCACTTCATTTTTATGAAAAATAAAACTATAAAAACCTAATATTTTTTATAATAATTTTATTTTCACGATATTTTAGGAATTCAATGAATATTCTGAAATATTGTAAACATAATTTAACTGTGTGCTTTTCAGACTTGATGAGACAATATTTGCAACAATTAAGGCATGAGACAGGAACAAGAGTCTGTGAAAAGGTATTTAAAATATTTATATCATACAATTTTAGATTTAAAGAAATTTTTCATTTAATAACATGAGAGTTATACAAATCAGTTAAAACAATATGTTAAATTATTTTTTAAGGTGTTTGCAACTGAAGATGGAAAACCTAGCAAGTGGTGGTTGTGCTTTGCCAAAAGGAAATTTATGGATAAATCTCTTTCAGGACCAGGACAGTAATTGCAAACACTTAATTTACTTATTATAGCATTTATTTAAAAAATGTAAAACTCTTGTTCTTATTATAATGATTTACATTTTCAAATACACATTTAATAGACATTTTGGAATATAATACTGTCTGTAAAAATATCTGAAAATATATGTTTCTTATTTCATTTTTTTTTATTATAGCTGCATAAAACCAGTTTCATAGTTGATTGTAAAAGAGAGCTTATGAGAATTAAGCAGGGTATGAAATTATCAAGATAAATATGTCTTTTGATAATTATCACGATAATTATCAAGATAATTATCAGATAATTATCAAACAGATATAAACTTAGCAATCCTTTTAGGTATTGGTATTATTCTACTTGCCTATCATAATTTAGGTTAGAATAAATTATACACTTTTAACAATCAAGGTAATCTTTTATTATAATTTTTTTTCTCATAATTTTGACATATATGAACTTGGAAATAGAAACAGAATAAATTTAACCAACTACATAGACACTATTTAATTAAATTAAAGGTATCTGCCCACTACACCGTCTTATACTGTGACCATGCTAGGACTGTTTCAGGCAAAACAATATTCTTTGTATTTAAAAGTATGACATTATGCTCACTAGATGCCTATGGCACGCGAAGTTGCCGAGCCGGTGCGCGCAGACGGCGAAACGGTGAGCATACGTGTTTTAACTACGTATGATGACCATTCTAAGTCCGTTTTTAACATGTTGCCGCTTGTCTTCTAGTGGTAATATTTTCATTTAAATTCAATTTTTTTAAACGGCGTGAACCTAGTAGCGTCGTGATCGACTGAACTGATGTTATTCTTACCGGTGGTAGGACTCTATCAAGTCTGAGGAGTCCGGCTGGATGGGCACCACCCCCTTATATATTTCTCCCACCAAGCAACAACGATTACATTGTTGTGTTCCGGTTTGAAAGATAAGGTAGCCAGCGCAATTACGGGCAAGAGGCATATCATCTTAGTCCTCACAGTGACAATACACCTGCGGTTCTGCATTTTTGTTACATAAAACCTAAGTGCATGAACCGTGGGTGCTATGGGCGACAGGTACCGCTTTCTATCAGGTAGGCTGTCAGCTCGTTTGTTACTAGATACCATAACAAAAATCTTTTCTCTTTCTTCCTCGTCTAAAACAATGGCTCTCATTGTTAATTCTCTGTCGGATAAAAAAGATAACTTCCGAGGCTTCTTCTTTCCGAACTGGTAGTAGGCTCATAACGATTAGAAAAAAAATGTAATAATTTAATGCTGAATAAAATATTTTGAATTTGGACAATTTACTAATAGCCATCGTATAGGTATAGGAAATAATTTTCGTAACAAAAATATTCACTCGCTCTTCCTGACGCGGCTGCCTTACGCGAAAACATAGGTGAACTACTATGACTGCGAAATCGGGAACCATACGGATGTGACACGCGGATTATACGCGGTTTATACGCGAATGATACGTTCTAGTGAGTAGTGGGCATAGTAGTAGGCGTCGCTTGTTTCTGTGCCTGATACGTTCATAGCACGGTCATGGTGTGAGACGGTATACTGGGCAGACTCTAATGAGTGGAATATCATCCTCCTCAACTGCATTAACTCAGTTTGCTGATCGAGTTTTTAGAGCTGATTGAGAGAGTTCAGTTCTCTGATCAACAATTTGAAGAGTTGCGAATTAAATATTTTCAATTATATTTATCAATGATATTTATCAACCCATATTTATCTTGATAACTATCTTGATAACATCATGATAATTATCAAAGATAATAAATTATGGTTTCGAACCCTGGAATTAAGTATTTTCTTATCTTTAACAAAACACGCTGAACATTCCCAGTAACATAACAATACTTTTTAACACTCTAAATAAACAGCCAATCAAAAAATGTATACTAATATTATAAAGAGGCTTGAGTTTTTTGTTTGAACGTGCTAATATCAACAATTACTAATCTGATTTGAAAAACTCTTGTTGCATTAGAATAGCCCATTGATTGAGGAAGGCTATAGGATATATATAACATATAGTCTATCTATTCCATACTAACAGTGAAAACATACCTAGGGACAAACCCAAGTAAAGCGATGGTGAGTCTCTAGTATTTTATATTTCTGGTAAATCCTAATGGCAGGTGTAGTCATATCGTTTCAGTGTTTGTTTGTCCAAACAACCAATTTACCAATAGAGTTTTTGTTATAGAATAATTTACTTTAAATGTTTATTCTATTGTTATAAAATACACATTTTACTTTATATATGTATATAAATCTTAGTACATTTTGTTTTTAAAATAGAGAAAAAAAAACTCTACTTGTAAAGTACAAAGAGTTATTTTAGTTTAAACAAATAAGCACTAATGCAATGATAAATGAAAAAAAAAAAACAATTTATTAAATGTGCAGTTTTATATACAATAGTTAAGACACAAAAAATTACAATTATAAATCACTTAAAAAACTAAATTATAAATTGCTTATAAAACTGACTAAAATAACTTGAGTTGTGCAAATATATAACAAGTATACAAATCAGTCTATATGTACAAATTTACAATAATAAATTATACTCCATATTCTTTAATAAGCTGCCCTGCAATAACGAGCCTCTGGATTTCTGAGGTACCTTCATATATTTCAGTGATTCTAGCATCTCGGTAGTGTCGTTCTGCAGGCATATCAGACACATAGCCCATGCCACCAAGAATCTGAAATATAATAATTATAATCATTAATCATTTATTGCAAGCAATTCAAAACCCATAATATGGACAGAGAAAAAATAAAGACTAAGGAAAAACAAAATAAAATTAATTAAGATTGGCATTATTTTTACTATCAGTATTCTGACTATAATAAGGAGATAATTCAATAAATTGTAATGGTTGCACATTTTCTTTTTATAATCAATCAATTCACGAGTTAATGCTTTCTTGGATGTGGCTCCCAGTTACAATGAATATTCATTAATTATTGATTCTGTCACGGTAATGCATGTATAACATTACCGTGATTCAAGTGCTTATTTGTTCTAATGATCAATTAATTTTTGGTTTTAATTACAAAATTATTGACTTTTAGATGTCACTTCTATTAGTATAAAATACACACTTTACTGTAAAGCCTAAAAATGTACTATATCCATACTAATATTTTATATTATAAATGTGAAAGTGTGTTTGTTTGTCCTTCTTTCACGTGGAAACAGAGTGACGGATTGGCGTAATTTCTGCGTGGAGATAGTCGGAGGGCTGGAGAGTGATATAGGCTACTTTTTACCGCGGAAGATTATCTAATTCACATGGGAAAACACGTTATAATACAATTCAAAAAAATATTTATGATCAGAATTACTTGAAACTTGGCATTAATGCTCTTCAATAAAATTAAATAAATATGTGTTTTAGAATTTTTCGAAATTCATCATATAAGGGGGTAAAATAGGGCATTAAAGTTTGTGTGAAACTACCTAAACTACTTTTTAGAGATTTTTTTGTAGTTTTAGCGCGAGCGAAGCCGTGGGGTTTACTAGTCTGTAAATAAATCTTAAAAATAAAGCTGTTTTTAAAATAGACGATAAAAACTATTGTAAAATACAACATATATTGGTAGTTTCAACAAATAAACACTAAGGCGAAGTATTGCATGTTTGAATGACACTGCCTAAAATGGAAGGGCATATTAGCTCAACTCCAGCTTAAGTCCCATATTAAGTGACCATACAGATTTGTAGTATAGAGTTCCATCCCCTAACAGAAAATAATGGGGCTATCATGTTTGTGTTTCTTTGTTGCTCACAAAGCTTTTATTATTTTTATAAAAATATCCCTTTCAGAACGTACAGTAGATACTAATCGTGCGTAATGATTTAAAAATTTTTATTTCATCGAGCGCAAACAGTTCCGATCGTTCGTCCGTTAATCTAGCTACATTTTAATAATGTTCGGGCTGAGCTAGTAGTAAGCGGTAACGTGTTATGACGCGTTCAAGATGGACGTTGTATTCGCTGACGACACAGTGGACGTAAGTACATAAATTTTCATTTTAAACTTGTAATTTCATTTTAAACTTGTAATTTAATTGTTATGCTATTGTAATCTTAAATTTATTTTAAAAAAATATTAGTTCTATATATTGTAACTCGTCTTCAAATTTCAAATGCACGATCGTGCGTTGTCGTTCATTATTGTTCTAAAAAACTGACTAATGTCGTTTTTTCTATTCACTAAGTCGGCCTCTAGATTTCGATATAGTGGAAGAATTTCTTAAAGGTAGGTGCCAATCAGATCTTGAGATATCGGAGGAGAGGGAATTGCTATTTCTGGACCCCGACAGTTAGATGAAGATATGTCAGTACATGATCAACCATGTGACTTCGAAAGTGACAGTGACTCAGATTCAAATATCCCCTTAACTGAACTACTAACCACAGATCAAGAAAACATACCTCCACCACCTGTAAATCCTAGTACCTCCGAAATCACAAGACGTCTTACAACACAGAAGAAAAGCTCCAGGAAAGTTGCTAATTTTACTGATATTCCTCATAACTACTTCTCTCCTTGTGTACCCAAAGAAGTAAGGACACCACTGCAGTACTAAGAACAATATTTCAATTGTAATTTCTTCGATAACCTGGCCACTTGCATTAACTTATACTATGTGCGTAAAATAGGCTCATATAGCGAACGGAATTCATACCTTAAAAGATGATGCAATACGACACCCCCGCCGCACGCGCCGCCCGCCGGCCCGCTATCGCGAACGGGAGGGGTAATTAGTTATGTTCGGGACGCGCATCACATTAGACCACGCCGCTCTCTCTTACGCCGTGTTTTAGATAGATACTTACATTTTGTTAAAATCTATTCTGCAACCCATGTACAATAATAGTATATGTATTAAAGTGTTAGTTACCAGTTTTCGAATATCATTTCCCTTAGCTATACTCAACTTTAAACATGTCTGCACAAGAGATGCGCATGTTGTTCAGCATACTTTTTCAAATGAGTTGTCCCTTATCCACGAATTAACATGTACTGGCGTACCCGTATGATAATGGAGTTGATTCTTAATCAAATACCAAACACACCCGAGGGGTAGGGTGGATGTCCTAGACCAGTTGCTGGAATATTATAGGATGTATCGAAAGGCAAAGAAATTGACGTTAAAAGTTTTGAACCTTGCGGTGGTAAACGCTTGGCGGGAATATAAGATTGCATGTTCTTTAAATAGAACCAAAGCCAAAGATTTGCTGTGGTTTCGAGTAGATTTAGCTGATCCTCTTACGAACCGTGCTGCCCCAAGTTATCGAAATGCATTGGAAAATCTCTACATCTGTTGAGAGGCAATACAAAAGATAGACCAGCTTTACCTTGGTCTTTTGATAAGCGTTTCGATCAATTTGGCCATTTACCTATATGAGGTGACTTGTCAAGGAGCAGGAAATGTCTTTTAGAAAACTGCTCTTTTACAACAAAAGTAAGATGCACAAAATGCAACGTATACTTGTGCATTTCAAGAAACCAAAACTGTTTTTTTTTTTATTACTATTAGTCCAAATGATTGTAAAATGTTATTATTTTAAATAGTTATTGAGAGGAAAATATTTTTGTTTAATTCTGATATAAGATATATATTATTTGATAATTTTATGAAGACTGATTAATTTAGAAACCCATTTCTCTTCAGTAACGTGACTTTATACGTAAAAATTGATAAACATTTGTTTTCAAAGTGCTCTGTAATAAATAAATTAGTAATACAAATTAATAAAAAATAAATTAATAATACTCTTAATAAATCTTTTGTAAATATATCAAAAAGATACTTTTTATATGCATCTTTATTCCACGTGAATGATCGTGCATTAGCACAAATGAAAACCAGAGCGCACATACGTGCGGGGGGGCTCCAGTGTTATTTAAGAGGGGGGGATTTTTTAAATTATTTTTCCTGGTCATTTTACCTCCCAAAAATCTTTTAATCCTCTTAAAATTGCTCAAGTTTTTCAGAAATCAAAATATTTTTTGTCGCTCTGAAAGGGATATGTATTTAAGGCTTTATATTATAGTTTTTGACTAAGAATTTAACCCGGCGTCATTGAGGTTGGGTCAGGAGGACCCGGTGTGTTTAAGAATGCGTGTATTTTTTTATGTGCGCGCGTGACTTTGCTATTCTTCTCAGTAGCTGGACCCAACGATGTGTTCTAAGCGTTTTTCGAAAGAAATCAGTCAAGCGGTGACGGCGCTGGGAGCTACACGCGTGCATTTGACAAAAAGGTAAATTTGACCCATGCTCACAGCCAACGTTACAATTTTGCACCTCTTTTTGTATGATTTTTTATAACTTAATTTTGGTTTTTGGTGTTTATTTAAGTTTTTTCTTATGTTTTTGATATTATTATTTTTTCCTTGATTCAAGGTAGTTAGATACATGGATAGAGAGCCAACGAATTTTGTCAATTCTGATAACGATGATGTGGATGAAGAGGATCACGTGAGTGTTTGTACTCAACCTGGCGATACGGAACAACTGGAGAAAAACGTAAACCTGAAATTAACACGTACCAAATGTGGGGTGGACGTCGTCGATGAACTTAGCGCTACGTATGACGTTAGCCGTAATTCAAAGAAATGGCCTCTTACAATTTTTTACGCCATGTTGAATATTTCTGCTTTTACGGCTTTATAATACACCGCATGAATAATAATAAGCCTAAGGAAAAACGACCTCATTTTTTGAAAAGCTTAGGTCTTGCGCTCGTCAGTAATCATTTGAAAAACCGCCACAATTTGAATCGCTTGCCGAGAGAAATGCGTAAGGGAATCCGAGAGTTTACTGGTGATTCAACTGAAGAGCCTCCTGCTAAAATACCAAATGCCCGCAAAAGATGTCAAATATGCCCAACAAAAAAGGATCGCGCCAGAAACGAAACAAACATGTCGAGGTTGTGACAATTATATTTGCCCTGAACATATCATACCATTCTGCAGTGATTGTGTAAATAATGAGGATACCAATCAGTTTTGTTAAACTTTTTTTCAAAGATTTATTAGTTAGTTATAATTTAAGTTCCATATATGACTGAAAAGATTATATTTTAGATTAATAAGGTTGTGAAAATCGAAAGAATCTCATTTTTGTTGAGTTTTTAAGAATTAAAGTTTAATTTAAAAAATTATCAATAAATGTTCTGTGATTGAATCTTTTTTCTTTTATTCCTATAATCAGAGGGTAAATATACATTATAATGACAAAGATTATGAATATATTTAATAAAACATGAAAATTTCGTACATTACAAATACGGGTTATATTGACCCACCTCAACATCCGCGTAACAATTTCGTACCACAATGACGCCGGGTTAAATGATAAAGAACCTTGCAAGATTACTATTAGCTATAATATTCTCTAATTTGTGTTTTTAACTGATGTTATATACAGAACGTATACAGATGCTAATTACTTAATCTGCTGTAGATGTTATCTATACTTTAATAATTAATTAAAATTAGTGGCAGTGGTAGCCCAGTGGTATCGCGCTCGCTTAGGAAACCGAGTGAAGCGGGTTCAAATCTCGGGTCTCGCACCTCTAATATTTTCACGTGCGAATCATTTCTAACATAATTACCACTTGCCTTACGGTGAAGGAACACATCGTGATGAAACCTGTATGTCTGAGCGAACTTAGCAAGTTTTCGAAAGACATGTGAATTCAACCCTCACTTGGCCAGCGTGGTGGACTACGGCCTGATGCCCCTCGTATTGAAGGGAGGCCCACCCCCAGCAGTGGGACGATAAAAAGGGCTGAATACAATAATTAATTTAGCATAGGATTCTTCCTCCCTAACAAAACTAGCTCATTCCATTGTGGTTCCATCATAAAGGACATTTATTTGAATGAGGGAAACTTCTAATTAGTAAGATTTTTTTAGCAAATTTTAAAATTACACAAAAAGTAATTGTAAAAACTTTATAATTTGTTAACAATTGAAACTTCAAATAATTAATTATGTATTAGGTATGTAAATTTCAAGCAAAATCTAGAATATTAAAAGTTTGTCATAAAAATTGCCAAAACATACAAACGAGAAATTAAAATAGTGGTCAAGTGTGAGTTGGGTTCCGTATGATAGTACAAGATATATACTTATTATATATATAGTACATATATACTTTTTGAATACTTTTACAAGATTTTTTTTGTACAAAAAAATAAGGTACTAAATTTTGAATTTTGGCCATTTTGAAATTCACCATCTTGGTTTTATAGTATTTGTTGTTATAGCGGCAATAGAAAGACACACTCTGTAAAAATTTCAAGAGCATTCAGCAGGCTGTATCTCATGAACTGTAATAGGCAGATAACCTATTGCTGACAGACAGACCAACAGATAGCAGAGGTTAAATAATAGGGTCCCATTGGCACCCTTGGGTAATGGAACCCTAATAAGTTGATAAATGTACCTGTATGCATTGATGTGATGTAAATGTTGCTGCTTCAGATGCAGCTAATTTTGCCATAGCTGCCTCCTTTGTATAAGGTTTTTTATTATCTTTCAACCAGGCAGCTCTCCAAGTTAACAACCTAGCTGATTCTAATTGTAGGGCCATATCTGCAAGTTTATTCTGTATGGCCTGTAACTTCATAATTGGTTTGCCAAATGCCATCCTCTTAGATGCATATTCCACAGCTACATCTAGAGATGCCTTAAATTATAAGTTTTCATCAGTATAATATAGTATATTCATAGACATCTTTGTATTATTATATTAATAAAATAATTTTACCTACCTGCGCTATACCCAATGCTTGTGATGCGATACCAATTCTTCCTGCATCTAAGGTCATCATAGCTATTTTAAAGCCAAATCCTGGCTCTCCCAATATATTTTCTTTAGGAATTGCACAGTCTTCAAACATGAGTGAACATGTTGAAGATCCTCTGATACCTAGCTTATCTTCTTTCTTTCCTAATTCTAAACCATTTATAGGTTTAGGCACAATAAATGCAGATATACCCTTGTGTTTCAAACTCTTATCTGTGGTAGCAAATACTATAGATGCTTTACTCTCATAACCATTTGTTATCCAACACTTGGTGCCATTAAGAACCCACTTATCACCACCATCTTTAGCAGTAGTGGATGCCGCACCTGCGTCTGATCCATTACCAGGCTCAGAAAGAGCAAAGCAACCAATTGTGTCTCCTAAAATACATGAAATGTGTACAATTTTCTTATATTATAATTTATAGTAGCACTAGTGACTCACCCTCGGTCCGCTCGGGTTAGAGCTCGGACGTCCCTAGTGAAAATTTAGGTTTGTATGTATTTTTAATGCCATTAAAAAAATTTGTCCAAAAAATAAAATAAAAATTTTAGAGTGGACCACCCTTAGCATTTAGAGGTACAAAAAATAGTTTACGTCCTATTCTCAAACTTACTTAATATATACACAAAATTTCATAAGAATCGATCAAGCCGTTTCGGAGGAGTTTTGTCACAAACACTGGCACAAGAATTGTATATATTAGATATTATAAATTTGAAAATAATACAAACCAGAACAAAATGGTGTCACAAAATCTTTCTTTTGTTTATCACTACCCCAATGAACTATAGGGCCAAGATACAAAGAATTATTTACAGACATTATCACACCAGCTGAAGCACATCCTCTGGAAATTTCTTCTAACGCTATTGCATATGCAAGGTAGTCTAATCCCGAACCCCCTATGTCTTCGGGTGTAGCTATCGCCATGAGCCCTAATTCACCCATTTTGTTAATCGCATCTTCAGGGTATAAATGGCCACGATCGTACTTTGCTGCATTAGGCTTTAATTCCTGTTCTGCAAAGTCTCTGCATGTCTTATACAGCATCTGGTACGTATCAGGTAAAGACGAAAGAGAAGCTATACATCTAGAACCACGTATCGTCATAGGCACTGAAAAGTGAAAAGTATAAATAATGTTTACATATTTTCCAAAAATATTTTTTGAAAAAATAAAATATTTTTTTACTTACCAAACGATAAAGCACTTTTACTTAATAAACTTAACATGATATATGCCTTAAATAAAACGAATTATAATGAATAAAACACTAAACAAGAGTTTACTAAATTGGTACTTTGAAGTTTGAACTTTATCAAGTTCAGAAATCTTAAATTAATAGTTAAAACAATAAATTTTAAAATAATAAATACTTAGTCAATTAAAAAAATGTATTTGAAAATGGTGTGAACATGACAATGTTAAATAAAAAATAAATAAACTCCTAGAAAAAGCAAAACTTGAACTACATAATACGTCACATAGCATAGTGATTAGTGAGCAATAGTGAGCAACAAGGTCACTTAATTATATTACTTACATAATTTTTCGTGTTGTAATGTTCGGGGGAGAGGGGGTGGGGTTTGGGTTAGGTTCCCACCATGAACGAATAAACCACTGGACGAGACATAAAATACAAATGTATGAAAACTCGTTCAACCAAAAGACGCATAACGCACACAAAGATTTTATTACATTATTATACACACAGGTACACAATACAATATTTCTAGTGCTTGAACGTAATCGATAAAATACATATATCGATGAACCAATTAATGACATTTTAGACATTGGTTAGCATAGTCATCATATTTTACATCTTTTAATTTAAAATATCTGTATTTATTATAATAAATTAAAATAAATGAATTAAAGAGGCAATAATAATGTGTCAAATAATAATTATTTTTTAATTTGATTTATATAAATACGATGGCATTGATGGCAGCATTCTGTTGGCCTATAATAATGTTAATGAACAAATGAATATCGGGTGTATATTCCATTAATATATAATAAAAAATATTTTTTAAAGATTAAAAAAAATATTAAGCTAATTTAATTAAATAAAGTGATTTTGTTGATTCTGTTATTGAATTATTTTAATTGGCAATTGATTGTCTCGGGTAGCTTATAAAAATGTGACACTGTCCTAATATAGCTCAGTTCTTAATAAACATTTGTGAAATTAGGAAAAAAGAAAAAGTGATTGCAAATTGTGAAAAAGTGAGTGTTGGATCGTGAAAGTAAATAATTAGTGCAAGTGGTAAAGTGTTTTATTACAAATCGCCAACCCAGAAGTTTAGTGCTAAAACATTATTGTTTGATTTTGTGTAATTTATGTGTTGAAATAAAATGATCTTTATTATTATTACAATGGAATAATATTCCAAAGTATATAAATGTGGTATAAAATAAAAAAAAAAATTAAGTACACATACTAATTATAATTTTTGCATTTATATTTTTATGTGACTTAGAAAATATTTTTATAAATTTATTGTCATCAGATTGTAGGATACTGTGATAAAAGTATTTTATGTTATTGTACTGTACAAATAACACAATTCGTTCAGTTATTTCGTCAAATATCGATATATTTTTCGACATTGTCAAGCACTAGTCGATGTCAAATGGACTCACTCGACAGTTTAGTCATTTGTTCTGAATGGTATAATCCAGGGATTTTATGATGGTTGTCAGATGTCAACAATACATAGAAATATCGACTATATTTAACATAGTTGGATAATATGACATTTTATTTTACAATTTTATTAAATTGTGTCATAAATAACAATAAATGTAATAAAATAATGTATTTACAAGTGAAAAGAAACAGTGCTGCTTCCGCCGCTACAGTTTTTACACCATTTAACAGAACATTTAGTCATTTTTGGCAGATTGTTTGTTGACAAGTAAATGCTTGAGACTGACGCAAAAAACAAACGACAAAGGCTGAAATTTCCTGGCTACTAATAAGACAGATAAAGGTACGTCCGCTTATATGTCTGGTCCAGTGACTTATTCGTTCATGGTTCCCACCTAACGTGCGTTCATCTTGTCGTGGTGGGGGGGCTCAGTAGTGCCCGGCAATACAGCAGGGCGCGAAGGCCGAAGCCAAGAAACGCAAAGAGAGGTGGCCCACTTCGGTGGGCGGTGTACCATGCGGGTTGCTCCTGGTACTTCTCTGATAGCAGAGTGGTACTTCTCTGATGCGTGGGCGATCCTGCGACGCCCCATTAAGACGGTGGTGGTTTTGTTGGGTTTTAGAGGACAGTACTGGTTTTTCTAGCAGTTGAGTCCCACATAACCGCCTGTTTGTCTAAAGATGGTATGCGTAAATGCATTTCCCAACATTGAAAAAAAAGGACACGAGGCCAATAAACGCACTCGACCCAATTCGGTGAGCGGTGTGGTTTTTCTAGCTAGTGATTCCCACCGCTCTCTCCACGTAACCACCTGTAAGTATGTAAAAAAAGGTGGAGGTATAACAATAAATTCCTTCTATTTAATATTGTTAATCCAGTCTTTTAGTGGAATAATTTAAAATATGACTGGCCTATCTCGAACGTTCTACTCTATTCGTCTTCCTCCTTCCTCGGGTTCCTCCAGCTAATTCTATATAGTTTCTAAATTCTAGTTTCCACCTCCATTCAACATACAACGTAACATTGGCGAAATAATTTGTGCTCAACTGGCACGCCTTAGAGTCAATAAAGAATTAAATAAATATTATATTAATTGCTCTTAAAAGAAATTTATTAAACGTCACAATGTTGGCGGGGTTTTTTATTTTGGGAAACAAACAGTATTTAAAATATTTACAAAAAAAGCATGAAATACAGCACATACGCCAATAAACTTTCTACTAATATATGTATGTATGTACATATGGTTATGCATAAGCAGTCAAAAAAGAGGAAATGAACAGTAAAAAAACAACTTAAAAAGAAAGAAATAATACAGAATATTTTACAATGAATTCATAATTAATCTAAATTTACATTAATTTTCTACATTAATTAATCTATTGTCTAATACATTTTTTAAACTGTGTGATTGCGCAATCAATAGAACTTGGTACACGAAACATGAAAGTATTTTAAACGACAAAAAAGGAGGTTCTCAATTCGACACGTATATTTTGTTTTATGTTTGACTACGCATAACTTTACAGTGTACAATACAGTGCAGTCATAGTCAGTCAGGTAGTAGATAGAGCAGCTATACTCAACCTGCGGCCCGCGGGCCGCATGCGGCAGCATCAAAAATCGCATTATAACATATCTTTGTTAAATGAGTAACTACATCGTTAACTTGGAATTACGGTTTCATTAAGACCTAAATAATTTTTGCTTGCGGCCCTCGACACTAAAACTCGACTCCTATAAAAAAAAGGGTTGGGTATGGCTGGGATAGAGTATACCTCAAAGTAGGTCCCACTTAAATTTGAAAAAAAAAATCCACCCCTAAGTGTAGAAAATAGGTGATGATTTTAAGCAAATGAAAAATATTTTTTTTTTTATAAATGTGTCTATAATGAAGAATGAACTTATTTTGAATTTAATGGTCTGAATAACCAAAGTATATGCATATCCTCAGGAACACGGTGTACAGAAGCGAGTTTGAGTCGCTAGTACTTTTAATAGTGGGGAAGATATCTCTAAAAGAGGGCGCTACTCGTATGGCCTATTTAAATTCAGTCGGAGGTTAAGCAATATATTGATATCTCTTTTATACCAAGTTTTTTAGGGTTTCATACCTCAAAAGATAAAAAAAGGAACTGTAGCAATATACTCTATGAAAGGAACCCTTATAAGATCACTCTCGTGTTCGTCTGTCTGTCTGTTCGTGTTTTTATCATTTGTGTTGTTAAGTCAGATGATCGTTGGTTAAAAATCTATATCTGTTGTGTCAAATAAATGAAATTGACACATTTGAAATTTGTCAGTGTCAAACAAAAACCAAAAACATTTATGCGCTACGAAAAAAATAATATTTTACAATGATAAAATGGAGATATTCTTAAGATTTGTCCCTACAAATCCATTAAGATTAACAGCATCTAGGATACTTTTAACGCATGTAGCTCATTATACCCGGTAAGTAAGAAATTATTAAAGCATTTGCATAATTAATTCGTATTGCGTACTTAACCTATGAATATTTTTGTCTTATAAGACTTGCTGAAGTGGGAAAATTAGAAGCACCGAAGACATCTGGCAAATATGAAACTGGGCAGTTAATTTTGCATAAAGTATTTGGATATCGAGGCGTTATTTTATTTCCATGGTTAGCAAGAGTGTATGATAGAGATGCTTCTAATAAAAAGGAAAGCCCGGAATCCTCTGGAACTGTTGATTCTTCGAGAGATTCTCTTTCGAACGTTGGCAAGGAAGTTAAGGGCAGAACTCATACATTCTATCAAGTTCTAATTGATACCAGAGATGCACCTTACATAGTAAGTTTATAATTCTTCCTATCAATCTTACTATTTAATCTAATAAGGTTTTGTTATTTGTTTTACTTTGACTATATATATTTTCGCAAAGCCTTGTTTGCCTTGGTAACCCTGTCTTAATCTTTTAAGTCACAGTCAATATCTCAGTACTGCCTATTTGAGGTCAATCAATATTAATTTTAACCTCTGTTTAAAGGCATTAATTTCTAAAGTATGTGTAACATTTATAACCATACACAAAATAATATATTCTATGCAAATGTGGTAGTATAAATTTAGTATCCATACTTTAATATATTATAAATGTGAAAATGTGTTTGTTTATCATTCTTTCACGTCGAAACTGAGTGATGGATTCGTTTGATTTTTGGTGTGAAGATAGTTGGAGAGCTGGAGAGTGACATAGGCTATTTTTATTGTAGGAGATCATCTCATTCTCACAGGAAAATATGTTATATTACAGCCCAAAAAAATATTTATGATCAGAATTACTTAAAACTTGGTATTAATTCTCTTCAATACAATTAAATAAATACATGTTTTAAGATATTTGGAAATTCATCCTATAAGGGGGTAAAATAGGGGATGAAAGTTTATATGAAACATACTTTTTATACAGATTCTTTCGTAGTTTTAGCGTGAGCGAAGCTGCGGGTGCTGCTAGTAAATAAATGCATTATTTGCAGCGTATATTTTCTATAATATATATTATAATGACTGCTGCTTTGTTAAAACTATATTGCAGAATTTAAAATACTAAGCTTTTTTGCAATATGAAGAATTTCCTATAAACTCATATTAAAAAAAAAACAGTAGAAAACATATTTGCAATTTAAAATATAGTAGTAATTACTCTTCGCTTGTTAAAACATTTTCATCTTTTACTTATATTTAGAAAGCGTTTTTAAACTAATAAAAAGCAGTAAATAATGATATAATATATTTTCAATATCGAGAGAATGAATGGAATTGATGTATGAGTAGTTATGCAAAGCAACTTTAGTGAAGTAATATTTAATATTTTTATAGTGTTTTATTATAGAGTCTTGAATATATAAATTTTTTTATATTATTTATATTTACTTCATAATATATTTTTTTTAAATTGTATTCAGTAAAATTAAATTATATTGCAAAGAGTATTAAATAAAAATAATCTATTTTTGACCGTGCAAACAAACATCGACATGAGACCTGAATGGAAAAAAAAGGTATTTTTATATGAATCTTTATGTGGATTTTGTGATACTAATAAAACTAATTTTCAGGGTATTTAGTCCTTAATTTTTGTACATTATAAACTTAATAAATATAATACATTATAAATTATTTATGATGTTCATTTCACTGGTTTGAAACAGCTTTTCCTTGTACTGTACACTTATTAAAATTAAAATAGATGTTTAGGAAAGATCAGAATTATCATGCATGTATTGTAAATGTTTATAAAATAAACATTGACAATGACATATTCTTAATTCATCAAGTTCATCATAAAGTTTAGTCATAATTCCATAATAAAATTATTTTCGTGACATGTAATATGATTAAAAAAAGCATTAAATAACATAATTTATGTAAATATTGTCATTTATATACCAGTTAGCAGGATTAGATTGATATCACTTTTAAAAATATAAATATATATGTATTTTAATTTATGTTTTAGAATAAGTTATAATTAATTAATCATGTTTTTTTCGTATTCAGCCCTTTTAACGTCCCACTGCTGGGCACATGCATCCCTTCAAAATCATTTATTATATTATAAATAATGGTTGCTTATATATTATTATTAAAGATATAAATACAAGCGAAATATGTATGTGTTTGGTTTTGTAATAGAAAATTATTGATGTTTGCTATAATCATATGAATTTAAAAAATATAAATCAATAGTAATAATACAAATTTAAATCATATTATTTTGAAGAAATATGATAATGAGGACAAATAATTTCAGCGTGCCCAAACTGAAGCAGTAACATTCCTCGGTAATCAAGAATCAAGCCGCAGTTTGTATGCAATACCCGGTCTGGATTATGTAGCTCATGACGACATCATACCCTACACGTCAGTGGAGCGCGTGCCTCTGCAGCATGAGCTCTTCGATAAGTTTCTCATGCACAATCCTGATAAAGGTAATATTCTTCTTTCTAAATACGTTAATCGGACTGGATATCATTGTAAATAGAAATAAATTGTGACAAGTATGAATGTGTTTGTATGTTTGTTACTCATTTATGCTGAAACGATACGGATTTTGATGATATATAGTAAATTGATAGATTATGAACCAAAGTAAAGTAGTTAGAAGTAACACATAGCCTACACATAGACTGTTAGGCATCTAGAGATGCATTCGGACGAAACGAAGCTGATAGTAATTCATATGGCTGTAAAGAATGATTGTTTTTAACGTCACAGAGAATAGAAATTCGTTGCTGGTAAGTTTGTGGTGACATACCCTCGTTCCTCATAGAGAATGTTAACGTGTCGGCTTTCAGACTAATTTATCACTGGCCGCGTCGAAGTCATTCTGTTGTATTAAGATAGTGTTGATAAAAGCAGTATATCTTGGCACTTGCATACATACCTACACGGGTGTATGTTTTCGGATATACATATTTCCCTATTGCCTACGTCATCTTGCAATTAAATATTTTAGTATAGGTATTATTTTGTGTAATTAAATAGGTAATAGGTGGCGAAAAGAAAAATACACTCTCAATGCAAAATAAAGTGTTTTAAAAGATTCTTTTTCTTATTGCTCCATTGCATCGTTGAAATTGTAATTATTCATATATTATATAAGAAACTGTAAAATAGCAAATACTAAAAACCCAGTCTAAAAGTAGACTAAGCTATCTCTGTGCCAAATGACTTGAGATTTATTCAGTGATTTTATCGTGAAAAGGTCAGGGCTGTCACACTTTTGGCATTTGTATTATAAAGAAATGCGAATCTTTTGTCTTTGTAAGAGAGCGCCGACGTAATAATATTATGTATTGGTTTTATATTGTTAGCAGTATTATATTGTTAGTCTATATTCTATCGTTTCCTTACTCGTTGTTTCCCATATCTATAGGTAAAAGGATGGGATCTGTTACAGAGAATAAGCTCACCATCATTTATAATTATTGTAACTTAAAAAAAAAGCGTGTGTGTACATAACTTCATCATGTCGCTTTTTGGCTGTCGGTGTGCGCGCGCATCGTAAACATTTTAATCTCATAATTTTTTCACACGTGCCAAAAGAAGTATAACTTCAAAATATATAATAATAACAATATAACCTTTATAAAATTTACTAATGGTTGACACGAGACTTCCTTAAATGCGGAGTATTAGATCATAGTTCACTCTGCTGGCTAAATACGTTTTTTATAGAACTTATGTTTACTTTTTAAGTGGAACTAATAATATTTTCGGATTTTTCGCAGATTTATTTTGATTTTATTTTAAACTTATGAGAGTGCGGTAATGTCCCACGGTAAAAAGTAGCCTATATCACTCTCCAGCCCTCCAACTATCTCCACACAAAAAATCACGCCAATCCGTCTCTCTGTATCGACATGAAAGAAGGACAAACAAAGAAACAAACACACTTTCACATTTATAATATTAGTCTATAGTATGGATGTTAAGTATATGTGTAAATCGACAAAAGTTGTATATTTTCAGATCCGCCATTTATAGCCCAAGAAACGTTAAGAGCTTGGCAGAAAAAGAACCACCCGTGGTTGGAGCTAAGTGACGTGCACCGTGAGACCACCGAGGGCGTGCGCGTCACCGTCATACCCTTCTATATGGGCAGCCGCGAGTCGCAGAACTCGGCTGTTTATTGGGTAATGTCTTATTGTTTATTGTCGTATTGTTAGTCTATGCCGGTATCTTACATTTTTCTCCTTCATTGCACTACGGTATGGAAGATTTGAATTTAACTTTGTATTTTGTAAAAGTTGAATTGTTACTTTTGTAGTTTTTTTTCTAATATAGTAGGTTTTTTATTAAATAATTTGAGAATGATATATCAGAGAGTTTTATAAGTCAGGTAGCGTTATAATTAACTGTTATGGCTAATAGCGAAGTGAAAACGGGATGTTTTTTTCGATTTTACCCTTCGTCACTGCTAAGTAAATAATAAAAAGGTATAAAATTTCCAGTGGCGGTATTGTATCCGGCTGGAGAACCTGGGCCCGCAGGCGGTGCAGCTGCGCGAGCGGCACTGGCGCATCTTCTCGCTGAGCGGCACGCTGGAGACGGTGCGCGGGCGCGGCGTGGTGGGGCAGGAGCCGCTGCTGGCGCGCCACGCGCCCGCCTTCCAGTATAGCAGCCACGTCAGCCTGCAGGCGCCCAGCGGGCACATGTGGTCAGTTGGGGGAGTATAGCGGGCTACTCGCACACATCGGGCGATCTAGGGTGTAAACCTTTAAAACCCTTAACCTTGATTGTGATGTGTATAGGCAAGCAGGGGCAATTTTTAGATTGGCCTTCCGCAGGGCGGCAGGGGCGCGTGACCTTCCTTGGTCCCTAGATTGTACCTGCCGCCCTGCACGTCGCCGCGCGTGTAGCGCGATCTGGGCAATTTCTCAATCGGTTGGATGGTAACTGTCACACCCAGTATCTGCTGTTCCTGTTTTTCTTTGCGGTAGCACCGCAGAAAAAGCTAAGGCTATACTGATCTTTTGATTTTTCGATAATACTGGGGCTATTTATAACGCGTGTGTTTAGCTTAATTTATACCAGAACACTGAATAACAAGCATGTAGAGACAATTCCGATATTACCGCGATCGCCGCGAACCCTAGATCGTCCCTGTGGCAGGTGTGTGAGTAGCCCGCTTATGTAGTGGGTATAGGAGGAACATTGTGAAAGGGATATGCGATGTGTGTGTGGAAGAGGGTCAGTGTGGAGGGGGCACGTGTCGCGCGTGTTTGACGGTCCACTAACCTGATGCGTGTCTATGTGCTTTGATTGATGTAAAACTTTCTTTAGCTTCTTTCTTTCTTATATATTCATATAAATGGAAAACTTATAATGTTAGACTCTTAGTTTTAGATTCTTCGACAAAAGTAATTGTAAATCTTAAATTATATCTATAATTGAATTTATGTGATCAGTTGACATAATATTTGATATGTTTTTGCTAATTTATTTCAAACATTAAGAATATTTTCTTATATATGCCAGTGTAGATACTTCAACACTAACATAATTCTATAATT
Organism: Brenthis hecate; assembly: GCA_951806755.1. NCBI lineage: Eukaryota > Metazoa > Arthropoda > Insecta > Lepidoptera > Nymphalidae > Brenthis > Brenthis hecate. The sequence goes on from OX638249.1 coordinate 8,238,013, forward strand.
TTATAACAGGGGAACGTTCAGAATGGAGCGTGAAGACGGTTATACGTTCGACTGCCGCATCCCGCCCTTCTCGCTCGAGAGCAAGCCCGACGAGGGCGCTCCCGTCGCGCCCACCGCCGCCGCGTGACGTCACCACCCGCCCATGTGACGTCACTACCCGTCACGACCCGCCCCTGTGACACCACCGCCCGTCTCAACCTGCCCCGTGACATCACCTTTCTGATCCGTGACGTCATCACTCGTCACCGCCCGCCCGCCCTAGCGTGACCCCAGCGCTCCACACATGACACAGACTAAACATGATAAATTGCAAGTAAACAAATACAAATAAATTATTTTTGCAATTATTATTACTATATTTGAGATTAATGTGACTGTTTATGACAAATAAATTTTCAGATTCTTTAGTACTTCATTATGGCTAATAGATGGGTAAATCTATAAGATTGTTACAATTTTTTTATATCTCATTCCCTAATTTTTGATTGGACAATTATATTATTTTTGTTAGAAATTAAAATAGATTCCATTTTGTGAAAATATTTATTTAGGTTGGCAATTTATCATCTTTGGCCGACTATATATATTTCTTGATTCTTCTCATGCTATTGTGATGCTCGCGCCCAAGTCATTATTGTTAGCACTAGCACTATTTATTATGAAATTGAAGCCATTACCGTCTAGGCTATGATTAAAAAAATCTTAGTCATTGTAATAAATTTCTAGATCTTTAATAAATTACAGTATTCTGTTGATCTGGATTTTATTTTCAATTTTTTCTTTTATTTGTGTAAATTGTTCGAAATGCATAAAATAAAAGCTAGGATTTTTTTTAATACTAGAGACGCGCCCAGTCATTTTTTAAAGTGGCACCATGTATGCATAACTACTACATGTAATATCTCGGTGGTCTAGTGGCAGCATGTATGGCTGCTGATCTGTAGGTCCTAGGTTCGAGAACTGGATTTACTTAACTATTGTTACTTACTGGATTTTTCTATTACGGAATATTATGATTAGCAAACCGAAAATGACGGTGCTTAAATCTACGTGCCTCGGAGAGCACGAAAAGCAATCAAATGTAATATTAATAAGATCAATATTATGGTTATTTTCTATATCCTATCAGGATTGTTTAATTAAATACAGATTAATATCCTCAATTACAAAATTACAAAAGTAAATGTGTATAACCCTAACTTAAAAAAATATTATTATTTTATTTCTAACTATTCAAACAGATGGATCTTCTATGGTATTGAATTAATTAATAAAACAAAACTACACTTATCACCATTCCACTCAAGATGGCAACTTAAGAAAACTCAAGTATTTTATATCAGAACTGGCAACTTATAGAATCAAATATTTATTTTACTTAAATATAAATCCTATTTTCATATAATTAACAATTTATATTATTATTAGTGAGACAATGGCTCTCAATAAAGATGTCGTTCGAAGTTTTGGGTTACACTTGGGCTTCTTAGTACACACGTGCTTTTTTAGTTTTGAAATTTATAATTATTTCTCGCTTAGAAATTTGTGTAAACGCACCTTTCTTGATCATTACAAATAAAACTATCTTTCCCGCCTAAATACGCGAAAAAGTGGAAAAAGGTAGTTTTATTTAAAACTAGACTCACCCTCGCTCCGATCGGGTTAGTCACTAGTTAAGTTTAGTATAGATTTCTTAGAGATGACGTATTTTCCCGCAGTAAAAACCAACCAGCTATCATACCAAATTTCATCAAAATCTGCCCAGTGGTTTTTTCGTGATGCGTTCCCAGACAGACAGACAAATATTCTTAAACCTATAGATTCGGCCTCTGTATCAATAATAATGACTATTTCAATAAGATTTTCCAAAAAATATTTAATATACAGATTCGACTCAGAATTTTATTATATGTATTGTATGCTTTTATATGTTATATCTTTTTCATTTTTATTAGTAGGGTAAACAATAAAATACTATTTATCGATCTAAGCTTTATTATCTTAAAGTAGTTAAATTGGAATTTAAAAGAATCACACTCCGCTCATAAATTAAAGCTGTACATAACGTTTGTACATGTTCCTCAAATAAATAATAGATTAGTTCGTTTGAGATGAAAATTAGTCTACTATAACCAGCAATAATACTCACTTAAAAGATAAAATTTCAATTATAATGTGCGATTTTTTTTAATATTTGAATTAGTAACGTTAAACAATTTATTTTGTTCAAGTTATGGCTGTTCTAAAATGATAAATAAAACTAGGTATTTTTATGAAGGTTATGACCTCAGTTATTTAAAAAATACTCTATATCAAGAGTTGACAGAGAAAAAATTACCATTTAAAAAAAACAAATAGTAACTTAAGCGATTGAACGTTTTATCTTATGTGTTCAATAAACATAACCTATACTTTTATTATTCAATATGCCTATCATTCATAGTAAGTATCTGCAGCTTGAGTACTTACTAAAAAGAAGATGTCTGCATAAAAAATACAAAAATATTTGTTTCCAAATTCATAGAATATCATACCAAATTTCATCAAAATCTATCCCAGATAGACAGCAATATGGTTGTTAAAATTGACAGTATGAAAAGGATCTTAATTGGGATTATGAGGTATATATAATATATATTTTTTGGTGTAAAACAGATAATAAAGGACTGACCCTAAAAGAATTTTGCAATATTTTCGATTAAGAACTACAACTAAATTTTGAAGAAATATCAACACGCAGGTTTCATATTTCGAATAATGTGTGTGCGTCCTTACTTATACTTGTTTTAAAAATATCATAACAACTACGATAAACATATACGTCACGACAAAAAGGCGCAGGTACTCAGGCTACAGAAATAACGCTCTTACGATACAAAGGCACTTTAATTTTTCTTTGGTTTAGCACTCGTGTATCGATACAGGATCACTTCACTATTTACAAACATATCTACATACATACATGTGCATATTTTACAATATTCTTTCGCGTTAATTTTCTTTATTAAACATCTTATTTAAACTAGAAACAATTCTTAAACAGATCAGCTAATAACAATGTTCATTCATAATTGAATTTAAAATTATATTGACGACTCTATTACGACATTAAGGGGCACTTGTGGCAATAATTTTAATTTCAGTACAATTCAATTTTCTATTTAATGTATAGAGGGTAGAAGTAAGGAGAATTACCCCTGTGTATAAAAAGTGACCGCTGACAAACATCAAATTGGCGGCGCCACAGAAAAAAAAGTAGATGAATTTAAAACATAGCGTCAAATGTACAATGTACAAGGTTTTACAGGTTATATTTACTAAATAATTTTGTACTACGTATTTTAGATTTTAATACTGCAGTTTTATTAACTACACTGGTTAGCAGAGATGTAAAATTTTTATATTCAGCACACTTCACTCCATTTAAAACTGCTAACTTCACATTACATCTATTTGCTACGCTAGCGCTATATCGGTGAGTTTCAATTTCAATTACAATTTGCTGGTCATCACTGGACACTTTTCCAACTTGTTTCCGATATAAGACAGTTCTCCTTACTTCTGCCCTCCATAATTTAATGTCTTTGAGGCGTATCAGTCGAGAACAGATTACTTCGCCAATGTCACGTAGAATGGAGAAGACACAAAGGTGATTGGTCGGTTAATTTAAATTTATGTCTTAATATGTTCAGTAAATGTCAAATCGTACATTTTGACGTTAAGCAAGTATACAATTCAATATTGTTTAAAAAAGCCAGCCAATGTTAATTTCTTCAAAACGTTCAAGTTTGAGCATAAATTAAACTATATGAAACAAGAACTTGGTTCAAGTTTCCCTTAAAATTATTGATGGAAGAGTTCCTAAGTTCGGTTTTTAGTTTATTCGGTAAAGATAAGAATCACTACATATGAAATCTCTGTTTTAAAAATATAGCGTACGATATAATTTTAATAAGGATTTCCTATCATACCTATGGTAATATTATATATATATATATATATATATATATATATATATATATATATATATATATATATATATATATATACAAGTGATAAATTAACAATTCAAAAAACCCCCAACCATCTTGGACCGATTTTCATCAAACATTCCCGACTAATTCACCTTTCAAACAAAAAAGAACAAAATCGAAATCGGTTCATCCGTTTGGGAGCTACAATGCCACAAACAGACACACAGACACGTCGAACTTATAACACCCCGTCGTTTTGGCGTCGGGTGTTAAAAACAAAAATAGGTTTGTTACAACACTTATAACTCGAGAACTGCTGGACCGATTTTTATGATCTTTATTTTGTTGGATTTGTCTTTTTTTTTTATGGGACTAAGGGGGCAAACGGGCAGGAGGCTCACCTGATGGAGAGTAATCACCGCCGCCCATGGACATCTGCAACACCGCAAGGCTTGCAGATGCGTTGCCGGCCTTTAAGGAAGGAATACGCTCTCTTCTTGAAGGTGGCCAAGACCGCCGGCGATAGCTGGTTCCACAGAGTGGTTGTGCGGGGCAGAAAAAGCTTTAAAAATCGCACTGCTGTGGAACGCTGGACATCGAGGTGGTGTGGATGGAATTTAATATTTTGGCGCGATGCCCGATGATGAAATTCAGCCGCCGGGATCAGTCCGAACAATTCCTCGGAACACTCCCCGTGATAAATGCGGTAGAAGATGCAGAGTGATCCAACATCTCTACGCAGAGCTAAAGGATCAAGCCGATCCGAGAGAGCTTGATCGTCGATAACTCGAGCCGCCCTACGTTGAATGCGGTCAAATGTAGCTGGTACTGGGGAGCTCCCGCCCAAAGATGAGAACAGTACTCCATGTGGGGCCGAATTTGCGCCTTATAAAGAATAAGACTGACGCGACGTGAAGTACTGTCTCGCCTTGCTGAGCACACCAAGCTTCTTTGAGGCCAATTTGGCCTTACCTTCCAATTGACCACGGAACTGGACGTTGCTCGAGATGTCGACGCCAAGTATTCCAATACTGGCTGTGGGAGACAGACGAGTGTCCTCAAATTGAGTCTTCACCCCGAACAGCAGAATAACTATTAAAACATCGGAAAAATTCACGAAAAAAAAAGAAAAAAAAAAGAAATTATTCCATACTAAGCGTCAAAACGAACCTGGGGACGAACCTGAGGGAAGCGAGTGTGAGTCGCTAGTATTCTAATAAATATACGCCACGCATGTAGCAAAATTTCATACGAGATAATCGACTTTCATGTATTGCGAAGGAATCAAAACTACCAAATTAAATTACTTTTTCCTAATATTTAATCACAATGAAGATTGGAGTCTTTTGGAGTCGTCAATATATAAATACCATACATCTAATACTACTATATTACTAGTGCACGTAAGTAAGCTCGTTAGGCAGAAAATTATCTTTTTTTCTTCTTATTTAAGCAATTGCGTGCGTAATTTATAACTAACACACACATGCAAGCATGATCAATTCTCGCGCATGCGCAAAGTCCTAAAAGTAATTAAGACATATATAGAAGTATTAGGTATGGTAAATATTTCTTTCAATAGTAAATACTGATGTATCATGTAAAACGTTGGCCTCGACTAGCATGTGCAGTACAATATAACACATAATATAAAAAATAAAACAATGCTGTAAGTGTTAAGTTTCGATCAAAGTTTGCTTTTGTGTGCATAAAAAAAAAGAATTGATTACGTCATGTCAAAATTTTTGTTAGAATAACCTAGTAATTATTTCACAGTAATTACATACGTAGCAGTAGTCAAACAGCCACATATTAATATTTTGACAACTGTCAAATATTTAAATCAAACGTCTGAAATTTACATACCACTATTGAAATTTACATTTTAAGTCATTTAAATGAAAGTAATAAAAAACAAATACATATTTCTTTCTTCTTAAATAAGCATTTGACGTGACTTAATGTAGTTTTAAATTAATAAGTTATTAATAAGTTAGTAAGTAAGTGGGAAGATATTGGAGATTACCTCTTCCGACAGATGCATGCATTCGGCTCGGGATTATTTCAAATCCAAAATATACATATCTGATACAAATAATTAGATATCCGAAATTCAGAAACAATAAAAAAGATATATTCGTACAACATAATATCTACAATAATAACAGTTAATTATGCATTTTAATTTTCAAAAGTCTTACCAAATTGCCTAGAGCGGTTTGATTAGACAAAAAATGAATGATGATAAATGAACAATTTAATACATGAATTTCCAATGCCGAGCTAAACGTTTCTTAAATAATACTAATATCAGGTTGTTAGCGCAAAAATGGCATAACTCATATTTTTTTATATTATCTGTGAAAAAAATATACACAAATATTCCCATTGCAAATCCGTATTAATATTATAAATCTGAAAGTTTGTGAGTATGGATGTTTGTTAGTCTTTCACGCCAGAACGGCTGAACGGATCGGGATGAAAGTTGGCACAGAGATAGATTATATTCTGGAATAACACATAGGCTACTTTTTATCCCGGAAAAATGTACGGTTCCAGTGGGGCAGGTTTGTTTTTGTTTTGTAAAATAATAAATAATAATCATGCTAATACTTAATTTTTAGACTTTTATTTTAATAAATATACATACCACTTTTTCAATAAAAATCATTTATCAAAGTTAGGCCACTTTTGCCCTACTATTCCCTTATTCTCCCTATTTCAAACTCATACATACATTCATACATACAAACAACATTTGTAGGAAGTCAGTATATAGGAAGCGCTACATATTACCTAGCAAGTTGTATGATGAGCGCTGCGCACATTTCAAAGAACTCCATAGTGTGGTGGCCTTGGGGCTGTGTGGGAGTGAGAGGGGGGATGCAGGGCGAGGGGGAGGGAGCGAGAGGGGACATCTCGTCATCTGGCTCCTCTTTTTCTCCGGAGAGGGATTTGAAGTCCAGCAGATATGACTTGTAGTCCACTTGGTATAGCTGAAGCGACATCTTCACGTGTTTCTGAGTCATTTTGTTTAAAGTACGCACCCTGGAAGGGCACAATTAATTGTTATTTAATTACTGTCAGTGTTTAAATGCCACAGTGACTAAGCGCGGATCGATTCTTCCTTCCTCAAAAGTGGTTGTGGTCACAACCTTCCGAAACACGGGTGAGTACGAATCGGAGTATGGACTTACATACTTGCGAAGTTTACTTTGCTTAGAATCGAAAAACAATCTCTCTGCGGTAGTTACGCAGACAGAGACAGACAGACAGAGAGAGTCAACAGTATTCATATTAGGATTTTTTTTTATTTTTTGAGACATTAGATATAACATCACCTTAACCGGTCACTATTAGGGTTGTTGGCATGCCCACCGTGCCCATAACGGTGTACCTGCGCTTGAATGTCAGTGACTGGTTTCAGAACAAACGACAGCACTTTACAGTACACTTACTTAACAATAATATTTTTATTTTGTCTATATATTTTATATAGACTCAAAAGTGACTATCATTGGACGTTAGTGACATTGTTTGACAAGGTACATCGTACCGTGGTATGAAATCTCATCACAGTTTTTTAGGCGAATTATATATATGTACATACAAAAACAACTTTTATAGATGCGACCAAGCAAAGCGAGGGTGAGTCTCGAGTTAATAACAATGATTAATCGTTTGAAACTAAACTTTCTTTTCGGATTTTTTCGCAGATATATTTTGATTTCTCGTTACCGACGTTCCGGCACTGTCTGTGACAACTATATACACCAGGTTTTCTCAACCAGGGCGTAGAGAGCTTATTTAGTATAGCTTAAAATTAAAATAAATAAAAATTGTTAACACTTCCAGGTAAATTTTTAATAAATTAATTAAATTTCTAAGAAATCTATTGTTAACTGTAACGCCGGCGTGTCCACGGTCGTGGAGGGATTAAAATAATGTATTTTATTATAATAAAGAAAATAGAGATATGTTTTATAGTCCGTGGAGGCTCAACAGTAAAAAGGTTGGAAAACCCTAATATAGACCTTTGAGAAAAAATCCGATAAGATAGTTTAATTTAAAATGTCAACTATTCGCGTAAATATAAGAAAGTATAATGTTTAATTAGTTTAAAGTTTAAATTTTAGTAAATTTTAAAGAACTTACCTGACATGATAAGGGTTAATGACTTTCCACTCATAGTCCAATGCCTTCATGGCGCGGAACACTTCTAACATAATATCATTAGGCTTACTCTGCGACCTGATACCTAAATGCCATTTAGCCCTGAAATAAAATTATTTAAAAGATAAAAACAAAGCAATTTCAACTCAAACATTTTTTGAGTAATTAAAAATAATTATAGTTAAAAAAAAACATGTGTGTACTAATGAACGCACGTAAGAAGTTATACTTCTTTGGCGTAACAAAAATAGCTAAAGATTTCATCCCGTATGTCACAACTCTCTGTTTGTAAAACGAAAGCAGCTAACTTTATCATGTCGCTTTTTGTATCGTAAAAATTTTACTCTCAAATTTTTTTTCCAAACGTGCCAAAAGAAGTATAACGTCAAAAATAACAAAAAATAAGACTAACTGGAATTAGTACATTTTGTCAAAACGTATCATATTATACCAATCTCGGAGATTTTACTGGTAGCTATTGAAGAGTTCCCATAACCACCGTCCACCACTATCTCTTTTTCGTCAGATCAGCTAGATGTTATCAAGTAACGCTATCCTTATTCGGACTTTTTCGGATTGAGTGATTGAGTGAATGAGCAAGTGATTGAGTGGACGAGGAAGTGTTTGAATATGAGTGAGTGAGTGTGAGTAAATATATAAAACAAACATTACCGTTTGACAGGCGTGCCCTTCTGCTTGTCCTGCGCGGGCTGCGCGGCCGGCGACGTCTTGTCGCGCAGGGGCGCGATGCGCTCGGGGTGCGGCCGCCCGCTCTCCGAGTGCGCGGGCGGAGAGCTGTCTGGGAGTCGACAATGTTATAGCGCTATTGTTACTGGTAACAATGAGTCGTGGGTTCGATTTGAGTCGTAGGTTCGATTCGACTGTATAGATTACATTGCAAATTTATACAAAACATATTTAAATTTATATATGTATGTATGTATGTACAAATCACAAGAATGTATCCCTTCCCTTTCAGTTTATAAAATTCTCGCTAGAATCGAAAATAAATATGATGGCACGTTTGGCTCAGTTTGTGCACACCCTACTTGCTATGCCAGCGGTCGCGGGTTCGAGTCCAGCTGGGGGGCATTCATTTGCGTGAGAGCACGAATGTTTGTATTCTAGTCATGAGGATATATATTATATTTATAATATAAATAAATAAATACATATGTTGGGACATTAATACACAACACCGTCTAGTTCCATGGTAAGCTACGAGTCTTGTGTTATGGATACCAGATAGTTGATACACTACACATATATAAACTTTAAATACATACATATTATAATATTAACACCCATGACTGGAGTACAAACATTCGTGTGAATTTAAAGTTATATATTATGTGTAGTGTATCAACGAAATTAATAGTTACAAATAATAGATCCGTATCGATATCATAGACCAGCAGGCATAAACAGACAAACAAACATTTTATTTTGGGCATTCGTATTCACCAATAATGGTGAAAGTAACGGAATTACTTCATTGTATACTATACATTGAAGTTGAGTTTGTTTGTTAGTACTAATTACAGAAGCAACTGTACGGATTTCATATAGTTTCCAGCGAGAGAAAGAAAGATATCGTATAAGGTTACAATACGGGCTATTATTTATTAAGATTTTTCAAATATAATCTACGAGTATAATAGATATTTGCAAATTACGTTGGGAAAAAATCGTCTTCTCTACGGGCATACCCGAACGGAGTGACATAAACCAAGTTTAAGCTAATTTTCAAGTTATTATTAACTAGACTTACTCTCGCTTCAATTGTGTATGTCGTAGTATATACGTGTATTACTCGAGTGTAATTTAGGTATTTGGTTCCCCATATAAACTTTAAACTCCCTATTTCACTGGCTTCAAGTTTTATTTTCGCGACAAAAAAAAGCTTATGTCCTTGTCCAAGGTCCCATCTATTTATGTACCAAAATTTCCATCATCCGTTAAGGCGTGAAAACGTAACAGACAGACAGAGTTATATACACTTATAATATTACATAATACTTTCTTAGATTTACGCGAATATTTGACATTTTAAATAAAACTATCTTTTCGGATTTTTAATTTTTTCGCGAATTTATTTTGATTTTTGGTTCCCGACGTTTCGAATGCTTTACAGCAATCATGGTTACGGGAGAGACTTTTACTTATAATATTAGTTTGGATTAGAAAAACTTACTGGCAACATAGAAGTCCTTGATCTCAGCTTTGGCTGCCTCATCGGCTATCCTCTTGTTATCTATAATTAGATGGTACGCGATAGCTAGTTGGTCGTGAGGGTCGCCACTTAGCAACGCGTTGTGTACTTCATTCTCGCGGACACCGAACTTGTCGCACACTTCGGATATGGCCTCTGTGTCTATCACGCTGCTGTCCTGTTGGGTTTGTATTGTATGTTAAACTAGCTTCTGTTCTTGGCTTTGCTTGTTTAGTTTTTAAGGTTCCATATGGTTTTATATGAGCAAATGGTTCAATTGGACAAAGAAGAAATACATTTTGTTATGTAAATAAATTGCATTATCATGACGGTCGTTATGACTCACATTCTTATATGTTTTGCTATTCAAGACTTATATAACTAGCATAAATTATAAAACGACATTTAAATAGCAATTAAAATCTATCTTTATATTCAAAATTTATGTAAAATCGCTTTAACTATACCGATTCCCATATCTCAAAAATACCCTACGCGGGAATCAAATCCACCAGTTAGACATAATAATGACACTCTTACTTACAAAGAGAGTGCTTTTTGTACACAGGAGATATTTATGTGGTTGCTAACACAAGTGCAATTTATTTCTTCACACTCAGTTCAGTAGAACAAATTTGATACAATCGTTGAGAACATAGGTGTAGACGGGACGCGACACGGGCTTTGTCCTGGCACAGGAGTGTAATATCACTAAACTTCTAACCTCCAGGCTGCCATCAATAACTATTTTTAGTATGACCCGGGACTCAAACCTGGGCTTTTATGATTTGCAGGTAAACATGCAACTACTATACTAACAAGGCAGTCCAGTTACACATACATATTATATACAGAAGACCCACTGCAGTCCTAGAATACTTATTAAAAAATAATGTACAGTAATATTAATAGTGAAATCATTCAAATTATTATGTAAAACAAAAACACAATTTTAAAAACATTATCTAATATACATACAACACATATTATATTATAATAATCACAAATAAAACTCTGGTGACCAAACAGTTAGTTCCCTTTTTTTTTTAAAGTCTATCATTCCATACTAACCATTAAAACATACATAGGGATGAATCCAAGTGAAGCGAGGATGAGTCGCTAGTCAACTATTAAAATTAAATATTTCTTTTAGAGATCATTTTGTGTCAAGGATTTGCTTAAGTTTTTATTCGAATAATGAACATAGTGAATAAACATTTATTCAAACATTATTTGGACACACTTGCATGCTCAAATTTAAAATATTCACTTTTCATATCTTAAAATAGCATGCAAAAATACAGTGATACCCATTTAAAAACAATTCCAAAAATATACCTAAGTCCTACATAATAATAAATTAATTAATATATTAATAAAAAAAAATAAGGTTAGTTACCATTGACCGCTATTCAAACCTATAATTAGTGAAAACTCAATAATTTTGATTACCACCTGCTCCACTGGTGAGGGAAATAAATAACCCGGTAGATCTTTCTGGAACCACTCATGTTTTTTAACATCTTCAATAGTTGACCTTTTCATTGGATCAACTTGCAACATGTTGCAAAGGAGACTCACAACACTCTTGTTTAAGTACTCTGGTATTGGGAATATTCCAGACTTGATTTTCCTAAACAAAGTAGGCACATGTTCATCGTCAAATGGTAGTGTACCGCACAGTAAGGCGTAGAGGATTACTCCACATGACCACACATCGACTTCTGGTCCAGCATATAGTTTTCCTGATATGACCTTTAATGTAAAAAAAAAAAATTATAATTTTGTATTAAATGTTTTATATTATTATTTATTACTTATTACTAATTAAAATATACATTTAATGTAGTATGTATTTTACTACAGTAAAATTTGCCAATGGCAAGTAACATGTACATGAACATAATAGACAGATAACCATATAATAATGATTATATAACCATTAGGTTTTTAATTACCAGTCTGTAAGTTCCATAAAATGATATTACATTATTTGTTGTTTTTAGTAGTGATAAATTAAAACAAACATATAAATTAGACTTCAGTCATGATATGATAATTTGAATGAAAAATTAAAAAGTTAGTTAACATATATTAAAATTACCTCTGGAGCAGCATAATTTGGTGATCCACAGGAAGTCCTCAAAAACTCACCATCCATCATCATATTGGATAAACCAAAGTCTGCTATTTTTACATGCATGTTGTGATCCAGCAATAAGTTCTCTGGTTTCAAATCTCTATGGACAATCATGTGTCTATGACAGTAATCAACCCCTGATATGATTTGTTGAAAGAAGCGCCTGGCCTCATGCTCTTGTAACTTGCCTCGTTTTACAATATAATCAAACAGCTCCCCACCAGAGACATACTCCATAATCATAAATATATCTGTTGGTGTGGATATAACCTGTAATATGTGTTTATAAATAAGTACATTGTAATGTATTGGTATACATATTTATAAACAAGAATATAACAAAATCTTCATTTGTTTGAAGTCAGTTTCATTTTCAATATGTATTAGATCATACCTGATATAATTTAATTATATGGGGATGCCTAAAAAGCTTGAGGTTCTGTATTTCACGTCTAATCTTTCCGACGACATCTAGAGATTTGATCTTTTGTCGGTTAAGGATCTTCACAGCAACCTTGTGTTTTGTAAGTTGATGTTCTCCAATTTTTACTTTACCAAATGTGCCTACTCCTAAAGTATTTCCTAATGTATAGTGTCCAATCTTCACAATAGGCTGATTGCCACTCGCCACCACAGGTTTATCAGACATTATTTACGACTAATTTTTCAAGATCAAGGAACAAGGTTGTAATAGGTTTGTCCTACACTAGATAACAGTTACATAGCAAATTAAATTTATAAAAGCATAAAAGTCATGTGAGGGAATAATTAAAGCAGTAAGTGAAAAATAAACACTGAGGAAAAATTATTGATACCTTGAAGCACAAATGACAAATTTTTTATTCCTGTTTTAATTGTCAATGTCAATTTTTTTTATCAAAACATGAGACTACCATAGGTAAATAATAAAACTCTTTAAAGTTTAACTACATTGCGGCACAAATGTCATTTGCATTTTATTATTCAACATTCTAGTTACAGTAATTTAAAATTAGAAAAATATTAAATTGTACCATAATAATTTTCTTCAACGCTTATAGTAAGAAAAATTGTCTTTAGGCGGTTTTCTGATTAGGATTTATATAATATATGGTGTAGTAATTTACTTTTATACAAGAAAATTTGTAAGTCATCACTTGCTTTTATGTGTTTTATTTCATAAACTGTGCTATACATAAATGGATAGCAGTAAAATGGTATAATTTTACTTTTACGAATCATAATTTTATGTTAAAAACCGTTGAATAGGTATGTCGAGCGTACGTCAATAAAAAAACAATAAAATTTTAGGGTATATAATCTATGTTTGCCTGCCCCACTGTGCCCCACCCCGCTTCTGTCTGTGTCTTTTCACTGACTAGCTGTCGTATAATGAGTAAAATACTAATATTGACGGAATTATTGTTGTTTTTATTAATAAATTGAAGAATATACAATCCCACAATGGATAAATGTGGAATCTGCCTAAAGCCTACAGTTGTAAGTACTCTTTAATATTTATTTAATGACTATTTCGCTGAATATATTTTTGTTTTCTTTTTGGAGATTGTTACAAAAATAACATTAGAAATCAGATTTCCTAATATAAGGGCATTAAAGTAATTCATTTGTGCCTAGTTTCCATTTCTATTTAACTACAATCTAAAAATGTAGCACCTTCCTGCAGTTGTAATAAAAAACCTGCATTCGAAACCTGCCCGCGGTATTTTTTTTACTTCCCTCGACCGTCGGTCTGTTTTTTTTACGTCTGGCTCTGCGTCGTATAAAAAACATTTGTGTTTATTTTTTTCTGCTCGACAATACCGAATGCTAGCTTTCTGTTTTTCGATATCTCATGGTAATAATTTTATAAATTGAATTTGTTGTTTTATTATTTACATAAAAATTGCGAATGCCGGCTTCGGTGGTTTTATTTTTAAATGTTATGAATAGAAAATTTTAAACTGTATATAATTATTATAATTTTTCAAAAGAAATATTTATTATTATTTATAGAAATATTTAAAATAATACTGCTTATTATTTTATACTTTTACTTCTTTACACCTTAAAAATAATATATAATAGACTATTAGATTTTTTCATGTACATATTTAATTTTTTAGACATTATTTGAGACAGGCAAAGATGGTGTATATGCTTGTTTTAAATGCCAGCCTTTGGTACCAGAAGTAACATTAGATGATGCTAATCCTGAAAGTTCAGATCAACAGCCACAGTCTCCTGTGAAAGAAGAGGTAAGTTGTTTTAATCTTGTACTTTAAAAAAATTAACGGCTGACTATAAGAAAAAAAAATGTTTCTTTGTTTTAAAGCAAAAAATGAGTATATTAAAAAATGTTTCTTTGTTTTAAAGCAAAAAATGATTATATTAGCATATAAGTTTTAAAAGCTTTACATATCTCTATAAACATTTGGTCTTGTCTAGAGAAGAAAGACTTCTGCAATTTAAAAAAATACAGATAAAAGTAACATATGGGTCAAAGGCTGAGAGTGAGTCAAAAGTAAGACTTTATTTCAATTACATAACTATAACTTTTTGTATAAGTGTTTATTGTTTCAGTAGATTTGACAAAAAAATAATCAAATCTACAGTATTTATGTTATAATTGTGTCACTCTTTAGTATTGCTGGATAGTAGTCAAAAATAATATTGGTCAGGCACAGGTCCAATTAATGCATTTTATAATCAATACCAAATCTAATCAAAAAACTGGATAAATTCATTTTGGATTAGTGTTCAATATTATTTCCACAAAATTATAGCTTGCAAATTATAAACATGATTAATTTCTGAGCAGCAAAGTTATATTAAGAGTATTGTTACTTTCTGAACATAAATATTATGTATTTAGATGATTCAAAAGTGCTTGTAATAAGTCTTATTGAATAAAGTTTATTTCATTTCATTTTAACTGGTGTACTAACCTATACTAATATTATAAAGAGGTAAAGTTTGTGATTTTATGAGGTTGTAAGGTTTAATCTCTGGATTTACTGAACCGATTTAGATGAAATTTGGTATGAAGATAGTTTGAGACCCTAAAAAAAGACATAGGATACTTTTTATCCCGGAAATCATCCCTTAAGGGAATGAAAATGGAGATGAAAGTTTGTATGGGGAATCAACCTAGGGATGAACCCGAGCGAAGCGAGGGTGATTCCCTTGTAGTATGTATACATATAATAATTAGCATTATCATATAAATTCTTAAGAAAACATATTTGCTTTTGCAGGAAGGTGAAGGAAATCTATACTGTGGTATTTGCAATAAAACATTCCACAAAAGCATGCAGCTGCAGAACCACATGCGCAATCACCGTGCTGAAAGGAGATTTGTATGCACCTACTGCAATAAAGGTATAATTTTTTTACATTTATATTTAACTAGCAGAACCCGGAGCTTCGCTCGCGCTACAGAAAATCTCTAAAAAAGTAGGTTTCATACAAAATTTCATCCAGTATGTCACTTTTATGGGATGGGATGAATTTCGCAAAATGTTAAAACACTTATTTATTGCGAAAATCGGTGCTGACACACGGACAGACGAACAGACGGACAAGAGAGTGATCTTATAAGGGTTCCTTTTTTACCTTTTGAGGTACGAAACCCTAAAAAGAACCATCGAACTCGGATCTCATAAGGCAGAGATATCCAGTAGCCTTTTTTGCCCCTTTTTGGAGGAAGTACCCCTCCAATCAAAAATCCCCGACGACAAAAAAAAAAAACTATAAAATCGTAAAACCTGTATACCAATTACCAAGTTTCGTCTATATTGGCTGTAAAATACGTATAAATAATAATAAATTATATAGAGAAGTACTAACAAATAGACAGAGGAAAGCAAATTTTGCCAGACTTGAAGCAGAGACGCTTCACTCGCTCGGTTAATGAATGAATACCTATTGTTTAATGTCTGGAACACAGATTGTCTGGAAAAAAATAGTATTGAAGTAAACAAGAAACCTAAATTCAAATAATAATATTAATGTTTTTAAATCAAAATCAACTTTAATACTTTGAGTCTGATTTGATCAATGCAGGTTTCATACCACAAGTGTTGCAAATGTTGAAACTTTCAGTGCTTGTATAAATCATATTTTATTTACTTTATGAAAAACTTAACTTCTTACTTTACATTGGGCGAGCAAAAAAAATTTTTTTTCAAAGACATGAGTTGAAAGCAAAATGACATGATGAAATGTTTATTTTCTTTGTATTGTTCTAGCATTTTCTCAATCGAACAATCTCCGCGCACATCTTCGTATTCATACAAACGAGCGACCATATAAATGTCAAGAGTGTGGGAAGGCTTTTACTCAGGTAACAACATCTTATCAAAATGTAACATAATCCGACATACTTTATAAAAAAAAATTCTTAACATATAAATAATATTGTTGTGAAATAAGAAAAGTTTTTTTTAATATAAAACTAAATTAAAACTAAAAATAAGTATGTCTTCTCAAGTACATAGAGTTATTTATATGATATCAGTACTTAATCAACCCTAAATTAAATATTCATCTGCTTGTCTTTCTGTTTGTCCGGCCTTTGGAACTGCTTAACCGATTGTAATGAATGTATATATATAAAATATTTTTAGACTGTGTTTTAAAGGAGGAAACGTTCAA
This sequence comes from Brenthis hecate, assembly GCA_951806755.1. NCBI lineage: Eukaryota > Metazoa > Arthropoda > Insecta > Lepidoptera > Nymphalidae > Brenthis > Brenthis hecate. Next base: position 8,255,147 of record OX638249.1, read on the forward strand.
TTTGCTTGGATTTTTTATTGTTTTCTTTGTAATTTACGTAAAATATAAGTTTTGATTAAATAATTACAAGAGAAGCTAAAAGAATAATATTGATTTTCAGGTCACAAATTTAAACAATCATGTCCGTCTTCACACTGGAGAGAGGCCTTTTGTTTGTCCAGAGCCGGGCTGTGATAAAGCATATGCTCAGGTGAGGTACCTAATTATATTGAAAAAAAAGTAGTATTAAATATTAATAATATTATTACGTTTTATTCTGTTTTAAGTTACATAATTAGTTACATTAAAAATGGGATTTACGCGCTGTTGAAGTAAAACTTCTTTGGCAAATATCGCAATTAAAACAAATCAATAATTAAATAAGTAGAAGTATAATTTCATAAAAATATTTTCCCATACACAATATTTATTTTATTAATCTATACAGATAAATGAAATTGAAGTGTCTGTTTGTAATGTCAAAATAACAGCTTTTTATTAAATGCATATGGGTATAAATGCATATACGGGTATTTATAAGAAAAAACACAATTCTTAGAATTTTTTTCTGTCTGTCTGAAACGGCTGGGCCGATTTTGATGGGACTTTTACTGGCAGGTAGTTGATGTTATAAGGAGTAACTTAGGTTACTTTTATTTCAGTAAGAGTATCAGGGTTCCGCTCAAAAAAATTAAAATGTACCTAGTAGCATAAGTAAAGTTGTAGAGATAGATACATTAACATTGTGAATGCGAAAGTATTATACTATTTCACAGTGTAATATCTTAATGGATTTGGAAATTGAGTGATTTTTAAATTGAAGCTATATTTATATAGGTATGATATATTTTTAACAGACTTCCAAAAAGAACGGGGTCCTAGATTCGTATGTATGTATTTTTTAATGCCGAATCTTAAAAAAAAATTGGGGGTGGACCACCCTTATCACTTAGAGGTATGAAAAATAGTTTCCATCCTATTCTCAGACCTAATGAATATACACACAAAATTTCATAAGAATCAGTCAACCGTTTCAGAGTTTTGTTAGAAACGCTTTGACACGAGAATTTTATATATTAGATAAACTACTTCGGTGGTCTAATGCCCAGCATGTACGTTTGCAGATTCGGAGGTCCTGGGTTCGAGTCCCGGGCTCGGGTTACATAGCCACGGGTAAAAACGAGTATTAATATATTATCGTACATTTGTCAGGTGACAAATCTAAACCAGCACCGGAAGCGGCACATGACGGGGCGGCCCGTGGAGCAGAGCTACGACTGCACGGTGTGCGGCGAGCGCTTCACGCAGCGCAACCACATGTACATGCACAGGTATCAATAGTGTTGTGTTGTTGCACTGAGATTTTGCGCTTCCACGTGAGTAGTTGCAGATAAAACGCTTAGGCCGCGATCAAAATGCAAGTCATAATTAGTCCGTCGTTGCATTTCGTACCGTTCAGACGTCTCTCGTGTAGTTACCTCATTTATTATCAATGTAGGAGATGACAGTGATAAGTCGGAATGTGAAAATTAATAAATGATGCTTATAATTATTTAAAAATACAGGTAATTTTATTTTTATGTTGATTTTATTTGTATATTGATTTTATTTTATTACAAATTATTAATAACTCCTCACTAAAGCATTAGCAACATGAACGAGCCTTATGATTTCAAACCAGTTGCAAGAGCTAGTGGGCGGAGTTAGACAGTTTTCTGTCCTTATCAGTTTGTATGCTAATGTGGGACAGAGAAAGCGCTTTGCATGGTTCATTGCAGGAATAGAGTATCGATACACAATCAACGACAAAAAATGTCCTCACCGAATGAACGTTCATTTGAACATTTGAGCGCGCTTTTTTTTGTGAAAACAACTTTAAGCGTTGCATTTAAGGTTCAATTTACATTGTTGTATATTTATTTCAACTAGAATATTTACCTAAACACAATTGGTAACAGTTTTAATACAACTTTTGCATGGGTTTGTGTGTCTAGTACTTTTTTGATAGATGGATGCCAGTGATGAAATGTCAACTCGAAACATAAGTTTATTATTTTAGAAATTTTGGATTTTTGAGAAGATTAAATCTTTTGTTCGGTTGATTTGTGCAATATAAAAAACTAACACTAATAATTGAAACTTTTGATGTGAAACATCTATTGGCGCGTATTGGCAGACCGACTCGTATGCCGTGACGGCAAACGGTATGACGCTGTCATGCCATCATGCCCCCTCTACGTCACAGCTCTCGACTCCCTCGTGTGTGTGAAAAATACTTATATATTTTCTATTCTATATCTATACTAATATTATAAAGAGGTAAAGTTTGTGATCTTGTGAGTTTGTGACGTTGTAGGGGGTAATCTCTGGATCTACTGAACCGATTTTCAAAATTCTTTTACCAATAGAAAGCCACGTTCTTTCTGAGTGTTATAGGCTATATATTAACCTGAAAAATGAAAAGGCTTTTTCGTGGTAGTCGGATATGCAAAGTAAGTCGGAGAAAAAACGGTCGAACGAAAAAGTTTCTTACGAACGCTGCCTTAACGATGAGAGATATATGATTATGTTCTAGAGAAAAGTTGTAGAGCTTAATAATGCCTACAAAAAAAGTCAGCGACAGCATATATCTAACTTTTATATTTAAGTCACAAAAGGTAGTTTTTTATATTAAAAAAATAATTTAAATCGGTAGGTCACGTTTATTGGTCATATTATCAACAATTATGAATTCTTATCAAAATAAGTACGTTTAACGTCTAAAATGTTTAAAACAACAGACTTTTCCCTTTTACTGCATATAATTTGGACAAATGGTTAAAGAGATAATACAACATATTCGTAGGTATGGACGAACCCGAGCGAGCTGTTTGTCTGTTTTTCTGTTTGTACGGGCTAATCTCCGAATGTATTGGACCGATTTAAATGAAATTTTACATGGTAGTACCTTATATCCCCGGGCAACATCTTAGATACTTTTCATTACGGAAAATTAAAGGGTTCCCGTGGAATAGTTAAAAAACTATTGCAACTTATACAGCTTAGTACACAAAAACTACTTATTGGATTTTAATGAAACTTTACAATAATATAGCTCATACATAACAAAAACAAATCTGCTACTTTTCATCCCGGAAAATTAAAGAGTTTCCGTGGGATAGTTAAAAAACTATAGTAACTTATACAGCTTAGTACACAAAAACTACTGATTGGATTTTGATAAAACTTTACAATAATTATATATAATTATATATTATTATTAGTTCATACATCAGAATAACAAATAGGTTACTTTTTATCCCGGAAAAATTTACTGTTCCCGTGGGATAGATGTTTTTGTTTATTTGTAACGTATTATGTTCACAACATAGACCCCAAAACAATAGTTATTAAAAAAATTGTCTGTTTGTCTGTTTTTGCGTGAGCGTTTCACGCGAAAAGTAATGTACCAATTTCAACGAAATTTGGTGAAGTGATAATTTATTACTCGAGTCAACGTTAAGATAGTTAAGATAACGGATAGTTAAGATGACTGACAGTTTAAATAACCGACAGTTAGGATAACTGATAGTTAAGATGACCGACAGTTATGATAACCGACAGTTACGATAACTGACAGTTAAGATAACCGACAGTTAAGATAACCGACAGTTATGATAACTGACAGTTAAGATGACCGACAGTTAAGATAACCGACAGTTAAGATAATTGTCAGTTAAGATAACCGACAGTTAAGACTACCGACAGTTAAGATGACAGACAGTTAAGATAACCGACAGTTAAGGTAACCGACAGTTACGATGACCAACAGTTAAGATAACCGACAGTTAAGATAACCGACAGATTAGATAACCGACTGTTAAGGTAACCGACAGTTAAATGACCGATAGTTAAGAAAACCGACAGTTAAGTTAACCGACAGTTAAGATAACTGACAGTTAAGATAACTGTCAGTTAGGGTAACCGACAGTTAGGGTAACCGACAGTTAAGATGACCGATAGTTAAGATTACTGACAGTTATGATAACCGACAGTTAAGATAAACGGCAGTTAATATGACCGATAGTTAAGATGACAGACTGGTATGATAACTGTCAGTTAAGATAACTGACAATTAAGATAACCGACAGATAAGTTAACTGACATTTACGATAACTGACAGTTAAGGTAACCGACGGTTTAGATGAACGACAGTTAAGGTAACTGACAGTTAAGATAACCGACAGGTAAGATAACCGGCAGTTAAGGTAACCGACAGTTAAGATAACCAACAGTTAAGATTACCGACAGTTACGATAACTGACAGTTAAGATAACTGATATTTAAGATGACCGACAGTTAAGATGACCGACAGTTAAGATGACCGACAGTTAAGATAACAGACAGTTACGATAACTGACAGTTACAATAACCGATCGTTAAGATAACTGACAGTTAAGATAACCGACAGTTAAGATTACTGACAGTTAAGATAACAGAAAGTTAAGATAATCGACAGCTTAGATAACCGACAGTTAAGGTAACTGGCAGTTAAGATATCCGACAGGTAAGATAACCGACAGTTAATATAACCGACAATTAAGATTACCGACAGATAAGATAACTAACATTTACGATAGCTAACAGTTAAGATAACCGACGGTTAAGATAAACGACAGTTAAGGTAACTGACAGTTAAGGTAACTGACAGTTACGATTACTGGCAGTTAATATTACTAACAGTTAAGATAACCAACAGTTAAGATAACCGACAGTTAAGATAACTGACAGTTACGTTTCGACTGGGTTGCACCAGACGTGGTCACGGGCAGACTGCTTATATAATAAATAAATATCTTATTTATTAAATATCTTATTTTTACACATTATTTGTTATCTTTGTGTTTTTCTTTTGTAAGCTCAATTTGGCTTTCTATCAGTTTATCTACTTAATCCAATGACTAAGTTGTACGTTGTGTAATCAAAGTCCAACGTCCATTTATGCAATCATAACACATAGTTACAAAGATTTTTTTCCAGACGGTTAATTAGCTTTCATGTAGACATATGGCATCCTGACTCTGAAAATAAAAATCGTTTTTATCTATCAGCTTTAGTTTTGGAGATATGGCATATGTGTAATTTTGAAGAAAAGTACAAAAAATTAATACCATAAAAAATATTCAATTTTCGAAAGCAGCCAAAAATGATCTTTTTAATGATTTTCTTGCATGAGATGCTTGTGGTAGGTCTCGTTTCAAACTCCAGCAATAATCTGCCATCATATGCACATCCCATCTGCCCTTATATCGTTCCTCCATGGTGCGAATTTCTTGATGGAATCTTTCTCCTTGTTCATCACTAAAGTGGCCAAGATTTTTAGGAAAGTAGTCCAGATGAGAGTGTAAATAATGAAGTTTTACGCTCATGTTGCAACCAAGATCTTTTAGACATATTAACATATGTTGGACCAAGTCCTGGTAGTTTGGTGCTTTAGTATTACCAAGAAAGTTTTTCATTACTGATACAAATGATTTCCATGCTTTAGACTCTTTTTCATTCATTGTTTTAACAAAATTTTCATCATTAACTAGCAAACGTATTTGTGGTCCATCGAATATTCCAGCTTTTAATTTTTCTGTAGTTAAGCTAGGGAATTTCTGTGCTATATACTCAAAACAGTCACCATTTGTATCAAGAGCCTTGACAAACTGCTTCATTATACCAAGTTTTATGTGCAGTGGTGGCAAAATAATACGATCTCTGTTGACGAGCGGAGAATGTATTATATTCTGCTTTCCAGGCACTAATTTTTCTCTTAGAGGCCACTCTTTCCGAGTCCAATGATGTTCTCTATCTCTGCTGTCCCAAAGACAAATAAAACACGGATACTTTGTAAACCCACTTTGCTGTCCTAGAAGAAAATTTACCATTTTAAAATCCACACATATTTGCCAGTTATGTTCATGGTATTTGATTCTCTCCACAACAGAAGAAATATTTTTATAAGCTTCTTGTAATGTCCTGGAATATGCAATAGGGATAGAACCGAATTTATTGCCGTTGTGTAACAAAACACATTTCAAACTTCTATGACTGCTGTCTATAAAAAGACGCCAATCATGTGGATTATACTGTTGTAAACCCATGTTATTCATTAAAGCTTTAACATCTTGACAAAATACTAAATCATTTTCTTGTGAAAAATATTTTAACAAATCCTTTTCGCGCGTACGGTATATCGTGACTTTAGTATTGGGTGCAAGTACTTTTTTTTCTTTTAATCTAGAGGCGAGTAACTCGGACTGTTCTTTTGTCAAATTGAGATCTCTTATTAGGTCATTCAACTCGTTTTGGTTAAAAAGTTCTGTGGTCGGAACATTGGAGATAAAATCAGGATCATTTGAGTTATCATCGTCTATTATGTCGTCTGTTTCCATTTGGTCAGAAGCTGTTGTAGATGTCGAAGGTAAAACTGGTGGTATAGGCTCTTGAGCTAGAATAGATACCAAAGTTGGTCGTTTAGCAGATGGTAAGTCAGGGTAAATCCATTTACTGCGGTTATTTGAATTAATGCCATTTACATTAACGACGCAAAAATAACAATCATCATGGTGGTTTTTAGGTTCTCGCCAGATCATGGGGGTTTTGAACTTCAGAAAACTTCTTTTTCCACTTGACCATTGTCGCAAACTAACAACGCAATTTTGGCAAACAGTTTTAGGCACCCACGGCTTGTCCAAATTACACAATTGTACTTTAAAATAGTCGCTATACGCGGTTTTTACAAAATCTGTCACCGATTTTCTATAATTTTTGAAAACATATTCACCACAAATGAAGCAAAAACACTTTGGATCGTTTAAACAACGTCTCCTTGATGTAGACATCGCGATAATTTTATCTTGACTGATATCAAAACTGTGTTATATTCATAAATATGCGCCTACCCTCACATAAAATACCAAAAAGCTGTGTACGGGAAACAAAAGCTGATAGATAAAAACGGCTAATAGATTTGAATTCACTGTATCAAATACTAAAGGAAAAGTGAAAAAAACTTCCGGAAAATTTTAAAAAGGAAAATTTTGTAACTATGTGTAATACATATCTATACTAATATTATAAAGAGGTAAAGTTTGTGATCTTGTGAGTTTGTGAGTTTGTGAGTTTGTGATATTGTAGGGGGTAATCTCTGGATCTACTGAACCGATTTTCAAAATTCTTTTACCAATAGAAAGCCACGTTCTTTCTGAGTGTTATAGGCTATATATTAACCTGAAAAATGAAAAGGCTTTTTCGTGGTAGTCGGATATGCAAAGTAAGTCGGAGAAAAAACGGTCGAACGAAAAAGTTTCTTACGAACGCTGCCTTAACGATGAGAGATATATGATTATGTTCTAGAGAAAAGTTGTAGAGCTTAATAATGCCTACAAAAAAAGTCAGCGACAGCATATATCTAACTTTTATATTTAAGTCACAAAAGGTAGTTTTTTATATTAAAAAAATAATTTAAATCGGTAGGTCACGTTTATTGGTCATATTATCAACAATTATGAATTCTTATCAAAATAAGTACGTTTTACGTCTAAAATGTTTAAAACAACAGACTTTTCCCTTTTACTGCATATAATTTGGACAAATGGTTAAAGAGATAATACAACATATTCGTAGGTATGGACGAACCCGAGCGAGCTGTTTGTCTGTTTTTCTGTTTGTACGGGCTAATCTCCGAATGTATTGGACCGATTTAAATGAAATTTTACATGGTAGTACCTTATATCCCCGGGCAACATCTTAGATACTTTTCATTACGGAAAATTAAAGGGTTCCCGTGGAATAGTTAAAAAACTATTGCAACTTATACAGCTTAGTACACAAAAACTACTTATTGGATTTTAATGAAACTTTACAATAATATAGCTCATACATAACAAAAACAAATCTGCTACTTTTCATCCCGGAAAATTAAAGAGTTTCCGTGGGATAGTTAAAAAACTATAGTAACTTATACAGCTTAGTACACAAAAACTACTGATTGGATTTTGATAAAACTTTACAATAATTATATATAATTATATATTATTATTAGTTCATACATCAGAATAACAAATAGGTTACTTTTTATCCCGGAAAAATTTACTGTTCCCGTGGGATAGATGTTTTTGTTTATTTGTAACGTATTATGTTCACAACATAGACTCCAAAACAATAGTTATTAAAAAAAATTGTCTGTTTGTCTGTTTGTCTGTTTTTGCGTGAGCGTTTCACGCGAAAAGTAATGTACCGATTTCAACGAAATTTGGTGAAGTGATAATTTATTACTCGAGTCAACATTAAGACAGTTAAGATAACGGATAGTTAAGATGATTGACAGTTTAAATAACCGACAGTTAGGATAACTAATAGTTAAGATGACCGACAGTTAAGATGACCGACAGTTATGATAACCGACAGTTACGATAACTGACAGTTAAGATAACCGACAGTTAAGTTAACCGACAGTTAAGATAACCGACAGTTAAGATAACAGACAGTTAAGATGACCGACAGTTAAGATAACCGACAGTTAAGATAACCGACAGTTAAGATAACCGACAGTTAAGACTACCGACAGTTAAGATCACAGGCAGTTAATATAACTGTCAGTTAAGATAACCGACAGTTAAGATAACCGACAGTTAAGATCACCGACAGTTAAGACGACAGACAGTTAAGATAACCGATAATTAAGATAACCGACAGTTAAGGTAACCGACAGTTACGATGACCAACAGTTAAGATAACCGACAGTTACGATAACTGACAGTTAAGATAACCGACAGTAAAGTTAACCGACAGTTAAGATAACCGACAGTTATGATAACTGACAGTCAAGGTAACCGACGGTTAAGATAAACGACAGTTAAGGTAACTGACAGTTACGATAACCGACAGGTAAGATAACCGGCAGTTAAGGTAACCGACAGTTACGATGACCAACAGTTAAGATAACCGACAGTTACGATAACTGACAGTTTAGATAACTGATATTTAAGATGACTGACAGTTAAGGTAACCGACAGTTAAGATAACCGACAGATTAGATAACCGACTGTTAAGGTAACCGACAGTTAAGATGACCGATAGTTAAGATAACCGACAATAAAGTTAACCGACAGTTAAGATAACCGACAGTTAAGATAACTGACAGTTAAGATGACCGACAGTTAATTAGTTAGTATTATTATTAGTTCATACATCAGAATAACAAATAGGTTACTTTTTATCCCGGAAAAATGTACTGTTCCCGTGGGATAGATGTTTTTGTTTATTTGTAACGTATTATGTTCACAACATAGACCCCAAAACAATAGTTATTAAAAAAAATTGTCTGTTTGTCTGTTTGTCTGTTTTTGCGTGAGCGTTTCACGCGAAAAGTAATGTACCGATTTCAACGAAATTTGGTGAAGTGATAACTTATTACTCGAGTCAACATTAAGGGTACCTTTTGTATGTATGTATTTATATATGTATGTATTCAGCCCTTTTTAACGTCCCACTGCTGGGCACGGGCTCCCGGTTCAATACGAGGGGGATCAGGCCATAGTCCACCACGCTGGCCAAGTGCGGGTTGGCGGACTTCACATTTCTTTTGAAAACTTGCTAGGTTCTCTCAGACATGCAGGTTTCCTCACAATGTTTTACTTCATCGTTAAGACAAGTGGTAATTGTGTTAGAAATGATTCGCACATGAAAATATCAGAGGTGCGAGACCCGGGATTTGAACTTGCTTCACTCGGTTTCCCAAGCGAGCGCGTTACCACTGGGATACCATTGCCTAGATACCTTTTACTTCAAGAAAATCTTTCTTTCCCACGGGAAAATACAATAACTGGTTTTATCGAGTCCTTCCTAGAATCCTTCCGCTGGCTAAGCCTTAAGACATACATACCATTGAAACAATATACTAAAAAATTGTTGGTCTTGAAAAGTCCTACAGAAAAGTTCCGAATTGTATATTGCCTATCTCCTAAGTTACACTCGCAATATTTATTCTTATTTATACGTATAATAAAACTAACTTAGTCAAATCGATGTGCATGTTTCACGCAAACAGTACTCAACCGATTTTAACTAAATTTTGTATAGTGATAAAACTTAGTACTCGGGTCAACATTTAGGATACCTTTTACGACAGGCAAATTATTCATTCCCACGGGAAAACACAATAACTGGTTCTATCGAATCGTCCTTAGAAATTTATATGGTTAACGTTGGCTCAACCTTAAGAGATAGATCAAAACATTGTGCAAGAAAATTGTAAGTCTTAAAAAGGTCTATAGAAAAGTTCTACATAATATATGTCTATCTCCTAAGGTACACTCGCTATAACTCTTTTTTTATTATTATATATTACTGTTTTATTATAAGTTATTTATTCTATCTATACATATAATAAAACTGTAGAGGTTAGAAAAAAAATGCTAAAACCCGAGTCAGTTCTCTTCTTACATCCCGAAAGAAGAGAAATAGAACAAATCCAGTTTTTTTTCAATTTTTTTGTTTCTCTGTCTGTTTGTCTGTTTGTATGGACTAATCTCCGAAACTATTGAAACGATTTAAATGAAATTTTGCATGATAGTACCTTATATCCCCGGTCAACATCTAAGATACTTTTCATTCCAGAAAATTAAAGAGTTTCCGTGGGATAGTTAAAAAAACTATAGTAACTTATACAGCTTAGTACACAACAATTTTCCTCCTAATTTAATAAAATTTGGCATGCTGATACCTTATATTGCCGATCAAACAACAAGTTACTTTTCATCCGGAAAATTCATCATTCCGGAAAAATGAACGGTTCCCGTGGGATAGATCTGTTTGTGCTTTTCTAGAGGTGAACCCGAGCGAAGCGAGGGTGAGCCGCTAGTATATTATAAAAAGAAATTAATTTTATTAGCGAAACTCTATTTTTTATCTTTATAAATATATTATGGTATGTTAACTCCATATTTGTTATAGGTTTTTATTAATTATGAATTCTAATATTAACATAGGTGTTTCACGTCTACCGGGCGTCTCGTGACCACCAACTTTTTTTTAATTGTGGATATCCTTGCTGAGACAAAGATTATAAGAAAATAAAGCGTTGTTTTATACAAGTTATGTCTTGGAATTGTTGATTAATGGTGTCACTAATAGGGAATATGCGTGTGATTTAAATAAGTTTGAAATATTTTTTTATAATGTTATTGCTTTTGAATTAACCCTATATTAATATTTGTTAATGTATTTTCTTTTTTATTAACAAAATAATTATTAAAAAGTGCAAATATAGGTAGGAAACTCAAAGTAGTCGAAACGCACGCCATTGGTCAGACCGTATATGACGTCAAAGTATTATCCTAACAGAGCGATTACCGATTGTGACGCTACAAATTGAGTCGTCATTTTTCTGTGTATAGCATACTGTGACATCAGGCCAAGCGCGCGAAATGACGCGCGTTTAATGTATCCGTATCGATATGATATTTTTAATGTTTTTTTTATACTAATTTTTAGTTTTTTGGAGCTGGATATTTTTTTTTATACAATAGCTAACATCGTTATATAATTATTTATATAACGATGTTAGCTATTGTATAAAAAAAATATCACGTATATTCCCCATTATAATGTGTGCAATTCCCTGTCGCCAGACGAGAGGCCCACGACGTGAAGTCCCCGGTGCGAGGCGTGGGGCGCGCGGCGCTCGCGGCGCACGCGGACGCGAAGGACGAGGAGGATAGCAGTAAGTTATATATATATATATATATATATATATATATATATATATATATATATATATATATATATATAATATTTAAATTTATTTGTTTGAGTTTATATATTCATTTAACACTACTTACCTTCGTTCGCTTCGGGTTCGTACCTAGACAAAAAAATATATCTTATGAGAATCGTACATTTATTCGGGCTAAAAAGTAACCTATGTACTATTCCAGACTCTGTGTCAGATTTCATCTAGATCCGTTCAGCCGTTATGGCCTGAAAGAGTAATATTCATTCATTCGTCCTTAAAAACTTTCACATTTATAATACTAGTAGGAATGTTTATTTAAATTTATTTATTTCCATTTTCGGAACATATGAAGTGGTAACAGTCTGAATATCAGGTTGCCCGATATCCGGCCATCTGACTTTAAAACAAAACAATTATTCGTTTTATTTTTAATATTAACTTTATTGGTTTCGCTTCGCAGGAACGTATAATATTAGATATTCCCAAGAAAACTTCTTTTTTTCTCTCCAGGAACCTTCGCAAGCTTATACAGGTTAAGCCATTAGAGTTTCATCACAATCGGATCAATGGTTTAGGAACGTATAGAGGACAAACACACGAACATTGATTTTTGTCCGACTGTGGCGGCTGTTACCTTGTAATTACTAAACGATACAACCGATTTTACTTGCATCGTTTCGTCTTGATAAGGCGGGTGTAATAGCGTATATAATATATATTATCTATACATATAATAAAATCAAAATAAATGAATCGAAATTTGTACGTTAAATATGTTTTTGGAAAATCTTATTGATATAGTTTTTATTATCGATGCAGAGGCCGAATCTATAGTTCTTAGATTTTTTGTCTGTCTGTCTGGGAACGCATTACGAGAAAACTACTGGATAGATTTTGATTAAATTTAGTACGATGATAGCTGGTTATCCGGGTCAACATATAGGATACTTTTTACTGCGGGAAAATATTTCATTTCTCAGAAATCTATACTAAACGTTAAGACGTAGTTGTTTATATATATTTATATAGAAGACTAGCGACTCACCCTGGCTTCGCTCGGGTTCGTCCCTAGGTACGTTTTAACGGTTAGTATGAAATACAAACCTTCGATTTTCCCGGGTTTTCTGTATATGATATGCATGTATTATACGTATAAACCTTCCTCTTAAATGACTATCTATTAAAAAAAAAACTGCATCAAAATCCGTTGCGTAGTTTAAAGATCTAAGCATATACAGGGACAGACAGACAGCGGGAAGCGACTTTGTCTTATACTATGTAATGATATAGAAGATATATGTGTGTGTGTGGGTGCGCGCGCAGAGTGGGGCGTGTCGTGCGTGTTCTCGTCGTGCGGCGCGCGGCTGTCGTCGGCGCGCGAGCACACGGAGCACCTGCTGCGCGCGCACCAGCTGCGCGTGCTGGCGCAGCAGCGCCGCCACGCGCCCTCGCGCCGCGGCCGCCCGCCCAAGGTAACGCACCGCCTGCCTGAGAGGATTTGCTTTTTTTGTTTTGTTTACTCTGCTATGGGAATGCAGGGGCTGTGATTTTATTATTCTGTATATCAACCGCTTGTTTGTTTTTCTTTTTTTTTGTTTTAAAGTAAAACTTCTTGACTAAACTTGAAAACGCTTGACTTGGGGAGTAAGCTGGTGAATGCGTTACGAAAAGTGTAAATCGGGCGAGGCGAACGTTTTTAGTCATGGTAACCATTGCTGTTGTCTGACAAATGACATATAATATATCTATATATAATATATATTCTTTCCTTAAATGGTATTCTATAAATATATGATGGTAGTATGCCTAATATAATATGCGTTTAATTATTTTTATATATAAAAATACTTAAAAACCCTTAAAAATAAAAGATGTTCTGTTTGTTTGTGTTTACCTGTGATTTTCAAATATGTTGTGTCAATTAAAGAAGTTTATTGAATTTGTGTATATATTTGTTTTATTTGACATCTTTTTTCTAATTATTTTTATATTATTTCAGATCATAAAAGACCCCCTCGAACTCTCCAACTCAGACTATGATGAAGTAAGTCAAGATATTTTTTATTACTATTTAATTTTATTACTTTAATTTAATAAAAGTATCTTTTCGGATGTTATCGCGGATTTTTTTTTTCATTTTTGCCTTCTGACGTTTCGAATGCTTTAAATACATACGTGTTCTTGTCATTTAAAATGTCGAAAATTCGCGTAAATCTAAGAAAGTATCACTTCAATTAAAAAGAAAACTCTAATTCAAAATTTATATAAAAAATATAAAACAACGACCGACCGGCCTTGGTTTCGTCCTACTTATATTCTTCAATTTGAATTAAAAGAATAATTATGTATTTTAATTAATTGTAATGTGTAAGTTAAAATTTGGACTAAATATTATATAATGATAATTACTGCTCAAAATTTATGTCATTTGTAATGATTGAATTTTAAAAACACAAAAATGCAAACAAACAATTATTTTTGTCAATATCGAGTTTTAAATTCTTAGAATAGATGTACTTTAGGGTGGTCCTTGGCTGGAGTGTTTTCGAATTTCTTTACTCTCACTGGCTCAAATGCTTCCAAAATGATAAAAAAATCATGAAAATTTGAGTATTTATTATTAACTCTAAGATGGTTCGCATTCCAACCAAAGTTTCTTATGAAAATAACATGGGGAAAAAATTACATTTTTTTTAGAACTTTCTAACTGGAAGATAAATAAAATTAAAATAATGAGACATACATATTCTTATAAAGAATTTAACGCTCAACAAAAAAGGTTTCTAATGATTTTTCGCTTAGTCTACTGGTTGAAAAGTTATTCGAGCTCAAAGTTTAATTTTTAAATAACATAATTTTATCAAGTATGTATATTTATAAAATAAATTATCGTAAACAGCTAAGGACCACCCTTAATTGTACATAATGTTTTAAATTCATTTTAGAATTACTAAAGACACATTCTTTTATTTGTAAATTACGATTTACAAATTAGATTATTATTCTATAAACATAATCACACGGGGCTTTTGTTCTTGTATAAATATAAGTATCCTATAATACTCATCGAGCTTTAATTCAGACCATTTGTCAAATGCAATGGTTCTCAAAAATTACCTATTTTTAAACTAACAAACACTTTTGATTTCGCATATATAAATTAGTGAGAATAGTAAAATTTAAATATTTTTGATTTTCAGGTAAAAATCATTAAAGAAGAGCCACAGTACTTGCCCAAACTAAAAGTGCAGAGTTTGTTTCAGTGATAGCAATATAAAAGGACTATTTTATAACCATAAAAAACATAATGAATAAAATATTTTAGCAAGACTATTGTAAATCTGTAACGAATCGGATCGATTCGATATTGAAATCGATTTTCGAATATCGAATGTCTTTTAAATCTGTAACGAATAGGATCGATTCCATATTGAAATCGATTTTCGAATATCGAATGTCGTGTAAATCTGTAAGGAATAGAATCGATTCGATATTGAAATCGATTTTCGAATATCGTGTAAATTTGTAACGAATAGAATCGATTCTATAATGATTGATTTGAATGATTTTCGAATATCGAGTGTTGTTTGCTAATAATCGTTGATTTTAAAGATCCAAGTAAAAATCGAATGTATATATTTTTATATGTTATTATTTTAATGTGATATTAATTGTGGGGGGATAAGTTATATTTTTATTTCAAGACATTGGTGGGAAATAGTAATGCCTCTATTTATTGGTGCTGAGGAGATTCCTTATGGGAATTCGCAGAACTTAAAAGTTGCACAGTTTATGTAGAAGTATCTTATTTAAATTTTATTATCTGTTCTTCTCTGTTGTACGTTGTCTGTGTAATGTGTAAAAAGTATAGATCGAAGTATACACAGATTATAAAGTAATTAGAACTTTTGAAATTACTGAGTAGTATCATAAACCCTTGTCGTTAGTTCCGAAAAGTGTCACCAGAGGAATCTAATCTCCACCAATATGCGGTCAGTATTCGATGTTTGAATATCGATTTCTTTATCGAGTTTTCGTTACAAGTTTAGTATTGTACTTAATTGGTTTATATTTCATATAATTCGGGGAGTAACCGTAATTTTAAGTACTATGTTCAAGAGATCTATAGATATGGTTAACTTTTTTTTAATAATAAGTGATACATGTAAGTGCAATTTACTTTTTAAATATATAGATTAAATAACTAAATATAAGATGTAAAGTTTTATCATAGTGTAAAGGATATGTAGGCAATAATTTTTTGGGCGACCAAATTTTATCCAAAAATATTAATTTTCTTTGAGGTTTCTCATTTTTTCTGTATGAAAATTATGTTGAATTTATTTCGTCAATTACATGGACAATTTTAAAGAATACAGCATGTAGACAAAATTTATGTATTGCCAGATTTTAATTGTAGTGACTAATATATATTTTCTTATACATACCATAGAGTTATTTTGCATAGATTAAATATCATCGACATAATATACATAGATTATTGTTCTATGATTAATTATAAAGCCCTTTGGGGCATTGTAAACTTGGTACTAGCCAACTGTCGCTTTTTTTTAATATGGGTAAAGTATTAAAAAAAATGACTACGGCGGGTGACTACAGCGAGTTTACATTGAGAAAACGAAGGCCTTTTTTTTGATTTGTGATACATACGATAAATATTTCTATTTATGCTTTAGAGCTGAAACTCAAATCTTTTATTAGGTCTTGATCACAATATTTTTTTCGAAGTTATACTTTTTTTGGGACTAAAATTTTCAGTTTTAGTTTCAGATTTTCACTAAAATATGTGATACTGGCGACATTATTTTCTTTTTTTTTAATTGAGTTACTTGCCAGTTCTATTGTATATTATGTCTGTAGAATTAACTAATTACATTATTTATACACTAAAACCTATATTGTTATTGAATTACATATAATATGTATTTGATTTTTCTCGTTTGAAATTATATTTTTTACAATTCATGTATACTTTTTGAGCATCTTCCAGACGACATGATTTAATTTCCTAAACTAAATGACTTCATTTATTTCATTGCATTTATTTATATACAATGTGAGGAATTCAAAAGAAGAGTTTGCGCCATTATTTTTAATCCAAGATGGCGTAGACACAATTTGGTGTTTATATTATTATTAAAAGTACTAATATATCTTATATTCTAAAATAAAAAATGTATACAACCTAAAAAAAATAGCTTCAATTTTTTAAGTTAAATGATGTCATCTGGAATAATTCACAGCTTTTTGTAGCAACAATTTAAAAAATTCTGCAATATTTTCTATAGCGTTTTGTTCTAGACTAATAGTAACTAACGTTAAATGAATATGTTTATATTAATTTGATAGAAACATACATCTCAAGATGTTATATCATTATCTCATTGTAAGTTCTTAATATGGAGGGTAGAGGTAAGGAGAACTATCTCCATGATTAAAAAGTGTCCTTCGAAATGCGTTAAATTTGGGTGGCGCCACTGTAGCAACTGGGTACATTTTGAAGAATGCGCCAAATGTAAAATATTAAATTTTTCAACTCTGCACAATTCACTCCGTCTACAGCAGCTAAATTCATAGCATACCCTCTTGCTACGCTAGCGTCATTGTGGTGGGTTTTAGATCTGTTATTTACCGCTCTCAGATGGACACTTTTTCAACTTGTCTCCCATACAAGATAGTTCTCCTCACCTCTACCCTCCATAGTTCTTAATAGTGAAGTACAGATTAGTAATAGTTGTCTGCTTGATTTATATTGGTAAGTATTTTTACTTTATTACTCATACTGAAAGTATTATGAAGTTTGTGATTGTTGATATTTAGATATTTGCACAGAAAGTAAGCGATTTGAATCGTTTAAATATAATTGGATTTTTTTTAATTTTTTGGTATTTTTTTTGTATTTAACTTGTGTGTAATATGAATTTAAAGAGGTTGTATATGAAGTCGGGTCTGTCGTTTGAATGTTGTGAGTCTAGCACTAGTTTGGAGAGAAAGATTTACTTATAGACTTGGCGAAAGATAAAATATTTTTTTTAGCTCTTTTTTTACATTGAAATTATTGCTTAATACATTTAATATAGCGTAGAGGCGATCGCATTATTTCCAAGGTGTGCTTTGTAAAATTATTTATTGTATTGTATAATATTTTTTAGCGCATAAATGTTTTTTAATATTTTTTTTTTACTTAGGTAAAGCAGTTATTTGATCTTTTTCTGGTTTGACGTTTCTTTTTATAAAAACGTATACATTGTCCATAAAGAGTCAGGTATGAATTCTAAACGTTGTTTGTTTATACTAAACCGTCTACAGCTGAATTAAACATTTACTTGAAACAATGTAAATATAAAGCCGTTTCCGATCTCAACATACACTATAAGGCCTTAAATTTATCTTAATTTTTTTTTATTTAAACCTAGAACAATTATTGGGTAGTAAGCGTAGGAAGGCAGTGGTAACCCAGAGGTAACGCACTCGCTTGGGAAACTGAGTGAAGCGACCGAATGAGCGAAAGCGAGTTCAAATCCCGGGTCTCGTACCTCTGATATTGTCATGTGCGAATCATTTCCCACATGATTACCACTTGTCTTAACGGTGAAGGGAAACATCGTGAGAAAATCTGCATGACTGAGAGAATCTAGCAAGTTTTCGAAAGACATGTGAAGTCCACCAACCCGCACTTGGCCAGCGTGGTGGACTATGGCCTGATCCTCCTGGTACTGAAGTGAGGCCCGTGCCCAGCAGTGTGACGTTAAAAAGGGCTGAATACAATACAATACAAAGCGTAGGACAGTGCTATTATATTAAATTTTAGGTATAAACGGTCCCTAGTCTCGCATTTCTGATATTTTCATGTGCGAATCACTTCCAACATGATTACCACTTGTTTTACGGTAAAGGAAAACATCGTGAGGAAACCTGCATGTCTGAGAGAACGTAGCAAGTTTTCGAAAGATATGTGAAGTCCGCCAACCCGCACTTGACCAGCGTGATGGACTATGATCTAATCCCCCTCGTATTGAAGTGAGGCCCACCCCCAATAGTAGGACTTTAAGGGCTGAATATATAAACGGTGACAGATCCGACGTAGACAAGTTTTACTTTTTTTAAATATTAATTTTGCCAAAAGAGTTTCCATAAATTTTTAGTAGTTTAATAAAGAAAAGATGTCATAATAACATATTAATCGTAATGTAAAGAAACATGAGTGAGAAAACAGTAAAGTGAATATGAATGGCGGCAGCACATTTTAATATGGCAATAATTTTAATGATTAATTATATTTTTCTTTTTTTTCTTTTTGAGCTACATTTGTCATTGCTCAGTGCTTCCATAGACAATATTTAAAAAAAACTGCCTTTTACAATTATTGACTATCACTACACAGTTGGTTAGTTGGTTTCGATGGTTGAGAGAGAGATGGCACACTGTAGCATATTATACTTACGTATGTATATTTTATGTGTCTAAGAGCTTTTATTTGAAATATTTAAAAATTATTGTCATAAAAAATATTATCGATTTTTTATCATTATTTTTCATTCATCATTCAATATCTGAAATAGTATTTGAAAATGCTTAGCTTAACAATTTATTTTATTTATTTTATCTATTTAGTTCTTAAAATGTAGCAAGAAATATTAGCGGATTTTATTTGAAATTTTGTTAAAATAATAATCTTTGAAATGTTTTATAGATTTTAAATAAAACAAAAATATTTTTGGTCTCGACGTTTCGAATGCTTTACAGTAATTATGGTCATGGGAGAAACGTAAAGTTTAAGATGTCTCAAAGGTTATATATCTAAAAAAAGCAATGTTTTTTTTAATATTTTTTTTCTCTAGCTTTGAGTATCGTTTATCACGCACTAAAAACTAGTGTTTTAGTGCATGATAAAAGATTTTTTCGAAATATAAATTATTAATTGTAATTTATAAATTACTCTTTTTTTAATTATATAACTATCTTATCTAATAATATCAGATTTAGATTTTATGTGAATATGAGTGTGAAATGCAATAATAAAACCAAAAATCGCATTGATTTTTCCAATTGAACATATGAAGTAACTATAAAGTAAAGATTTTTTTTTAATTCCATCGTCGTGCACTTACTTTAGCTGCTAGTCTCAATTCGTTGTTTGTTCAAGAATACAAACATTTCGACACCTGCAAAGTTAACATTGTACTCACTACTGTAGTGATTTTGACTTACGATCAGGAATATAAAGAATATGAAATTTTGCATATAAATTGTATTGCAATTGGATGTATTAATAAAAAATTATTATTATTTTCATATATTTTTAATATTTTTACAAGCTTTTATTTAACTAGCAATGTTTGTATTTATGTTTGTTCGAGTCAAACCTTGCAACTGAACTTCAAAGCAGTTATCTTCAACCGATTAATTCACGTCTACTTTTGATGACAACGCATGGTGAGCTAAGTGATGTCATTCTAAATCTAACATGGCGAACTCCCTACGATGGCGGACTATGTTTTTTTATGCACCCCCATGATATGGATAACAAATGAAAGGGTTAGCTGAGAAAAATACAAATGAATTCTTAAAAAATAACAAAAATAAACTTAAAATTAAATCAAACCCATTTATTTCATAACATAACATATATGATATAAAAGCTTGTTTAAAAAAATGTATTTTTAATATTCAATTATTAAATTGATATTTCCAAACTATACTGAGTTACAATGTTGTTCTTTGCAGTATCGACTTATCATCTTATTTGTGTTCTAAAATGTTTTGAATATATTTAGCAACGTGAGGGGATTCCCTAATGGCACATCGCAGAACTAACTTCAAACGATAAATTCACTATCAAGTCTGTTAATGGGTGTTAAAGTATCCACATACCATGAAGTAGTTAAAACTTTAGAACTAATTGCTTTCATTAGTTCCTTAAAAAGCCACCAGGAAAATCTCATCTTCTTATTATCTACTACTGCATATTATTATGTTCATTTCATTCAGTTCACCTTATTATTTCATCATCACAAAATTGCAAATTGTATCTGAGTCTATATTATAAGTTATTACTTATTTATATTTAAATTATATATGTACAATTTATAATTTAAAAAAAACAATTTTAAATACAGGCACAGATTTAAAATAAGTTGGAAATGCAAATACGTGATAGAATATTCTCTTGTGAATGATAAACTTTTCATTTCTCTAGTGCCTTTCTTTACTTTTGTGAAAGAGATTCATTATTTAAGGCTTAGTAAATGTTGCGTGTAGCCTCGTAGGTATTATAGTATAAGGTGCAAATGTTCCTAAGAGTGTCAGATTATCGGATCGGTTTGTTGGTTGGCATTGTATGTAGTGTATAGTCGACAATTTCAATATTTCTAGCCTTGTTAAGCGACAATGGCGGAGATTTTTCTATTAACATACACTTATCTTAATAAAATATACAATTTTCAACTATGATGTTGTTTTTTTTATTTTTTTCCTTTGCTTGTAAAAAAAAATCTTATAAAATACTAGCGGCTCACCCTCGCTTCGCTCGGGTTCGTCCGTCCTTTGGCAGATAAGTTTTAACAGTTAGTATGAAACAGTGGATCCTTTGCTCTATGAAAAATAAAAACAAATTATCTCACGGGAACCGTACATTTTTCCGGGATAAAAAGTACCTAACCTATGTGCTATTCCAGACAGTCTATCTCTGTGCCAAATTTCATCCAGATCCGTTCAGTCGTTCTGGCGTGATTGAGTACCAAACATCCATCCAGACTTTCGTATTTATAATATCAATGGGAGAATGGGATTATAAAGCTTGCGACGTTAGTTTTTTTTTTAATTTTTGAAAAAAAGTAAAATAAATACTTTTTAGACCAAAATTTTATTTCTTAATTTTTGTCTCAATAGCTTTTAAGCGTGCGTGAGAGAGCGCTAGTGTAGAGCGAGGTCTCTAGAAATGTCAAATGATACTGAACGTTCAATGTTTTTTCGATTGTGCCATTCCTGATTAATTATGGCAGACACGCTACGGCGCAATAAATCAATCTTATTGGTTAAAAAGAAGAGTTAACAATAAGGCAGTATTTTATTTATTTAAAATCCTTATAGAACTGTTTTCGCGCTAACAATTATAATTATTATATTAAATTTATTGGCCCTGTCGTACAATAAGATACTTTTCAACGACAGCGATAGGACCTCACTCGCTAGTGGTGCCAACTGGTGCCAGAAATGGAACGATAGTCCTCATTCTTGTTACTTCTCAATTTTAGATTTAAAGGCAAAATTTGGATATTTTAATTTACAAATGTAATGTGGTAGTAGGTCTAAATTATTGCTCCTTCATCATTGGAATTACACATATCTTATATCTTTAAACGAGCAATTCTTGTATATATATATATATATATATATATATATATATATATATATATATATATATATATATAAAAATATATATAATCTGAATCTCAGAAACGGCTCCAACGATTTTCATGAAATTTAGTATACAGAGGGTTTCAGGAGCGATAAATCGATCTAGATTACTCTTATGTCTGGGAAAACGCGTGTATTCGAGTTTTTCATGCACGCAAAATATGGTCGGTAATTTGCACGCTCTGGCGTAAGCATCGTCGTCAAGCGGCCAAGGTGCAAGATCAATAATCACAGGTGTGCAGTTTTTTTTAAACATTTATTCAAGTTTTTAGTTAGTTTAAAAAAAAAGAAAATTGTAGGTACTTTAGGCCAAAAACTCCGAGCGAAGCTCGGTAGCCCAGGTACTTAGAAATAAAAGCAGGAAAGAAATTAAGGAAGAGAAAACTTAATATGTAAATAGCTTTTGCCGTTAGCTTAACACACAGATATGTGTCTTCAGGGCCCGATCTAGCAATTTTGCCGCCCCGGGCAAAATAATTTTCGCCGCCCTTTACACTAACACTTTTTGTCTAAGATGTTGTTTATTAGATCAATCAGAATCAGTTTATTTTTAAGAATATATATATATATATATATATATATATATATATATATATATATATATATATATATATATATATATATATATTGAAAACCTGAAGTTTTATGATTTTAAAATGTTAGTAGGTATATCAGGAATAGAAATTCGTAAAATGCCCCCGATGCCCAGCTACCCCCAAAAACTGGGGGGACGCAAAGCGTTGAAAAATAGTTTGTTTCAATTTTAAGCTTACTGTGACGTTCTATTAAAAAAAATTTTTTACACAAGTTATATGTCTAGTAAAAATCTACAACTTTTATAAATAACACTTTTTACAATAACCTCAAAGTTTTCGAAAAATTTGCAGAAAACTCAGTTTATAACTTTTTCTTGGTTTTTTATTTTTAATTTCTAGAATAATCTTTTGATTTTCATGAAACTAAGGGAATATAATGTTCTAAATACATATAATAAATAAAAAAATTGAAATTGAAATGTTTAGCCACTTCCGAGAAAAGTATGTTTTATGGTCTCGAGAGGCTGAAAATCACCCCCAACTTCAAGTGGATGTTTACATTTAAATATTTTTTAGTTCAATTTTCAAATAGGGCTCATTTTTTTCGTCTTGAACTCTACTTTTTGAAAAAATATAAACATTATATAGTTGTCCTGTGAAATCACCCTTAAACATTTTAAAAATTGGAGAATTTAATAATTTTAAATTTGTGAACTACATTTTTATGAATTATCTTTGAAGAAGTACACTTTATTGACCAAATTTTTATAAACTGATTACACCAATGTATTTTTCAGGAAATAACGAAAAAGATGGTATCCTAAAGGTTTTAATTTGACGCTTATTTTTTATACAATGTCACCGTAATTATTCCAATTTTGCAAAGTCATGAAAATATAATAGAAGTTGGAATTCACGTAAAGTATACCATTGCTTTTGTATTTTATTGCCGTAGTATCTATTTATCTTATTATTTTTTTTTAATTTATCGATATTTTATTAGTGTTTAGTGTTTGATCGATTTTGGTGTTACTTAAGGTACAAATTTGGTCGAATATTTCCTCTCAAGCGGTAATTAGTGGAATGCATCAGAGAGTTGTATCATAAAGCTTCGTGAACATCAGCTGCGGCTCCGTGGGTCGGTGGAGCGGCGGTAGCCTTTCACGCACGAAAAAAATATATAAATTTGTTAAATTGTTGCTAACCCAATATCTCGAGGAAAGAAGACAATCAGCTGACTATAACATGGTGGATTATACGTCAGCTGGTCGCTCAAACACGAAAAAAAAAATGTATACTTTCAATGATTTCCTCTCTACTCAAAATTTATCTGATGGTAGCTTATATGCAAACATGGATAAATATACATATATGTCAGCTGGCTGTATCTCGGTGGAAAGACCGTCAGGCGATACTTTGAAAGTCATAACGCAGGAGTTATAGTCATAAGGTTGGAGCATCTATCGCCTATTTAAATGCATCAGGTGACGACGTTCCCCTCGACTTAACGTCAGCAGATTTTTTTATATTACAGCAGAGTGCTAAAAATCAGCTAACAAGTTTTCATACGAGAGGAAATGACGTCTTTATATAATATACGTATAAATATTAATAACAACAACTGAAAATTTAAATTTTGAAATTAATAAATTTAAATATTATTTTTTAACAAAATTTGATTATATACTTATTAGTTTTGAAGTATTTATATGGAATATTTATAAGCTTAATGATACAACTCTCTGATGCGTTATACTAATTACCGCTTAAGAGGAAATAATCGACCAAATTTGTACCTTTTTTTTTTGTTGACGCTGGGGAAACCCATCATGGGGACCCTACCGGCCGTCAATGGGTAGGGTACTGTGAGACTCCTACTCACTAAAACCGGAACCCGTCGCCGCAGTGCAATGGGGCGTAGCAGGATCGCTTGCGCATTCACTACAACACCCCTGCGGTCGCCCCGTACCCCGCGGGCCATCCTCGCCTGAACCGGGATGCCCTCGATTCAACAGAGCATCCCGACCGCCCCGATGACGTGCAGGGGAGTCAACGAGAGACACCCCCGCAGTAGCTCCTCTAGGGTGGCGGGAGAAGATGCGCATACTGGCGCCTCCTCTCCCCCAGCCGACGGCGACGAAGAGGGTCTGCTAAGGCGTTAGCCTCGCGTTCCCTCTCCGCCGTCTCCTGCAGTGAGATGACGGCCTCGCTGAAGGAGACCATCGCCGACCAGGACCTCTCGTCGTGTAGCATAGCCCCCACCACGCTTCGCAACGACAGGTCTCCACCCACTACCGCCATCAGGGCATGGCGCTGGGGAGTCCAGGCGCCGCATACCGCGAGGGTGTGGTGCGAGGTGTCCTCGGACACACTACACTCGTGGCATACGGGCAACGGTTCCCGACGCGCAATCTGACACAGATACTTACTAAAGCACCCGTGCCCGGTAAGCCTCTGCGTCAGCCTGAACGTCAGGACCCCGTGTGGCCTCCTGACCCAGCGAGAGAGATACGGACGAACCGCGCCCACCGTCGCCAGGCCAGCCGCTGGAGTCCCCAGGTCTTCCCACCAGCGCCGGATCAGAGCCTCGTCAGCTAGGCCCTTATCCGAGCGACTCCCTCCCGCGCTGGATGTTCCCCTCGCTCACGCTCTCTCGCCCGAAACCGATACACTTCGGCGAGCACCTCTGCCTGGAGTTCCCAGGGCGGATCGCCCGCCAACCAAATTTGTACCTGGCTCCTGGACCATAACTTATGTCTAAAACTTAATTTTTAATATGAATCATCGTGTTGAGCTGTGTTTAAAGCGAATTATTAGCTATCGTGTAAAGTTGGTTAATATGTAGCGATATCATTTGTGTATGATGACTCTCAGAGGTTCTTAATTTGAAGCAAACATCACAATCTATTTTTATTTTAAAAGTCTTTATTTAAACATGAAAAAACATTTACAACTAAATAAATTAAGTTCTAGTGGTTGTGGTAGAAGTGATATAAAGTTATTCTATGAGGCGTTAAATTAAACCACCAACTTTTGAATCCAGTATATTGCACAATATATAGTACACGTACAGTTAAAGTTGGACAGAAGAAACAGAAGGAGTGGAAGAAACAGTTTACAAGATATTTTTAAATACACGTAACGTTGAACACAAAGGAAGATAGCATAAGGTGCGAAATAAAAATGAAATAAAAAGCGAATTTAAATTTTAAACAGCGGAGAACAAATAGATGCAAGCCTAGAAAAAAATAAAATTTATATGGCTAACGCTGGCTAATAACTATTTATATCTATTTAAAACGTACCTAGCGACAAACCCGAGCGAAGCGAGGGTGAGTCGATAGTTTAATATAATTTTATTTTAATTTTTTTTTTAGTTTTGATTTTTATCTAGATTTTCTATTTATACATATTAATACTAGTTTCTTATATCATAAAAATATATAATTAAAATATTGTTCCCTACAAAGTTAATAACTAAATTAAGTGCGATAGTGACTAAATTTGCTTATAGTTTGTTCTTTAATTATAATTACTTATTTATATTTAAAAACAAGATATTTTAAATATTAAAATATGAAAATTAATAGTTATATAATAAACAAACAATACTATCCTTATAATAATTTTTTTACACAATACAAATATTAATACAGTGCTCACTATTTTCAATAAGTAATCGTTTATTACATGAAAATAGTAACGGTTCTACGGTATCTATACAAATATTAATATTACAAAGAGGTAAAGTCTGTGAGTTTGTCAGGGGGCAATCTCTAGATCTACTGAACCGATTTAGATGAAATTTTGTAAGAAGATAGTTTGAGACCGTGGAAAGGTCATAGGATACTTTTTATCCCGGAAATAATCTCTTAAGGGGGTAAAAATGGGGATGAAAGTTTATATGGGGAATCAACCTAGGGACGAACCCGAGCGAAGCGAGAGTGA
Source organism: Brenthis hecate (assembly GCA_951806755.1). Lineage (NCBI taxonomy): Eukaryota > Metazoa > Arthropoda > Insecta > Lepidoptera > Nymphalidae > Brenthis > Brenthis hecate. The sequence continues at coordinate 8,281,814 of OX638249.1, forward strand.
GTCGCTTGTCGTAGTATTAAAGAGAAAAAAAATATATGAATTAATTTAACTTTTGTACACTCATGGGACACCCCTCCCAAAAAATGAGAGGCCTAAATATTTTTTCTGATCATACGAAGTATGTGGCAGTACAACATCTGCTTACCGGGTTTGGTCGTATTTTAAAATGCAACAGCATAAGAGTTTACTTATTTGTATTGATTGATTGATGTACACATTTCGATGTGATAATGTGATTAGTAACTCGGAGGCCATATGTCGTAACTGAATAACGTCGAAAGGATTAGCTAGGTTCGGTTTCAGAATCAGTTAAACATGGCTTTATAATTTTTGAATTTTAGAAAATTGCCACTAATACCGCTGTGACACCACCAATGACCTGCAATGCCAAATAAATTCGATATTATTCTGCGTTGTTTACTAAGGAGACCGAAAAAGAAGACAGTAAAGCATATGTTGACTAATGGACTATGGTTTGATCCCCTCGTATTAAAGGGTGACCGTGTCCAGCAGTGAGACTTTAAAAAGACAAAGTAAATATTAGTTGATACGTACAATTTGTTAAGAAATACATTTATTATTCTTATTATGTCATATGTTACTGCTGCATAATAATATAATATATTACTGCTAGGCCAATTCGCTACCAGTTATAAACATAACAGTCTTCAATGTAACATGTTGTAGAAATAACCTTCTATAATACTTTAATTTAAATATTTTTGTCAAAATCTTTTACATACGGTAGAAGCAAAATCTGTTTTATTAAGTTTTAGACTTTTTTACTAGTCATAAGCTATATCGTTCAATGAATTCATTTTTTTTGTTAATGTAATAATTTACAACGCCATCTCTCATTACCATAGGTTGACTGGAGGAGATCTCTGCTAGAGATAAGTCCATCTTTGCAAAGTAATCTTATTATAAGTACAATAAAGAATTAAGTTTAAGTACAATAAAGAATAATATATAACAAGTTAATTAATCAATCAGCCTTTCGCCGTCCACTGCTGAACAAAGGCCTTTTTTAATGTTGGGTAATGCATTTACGTATATCACCTGTAGCACACAAGAGATAATGTGGGACTCACCGGCTAGAAAGCCAGTACTACCCACTAAACCCAACAAAACCTGTCTTAATGGGGCGTCGCAGGATTGCTTACGCACTCAACCACCAGGCCCCGACAGCAGGTCTGCCAAAGAAGAACACAACAACCAAGGGGCTGCTCCAATAGTCCACTCTGCTATCAGAGAAGTATCAAGAGTACCCCGAATGGTACACCGCCCACTGAAGTGGCTGAAGAAAGGCCTTCCCCAATGAGCGCGAACCATCCCGGTCGTGGGCAGCCCGTATCCATCCACTGCTGGCCATCTTTCCTAGGTCATCAGTCATCTATCCATCGTGCTGCAGGGCGTCCTATACTACGCATGCCTAAGCGCGGTCTCCAGTTACACGTTTCGGCTCCATCGACCATCAGTGTGTCTGGAAACTTGGTTCACTTCCAGCGAGCTAACTAAAAATTCAGCGATATATTATATGACAAAGGTAATGATTTATAAAATGAAAATTACCTTTAACACGAGCGGCCTCGAAAGAGAACATATACCAAACGCATTATATGAGATGTTGTTAAGTAAGATATGGTTATAGAAAGCTTCTACTTCATCATGGAACGGATCGACTTCAGACTTTATGCGGCACATTATTTTTCCTAGCAAGATACGAGTTCTGGCAACCTAAAATAATAATGTTGTTTTAAATCAAATAATTAAAAATTATTACTAGCTAACTTTGTTTAAATTAAAACAATTGAAATGAAAAATTGAAATCCGTCATCAAGTTGGTTGTGTATACAAGTATGTATTATAACACTCAGACCAAGGAATAATAAAGACAGAACTAAACATGAAGCCAAAAAATAATGATTTAAAACATTATAATATTTTAAAACACTATAATATTTCAAAACCGTATACAAATATTTGTAGAATACTGATTACTACGATAAGTAAATAAATGTTAATAAATAAAAATAGTTAACGGATTTAATTATAATAAAGAAAATATAAGCTAATGTTATGCTGTCTCTTTCAAGTGTAAGAGAAAGAATAGCTTTAAAAATTTCCTTATCCTTTAAAGAAAGTAAACTATGTCAAAATCTAGAATAGAAACGTAAACAATAAAATAATGCTACTATTTTTGACTTTGACATTTTTTTTTCCTTCGTCTAAATAATTCTTTAGTCTATGATGTATTATAACTATTATTACCTCTTGTTCAGCACGACAACATGGCTCCACTAACATTATGGTCTTCGATACGTGAAATATTAACCAAATAATCTGCAATACTACTATTAGATCTAATTCCAAAGCCACATGACCGGAAAGTGAGAAAAATGGTTAGTTAAAAAAAATAAGTCAATGAAGAAAAGAGATTACTGACAATATTACTATTATAGCACCATGGCGGTTGTAACAGTGCGGAAATATCGGGAATCCTCAAAAGTATGTGCTAAACATGGTGAACATCACGTTTTAAGCCACAATAATATAGTTAAAAGAGGTCATTTAATAGGTATAATGTGCATAGATGTTTTGGTTTTAAATATGGATAATGGATTATTTAATTGCTTTATGGCTGATTTTTTTATTTTTAATTATCAAGCTATATAGTGTTCAGTTCATTTCATTTTTGAACTTAAGAAAAAATCTAGTAAAACTAATAAGAAAAGGCTTTGTCGCTGTTGTTTTGTTGAGTTAAACAAAATTAGGTAATCACCATCTCTGTTCTCCAAATTTATCATTTTTACCACATTGAAGGAAGTTATAACGATATGTACAATTGTTGTTATAAGCTGAAGAAATAAAATGATACTCTCGGAGCTGCTCAAGTCCCTTAGAACATCACACACATCGACATAGCATTGACTAATTTCCCGAATTTTGCGTGCCAATTTGAGCTTTTGTTTTATTTTCATATCTGTAATAAGATACTCAGATATTTTTTATTGAAGATAAATTAGTTATAAATTCAGTAATTCTTTTTATACTTATTATTATATATTAAGGAAACCTGGATATCGTTGATTCGTCATTCCGATCGTATCGATTGCTGCGTTAATTGAATTCACTGGTAGTTTGAAAATATTGGATTTGAAAGGTTTTTCTGAACTTTCTTCATAAAAATTTGCTGAAAAATGCATAATTGGCTTTAATGATATTTAATTAGATGGTATGAACAAGAAAATGTATGTAGGTATGCGTAAATGCATGTGAACATGGGATTGCAACATTCTGATAAATGACGAAGTGAATTTGTGAAATCAGAAGAATCAGAATAAAAAAGAGTAGAAAGGAGGGAAACAAATAAGTAAGACAAGTCTTATATATCCCGGGAATAAGGTAGAAAATATAAATAAAATTAATAACCAACATTTTCATAACTTACATACGATGTTATGAAGACTTTCATTTATGGCTTTGAATCCAGTATTGATATACATTGCGATGAGTATAAACTGAAATTCCATCATAACTAAAATGGAAATGACAGAAATATTTTGCCAGAGCACATAAAGTGTAAACCCTGAAAAACCATAAAATAGCTAAAAAAATAATACATAAAAAATCTCCCGTAATCATGTTGTAAAGCTTTCGAAACGTCGGGAACCAAAAATCAAAAATCAAAATAAATCGAAAAAATCAAAAAAGTTAGTTTTAATTAAAATGTCAAATATTTGCGTAAATCTACGGATGTATAATGTGTTATTTCTCGAATTTCTTACATTCCTTGTACTTCCACATATCTGCAACCTCAAGAACCCAAGCGCAAAAGATAAAGACGAAAGTAAGGCATTGAAAGTACCGTTTCATTGAAACGTCTTGTTGTTCACTTGTTTTCCTTTTTAACTAAAACACAAAAGAATTGAATTAAACTTCATAAGTATCATGAGTCTAATAGCAATGTGTAGGTACATTTTTCTCATAATATTCAATAGTTAAGAGTATAGCGTTAAAGATTTTTGTTTTGGCTCCACTTTATATGGAATCGATTGATATGGAGATCTCAAATTGGAGATTACATCAATTAAAGGAAAGTTACGAAAACAAATAAGTTTATTAAAATGGTTTATTGAAATTATTCTCAGTAGTAGTTCGGATTTGGAATGTTGGTGGGATTTTACCTCCGTGGCTTTGAAAGCATTTAAAGTCGTCGGTCCTGTGCCATAACTCTTAAAACTCTTGCCTTGACGAAATAACGTTTTATCTTCATCGAACTTTAGGAGAGATCGAACTTTAGAGTTATAGGAATAGAGAGTGCACTTGTGTTTGTGCGCACTTTTGTGCACTATAGTATCTACAACTGTCTCGGTAATGTAGTGGCTAGCATGTACGGTTGCACACTCGGAGGTCCTGGGCTCGGGCCAAGTTAGTTTTTCTGTTTAGTCAGTTGGGAAATTGGCGGTTTTTCACCACAGTACCTCGGAGATTACGTAAAGCCGTCGGTCCTACGCCTTAATTCTCACTGGTCGTGAAGAGAAGTCGTCCCACCAGAGTATGAGAGTGACAAGAATAGAGAGTGGTACTTGTGTATGCGCGCACAGTCTCAATGAGATTTGCCGCCGTGACCAAAATCGGTCGGGAGGACATTACTATAATATCTTTGTTGTTACTGTTGCTAAACATGGTTTTCAACATATATGTATATATAAAATTAGAGATAAGATGCAGCAAACTAATAGATATGCTTAAATCACTATTTTTTTTATTCATAATATGTAAGATGTGTAACAAATCTTTTCGGAAAATCTTATTATTTTCGGAAATTTAATTTGAAATTTAATAACTAACATGATTAATTGGTCCCTGAATTCTTCGTTGAAGAAAAGATGAGGATTTGTTCAATTTAATTATATTGTTTACTAGCGGCTCACCCTTGCTTCGCTCGGATTTGTCGCTAGGTACGTTTTAAATAGATATAAATAGTTATTAGCCAGCGTAAGCCATATAATTTTTTTTTGTTAATAATATTGACAAATATTGACATTAATATTTATACGATTCTAAGGTCACTCAATTGCCATCAATGTTTTGTCTTCCCGGAACCTCTCCACTAACACTTAAACTTTATTTATGTTATGGCTCAGACCAATATATTGGTCTGAATGTTATGGTATTAAAGTTCAAATTGACTTTTAAGTATTATTACGAATATTTTGTATGGGAGTATAGAAAAGTGATGTTTTTAGACTTTCTCAGGCAATTATTTAAATTTTTCTCTCCGTAAGAACCATCCTCGTACTTCAAGGGATATTCTAAAAAAAGAATTAGCGAAATCGGTTCAGCTGCTCTCGAGTTTTGCGCTTACTAACACATTCAGCGATTGTTTCTTATATTATAGAAGATGACTGCTACCAGTTGAGTACGGATAACTTCGCCAATGTCACGTATAATGAGAATATGTTATATCTAAATATAATTAGACTTGACTTAAAAATAAAGGTATGTAGTAGAATATAATAATTCGTACCTTGTTAATTTTCTGTATGCAACGCATGAAATTCTTATTTCTTCTGATGCCACCGAATGTACCATGACTCGTTAATAGTAAGGTAAGCACGAAGTCGCTTATCAGTAAAATTATATTTGTCTCTTTTTTATAAGCCTTTTTTTTTGTTATTGATATAATAATTGACACAAATAGTTTCTGAACCAAAGAATAGTCTGCAAATAAAATATCTAATTTAATACATAGAATTCCTAAAACATTTTATACATATTTAACTAGCACAACCCGCGGCTTCGCCCGCGATTAAACCAAGAAAAAAAAACTTTTGCACAATACATACTTTAGTATTACTTTAGTATTTGCAAAAATAAGGTCGTGTTTCATATTATTTCTTAAAGATATATGGAAAATAAATTTAAATTTAGCGATCGTAACTCAAAATATCCAGTATCTTAAAAGATGTTAAACGTAGGTATACTCTGTAAATAAATTTTAATTTTAGGTATTTGCAAAAATAAGTTCGTGTTCCATATTATTTCTTAAAGATATATGAAAAATAAATTTAATTTTAGCGATCGTAACTCAAAATATCCAGCATCTTAAAAGATGTTAAGTATATGTATACTCTGTAAATAAATTTTCATTTTTGGTAAGCTCCACTCAGGGCCGAATTAAACATGTCGGGGGCCCCTAGGCAATGCCATTCTAGGGGCCCCTTCACCCTTTTCTAACTTATTGAAATACATTTTTTCTACAAGAATGCAATTATATTCGTAATTATTACGCTATTAGGTAGATTTCATAAAAATCTACTGTTGCATTTGTTCACGTAGTGGGATTTCACCTAATTTTTTAAATTAAATTTTCACTCAATGAAACATTTTCAATTTTTTCTCGGTACGTGGGCCCCTAATCAATGCGAGGCCCATAGACAGATGCCTAAACTGCCTTATGGATAATATGACCCTGGCTCCACTACTTCTATTTTATGCACATTTTTCTTCTCCATCTTTCTAAAGCTATAGTATTGTCGGGTAATGAACAGTGTGTAACTTCAATACATCAAAATAATAACTAAAAAGACACATATGAAGCATGCTTTATACCTACATCCTAAGACAGTTGTCAAAACATTTCCAGAGACGCATCGAAATCACTAGAAGCTTCGAGACTTAGACAAGAACAGGTAATTATAAACTGCTGTGTATAAGAGTAAGAGAGGAACTAAACATTCAAGAAAACCATCGAAAATACTAGAAGCTTTGAATTTTGACAAGAACAGTTAATCGTAAATTTCCGTGTGTGAGAGAGGAACAAAATATTCGAAATAAATTTATATATTATTTATATATATAATTTATACGTTTCGAATTTTCGAATACTCGAATGTTCTTTGTTTATGCATATAAAAAAATCAGCAGTGTGTTCAGACATCAGTTGAATTTCGAAGTTAAGTGAAGATTGAGAAGAAATACAAAAAAGTAAAAAGTGAAGAAAAGTTAAGTGAAGTTATAGTGGATGTGTATCTAGTGGTAAAAATATAGTGTTCAGTGACTGAGTTTAACCAGAACTGTGAATATACTGCGTGTGTTAGTGAATCTCCATAAGTCACTCCTGTTAATCAAGAGTAATATACGGAAAAGTGCGAGTCGGACTTGCCCACCGAGGGTTCCGTGCAAATTTGTAGGAAATCTGGTTAAATTTAATTTTCAACTTTTTTTATTTTTAGGATTTTTCCTTTATTTGTGCTGTAAGACCTACCTAGCTTTTTGCCAAATTTCGTGATTCTACGTCAACGGGAACTACCATATAGGTTTTCGACTCAAAACCTATACTAGGGTACTTTAGGTTGACCTAGAATTGTCAATTTTGGTTAAAAGCAAGGTCTTACAGCAAAAGTAAAGGTAAAATTCCGAAAAATAAAAAAAGTTCAAAATTAGGGTAAATTTTGGTGCTTCAAAGTTTTCGCAAAAATCTAAAATTGCCCATATATTTTTATTGTGTTGACTCAGGACCTTTTTTCTAGATTTTATTTACCTAATAGGGATTAAGCACTTTAATATCTGGTATAAATTTCAACTTGCTAGGTCCACCCATTCCTGAGAAAATCGGTTGTGACACACGAACAGACAGACGGACAGCCGGACAAGTAATCATGAGTTCAGTTTATAATGTTCAAACATTTGCAAACCTATTTATAAATAGGCAAAGACAACTTTTCGCCTCTGTCTGTTGACGGTTGACGATTTTCTTTTTTTTTAGCTATTGGCGAGCTTTGGTATAGCATAATATTGCAATTTAGTTTGTAGATAGGTACTGTAAGTAGTACTGTAATTTGGCACAGAGGTAGTACGTAGGTTACCTACTTCTTATCTCGGACCGACCCGAAGCAAAGATGAGACGCCAGTCCTCTATATTTAATATTCTTAGAGACTAGACTTACTGACTAAAATATTCAATAAAATCCCAAAAATGAAGAATGCACGTGAGATGTACATGACGGTTGTACCACGGACTTTCACAAAGCGCACCGGGGCGATGCCGAACCAACGCGCTACTTTCATCACAAGTACAATTGCATCATTAACTGCGCACCCATCTTTTACATTTATTGCCATACTCTAAAACATGATAAGAAAGTATAATTATGTTTATTTTAGTAATACATTTTAGTGTCCTTTTATGATTCTATTAGATATGTATATAAAAATAAGCAAAGACAAAACAGTTCATTATCCTTCTTTTCTATTCTGCTTGGCAACCAATTTACTTTTTTGTTACTAGCTATTGACGAGATTTATTATGAATAATAAAAATGATTATGGTCGAATTACAACCACTGGGCAAACACCAGTTATAATAAAGATCCATGGTATGCCACAAAATTCTACTGACATACATTTAATCTAGATAGGATCAGACCGGGCATCAGATTTGGTAGGCCCCCGTGCTCTTTTTGAGCGCCATATCTATATTTCTACCTTTTTGTAATATACGGAATTCAATGCCATATGCTCCTTCTTAAAAAGGACAAAATGATAGAGTATATTTATTCCAAAGAACGTAATAAAAAAGTACGAGTAAGTATAGTTGAAAGTTTTTTGAAGAGCGGTATATTGTATTACCTTTTCCACAAATCATTGATTATAATAATTAAGTATTATAAATGCTATCACTATGGATCTTCAAATTTAATGCAACAGATAATGACACTATACACTACCTAATTACTGTCATTAAAGTACCATTTATAAGTTTCAACTTAAATGTACATATGTCAAAGTATTTTAAAATTAGATTTTAATATTATGGATGTCAGTAATTTTAGTATTTATTTTTTAATATTATATATCACAAAGAAACTGTAACTTACTTTTTTTACGTCAAGATTAATTTATGACGACGGCGGCTTCTTTCCTTCGTATTTGAAGATCAATTAAAGAACATTTTGGACGGGAAAATATTCTGTAAATAAACATAATGTTTCGGTTGGACTTAGCTTTGTTTATTTTTGCTTGATTGATGTAAGAAGTGATTATTGTTTCTAGATATAATCTATGTAACAGAAAGCATAATTCCAGTTTAGTTTTTTTTCTTGTTAAGTGGTCGCCAACGATGTCACGAACATATAACTTTAAGTTGTGAACTATTGATTTATCTTATTGTAAAATGTTTCCAACAGATGATGCATTGCTTTATAACTTTCGTATACGTCATAGATCTTTGACCTAGGCGGCGCTGTAGATCAGATATTCTTGAAATTCGATTGTTTGGGTTTATTTTACATATTATTCCTCAATCAATTATTTAGTACTATGAGATTTCTAAGTTTTCCTCTGTTTATCTTTTGTACGGGAATAGCTCAGGAGTTTTTAATAACTTTGTCTTTCTGACGTTCTGCGTTCTGCGAGATCAACGTTATGCGCGCCCCTACGCAAGTAATTAATTGTTAGCTCTATGTATTACCTAAAGTACATTTTAGGTAATACATAGACAGTAGCCTATGTCAATCTTCAACTCCCCAACTATCTCTACACAAAAATCACGCCAATCCGTTACTCTATTTCGACGTGAAAGAAAGACAAACAAACAAATAAACAAACAAACAAACACTCTTTCACATTTAAATATTAGTATGGATGTCGAAAATTCACGTAAATCTGGGTATGTCTATGCGTTTTTGAAAGTGGCGTACACTTAGGTCAAAGAGTTGTATAGTGTATTCATTGCCACATACCATTATTTATAATCGCTAGGTATTACGTATGTTATCACTATGGATCTTAAAATAAAATGCAGTAGAGAATGTCAATATACACCACAAAATCCATACTTCCATACTAATATCCATATCTATACTAATATTATAAATGTGAAAGTGTGTTTGTTTGTCTTTCTTGCACGTCGAAACCGAATGATGGATTAGCGTGATTTTTGGTGCGAAAATAGTCGGAGAGCTGGAGAGTGCCATAGGCTACTTTTTATCGCGGGAGATCATCTCATTCCCACGGGAAAACACGTTATAATACAATCTAAAAATTTATTTCTGATCTTGGTATTAATGCTCTTCAATACAAATAAATAAAAACGTATTTTAGTGACACAAACGTGAAATTCATCTTATGAGGGGTTAAAATAGCGGAAGAAAATTTGTATGAAACCTAGATACCTACCTTTATAGAGATTTTTTTGTAGTTTTAGCTTGAGCGAAGCCGCAGGTTCTGCTAGTATGTCATAAAAACATAAGCATTAGTGATTTTATTACTTAGTTTTACTGTTTACATCTATACTATAATAAAACTGTAGAGGTCGAATATCTGTACATAGAAAAAAAATGCTAAAAACCGGGTCAGGGGGATGTAAGAAGACAAATAGAACAAGTCCAGATTTTATTCAATTTTTTTGTTTCTCTGTTTGTCTGTTTGTCTGTTTGTACGGGCTAATCTCCGAATCTATTGAACAGAATTGAATGAAATTTTGCATGGTGTTACCTTATATCCTCGGTCAACATCTAAGATACTTTTCATTCCGGAAAATTAAAGGGTTCCCGTGGGATAGTTAAAAAACTATAGTAACTTATACAGCTTAGTACACAACAACTTATACACCTAATTTAGTCACATTTGGCATTCTGATACCCCACATTGCCGGTCAAACAACAGGTTACTTTTCATCCCGGAAAAATGAATGGTTCCCGTGGGATAGATCTGCTTGTGCTTTTCTAGAGGCGAAACCGAGCGAAGCGAGGGTGAGCCGCTAGTGTTAAATTTTTTTTAATATAAAGTGCTGTGGTCTAGTGGCTAGCATATGCGGCAGCAGATCCAAAGGTCCTGGGCTTGAGTTCCGGGTCGGGCTAAGTTATAGTTATTGCATATTTCTATTTAGATTTAGTAACAACGAGAAGTTGGTAAGTTGCCGATGTACGAGCCATCCCTGTGCCTCGGAGAGAACGTTAAGCAGTGGTTTCTACGTCTAATCTCACTGGCCATGTCGAAGTATTATGCCATTGGACTTTGAGAGAACAAAGAATATAGTGCACGTTGTGTTTGTGCAGAAACTTATATACCATATTATCTAATGCTCAGTTGGTTTACAGTGCCTCAGTGAGATTGGCCACCGTTGCTGAAGTCGGTGAGGAGAATAACAATATGCCTCTTTTAAGAGGGTTGTGAAGCTGTAAATTTTCATACAAAAAGCGATAACGTTTTCCCCCCATAAACACGGTCTAATTTTCATAATTTTTTGACTGTTGTAGATATAATCAAAAACTAGGTCCATAAGTTTTTTTAATTATAAGCATCTAAATATCTATATTTTTGTCTTAAAAACTTCCTCGAGCGTTTTTATTTTTTTAAATTAAACTAAACTGAATTACTAAAAGAGAAAGCGTACAGACCTAGATTAAGGTTTACTGAATCTAATGAGACCAGAATTGTTTCATATCGTAAATGTTAAGGGGGGTGAAAACGTTATCGCCCGAAACAATATTTCAAAAAAGAAATGTATGTAATTGCCTAATAGCCTCTAAGACTTGCAACTCTCTATCATACCATACGGGTTGGCAAAGCGAGTAGCGTGAATCAGATAGCATTTAAAAAAAAAGACTACTCGCGCTACTTATCGTCACTTCACAATCCTCTTAACGTCTTAAATTCATGCCAAGGGCTTCTTTCTAATGGCTTTGTTATACTACTAAGTATAGTAATTATATGATCTGTGGTTATACGGATGGATTTTTTACGTTACTTGAAAACTAGTTATGTTCTCTCAGATATCTTGAAGATTTCTTCATAACCTTTTCTGTGAATTTTTCGTTGACGTTGTCTTTCGTATTAACAAGTGATAACCATGAATAAACCATGAAAAAATTACCGATCAAGGCCTGAAGTTTAAACGCAAGCTGCGTTACGTGACTATCAAAGCGATTTATTAATTAGCTACCTATGTTGCATATATTATATATTTTAATATTATAAATTAGAATGTGTATTTGTTGGTTCTAATTCATAATAATCAACGATTGTAACTTACTTTTGTTTTGTCAAGTTTAATAAATGGATCATTATCTATAATATTCCGTTGTACTTGAAGATTAATTGAAGAACATTTTGGAAGGGAAAATATTTTGTAAAGACAGATAATCTTTTATTGGTTTATTTATTTTTGCTTGATTGATGTAAGAAGCGTTTGTTGTTTCTAGATATTATCTACATTACAGCAAGCATTATTCTAGTTTTAGATACTAATCAATTTACTTACAGGTTAATTTCGCTCCGCGCGCGTCCTTTGGCGTGTTTTATTTCTTTTGTATATCTAATACCTTTAAACGTAACTTTGTATATTTATTTATTTATAATATATACCGGTGATCTCGGAAACGGCTCTAATGATTTCGCGGAAATTTGGTATGTGAGAGTTTTCGGGGGCGAAAAACAATCCAGATTAGTCTTATGTCTGGGAAAACGCGTGTTTTCGAGTTTTCATGCGGTTTTCTTTCGCATTATTCCACGTTAAATATGGTCATTAATTCCGCACGCTAGGGCATAAGCATCGTGGTCAAGCGGACAAGGCGTGAGATTACCAATCACAGGTGGCCGGGTTCGAATCCCGATCGGATTCCGAGTTTTTACTTTTTTTTTCGATTTTTATTTATATTTGTTCAAGTTTTTTGTTTTTAAACCAAATTAAATAGAAAATTGTACTTTCACTATAAATGTCGTCATTTATTTACAATATTTGAATGTAGAATAATTAAACAATGCTTAAAATTACATAGTTTACACCACCAAAGTAATATTACAATAAAATAAACTATTTTTGCATTTGTTTGCATGTGTACTACACTTGTATATCTTTCAAACCGTTTTTGCTTATACTTTTGTTGCTCTTGTCCAGTTCTCTTCATGACAAATATCTGGTAAATATTATATACAGTTTTATACTGGAAAAGTTATGGTCTATTGTGCATTATGTTATATACATTATACTGCTGTATACCATATAATAATAGTTCATTAAATATTTATGATGATAGCTTTTTGAAGTATTAAAGGAATTGAAAAAATAATCATGAGACTTGATATATTTTAACTTTCGCCTTTTTAGGTTCGTTAGGGTGTTGAAATAAAAATAAACATTTGTATTGGTATCTATATATTTATATAAGGAATATATATTATATACATGAATGTTAAACCGTGATTTCGTGATCATAAAAAGGTAAACTGCACAAACAGACGTGTATTTCATATTAATATGTTTTTAGTGACCAGCTTGGGTTTTCTTCAGATATCCAACTTTGTCTTTACCAAATTACGTCAATATCTATATAATGATACTCATATAAATAATATACTTGAACATGTATGGTTTATGCACATCATACTGGTACTGTATAGACGGTATATACGCCATATATGACGCAAGTAGACTTGAACGATTCGATTCAATTCCATTTTCTTGTTAATGGCTTCATAACGTGCCAGTTAATCACAGATTACTTCGCCAATGTTATGTAGAAGAGATCAATGCAAGCAGATTTTTTATGCCTCTTATATTTGCTATCTATCAAATATTCTGTCACTCTTTATTCCACTGCGAAACTGACATTAAATCCATACTAATATTATAAACTAGCATTGTCTGCAGCTCCGCCCGCGTTCACATGACCAAAATCCAAATTCTTAAGTTTTACATATTAGTATACTCTTACATTGCAGTTTTTAATCATAATATTATAAACATGAAAGTAACTATGTACATGTATGTTTGTTAATTTTTCAAGCTTAAACCGCTGAACAGGTTTTGATGAAATTTTTTAAGGATATAGTTTGCTTCATGGGGACGGACATTGATTATTTTTAATACTCGCCCTGCTTAGCTTACTGGTGGCGCCTCATGTAAAAACTAGTAATGAATAAAGTATCAGTTCAGTAACGTTGAGTTCAATTTTAAAATCAATATGGATCTAAATTAAATAGATTTTTATACTAAAACATAAACCTGATTCAGTTTTTGAAGAATTTGTTTAATAAGCATCAATCGACGAGGACTTGCAAATAATACCATAATCAGAACAATCGTGAGGTTTCCAAATTGAATGACTCGTGATGCCAAGTACGGAAGGTTCTCTTTTAAATTCATTGTCATATGTAGTGATACGATCAAAAGATAACTAAAAGATGGAAGAATTAAGTAAATGCAAACGATGTGTTAATGGAGGCAGTAGCAGCAGAACGCTCGCTTGAAAAAGCAACTAAAGCGAGTTCGAATCCCAGATTGGGCACCTCTGATATTCTCAAGTGCGAACCCGGCAAGGGTTCGCACTTGAGAATCATGTTTTGCGGTAAAAGAAAACATCGCTAGAAAACCTATATATTCGAGAGACTATCCGTTTTTGAGGACCTGCGAAGTCCGCTATTTGGCGAGGTGGATCATGGCCTGATCTCTCTTGTATTGAAGGGAGGTCCGTGCCCAGAAATGAGATGTTAGAAAGGGCTGAATACATTGGAAGTAAGGTACTACTCTTCTACAGTCTATTACTTCTTACAGAATATCGATGTAAAGAAATAGTGCTCGTACTGATTCACTTTAACCGGAGGGTGTAGGTGTCAGAGGCCAAATCATTTTCTCCTCCTTCCTTTTCCCCCTCGTTGTCCTCCTTTTTATTACTTCTAATATTAATGGACTCTTGGAAAACCATGGTGGACATTGGTCATGAAGAGTTTTAGTTTAATATGTGTATAATTAAAAAATATTGTTTACAATTTTTTTTTAAATATTGTAAACAATTTTTTTTATCCGTGTAGTGTTATTAAGTGTACATTTACTTTCTATTGAGATTTAACTACAATGTAGTTTTTTTTCATGTAAATAAATAAGCAAATAACATGGCATTCAGTTGTACAGCATATATTAAAAAAATATTTGAAATCTTATTGGCAATAGTAGCGATGATTCTTCCATAGATAACATATTTGCGAGATATTTGTAGCGTCGATAGAGTTGAATAAGGTGCGTATGTGTGGGATACACATACGGGATATTAATAAAATTATTCCAAATGTTTCATAATTTTTCATGTCTAGAACATTGCAAAAAATGAAAGTATAATAACTTTCCAGCTTCGTTGAGATATTTTTATTAAATCTATACTAATATTATAAAGAGGCAGTGTTTGTTTATTTGTTTGTTTAAACGCGCTAATCTCACAAACTACTAATTCGATTTGAAAAAATCTTTTTTCTTTAGATAGCCCGTTTATTGAGGAAGGCTATAGGCTAGTATATACCTACCATCCCAGAAAAATGTATGGTTCTTGAGGGACAGATTTGCTTTTTTCTAGGGACGAACACGAAGCGAAGCGAGAGTCGCTAGTATTAAATATAGTAAGCCAGTATAATACAGGATCACAATCTTTATTTAAAAAAATTGAACAAGTGCTAGTCTGATTTGAACACCCAGGATAGCATAAACATGCTTAGCATGAAACAATGCTTTGTTTAACCACAGATCACATAATACTAGTTTAACATACTACTTAAGTAATAATTGATGTCAAAAGTAAAATAACAAATCTATGATATTCATTTTAATGAAGGCATAAATAAGTTTGTATTTCTCAGTATTACTGTGAGAAACAAATTTAACTTTACGACAGAACGCGTGGAATGGAAACTATCCCTTGTCTGTAGAACTAAAACTGCACAAGGTATTTTCTCTAAAGTAATTTTCGTTGAAAGTATATTAAAAGCACACTTATTTTTTTTATTTCTCTCTTATGTAGAATTAAAAATTGTGACCCCTCAATTACATTTTTTTATCGATTCTGCGACAACCCATCCAGACGTGGGTGGTTCCATTGGGTTTAAATGTATACTGGCTTTTCTAGCACAAAACTACCTGTGCAATGCACATGCGATGCATTGCATGCAAAGAGATGGATGGAATCACATAGTTTTTAAATAAATAAAGATAAATAAATATGTTTGGACATTAATACACATCACCATCTAGTTCCATGGTAAGCTACGTGGCTTGTGTTATGGATATACCAAATTTTATTGAGAATATTTTTCATTTGTTATTTATTTTTCACTTGATTGTAACTAAGATAAATATATAATACTATGTTATATACAAAAAGTAAAAAACATATTAAGGATATTTTTATTAAGATTTTATGATAATACAACATAATTTTATTTGTATTTCACTATAAATTATAGAGAAATTTATTTAGAAAATTATTTAATTACTAGTTATTTCTCAATTGATCGTAACAAAGATATCTATATACATAATTATTATTAATATAATAACATGGTGTGTTGTTTGTCAACGCGCATAATATTTATTTAGTCTAAGTCTAAGTCTCCACAATAAAAAATAGAGTATTTCTGGAAAATAGTACTATAATTATTTGAATTCAACCAATATTAATAACATAAACGTGAAAGTAATTCTGTATGTCCGCCTCGTTTTCACGGTTTAATGGCTGAATTGTTTTTCAAATGAATATATCCTTACTATCTAATAATCTACTATTAATATTATAAATGTGAAAGTGTGTTTGTTTGTTTGTTTGTTTGTTTGTTTGTTTGTTTGTTTGTTTGTTTGTTTGTTTGTTTTTCTTTCTTTCACGTCGAAACAACTTGGCGGAATGGCGTGATTTTTTTGTGTGGAGATAGTTGGAGGGCTGGAGGGTGACATAGGCTATTTTTTACCGCGGGAGAATATTTCATTCCCACGGAAAAACACATTATAATACAATCCAAAAAAATATTTTTGATCAGAATTATTTGAAACTTGGTATAAATGCTCTTCAATACGATTAATTAAATACGTGTCTGAGCATTTTTCGAAATTCATCCCATTAGGGAGTAAAATAGCGGATGAGAGTTTGTATAAAACCTACCATTTTAGAGTTCTTTTTGTAGTTTTAGCACGAGCGAAGCCGCGGGTTCTGCTATATATATACACACACACATATATATATATATATATATATATATATATATATATATATATATATATATATACTCTAAGATTTACTCAAAGGAAACATTTCTTTATTTTTAAAAATAAGATTAACTGCATGTAGTATATCTTTTTAAAAGAGGTGACCTGAACCGGTAATCGAACCAACTGAAAATGAAAAAAGGTGCACCGTCACCATTTTATCGAATTAATGGATAGAATCTATGGTAAGGATGAAATGTCTCGAACGAAAATTGTATGTTATAATTAATGAAAAAAAAAATTACAAGTAGCATTTAACAATCCTAAGTAACATCACAATCTAAGCTATTTATTATCCACGAAGTGTTCTATATAACTTATTAAGTTTTAGTATTTCGAATTCAAAGGCCAAGCAAGGGTTTCTATTGCAAAGGATATTAAGGCATAATTATGACAAACGTAGGCGACAAGTCTCCTTGAAGTGAGAGCTGGGCAACGTATTAAAATCAAAATACCCTTTTACATATTTGTAGGAGAAATGTAAGTATATAATTTAAATTCGTCAGTAAAACTTTTTGCCTCGTAAACATCAACAGGTTCTATGGCCTATAAAGTACCTACCTATATTTACACATTATCTTAATTTACTTTAAGATTACAGTTCAAGTACCGCTTAATTACTTTAAATTGTGATAACGGTTACCATTAAACATAGTCCAACTTAGGAATAAGGGGCCCGTATTTGTAGGTTTTTAGAGTTACGTAGTTGGTTTATTACTAGGGCTATACATACTTTTATCCGTCCTTTTTTTAAATGTCTATCTCTTAAGCCGATTAGTTAGCCATTTCGATTTTTAACTAGTTTCGGTTACTGTGAGTGCTAATTAATAATAAAAAATGTCAAGAATTAAAAAAAAACATACAAAAAACTTTTTTGTTAATTTCTTATTGGTCTATATTAACACCTCCAGGTCAATTTCTAAGAAATTAATTAAAATTCTAAGAAATCTATTGTTAACTGACACACCGGCGCGGTCGCGGTCGTGGAGGGATTAAAGTTAGTGGCAAACTCATAAGATTACGTCAAACTTGGTGTGATTTTAGTGCAACCTCTAAAACACTAATAGAATGACGTGTAATGTTAGTTTTTTTTTATTCTGGCAAATGTGCAACAAAATATTGTTATGCGCCGCTAGTTTAGTTGAAGACATTGAGCGCCTTCATACAATCTTCAATTCTATGGTGTTCGTCGACGCGGGTGCCAGGATGGCAGGAAAAGTATGACGACGAATATATTTTGACGTTTGGCGCGGGACGTATGATTTTCTCTTGTGTGGATAAATTTTATTAATTACCGACAATATAACAATTAATACAGGAAAAGTGTCTTATAATAATATATTGTACAATTGTAGAGAACCTTCAATGCGCGGTCCGACTACTTGAACATTATTTTATAGTATCTTACCTACAACCTAAAGAAAAATGTTTACATAAGCAAAATTATCTATTTTTGTAATAAAACATAGGGGCGACATAATAACATAACCATTTTAAATATTTATAATTAACTTATATTTATATTTTACTATAAGTTACACGAGAAAGAAATTATTATGAAATATACTAGTGGCTTACTCTCGTTTCGCTCGGGTCCGCCACTTTACAATATTACGACCCGCAATCGCTTCGCCTGACGTCTTGTTCACCAAACATCGACTTTACATTCTATAAATATAATAATAATATACTATATTATACTTACCTAAATAATATATGAATAACTCCCTAATCTTTAAGCCTCTAAAAACATAAGACTTTTATACCACCTTCAATTAAAACCTTCCTTCCTTCCTTTTAAACATTTCCAACGACACGTTTCTCTCAATTTGTAGTGACCCTACTTGCTGTGCCAGCGGTCGCCGATTCGAGTCCCGCTGGGGATATTCATTTGTGTGATGGGCACGAATGTTTGTACTCCAGTCATGGGTGTTATATGTATAATATGTATGTATTTAAAGTTATATGTAGTATATCAACTATCTGGTATTCATAATACAGGCCTCGTAGCTTACCATGGAACTAGATGGTGCAGTGTATTAATGTCTCACCATATTTATTTATAGGAGTTAAGATTAAGAATAATCTCTTATTTACCGCTTTTAAGAACAATTTTTCAAAAATGCACCAACAATTATTATTTCTTATAAATATATAAATTATTATTTCTTATAAATGATAAATTTTCATATACCTATTTTCATATTACTTGAGAAGTGAACCCAAGCTTCATGCTCTTCTTTTCACCTCTTTCAAGTTTTATTTTTACTTTAAAACTTACAGTTCAACCATCGCAATATGCAATTTATATAATGAAAACATGTTTTGAACGTAAAAGTGACATAGTAATTCTTGGTATAACATGGTGTATATTAGTAGTGGTAGTGTGTATATATAGGCGGAGGACAGGCCTGTCGGATGTAACGTGTTTACAGCATACGTCAGAGAACTGCAGTATTTAATTTTGTCATAGATAACATTTGCGAATGTTATGAAATGTGTTTCCTCGTAAGATAATGGCCCCATTTTTTCTAAAGGAAATTTTTGTTAAAATAGTTTTCGTTAAAAAATTAAGTGTCTGTTTGTGATGTCAAAATAACAGCTATTACTAAATACATGTGAAAGTATATCCGATACTTATAATAAAGACAATTTAAAAATATGCCTGTCTGTTTGTTTCGGCTAATCTCCGAAACGACTAGACCGATTTTGAAAGAAGTTTATGATTTTCATTGTCAACTAAGAGCACACACCGCAATTTATTTATAAGAAGTGCTTATTGACAAGATATTTTAATTATAACTTTTTACAATTTTTATTTTGGCGTATTTAGTTAACTGCAGAGATCTAAATTTAACAAAATTTTAGAAATTTTTAATGGCTCTTACACATGCTAATTCACCAGTATAACTTCATCAATGTCATAAATAATATAACTAATAGAGAGGATGAAGATGATCATAATGATAAAACTTCTTCGTGTCTATTAATCTTGGCAAAAAATAAAAAAAATCTATTTAATACAATAAAAGAAAAAGAAACCAGTCATGAGGAATGCCGAGAGAAGTGAAAGCTTAAAACTAAAAACAAACAGTTGTTATTTTTGGATATTCAAATTAATTGTTTGATCTTAAATTAAAATTCGAAAATTAAAACTGTTCACATTTATCTGGTTTTGATATCTATCGGCACGTAATCATGTCGATGGCGACTTACATGAATTTACTCCCGATCCAAACCTGCCCCTAGAAGTTTTCATTTCAAAAATAATAAAAATAATAAATAATGAAGATATATTACATGACGTCTGATACATTCCGGTTGTTTAAACATCCGTCCGGAAGCCAAGGAAATAATATCACGATTATCAGTTTGCTAAAACACATAAAAACACAATTCAAGGCTTCTATTATCAAAAAACACGTAACTTATATATCCTTTATCATGAAAGTGTAATGAACTTTACACTCATTTATATAAATAGGAAAAAATTCTGAATTCTTCGTCACATTATTCCGTAGCTTCAATTCGCTAGGAAGGCTTTTTCTTTAAAAAAAATCTTATAGAACAATAAAATGGGTGTTGTTCAATTATTTTTAAATTTGCTTTTTATATCCGGTTATATTTGTATTCCGATTGACGATGATAACGTATTAGTCACAGATAATGATTTAGACAACTACATAGATAATGGTGACATCGATCTCTCTGATCTAGAACCACAGGCTTTTGGTCTGCCAAAGAACGAAAGTGGTAAGACATATTTTTAATTTATACTTAATAGTATAAAGAGGTAAAGTTTGTGACGTTGTAGGGGGTAATCTCTAGATCTACTGAACCGATTTAGATGCAATTTGGTAAGAAGATAGTTTGAGACCTTGGGAAGGACATAGGATAGTGTTTATCTCAGAAATCATCCCTTAAGGGGATGAAAATGGGGTTAAAAGGTTGTACAGGGAATCAAGCTAGAGACGAACCCGAGCGAAGCAAGGGTGAGTCGCTAGTATTTTAATAAATGTGTAATTTCAAAATTTTAGAGGGTGACTGTTTTTATTAAATTTATAAACTAGTAGGGATGCTTCCTCAGATAAGATACTTACCGCTACCCTATTTTCGCAAAATACTCACAAAGGTTATATTTTATAATTTTCCTAGATAATTCCTCTTTCTATTGGTGAAAACATTAAGAAAATCCGTACAGTAGTTTCTGAGATTATGCCCCTGAACCCTCAGACTGTGGGGGACTTCATAATAATAATGTGGTAATGATGATAATTATTAAAGTTAATTCACTACATTTAAAATAAGCGATGTTTTAGAGTATTTAATTTCTCTTTAATACTGATTATACTAATCTAATTATAATTACTACTCTACTACTACTACTTCTACTACTAATCATAATTTTAATGATTTTAATACTATGAAAGAAAATGTCAAAAAAGGAATTATGAGTTACGTTTTAACGTTTAGTATATGTAGTTTCTCAGAGATGAGATATTTTCCTGAAGTAAAAAGTATTCCACATGTTGACCCCGACAACCAGCTATTGTTATACAAAATTTTATCAACATCTGTCTAGTAGTTTTCTCTTGATGCGTTCCCAAACAGATAGACAGACAGACAAAAAATCTAAAAACTATAGATTCAGCCTCTGTATTGATAATAATGACAATTTCAACAAGATTTTCCAAAAAGTATTTTATATACAGATTCGACTCCGTTAGAATTCTATTATATGTATAGCATATAGATAGAGGTGTGTATCATGCTAACAAAATATGCACAAACTACAGATACATTATACAATTATGAAATTGTAAAAATGAGCCTTTAAAACATTCGTAGGAAATGCTTTGGCATCATGGACAGAATCATCTTTGATGAATCCTGAGGAAATGGGAGAATATGCAGAAGGGGACATATTAATACCACAGTATGGTCGTAACGGCATTCGTGATCAAGCAGCTCGATGGCCAAAGGGCCAAATTCCTTACAAGATTAGCCCAACATTTAGTAAGTAAATCTATTTTCAATTAGGCTATGAATCCAAAAAATATATATAAATAAATTTATCTTAAATTTAATAAGCGCATGTTAAAGTAAAACCGTAATTAATTATTTTAAAACGCTGGAAGTATTTTGTAATTTCGATGAGTATATTATTATATAAAAAAAATGAACTCACTGTTAATCAAAGCTGAGGCAGTGTTAGCCCAGAGGTAACGCGCCCGCTTGGAAAACCGAGTGAAGCGACTTCAAATCTCGGGACTCGCACATCTGATATTTTCATGTGCGAATCATTTCCAACATGATTACCACTTGTCTTAACGGTGTAGGAAATCATCGTGAGGAAACTTGCATATCTGGCATGTCTGAGAGAACCTAGCAAGTTATCAAAAGACATGTGAAGTCCGCCAACCCGCACTCGGCCAGCGTGGTGGACTATGCCTGATTCCCCTCGTACTGAAAGGAGACTCGTGCCCAAAAGTGGGACATTAATATAAGGGCTGAATATACACATAATCAAATTATGTTATATACTTCAAATGTTAATATCTGGTCCTAAACGCAAATCGTTTTCCTTTCCCGTATTTTCAATAACAGTCAATCCATTTGAATCTAATTTTCCTGAAGCTTTACCTAATTAAGTTAGCGGTTATAGTAATATAGCGTTATTTTTTTATAGACAAAGACCAGCAAGAAACAATAAGGCGCGCAATAGCAGATTACCACAGACTGACCTGTTTGCGTTTCATTCCCTACAGCGGTCAAACCGACTACATCGTGCTTACGAGTGCAAGTACAGGTTGTTGGTCAAGCGTGGGAAAACTTGGTATAGTCAAATATTAATTTAATATTTATTTGTTTTCATAATTTTTATATCTGTATTAATGTACCTCATTTCAAATCTAATTCAAATCAATATAGATTATATTCAAATTTCAAACAATCTATATTTATAAAGCTAAATATTGTTTTTATTTACAAGCGGTACACCCTCGCTCCGCACGGGGTCGTCCCTAGGTACGTTTTAACGGTTAGTACAGATTTCTCAGAGATGACATATTTTCCCGCAGTAAAAAGTATTCTATATAATGACCTTTATATCCAGCTATCATCATATCAAATTTCAACAAAATCTTTCCAGTGGTTTTCTCGTGCTTTCACAGACAGATAGACAAATACTCGTATTTTAAAAACTATATGTTCGGTCTTTGTATCAATAATAATGACTAAAAAATATTTAATGTACAGATTCGACTCAGAATTTTATTATATATTTAGATTAGCAACAAATTCACTTATTCTTTGATGGAGCTGGTCTAAAGTTATTTTAGATTTTTTATCTGTATATTTGTTTAAAAACTCGAATAGACAAACTATAAATTTAAGTGAAACATATTTTTATTATACTATATTAGTAGGTATGTGTGAATCGCTCATATAATTTTAATATCTATAGATATACATAATTAGGTAAAGACAAAACAGTTCCGAACAATTTTTTTATCAGTTTGTCAACTGATTTTCTTTTTTTTTTTAATAGCTATTGACGAGCTTTAGTGTTATCAATAAAAAAATATATAGCAAAATTTCGATCACTGGACGAACACTAGTGTTAATTAAACCTTGATATATTTAAACCCAATTTGAAATGTCCAGGTGGTCGCCAAGAAGTAAACCTGCAGACTCCAGGTTGTGTAAGCAAGAAAGGCACAGTTTTGCACGAACTTTTACACGCAATTGGATTCATGCACGAACAAAGCCGTCCTGATAGAGACAACCACATTAAAATACATTATAACAATATTAAAAACGGTTTGTATTATTTTAGTTATTAACGTAATAAGTAACATTTTAGCTAGCTAATATGTAGCGGTTGCTGATTGTGAGATGCTGAGTTCGAGTCCCGAGTCAAGCCAAAGTACTTAAATATATGTATTATATTAAAGGTTAAATACATATAGGCATAATACTTTAAAGGTCACTGGAGCTCAAAGTAAAGTTTTGTCATTATATAATCCAATAATAGAATCGTTTATATCAGTTCTCTATTCAAAGGCGTGTTAAATTTTGTTTTAAATATTGACTCTGTTCCAGGTGCTGAAAATAACTTTAAAATGGCGGATTCCAAACGTGCACATGATTTTGGAGTATCATACGACTACAATAGTGTGATGCACTATTCAGAGTATGCTTTCTCCAAGAACACTCAGAAGACTATAGAACCTAAGGTGATAGAAATGTCTAACTTGTATTCTTGTGCATTGGCTGAATGAATGAACTATTACATATTTAGAAAAAATTAAAATTAACTTTATTAATTAGACTTATACTAATAATTGACGATTTAGAAGTGCTTACTTTTGAATCGTCAATTTAATTTAAAGATAATAATCAGTTTGACGACACGTTTGGCTCAGTTTGTAGTGACCCACCCTACTTGCTGTGCCAGCGGTCGCGGTTTCGAGTCCCGCTGAGAGCATTCATTTATGTGATGAGCAGAAATGTTTGTACTTCAGTCATGGTTGTTTATAATATGTTTATAGTATTTAAAGTTATATAGGTATGTGTAGTGTATCAACTATCTGGTATCCATAAGACAAGCCTCGTAGCTTGCCGTGGAACTAGATGGTGATGTGTGTTAATGTCCCAAAATATTTATTTATTTAGAGTAGTCTATCTGTGAGGACGCTACCACCGGATCGGAAGACAGTTCTGCTGAAAAGAGCCGGCTGAAAACTCAACAGTTGCTTTTTGAGAGAGTTGCTTTTGGAACTATATATATTTCAAAAAATAACTCAATCTCTCAAAAAAATTATAGTATTTACTCTAATTTATCATTAGTTAGTACTTGTTACTTATTCACAATATAACACATCAGTAAAGTAAAGAATTAACGCTTGATTTAATTAAAAAATTTCTTGCTGGTTATTTTTAGATATAAATTATAGATAATTGTGCATACACACATGTATATTCGATTATTTTTTTTAGATATTTTTTGTTCTGTTTTTATATCACTTTTATATGTTGAGTCTTTTTTAACACATAAATAAAAAAATAAAACAAAAGCGCAATAAAATAATAAGTTTAATTACTTACTATAGATTAAAGGCGTTACCCTTGGACAGCGAGAGGGTTTAAGCAGAGGAGACGTCAAGAAAATAAACTTTATGTACAACTGTAAAAAAGAGTATGTATAAGTAATGTCGGGTCCACACGCTTGCTATATGCTACAAATTTAAATTTAAAATTCTACAAACGTGTAGATGCAACACAAGCACTTGCCGCAAATTTTCTTTGGGTAAAGACATCGTCAAAATCGGAACGTTGCAATCCTACAAAAGTTAAACCAAACGCCCTCTCCATATGTTTGAATTTGTGATGGTTTCTTTGTGAGCAAAAGGTAACTAACATGTGGTTTTGGGCTTAAGTACCAGGTCGATGTAAAAGTTAAAGTATCATTATTACTTAATGCTGGGCCCACACGCGTGCTTTCACTTCAAATCTCACCAATCGCACAAACGTGTAGATTTATCACAAGCACTTGCTGTAAATTTCATTTGATTTGTGCACAAAAACCGACATGATCGGAATGGGTACGAGTGTTTGTAAATCTACACAAGCCAAGCCTAACGCCCCCTCCACATGTTTGAATTTGTGATGACTTGCCGAGGCATGGCAAGAATGAGGATCCGGCATTGTAGAGTAAATTAAGCTAGTGATCCTGTGACTTGGCCTTTCAGCGTTTGGCCAGGCTGTAGTCAAATGTGTATTTCATATATATAAAAAGTTGAACTTTCAGGCTAAGGACAGTGTCATAATATACCTATAGATTTTACTGAAAGTGATTTATTAATTCCATACTAATATATATATATATATATATATATATATATATATATATATGATAGTAGCTTTGTCCTTTAATTGTCCTTTATACCTTTTCACACTTGAACTGCTGAACAGATTTCGATAAAATATGGAAAGGACATAGGTCGCATCCTTGAATCGGAAATAGGCTACCTTTGAACGCTGCCCGGTAACCACGCGAGCAAAGCCTTGGGAAAAAACTAGTAATAAATAAACTAGTCTATCTTTTCTATTAGTTCTCTTTTATAAGGCACTTTTATGTTGAAAGAATTTACTTTCCCAAATAATACAGTTTAATTATTTTTTTTGTATTATGATACAATTATTAAATTAAAAATTAAAAAAAAACCGACATGTAATCAGCCATTATGTGGTGGCGGCCATCTTGGATTTGAAATTTATTATAGTGTATAGTATTCTACTAATTAAGCGCTTTCATTTGATACCCATATTGAGGGAGTTGTGAAAAAATATGTAATCCGTCATTTTGTGGCGGCGGCTATCTTGGACCGATTTTCATCAAACATAGCTAAGAACACTCGAACACAAGCCTCTCACGACTCATTAGTAGATTTATCTTAGGCATTCATAGAACGAAAACTACAATGGAAATGGTACGTTCAATTATTATATAACTCTTTATACAATTTTAGTAGTGACAAATAGTGGAAAACAAGTAACTATCAAACAAAAAAAAAATCAAAATCGGCTCATCAGTTCGGGAGCTACGATGCCACACACAGACACACATACAGACACACAGACACGTAAAACTTATAACACCCCGTCGTTTTTGCGTCGGGGGCTAAAAATCAGTTCGGTTGTGTGTTGTTAAATGTGTAAATGTTAATGTTAAAGTTTTTTTTTATTTTCAGAGAGCCTCAAACTGGATGGGTGGGGTCGATATGGCAAAGCTTATTCGGCGATAAAAAAAATGGAGCATAACCTTATTAATACATAATTTAATGTACTAGTCTACGTAATGTATTTTTAATATTTTTAATTGTTAAATCATGACAATATCATTAAAAACTGTTAAAAAGTTGTAACGTTATCGTTAATAAACAAAGAAATCATCTACGAGTATATTTGCATTTTTAATAATAAAAATTTTTTATATAAGTGCTTTTTGTGCAATCTCTTAACGTTCGCTCTTATTTCAATAATTTTATCCATTTCTCTGTGTTTATTTTTATTATTATTGTTCAATTAAATTATTATTTGAGTTTAAAGTTTCTAAAAGAAAAAATAATAATTCCGGCTTTTAAGTCGTGTAAAGCAATGTTGGCGTAGTGACACGTTAGTATGTCTGGTTTGTGGCAACTTTAAACCAAGCTACAACAATTTTAAAACCAAGCTTTTATATCATATAAATTGTGTAATGTAATCAATGGGTTTGATTTAACTTTTCTACTTCACTTGACTTTTTAGGTATTTATTCGTATTCTTTTCACGGACCCTTTCATTTGATATGCATATCATGGGGGTGCATAAAAAACATAGTCCGCCATCGTTGGAAGTCCGCCGTGTTGGATTTAGAATAACGTCACTTATCTAACTATGCATTGTCATTTAAAGTAAATCCGTATGCTTTTCAGCTCAATCGGTTGATGATAACTGCTTTAAAATTCAGTTGCGAAATTACCGAAACAAACATACATTCAAACATGATATGTGTTAGTGTCGTTACTGAAGCTAAAAACAAAGTCATCGCTAAGTTAAGAAGTGTTAAATTGCGGCTAACTATGTCGCACTTTCTCTTTTTTTTGTATTTTGTTTCCTGAAGTTTCGAATGGCTTACAGTTAACATGGTTATGGGAGAGACTAAGGTTTTAGACGTCTCAAAAGTGATTAGAGAGTTCTTACTAGCAGTAGCCACAAAATTATCACAACCAACCGTGACAAAATCTGAAAAGATATTTTCATTTAATATGTCAAATATTCGTAAAAGTCTAAGAAAGTATAAATCGAAACATATTAAAACCGTCTATAACCGAACCCGTCATTTCTGGTTCTGAACAGCAATACACATACATATTATGTTCATGATACAGTCAATAAAAAATTTTTTCTCGTTCATTGCATTTTTATTAATTTCCAATATGCTTTCGTATGTAGAAATAATTTACTATATAGTAAATTATTAAATATATAAAAAGTTAATAAGAAGTCACTTTGTCCATTGGTCCGTAGGGTCGTCGTTGGCTAAATAATAAGTTAACTTTTCTCATACATTTCTATAGCAGCTTCCAACAAACATTTGAGATATTGATAAGATTTTTCGCATTTACACTTTTCAGCTAAAATGTGAAACGTTTTATTAATACTTCTACTATAACCAAATTACATTTCATTGAATAACTCCAGGGAATATACGTAATCTTTTAACTTTAATCACAACAAAACTTAACATTTATTTGAAAAACTAAGATAACTTTTATGTAATTTAGAAAATTTTCATGATGGTTAGATGTATTCATAGTTTTGTAAGCATTATAAAATATTTGATTGTTAAAAGTTTGTTTTAATTTAGAAAAGAAAAGTTCAATGGAAGTGGCGCCCAACATGGGGTATAATAACATAACGATTAATAACATAATATTATTATTTATCATAAAAACTAAATAAGTATATTGTTAGAAGGCTTACAAATAACTAATAAAAAACTTTTTATTTTAGTATTTGAGCAATGATAATGTAGAATACTTACGCCTCTCTGAACAAGCGTTTGCCATTTTGACAATTTCGTCTTGGGGTATATCTCTTATTTGAGAGAACACTTCAGCAGTGCGTGTCACATTAAATTGATTATTATCTATCATTATATCACTTTTCTCCAAAACGCACCGAACAAAACACTAAGGAAATAAAATTAAAAATAATAACTTGTAATAAAACTGTTCAAAAATGTGTAAATAAAGAAATTATGATGAAAAAATGATAAATTAATAAATTTTCACGCTAAAAGTCGAGACGCTACTGTGTAACGTATCAAACAGACATGAAAATGTTGTATTAGATGGTACTCTATTATTGCATTTGATGTGCTAAATAGAATAAAATTATTTATAAATACCTTAGGAGTTTTATCAGTTTCGTCTGGAAAGCTTCCGCTCTTATTTAGATTTTCTAAATAGGCTGTAAGTAGAAAAGATTGTACCTATATTAAAACCCATGCTCCGCTCAGGTTCGTCCCTAGGAACGTTTCCACGGTTAGTAAAGATTTCTCTGAGATGAGATATTTTCCCGCAGTAAAAAGTATCTTAAATATTGACTCGTATACCAGGCTCTCATCATAACCAATTTCATCAAAATCTGTCCAATGGTTTTCTCGTGATGCTTTCCCAGACAGACAGACAGAAAAACAGACAAAATTCTAAAAACTATAAATAGATTCGGCCTCTGTATTGATAAAAATGTCTATTTGAATAATATTTTCTAATTAATATTTTATGTACACATTCGACTCAGTTAGAATTTTATTATATGTATAGAAAATACTTGTGAATTATTTATTTTTACTCTTACTTATATCATCAGAATAAAAAACATAATAAGCTAATTACAAGACCGCAACATAATTGTGAAGCTTGATATATTAATATCTTGAAAAAACATATACATAGACTAATTCTTTAAAAAACATTTCAAATTAGTTTGAAGCCGCAAATGTACCTATAAGTAAATATTTAAACAAAATTTTTCAAAAGCAAAAGGTACTTACACATTTCGACCCGAAACGTATCATTACAATCTACCATTGTTGACATTATGTCGAAATTACTTCTAGTATTTTCCTCATCTATGGTCGTACTCATGGGAGTTGTTTTTATAAAATCTGTGCTCATCTTATTTCCTACGCTATTCCCACATCGTGACGCTGAAAATGTAATAAATGTTAACGTTAAGACGAAAAAAACTTTCATTTCTGAATGTAGAATAAACTGATATTGAGATTTCTAGCTATCCGTTTTTATAGTAATGTGTTAATCCAGATGATGGTAACATTTTTATAAATAAAAATAAGACGATTATAATCAATACAATTTTGGCGAAAAAAAAAGAATAAAGACTGTTTAAATAATCCATTCAATTTTGAGATTATTGATTCAATCTTAAATTTTAGTTTAAAATGGTTTTAAAATTAGATGTGCAGAGAATTCATTTAATTTTGAGTAGGAAATAAAAAATAATATAATAGTAGTAATAAATATTTGTCATAGCATTATTTTACGATTCGTAGTTGCGCAGGAGATATTATAGTAAATGATTATTTTTAATGTTGGGAAGTGCATTGCTAGAAAAGCCAGTACTACCCACTAAAACCTAACAGGAACAGGACAGGAGTATTAAAATTCCTCGCTTATACTTTCGCATTATACCCTTAGCTAGTAGTGGTTTTCTTTTATTTAATCAAGCTTTTATAATATTTTGTTATTTTATATATTTATTTTTTAAATATAAATTTAGTTTTTTTTTAAAGAATAAAATCAACCAAAAACCGACATTTTCTCGTTTTTGTTTAAAATTGTTTAGCACTTCTGCATAGAACACACGGAAGTAATTATTAAATTAAATACTTATAATGGCTTTTACAAACATATGTATGTATAGCAATATAATTTGATAATTTTGTATCTATGCTTAGGTTACTAATGATTTCATGGTTGTGTGTGCTGTCCTTATAGTTATCGTTATAGTATATTGGTACATATTAAAAGGCCATCTATCCGTATTATG
The DNA here is from genome assembly GCA_951806755.1 of Brenthis hecate. NCBI lineage: Eukaryota > Metazoa > Arthropoda > Insecta > Lepidoptera > Nymphalidae > Brenthis > Brenthis hecate. The sequence goes on from OX638249.1 coordinate 8,312,466, forward strand.
AATATTTTAAAGGTGAAAGTTTGTGAGTATGTATGGATGTTTGTTACTCTTTAACGTCAGAACGCCTGAACGGATCTGGATGAAATTTGGCACACAGATAGATTATAGTCTGGAATAACATATAGGCTACTTTTTATCCCGGAAAAATATACGGTTTCCGAGGGATAGATTTGTTTTTGTTTTTTTCTAGAGACTAACCCGAGCGAAGCAAGGGTAAACCGCTGTTGACATAATAAATCAGTTTCCCTATCGAAAAAAAGGATTTGATTTCATATTACTCGGCCGTTTGGTTTGGCAGATTACGATATCAATCTATTTCCACTAGTCTGAATTGTTTTGAAAAAGTAAGTTTTTTTTTAAAACAATCATTCTTGATTTTTTGACCCAGAGAGAATTTAAGTTTTCTGTACTAGTAAATAAAAGATAAAAATGTTCTTTGTTATCTTGTTATTATTATATTATTATAAGCATATGTATATCATAATAGTTTAGCCTTTTTATTGTCCCAATGCTGGGCACGAGCCTCTTTTTAATGTTAGAGAGATTAGGCCAAAGTTCACGCTGGTTAAATAGGTTTTCTCACGATGTCAGACATGCAAGTTTTCTCACAATGTTTTTCTCTACTGTATTGGTAAAGAAAATTCCTGTTGCAAATTACATCGACATGGAAGTCTTAGTGATCTGTGGGCTTAGACAAAAATCAAGATATCACCCTGCAATTGTCTAAGATTTTTTTTTTAATATTATTTGAAAAGAAAATTAACTCCATTTCTTACAGTACATTTACACAATTTAGGTGTTATTTCCAATAGTGAAAAAAAAACTTTGCTAGCGGTACCCTGATAGGATATAGGTTTCATAGTAAAGTTTAAATGCCCCATTTAAATAATTTGAGTAAAGAGCATATTATCATATTTATGATAATGATTTTGTAATGTAGCTGTAAACTGTGCGCGATAGTATTTCCGTACAATAATAACTATAATTATATTCTTAATCATCTTACTTTGTACGCAATATAAATGGTCTAGTGGGGACCTCGTGCTCTATACAATTATGATTTTTTATTTGCAATTGTACCTACATCATCCAGCTTTATGGTAGTCGATGAAAGTTTGTAATAAATAAATATGTTGGGACATTAACACACAGCACCATCTAGTTCCTTGGTAAGCTATGAGGCCTGTGTTATGGAAACCAGATAGTTAATAAACTATACATATATACCAACTACACATATATCAACTGTCTCGGTGGTGTAGTGGCTAGCATGCACGGCTGCACACTCGGAGGTCCTGGGTTCGAGTCCCGGGTCGGGCCAAGTTTAGTTATTGAGTCTTTCTGTATAGTAAGTCTTAGTAACAGCCCGGAGTTGGGAAGTTGGCGGTGTTTCACCCCCGTGCCTCGGAGAGCACGTAAAGCCGTCGGTCCTGCGCCTTAACTCTCACTGGTTGTGTCGAGCAGTCGTCCCACCGGAGTATGAGAGTGACAGGAATAGAGAGTGCACTTGTGTCTGCGCGTACACTTGTGCACTATAATATCTCCTGCGTAGTTGGCTAGTCTCAATGAGATTGGCCGCCGTGTCCGGAATCGGTCAGGAGAACATCATCATCATCATCATCATCATATAACTTTAAATAAATACGTATTATAAATTTAAATACCCATGACTGGAGTACATACATTCGTGGTCATCACACAAATGAATGCCTCCAGCAGCACTCGAACCCGCTACCGCTAGCACAGCAAGTAGGGTCACTACAAACTGAGCCATACGTGTCGTAATGATATTATGATTTTCGTTATAGATGTAAAAAACCTAATCTATTATTACTCATAATAATTATCCTGTACGCGTTGATATATAATTACTAATTAGTTACTTAAATCTAGTTAAATGTAAACATACTTGATTTCAGACTTTCTAGGTTTTCCAGCAAGCCGCACAACACAAGATCCAGTAAATAAGGCAGATGGTCTAACACTGGGATGCTACTGGGGTACATGGCTACAAACCTCTCAACAGATAATGCGTAATGAATCTATTGTCTTTAAGGATAAACCTTGACTTGTCCTTCCAAAACTTGTGTTATTTTCTTATTTTTTAAAGGAATTACGAATACATAAACGAGCTGATCAACCCAGATTACCGTTTTTTTTCCAAAATTTGATTACCAAATTTTTGCTTTTTTAAACTATCATAATTTTTGTTATAAATTAGTATTTTAATACTCCCTGTAGTTTCCTTACCATAGTATTTAGGGTCATATTAGCATGTCTTATCTCAAACTAGCTGTGGCGTTTCCTGTCTATTTTAAATGCCAATTTATTACATGTTTTCTTGCTCAAAGCAAGCTTGCACTAAAGACATAAATAATGAACATGAAAATAACAATAGCATTTATCATTATATTAAACGTCCTGTTGATTAATTGTGAAGGTGAACATTACTCATTCGCTCATAATTTTTGAAATATTTGTGCAATATATAGTAATAATATTTTACAGGTAAAAATGAAGAAGAAGTAATGGATTTATTTAGTTCTAGAGGTAAATATGGAAATGCATTTAGAACGGTACCAACGCTTTTTGAATATATATTAAATATGCTAATAGAACATCCAGAAATACTAGAACGGAATGACATAACGGCATTTACTAACGACAGCACACATGAAGGTGAAACATTTTTGGATCCAGAGAACAGTACTTGTTGTCCAAAAACTGATAATGCTTTGGAAACTGTTAATTTTGAAGATAATACAGATATGAGCAAAATAAGGGAAAGTGAAAGTTTTGTTGCTCCTATGATATCGGCGTTTCAACTTACTCCAGAAGAAGTGATGGAACAAGTATTGATTGTTGAACAGCAATTAGATAAGTATAACAGTAAAAAATCGAAGTGATCAACTTAATCTATAAAATGTAACGTGTTTTTATCTCATTAAAATATGTATGTAATGAAAATAAAGTCAATCTATAATGAAATATTAAAGTCATTGAATAAGTCCATTGTTTTTGTCCATTGTCTTTTAGGCTGAGGTATTGTTTATTGGTCAGATGGTAGAGACGAGCTAACAGTTGTAAGAGAATGAGTACATAAGTAAATCAAAAATAAGTAACAAAATATCCTCATTCTCTCTATTTATAAGTATTAAGTATACTTTCAGTGGCGTTGACCGTATAATATATTTTAAATAGAACTATGTTTTCGGATTTTTTCGCGGATTTATTTTGATTTTTGACTCCCGGCGTTTCGAATGAACTCGAGAGAGAGAGAGAGAGAGAGAGAGAGAGAGTGAGAACTTGGAGAGAGCCCCTTCCGTGTCCATGACTGCTGTAAAGTATTCAAAACGTCGGAAACCAAACATCAAAATAAATTGTATATAAAAAGAAAAGACAGTTTTATTTAAAACTAGTGATGAGTCTCTCGTTGAAAAGTAAGTAGAGACGAGTCCTCGCTCCACTCGAGCTCGTCTCTACTTACGTTTCAACGTCTAGTATAGTTTCTCAGAGATATTTTCCTGCAGTAAAAAGTATCCTATATTATGTTGACCCGGATAACTAGCTATAATCATACTGAATTTCATCAAAATCTGTCCAGTGGTTTTTTCGTGATGCAGTCACAGACCGATAGACAGACAGTAGTAGTAGTATTCAACCCTTTTTAACGTCCCACTGCTGGGCACGGACCTCCCTTCACTACGTGGGGGATCAGGCCATAGTCTACCACGCTGGCCAAGTACGGGTTGGCGGATTTCACATGTCTTTCGAAAATTTGCTAGGTTCTTTCAGACATGCAGGTTTCCTCACGATGTTTACCTTCACCGTAAGATAAGTGGTAATCATGTTAGAAATTATTCGCGCATGAAAATATTAGAGGTGCGAGACCCGGGATTTGAACCCGCTTCACTCGGTTTCACATGCGAGCGCGTTACCACAGGGCTACCACTGCCTCATAATAGACATACAGACAGACATAAATTCTAAAAACTATAAATTCGGCCTCTGTATCGATAATAATGTCTATTTCAATAAGATTTTCCAAAAAAAAAAATTCTCGCACCTCTAATATATAATTATAAAGATGCTATAATTAAAAATTTAATCTTTTACCACTGTAAGTAAGATTTATTCTGTAGTACGTAATTATGACATTTTGCATTGTGGCAAAAATGGCGGTAATCTTCAATGCACGTAATTATGAAAGCAATTTCATTACGTATAAGGTTGACATTCTCATCACAAAACTTCTATTACATTATAGATGCCGATAAATATCCGTGTTATTATTTAATTGAAAAATATAGAAAAAGTAAAAATATGGTTAACTACTATTTAGATTTAGTTAATATATAGTTATCTAATATAGAAAGCTGAATCGTTTTTTACTTAAGCGCGTGTATCTCTAAAATCTAAATCTACGAGTTCAATTTGAAGCATTATTTTCTTGTTTTATAATTATGTATTTCAGAAGTAAGTAACTACTTATTGCAATTTTAAATATGATTGTCTATGGAATTCAATATTATGTACAGTTTCATATGTGTCAAGAAATATTTTCATAGGCTAAAATGATTTCAATTTATAATATATGTACATAGTTTTTAACCACAATTTAATTTTTGTACAATTTTAGCAAATTAGAGCTACATCATCAATAGCTGATTATTAAAAATCGGTATTCCGACTGGGTAACACCACTGAGAAATACTATTATAATTAAAATATAATTGTATTTTTATCTTCCGTTAAATCAACTATTTTTGAAAATAAAAATCGATCTTAGTTAAACAAAACAGATAGGCAAATCACCCAGAGAAGAACAATATCTATAGACAAATATATTATTTTTAAAACATTTATATACTAAACAAAGAGCTCATTATTAACACTCATTAATCTATATATATATATATAACTTCTTGACGGCTCTAATGATTTGGATCAATATCACTTCCGAAAAAAAACACCGAGCGAAGCTCGCTCGCCCAGATGCTGTATAATTAATCCATTTCCAAAAAGACGAAGATTTTATTCAAATCCCACTGGTGGTTCCAAAAATTAGTACGTTTAAAATAAAGAGTACCTGGGCCACCGAGCTTCGCTCGGAGTTTTTGGTTAAAAAGTACAATTTTGTTTAAAATAAAAACTAAAAACTTGAATAAATACAAAAAAAAAACAAAAATAAATTATACCTTTGTATCCGACCGGGATTCGAACCCGGACACCTTCGATTGTCAATAATGCGTCTTTTTTTTTAAAAACTAAATACTTGAATAAATATATAAAAAAAAGTAAAAACTGTGATTGTTGATCTTGCACCTTGGCCGCTTGAGCACGATGCTTATACCCGAGCGTGCAAATTACCGACCATATTTTGCGTGGAATAATGCAAAAGAAAACTGCATTAAACTCGAAAATACGCGTTTTCTGAGACTTAAGACTAATCTAGATCGATTTATCGCCCCCGAAACTCTTTGTATACTAAATTTCATGAAAATCGTTGGAGCCGACGATCGTTGGATACAAGAATTGCTCGTTTAAATATATTAGATACGGTTTTAATAATATTAGTGTGGATAACTGATATGTGTATGTGAGTTTTTGAATCCTACATTTAAATGTATCGAAGTAAAAAGTATCCTTTCCTGAGTTATTTTTTTCAAATCTGAAGCTATAGATTTTTGTATAGATAGATAGATTTGAAGTATGGATTTTGCTATTCGTCGTTTAATCAGATAAAAGATAAATTTTCGATTTTATTATAATCGATTGAGATCGCGATTATCAATTGCCACTTTTTCTCTGATTTGATACAAACAATTTCAATTTACCGTGGTATCAACATTAATCGTAAACCGATAACAATAGGAAGAACAATATTTTATAATTCAACCCTATTGTAGGAAATACCTAAAAATTATAGTTCTTGCTATATAACTTTTATACTAGTCTGAGCAAAATGTGATGATATTGTGTATTTTTAGGCAAAGATTACAGTAGAAATCTTCGTACTTTGTTAATAGTTGCTATATATGTAATCTGCTTACATTTTTTTTAATTTATTATGCTTAAAGTGAATTCCTTTTTTGTCCAGTAAAACAGATCGATGAAACGACCTAACTTCGAATCTTCTACAACATACTTTTGTGTAATAAATATACGTAAAAGCTAAAGAAACATGCATATTCGTGTTAAAACATAAATATTCATGTTAAATATATTTTGAAAATACGTAATTTAAAACTAAAATGCAAAATACTAACCCAGTTTTTAAATGAAGGGCTGATAAAAAGACTCACTCGAATGTTCACTACATGTTTGTATATCTATTCTTTACACGTTTACACGTCCATAACTTTTTGTTCCAATAAATACAAAAATGTATAATTATTTTGTATATCTACTATTGATTAGTACGGCTTGTCTATGTAATATTCCAGAGAAATCCGAAAAAAAAATCATGGATAATAGCAATACGTTTTTAAAAAGTAATTCTATAGCGAAATTAGATAATCTAAATGTAAGTGAAGTACATGAGAATTTACATAACAATGAGGTTGTAGCAGCATCTGAATATAAGAAAGCGCTAAATAATGTTTTCAATAATTATGAAGACACAAATACAGTTAAGAAGTATGGGATCAGCAAATATTATGGAACTAGAGTAAAACGGCAAATCCCAGGAACACAAGATAATAAAATGGTGATCGGGACATTTCAGGCTATAATACGACCTATGACCGTTGATGGGGATCTACTCGACAATATTAACAATTCACAAAACACTACAGAGGAGGAAGTGCAATAATGAGTTTTTATTGATTCGACTACTTATATGAAATATTTATTTTACTGAATATATAGCGTACCGAATTATGAATAAAGTTATTATTTTATTACTTTTATATGATTTTATGAACATATACCTGTATCAACATATACCTGATATAATTTACCTAACGTATTTAATATTAATTTAACTGCCTCTGTAATCTAGTGGCTAGCATGTACGGCTAAAGATCTGGAGGTTCTGGGTTCGAGTCCCGGGTTGGGCCAAGTTATTAAGAATTTATGTCAAGGAATTCTTAGGGCCCGGAGTTGGAAGTTGACGATGTTTCACTTTTGAACCCCGGAGACTACATAAAGCCGTCGGTCCTGCGCTTTAACTCTCACTAGTCGTGTAGAGTAGTCTTCCCAACGGAGAATGAGAGTGACAGGAATAGAGAGTGCACTTGTATTTGCGCGTAGACTTGTGCACTATAATATGTCCTACGCGGATGGGATTTCGGGAGGACATTATTAATTTAATTACTTACCTAATTATAAGCCGTGTCTTTCTATTATAGTCAACGTTCAACGTTTGACAATGGTTTTACAATCTCTAGAATCTTCTTCTTCTATCAAACTATAAAGAAGTCCAGTTTCTTAAATTATATTGTTTAGATTTTAATTGCTTGAGATATATATATATATATATATATATATATATATATATATATATATATATATATATATATAATATATATATATATATATATATATATATATATATATATATATATATATACATATATATCAACGCACAGGCCAAACCCTTAAGGCTCGAAAATTGAAATTTCACGCACGTCATCCTCATATGACGAAGGCATCCACTAAGGAAGGATTTTTCAAAATTCAACCCCTAAGGGGGTGAAATAGAGGGTAAGAGTTTGTATGAAACTTTTTATCTCTTGGACATATTTGTATGAAATTTCGTATGACTAGAGCACGGCAAAAATAATGAGTTACGTATTTCAGTGTTTTCTAAAATTCAACCCCTAAGAGAGTAAAATAAGGGATGAAAGTTTTTATGAAACCCACTTTTTAAAGTTTTTATGTACTTTTAGCGCGAGCGAAGCCGCGGTTCTGCTAGTATTCAAATAAAACTCTGCATAATTAATAGTTAATATTGATTTCGTATGATAAAATCTCTGCGTGACGTTCGACAGAAGCTTGTATAAAAAATCCACGCATTTATGAGATTTCTATATAACTTGCTGTTTATTATGAATTATTAAGTGTATTTACAAAAACAAACATAATATGGACTAAATACTTGTACGTTAAATAAACATTTCACATGCCAAGTCTGTAACATTTACCCACCATTAGTTATAGCTACAAAACAATGTACGGTTATGTTTACATTTGTATTTGATGGCGATGAATAGATATGGAATTACTATGTTCTTGTATTTATTTTATCAATGATAAAATAACAATTTAAATAGATTGTTTTGATAAACTAGAAATTATTTGTTAAACTAAACTGTTGGTAAATTATTGGTAGGTACTGGGTACTGACGTAGATTTACAAGCTTCTGATTTAATTCAATTAAGTATTTGAAGTTGAGCTATCATTTAACACAGTTTAGCAGAATGGAGTCTAGGAGTGCATTGAATTTAGTGATCCGTATATCCCGGTTGGCAGGAGTGGCCCCTATTACTAACTCGCCAAGTGGTCTACGCGTTTCTCGACCTTTGATGTTTTACAGTTATCTTCTTGTCACTGCTATAAGTAAATTGTTTATTATTTGCCAAAATTTAAATGCTATATACAGATATCTATGCTTTATTTTGCTTATGAAAAAAATGAGGAATTATTTTAAATACTTATCCAATCGTTTGTATGCAAATAGACCGAAATGAAATATGAAAATTATTTTTTCTAACTACCCTATAAAGGAGACCGGGTACATTTGCATATATTTAAGTGTAGGTAGTAGACTATCTGTCGAAAACTTTTAGGTATCATTATTTGTTATTAGCCATTCATAGATACATTTTGGTAACAAATATCTGTTTCACAATTATGTTTTAGATTGCGTAGTTCTCTCTGGCTTTGCATTGGATCTTCTTACTGAGCCTGCACGGTCCTTGCGCGTGCGCACCCCAACGTCCAGGGTTATTTGGGTGGGCAACCTATCCATTATAATATTGATTGCTAGCGTTGCTGTTTACACATCTCCAACACGTATGTCTTCTGTGATTCATTGCTTGAAGGAGATTGAAAAGGTAATTTCATTTTATTCTTTTAATAATTATTTAATATCAAGGTATGTAATATATTTCACGTGAATAACACTATTATTTTTTATAAAATCCTACGCCATCAGCTGTCTTTACTTTGGGTGAGAACTGACAGTCCTAAACAAGATCGTTACAGTGTAATACTTATTTGAGCTTATGAACATTTTCCGTACACTAGTTGATAATAGTGGTGTATATTGCAAATGACCAGCTTTTGTATCTGTTCCTAGATATTTTAATTATGATTTGTTCAAAATTTATTTTTTAGTTTTTTATAATGGTACAATTTTTTTCAGATTAAAGCTTTTCTTGGCGCTAAAAATAAATTTAATTCTGGCGAAAAATATAAATTTCTTGCAGTAATAACGACTTGTGTTGGTTTATGGATTTTGATATTTTTTGATCTCTGCGGCTATGCCTTAGAAGCTTTGCATCGTGGTACAGAAGGTACGTTTATATTGAGTATTCTGTTTATCTTAATATTATTTACTTACACATAAGAGATATCTTAACGATCGTCACTATCTTTATATGACGTTTAATTTTTTTTTGTTTATCTAATATAAAATAGATTTTGACTGTAAGATACCGTATTAAGAGATGTTACGTAAATACGCCTTCCTGAGTCAAAATTATGTTTTTATACCATTTGCCAAAGAAATTCTTGGCCCATGGAGTCAAAGTGCTAAACATTAGTACAATCATTAAGTATAACTGTGCAGAAAATACTAGATGGCAGGTTGAAACTTTCGTTAGTCTTTACAAGAAATAAAATACAAGAAATTGAAAAAAAAAATGACAAGCAATGCTAAATAAAAATAACTTCAAAATATCCCTACTGCAGATTGGAAATATTTTGTTTCCTAGTTCTATAATGAGATACTAAACTTTAAAGCAAATATATTATGTAAAGCAAAATATCTTTAGAAATCGTTAAAGTAGATTTTGAGTAAATAATTCTAATTACTCAACCCACATTTTTTTAAATGATATATAAAATGATAAAGTTATCTTTTTGTCTTCTAGTGCGAACATTACTAATGTACTCATTCCTTTTCTATGAATACTTTCTGGTCCTGTTGGCTCAACTGCAATTTGTGCTAATCGCTTACCATCTGCAGTCTACGTTACGACTGGTTAACTATGAACTGCAAAATCTATCTTTAAACAAAGGTATTAAATAAATTAACATCTATACATGTATATAAAAGTTGATGTGTTTATGTATGTTCTTAATAGACTTCAAAACGGCTTGAGCGATTTTGATAAAATTTTCAGGAAATCTTCAGATTAGCCCAGCGGTTAATTCTGTGAAGTTTGATAGGATTTGGTCGTAGTATATAAATGAACATATGATTATCCATATCCATACTAAAATTTATAAACAAACGGAAACATTCATCCATCCTCAAAAAAATTCACATCTATAAAATTAGTGGGGATTCTTTAATGCTATATTACGAGGAAATTATATTTTTACATTATATACGACTAGCGATGTATGTATATTATTACTATTTCTTTAAAAATTATAGCCTATGTGTTATTCTGATGTATAAGCTATATTACTGTAAAGTTTCATCAAAATCCGTTCAATAGTTTTTGCTTGAAAGAATAATAAACATCCATTAATTCACATAAATTTTCGATGTTTCAAATATTAGTAAAATAGGATAGGATTTAATCTGCCACTACTAATAGTAGGGGAGCCCACAATGCTAAATGGGGATTTACTCGAGCGTCGTAGAGACCTATTGGGATGCAAGGCTTAGATGATAAGAAGAAAAAAATGTTATATGATATATACCTTTACATCGGCGGGGGAAGCGGCTATAGATTTTTAAATATGTAAAAAAAACTGTTGCATAGACATCCTCGAGCGCGTCAGATATTGATAGCATCAATGCCCTACGTATTTTTAATAATGTACGTATGTTAATCTGATCGTTTGCATGATGCGGGTGGTTGTATTTAAGGGTTGAATATGAAAAAAAAAAATTAATCGAGCGCGTCAGATTTTCTAAGGGAGTGTTAAGTGCACCAAAAAAAAGTTCTCATTCACTAATCTGACGATTTCGATGGGACGCAAACTCGCGGCCATTTTCATAATGTGCAAAAAAAATCGCCATTTTGAAATACTCAAGCGCGTCAGATTAAGATATATATGGTTCATCTTTATGTTCTAAACGTACTGTCTCATAATCTGACGATTATCTAGAGGGATTCGCCTGATCTGACAAAAAAAAATTAGAAAAACGGTTCACCTTAAAGGCCATACCTGCAACTTCCCGCTAATTCCATTCCTGGGCGCTTAAAATTGTACTTATGACATTTTTGAGCTCAAAATATAATTTATGTGATATTTTGAGCTCGCTGAGTTCAAAGAAATAATATTTCTATGCATTTGAGCTCTCCCAGCTCGAAAGTCTGATAGAAGTTTCATAGAACACTATTTTTGGAATTTTCAAACCGCAATAACTTTTGAATAGATCAAGCAATTTTCACGCGGTTGACGCCATTCGACGCAGTTTTATCATCCTCATAAGTTATTTTCAGGTTTTAATTGATCGAACCAAAAATTTCGGAGTAATCTCGAAAAAACACTTTTTTCGTTCACGATATCTCTCGAACGAATCAACCGATTTTGACCGGATTAGCGACGATCGGCGTGGTTTTTCTAGCTTAAGGGCGGATTAGTTTTTGAAGTTAATTGATAAAGCCGGTTAAAAGTTATTCCAAAAAAACCACTTTCAAAAAAATATTTTTTCTTATTTTTTTTGAGATTTTTCAAAATTTCTCAAAATCTATCGGTCCGAATCGGTTCAAATTCACAGGAAATCTAATTTTGAGGGAAATCTTTAGAACACCGTTTAGTAGATTCCGATCGGTTTAGTCGTTGAAAAGATATAAGCGAGTCACACATACACACACACATACATACATACAGACTTAGTGACAACATCATACACGGGGGTAGTCAGGGAAGCTTCCTATGACCTTAAAACGTCAAGATCTGATGAAAACTCGATTTTCGAAAAACGGGGTAAAACCAATAACTTCCCGATTTTTTTTTTATTTTTTTAAATCATTGAACTTAATTAATTAAAAAGCTCAGGAAATAGCATGCAAATAAATAAGTGTATGCTTTTTAGTAGAATACATGTATTTATAAAAAAAATACTTAAAAAAAAGCTTAAAACAATTTAATGTTTTATAATTAATTGATTAATTAATCATCATCTTCATCCGTAGAATCATCTTCCTCTTCTGGCTCAATTTCATCCTCAGATTTATTCGAAATTTTTTCGAATTATTCGATTCGAATTTCGAATCGAATATTGATATTCGATTCGATTCGAACGATATTCGCACACCCCTAGTCTTTATGATCAGCTGTGATGGCGTCAAGGCGGCAGAAACCAGAGTGGGGACGGAGTGAGAGAGTAATAGATAGAGAAAGAGTGAGAGAGGAATAGAAACGCGGAGAAGGAAATGTAGGCATCACGCAGCTGCACGCAACTTTATCGACGAATTTTTGTTATTTCGGCTTGCGGAAATCGTCAGATTATATATTTTTCATTATTCTTGAATTATTTCCTTCAAAATTTAGCTACGCTCGAGAATGTCGAGATGACGTTTTTTTTACAACTTTGTTGCCTTCCCCTTTTTTTACGTCACTCTCAAATTGTCAGATTAGTGGAATATACACTTTTTAGGATGTAATTAACTCACCCTACCTTAATCTGACGCGCTCGAGAATTTCTGGTGGTCAATTTTTTTTTACTAATCCTGTATCCTTTACGGGCGGCCTTATATATGGGCCTCATGTTTTGTGGAGGTACTTAACCGGGTACAAGGTATCCCCCTGTATATTAATCTGCCGCGCTTTAGTAAATCCCGAAATCCCCGCTTGGGCTCCCCTACTATAAAGAATGTAAATTGTCAAACTAAGCAAAGCTACTTTTAGTACGACATAAGAAGCGATAGATTTACTGAAGTCGTTACTCGTTAGTTTTAAGTATAATTTTATTTAATCCGTACCTATTTAATATTATAAATGTGAAAGTTTGTGAGTATGTATGGATGTTTGTTACTCTTTCACGCCAGAATGGCTGAAAGGATCTGGATGAAATTTGGCACAGAGATAGATTAATCATATTCAGCCTGCTGCTGTCCTGCATTGGACGTCCACTGTTGGACATAGGCCTCTCTTATGGCACGCCACTGAGCTCCATTTTCAGCTCTACGCATCCAACCGCTGCCAGCCAGATTACGTATATCGTCGCTCCACCCAGCTGGAGGGCGTCCTACACTACGTTTGTCGAGCCGTGGTCTTCACTCTAGAACCTGTCTACTCCATCAGTTATCTGTTCTGCGACAAAAACAGCCCACTGCCACTTCAGCTTGCTAATTAATTCTTTGGGCTATGTCTATAACTCTGGTTCTTTGTCGGATCTCTTCATTTCGAAGATAAATTCGTAGTCTGGAATAACACATAGGCTAGTAATTTATCCCGAAAAAATCTACAGTTCCCGTGGGATAGGTTTGTTTTTGTTTTCTATTGTGTTAATATATATTAATAGGAAAAAGTGGTGATGACATCACATTTCAATGCCTTTTTAGTGCGATATTGTTGACATATCATATAAAAGTAAGGAAAGGAAGTATCGCTACACCTACTTCTACCCTAAAAACTTATCTAATCTTAGTAAAATGGATAGCCATGTGTGATTCGTTTAGGAACAGTGCCGGATTTAACCTTAGCGCCGCCCCTGGGCATAGTGAAAAATTTTGAATATAATATTGAAGGTTAATTTTTCTTTTTTTTTTGAAAAATGCAAAAAAATAAATTATAAATGATTTCAAAGTTTCCAAAACTATAATAGTAAATTTTCTGTAATTATTCATTTTTTGGAAAATTAAAAAATAATGACGCGAAGAAAAAATTTTTCCCACCCTGCGAATTTTGCTGCCCCTAAAAATTTGCCGCCCTGGGCACTAGCCCCAAGTGTAAATCCAGCGCTGTTTAGGAAGGTTTATTTTAGTAACAATAAGTATAATAATTTCAGATAAAGACACACCTTTTTATCCTTATTCTACACTGCAGAGGCCTTGCAAGAAATATTTTCTGAATAAGGTGCAACCAACCATTAAAATATCCCCTACAGCTTTTACCTTTGTTACTGATTCCTTATCAAGAAGGAGCGCAGTTTTTGGTATTTTTTATTAATATGAAACTGCTTATTTAAGATGCTTATTCGCTTATTATATCACCATCAATCGTTTAACTACTGAGATTATTTAATCAAATCTATAATAATCTAAATCATAAAGAATTAAGTTAAAGAAAAGGGGTCAAATAACGAAGTCTGTCCACATTAGTCGACAATTAATATTCACATGGCTTTTTTATAACAAAATTAAAGTTTTGTAATCTATACATATAATAAAATTCTAACTGAATCGAATCTGTACATTAAACATTTTTGGAAAATCTTTTGAAATAATCATTATTATCGATACAAAGGCCGAATCTTGTCTGTTTGTCTGTCTGGGAAAGCATCTCGCGAAAATCGGTGGTGATAGCTGACAAACAAATAGAATACTTTTCACTGGAGGAAAATATCTGATTACTGAGAAATCTATATTAACCGTTAAGATGCCTATACCTAGGGACGAACCCGAGCGGAACGAGGGTTAGTCACTAGTAAAAATATATTTTTCTTTCATTTTAGTCCGTTATTTTATTATTATAACTTATTCTATTATATTTTATTATATTTTATTAATAATAACTTTATTCATTTACCATAACCATTACATGAACGAGTCTCTAATTCGTTCATGAACCATTATTAAGCAGTATGGTATTATTTTTGCTTGTCACTGTAAAAAGTGAATGTGTTGCCTTTTTCCATTTTCTTCTTGTTTTTTTCTTAAGTTAGTGTTTATAAAATAAAGCAACATCAGCTAGCTAGGCAGATGCAAGTGATTATAATTAAATAATACCTATGTATTTTTCAGATAACCTAAATCAGCGTCGTCTAAATGTGAAAAGGACTGTACATGATTTTGCTTTCTTGCATAGTTGGATTTGCGATATTTTCAGACATATCGATAATGATCATGGATTATTGCTGTTTTTAAACGTAGCCTCATTCTTTTTACAATTAGTAATTACACCATATTACTTAATTACAGAACTATGTACGTATTTTTTTAAAGCTTTGATTTAGAGACAAAAAGACGTTAAATTAAAAAAAAAATGTGTTATTATAGCAGCACTGGGATGTAACTGATATATTCTAACATCCAAAATAACGTCCCCCATCAGCAATCGACTTAATGGATGAAACAGATTTTGAAACAGATTTAACATAATACTAGATAATTGGTTGGTTTCAACAGCCTTGTCAAAAGTATATATGTTTTAAAACGAATAAAAAGTTTTTTCAGCCATTTTATATATGATACATAGCTTTTAGGATGATGGATTATTTAAAATATTGCTATGTCCTTGTGGTGAGGATTAAAAATGCCTTTTCACATATCGTTTGGGGTCGGCTCTCCTTGTCATTTTTTGCCAGTTACATGTACTTCTGGTTTGTTATTGTTAGATGGATATCAATAAATTTTCTTTGTCGTGGTATATTGTAAAAGTATCACATTTTTATCGTAAATTTTATTTCATACTAGCGACTCACCCTCACTTCGCTCGAGTTCGTCTCTAGGTTGATTCCCTATATAAACTTTCATAACCATTTTCACCCTGTTAAGGGATGATTTCCGGGATAAAAACTATTTTATGTCATTTCCAGGATCTCAAACTATTTTCTTACCAAATTTCATCTAAATCGGCTTAGTACTTCCAGAGATTACTTCCTACAAACAAACTCACAAATTTACAATCTTTACCGATTTATAATATAGAAGATCTCTCACTCTAATTAAACAAAATTGGTTTCGATAAAAATAGTTTAAAAGATTATTATTTTTCAAAACGATTTCTTTAGATGCAACAACTGGATATATATCGAATGTTTTGCTGCAAATAGGTTGGGGTCTATACCATATAATGTGTATGGTCTTAGTAGTGGAACCGTGCTATCAGATGCAGAATGAGGTATGGACATTATAATAGACTATTCTCTTTTTATTCCTATTATAGTTTTAGGTAACTCTAAACATGCCTTTTACAGGAATTGAACTTATGACTTGTAAAGCAACAGCAAAATGGAAGTTAAGCAGCGCTTCACACGTCACTGCATTAGGGGTACTAATATCTATTAGTCTTGACTAAACTAATTCATCTTTAAATTGATTAGATCAAACAATTCTTTCTTTGTTTTTAGTTCGAATAAACAAACAACAAATAGCTTTTTTTCTTATATTCACCTACGATCATACGTTAAGTGAAAGGCAATAGATATAACAACGTATGAAATATACGTTACTTGAAAGTGAAATTTACATGGGCAGGACTCAAACCCTTAATTTGGCCAGTTCCTATTATGTTAATTCACGAAAGTCATCCAGATGAAATAAACGACTAAAGCTAAGTAATATTTAATACTTTTAATATATAATGTTTAAGATGGATAAGACTAAGCGTCTGGTGTGCTCCATGATGCGTCATGCAACGACTGCAGACCCTATGATTGTTGAACTGGACTTGTTCACCAAACAGCTTATTTTGGATCGACCAACGTGTTCACCATTAGGCCTTTGTACACTATCAAGGCCACTTACCGTTACGGTTTGTATATTTTAAATCTTACTTTAATTATTACGTGATTAAGGAGTAAAAGGTTTTCTTTAAGATGGACTCGTTCTGAAATTGATGACACATATGTCAAGGCAGTGGTAGCCCAGTGGTAACGCTTCGGTTGGGAAACCGAGTGCAGCGAGTTTTAATGCCCAGTCTCGCACCCCTGACATTTACATGTGCGAATCATTTCCAACATGATTACCACTTGTTTTAACGGTGAAGGAAAACATCGTGAGGAAACCTGCATGTCTGAGAGAACCTAGCAAGTTTTCAAAAGACATGTGACGACCGCCAACCCGATCTTGACCAGTGTGGTGGGCTATGGCCTGATTCCCCTCGTCTTGAAGGGATGCCCGTGCCCAGCAGTGTGATGTTAAAAAGAGCTGAATACACATGTCATAGTCTATCTAATGTACTAAGTTAGCAGGCACGAGAACATAAGAGAAGAACATTTTTATTCTTAATAATTATTAAGATAAAATACTGAACAGTTTTCTTATTGGGAAATGTTTTTTTCAGATTATCAGCGCTGTAACTACGTATTTAGTCATCATATTTCAGTTTCGGTCGAATGAGTCTGGATATAAGTAGCTATTAGCTACTTAAATATCACACAAGTATTCCAATAAAATATATTGCAAATGCGTTTTTTATGTCCTTACCAAATCCAGTCTAATTCTAAAAACGGATCTAGACATTAACTTAAAAATAAACATTTAATCTACATATTATTTAGGGTAATTAGTATTTCAGAAAAATATACTATCGAAAATTAATTTAAGCCATTTCGACAGATCTACATTATAGCATAAAGTTATAGATGTGCAATTTATGTAGATATTATATATAACTTATATTAAATAATCACAGATAAAATAAAACTATACGGGTAGTATCTCTACAAATCAACCTCCATATAGAAATCGGATAGCCTGATAATATAGTCTAGATTTAATTTAAATTTAATAAAGCCTTAAACTTTGTTTTAATTTTTAATATTCGCATTGTATTTTTTTACAAAAATCAATTAATCATTTTCACTGCCTAAATATATTTTTAATAGGTGTTTTCTGAAAATAAATATTTTACTTATGACGCGAGTTTTATGTAGATTTCCAGTTAAAAGTTGTATTATAAATCAAAAAACATTTAGAATTGATCGTCAAATCACTTGATGCTTGGACGATGTATCAGACTGAATATCTTAGCTTCGCTAAGGTAACATTTTCAGTACCATCGACTTGATAGTCTCTAGATATGTTTAAACGGTTAGTATGGAATAGATATAGATTAGTGTACTATAGACCTATGTATTAGACTGATACAGAAAATCGACTGTTATTATTTTTTGAAGTCCCCTCTAAAATACATTTAGGAAAATGAGAAAAAATGCTTGTAAAAACTGGAACTCTCAATATTAATATTTAGAGGTCGCGCATCGCATATTTCCGTAGAAATCTTCTTCCTTAGAAATAAAAGGGGAATATATTTCTTTAATTTTAAAATGTTATATTGCAAAAACCAATTAACGATATTAAATGAACGAAACATATTCTTGTAGGAAATTAAACGCTCTACAAAAAACGTCGTTTATCATTTTTCGAAATACCTACTTGTTTAAAAGTTATTCAAACTGAAAGTTTAAAAAAAGTGTAATTATCACATTTTTTCCAATTTTAGGTAAAATGATAAAAAATATCATTTATTATTATAAAATCTTTCTTGTAAATTCTACAAATTGTGTTTTCCTGTCAAAAAAAAACAACATTAAAAATATTCTTAAATTGTTAAGTTTCTTTTCGTAGTATTCGATTACTATAATATGATTTTCTCGAAGCAGACATATCACTATACTTGAATTAGTCTAACAAGAATTAAAATCTAAAGGGAATTTCGAATATACGTATGTATTTGTCCTACATTATTTATTTATGTATGTATATTTTTGAGCATGTATATATGTAATATTAATTGTAACGTCTTGTTTACGGTTTCATTAATTTAATTCTTTTACCGCAGGTTACAAGAAGGTCACAAGAATAGTTAAAGCAATACATTCGAAAATATTAATAATACGAGTAGTAGTAAGTTAATTTTAAATAAAACTATCTTTTCAGATTTTTCGCGAATTTATTTTAATTTTTGGTTCCTGATATTCAGAATACTTAGTACTAATAGTAGTAAGTTCATTTATAAAAAAGATGTGGTTTATAATTCAGCTCTTTCAGCCAGGTGGGTGGATATCAATGGAAATTTAATTTGGTAAGGTATAGGTTTAACTAAATTCGTTTGGGTGTGTTTAAAAGTCATATTTTCCTAAATTACGTAATATAGATATTACATGTCCTTGGATAATCGACAAAAAGAAAAATTACCCCTTTTTTTGGTTTCCAATGTAAAATAAGTGATTTTTAGTTGCAGGAGTTTCTATATGCAAAAAAAAAAATCTTAACCTACCGAGCTGAGTCGAGCTCCTTATTCTACTTATTTATTAGTCTATTTGCCCTTCCATATAATTTATATATTTTATAAAGGACGAATAATAAATATTTTTTACTCATCCTATTAAATGACGAATAGATACTACGATTATTATTACATTAAAAATAAAATCATCGGTATAATCTATTGGAAGATTATTTATTAAAAATGATTTTAATTCAAAAATATTTATTTCAAATCTTTGGAGCTGTAACGATTTATGTATCTATGTTATTATTAAATTTCGAATTCGAAACTGAACACAAATAAAATGCCCTATGACATCACTTATTTATAATACAATCATTTGCAATAAAATATTGTTACTTTAATTAACTCATTCGTTGAAGGTTATGTATAATTTCGTATACATATATTATTAACTAGCGACTCACCCTCGCTTCGCTCGGGTTCTTCCCTACTTATGTACGTTTTAACGTTTGGTATCGATTTCTCAGAGATGAGATATTTTCCCGAAGAAAAAGTATCCTATATGTTGACCCGGATAACCAGCTATCATCATACCAAATTTCATTAAAATCCCTCCAGTGGTTTTTCCGTGATGCAGTAACAGACAGATAGACAGACTGACAAAAATTTTAAAATTTATATATAGTATTCGGCCTCTGTATCGACAATAATGTCTATTTCAATAAGATTTTCCAAAAAATATTTAATGTACAGATTCGGCTTAGTTAGAATTTTATTATATGTATAGATTACTCCTTTTAGTGTAGCTTAGCCATCTTCTAATTCGAATTCAATACATTGGAAAACATATTATAATTGTGATGTGATGTAATCATTTGTGTCCTTGTGGTTAGAAAATATTTTTATATAGGTAGATAATTTTTATTTGATAAGTTAGATTTTTTAATATGGATATTTCTCATGTTTATTAACATCTCCAGGTAAGTTTCTAAGAAATTAATTAAAATTCTAAAAAATCTATTGTTAGCTGACACGCCAGCGTGTCCGCGGTCGTGGAGGGATTAAATAAAAGACAGCCTAAGAACACAGGGTTAGTTAATCTTCTTCGGAATCTTTAATAGTGAAATTAGAAATTTTTGGTAGTATTAAACTTAAAAATTGTAACCAATTAATAAAAAATATATATTAGTTTAATCCAAAAAATAGAACATAAATATATAAATCCAAAACATGTATTAAGTTCCACATTTTTGTGCATTACAAACGCACTTCACAATTTCTACACAATTTATTATATTACGTAGAATAAGTAATTGTAATTCTTTGAATATAATAATTAATTACAATTCACAATAAACATTAATTGAATATGATTTTTTCATTGTTACATATTGTTTCCATTTATTAGGGCTCTGTTGTTCGTAATTAATTCTACTTTTTACATATTATTATGATATAATTTACTGTTGTTTTTATCCTTCATGTGGTTTAATATTATTGATGTTACCTTGCTTTGGGTCAAAGACCAAGTAATGGTAAACACTAAAAGTTAAGTCAAAAGTAATGACAATCTTTA
Source organism: Brenthis hecate (assembly GCA_951806755.1). NCBI lineage: Eukaryota > Metazoa > Arthropoda > Insecta > Lepidoptera > Nymphalidae > Brenthis > Brenthis hecate. The sequence continues at coordinate 8,333,297 of OX638249.1, forward strand.
AACGGATTTATTATACTCGTATACACATATTTTTAATTTATGAAGAATTCTTATTTATTTATATATCAACTAGCATTGCCCGCGGCTTCGCACGCGTTCAGATGACTGAAAACCAAATTCTTAGGTTTTACATATTAGTATACCCTTACATTACAGTTTTTGTATTTTTTATCAGAAATGAGATATTTTCCCGCAGTAAAAAGTATCCTATATATTAACCCGGATAACCAGCTATCACCATACCAAATTTCATCAAAATCCTTCCAGTAGTTTTCTTATGATGCGGTAACAGACATAAAGACAAAAATTCTAAAAACTATATATTCGGCCTCTGTATCGAAAATTATGTTTATTTCTATAAAATTTTCCAAAAAATATTTAATGTCAGATTCGGCTCAGTTACAATTTTATTATATGTATAAATGATAATTTTAATATCTCAAATACTAGAAGGACTTTACAGCATCGCGTCGATAAATATTTTTTTATAAATAAACGTGCAATGCATAAAAAAATATATCTGAAATGTACCTACTACTCTTATAACTTAGGCTACATAAAATAATTGTATTTTTTTTGTTTAATGGCTTAGAGTTGCGTTACAGAATAATTGTATTAGAATGTTTTATGCAATTGTTTTTTTTACGCCTTTCTTACAATCCACACACATCAAATGTGTTTCTGATACGTAGACCGATAACGCGAGTGTCATAGGGTATATACATAGATATGATTAAAATGGCGGATCTAAGGCGCTAATTTGTGACTTGAAAAATTTTTTTTCGATTGAATCAATCACGTGGGTGTCAAAATATAGTTTCTCAGGAAGTGATTACAAAAATATATATAACTTGATACATGAAAAGTAATTTAGGATAAGAAATTCGATTAATATTATAAATGTAAAAGTTTGTGGGGAAGTATGGATGTCTGGATATTTGTTACACTTTCACGCAAAAGCTACTGAATGGATTTTAATGAAACCTACCCGCAGGATAGATTTGTTTTTGTTTTTCTAGAGGCGAACCCGAACGACGCGAGGGTGTGCCGCTATTTATTAAAAAGCTGTAAATAAAAAATAATTTATATTAATAAAAAAAACCGATTGCGAAAAGATGAAAACAAGTTGACGAAAGAACATAGTATTATGCGTTCGGAGACATACCTACATACAAATGTACATGTTTTATATTAGCTGCGTGTGTGTATGTCTCGGACTGCATAATACTATGTTCTTTCGTCAATTTGTTCTCATCTTTTAAAATCGTTTTTTACGCAGTTGGTTTTTTAAATTACTATATTTTTTTTTTAACCACGCTCTAACCCAGGGCCGGATTAACCCTATCAGGGCCCCTAGGCAATGCAATTCTCGAGGACCCTTTCGTTTACCCTTTTCTTACTTTTTAAAATATTTTCTATTAGAAAAGTCGAGTCGATTAGATCGACTCCTTTCGTATCATGTTACTTCAATCTCTTATGATACTAGTGGCTCACCGTCGCTTCGCTCGGGTTCGCCTCTAGAAAAACAAAACAAATCTATTCTTCGGGAACCGTATATTTTCCGGGATAAAAAGTAGCCTATCTGTTGTTCCAGACTATAATCTATTTCTGCGCCTTTCATCCAGATCCGTTCAGCCGTTCTGACGTGAACGAGTAACAAGCATCCATACATCCATACTCACAAACTTTCACATTTATAATATTAGTATAGATTGCAACATCACCTCACATGCCTGACTGATTGCTTTTTGTTTTTATTGAAATCATCTTAATGAATAGGTTATACTTATAGATAAGTGATGATCCAGGTCTCATGATGGGGCAGGAAAGAGAAATGAGACGCTATGCGGTATTATTATAAATTTTATCTTGTTAAATGCAATAAAAAAAATAAAGGAAATAAAATAGTTTTATAAAGTACAATAAGTTTAAATAGCAACTCTTCTTACTCTTTTACATACAGAATCGTTTAAAACATCTTGGAAGTTGACCTTTTCCAATATATCATCTAACGAATCGGGGATTCCCCGCTCAACGTGAATAAAGTCTAGTACTCATCAGCCGAAGGCGCACCGGTTGCGTTCCGAATTATCGTACTTTCTTATATTTACGAGAATATTTGACATCCATACTAATATTAAAAACGTGAAAGTGTGTTTGTTTGTTTGTCCTTCTTTCACGTCGAAACGGAGTGACAGATTGGCGAGAATTACTTGAAACTTGGTATTAATGCTCTTTGAATACAATTAAATAAATAGGTGTTTTAGCATTTTTCAAAATTTACCACATAAGGAGATTAATATAGGGGAATAGGATGAAAGTTTATATGAAACCTACTTTTTTAGTTTTTTTTTGTAGTTTTAGCGCGAGCAAAGCCGCGGGTTCTACTAGTTTTAAATGAAACTATGTTTTCGGATTATTTCGCGGATTTATTTTGATTTTTGGTTCCTGACGTTTCGAATGCTTTACAGCAATCATGGTCACGGAAAGACTAAGGCTTTAGAAAGTCTATCCACAATTTTACAAAAGATTTCAAGAATTCAAAAATGGCACCAGAGTATCTTACAATATTTGTTGATTTTAATTCTAAACATTTTTTTTATATAAATATTATAATTATATACAGTAATATTATTTATTTAATTTTAGCTGTTATTATTATAAATATTACAATTTTCTAAAAAATAAATATATTATTTAGGGTTGCTATTATTATCCCCCCGTCGTGCGTCGTAGTTGAATGCGTAAGCGATCCTGCGACGCCCCATTAAGACGGGGGAAGGTTTTGTTGGGTTTTAGTGGGTAGTACTGGCTTCGCCGGTGAGTTCCACATTTCGTGCGTAAATGCATTTCCCAACGTTAAAAAAAAAGAAAAAAAGGGTTGCAATTATTATAATATGTATAACCACAAAGAAATTTAAAAATTAAAATATTAATTATTTATTTAAGCAATATTATTGTTTTATATGTATTTTTCTTAAAATGTTGTTTTATATGTAATTTAAAAATTGGATTATTAATTTGGATTGCTATTTTGTTTATTTTATATATTATTAACACTATTTTGTATATTATTAACACTATTGCTATCTTTACAGATAAACATATATTATATTAATTTGAATTACTGTTATGAACCACACGATATGATACTATGAACTCACTACATCTAATGGTCTGTTATGTTTATTTTTATTGTTAGATTTTATTATGTTTATTACAGGATCCCTCGATGATGGTAGTACCCAGCCATCTTACCTATTAAAGTTTGGGTGTTTTTTGAATTTCAATAGCTTATCTATATCGTCAAATACAGCTATTTTTAGTTCTACTGTGTATGAAATATTTCATCAACTGACAACATGCGTCGAAAAAAGGAATAATATTGAGGAAGTATACAAAAGTTAAAAAAATCGTTCGATGAAACGTTTTATTTCTTGGTACCTGCACGGGGCCTCTAGTCGATGCGGGGCCCCTAGGCAGTTGCCTAATCCGCCTTATGGATAATCCGGCCCTGCTCTAACTAACAGGTAAAGGTTAAATAAATATTAATACACAAACATTTAAATGAGTGCACCCACTTTACGAGTATATAAAGCTGAACTTTAAAAATATTTTAGAAGAATTTCTGTTGTAGTTATTTACAAAAGTCACTTCATTCTTCATCCTAGTTAAAGTAACAGTGCAGTTAAATAAAGATAAAAATATTTTGTCCGAATTTCAGACTATGGCTAACGCAAATAAAACTTTCGTGGACCCAGAGCTGGAAAGTGGAAAATCTGGAGACAGAGTATTTATAACGGGAATGTCAGGGTTATATCCTGAATCCCATAACGTTAAGGATTTGTCAAATATATTGTATAATAAGGTACGTGTTTTTTTTCTTTTTTTGTTTAGTAGCCATTAGCGAGCTTCAATGTTAGCAATGTTTTTTTTCGATATAGTTATTTTCCTATATAGATAGGTATATTTTATTTCTACTTTATTTTCCTCAAATTTTTAAAAATGATTATTTTTTTGAATAATTGCGACCACCTTTTTTTTAATATTGAGAAATACATTTTCGCATATCACCTGTACACATACAGGTGATTATGTGGGACTTATTAGCTAGAAAGGCCCGTACTACTTACTAAAACCCAAAGGAACTTCCCCCGTCTTAATGGGGCGTCGCAGGATCGCTTACGCACTCAACCAAGACACCCCGTCGCTAACCACACAACGAAGGGGTTGCTCCCACGGTCCACCCACCGGAGTGGGCCACTTCACTGTGTCTCTTGGCTTCGCGTCCGACTGGGTTGCCGGACGCTAATGAGCAAAAAAAAATATATATATTAAAGTATTTAATTATTCATCTTAACTATATAAGTATTATTTAAAAAACAAAAAAAAAAAGCTTTAATGATGAACCGAACTAAAAAGTAAAAAATATTTTTTAGCATAACAATAAAGTAATTCACGAAAAATAATGTAATTGTGAAAAATGCGTGTGGCGATTTGTACATTTTTTTTACTAACTTTACTTTTAGAAATCGTACCAATGGAACCCTTAAAATAACTGATATCGAGCACCCCTCTAGGTGGAGCTAATAAACGAGTGTTAAAAATAGTAAATAGAAGTTTTGTTATAAACTAAAATGCGGTAAAACATTATCTTAAAATCTTAATTTAATCTTGTATAGTAAACTTAAAATAAAAAAAAAAAACTTGATTATAGTTTGGATTTTAAGTCTCACTACAATTGAATTAAATTTTCGAAGAGTGTAGTTCTGCATTTGTGAAATATTTAAAGACGTAAAAACTTAACCTATATATATATTTATATATAGAACTACTTAAAAGTAGGCAATAACTAAACGAGGTGCTTCGTTTACAATCTATTAAAGCTGATGTCACTTAAAAAAATAAATATACACTTAATAATTGTTGTACATGAAATGTCTGAGTTAAAAAGCGGCAAGGATATAATAATAAAGTAAATAGCACCATTTCTGCTCTGGATGGCAATGCCAATTTTAAACTGAGGCGATAAGAAAGCTAACTATATTGTGTAACTGACTGAAAATGTTAACTAAGAATAAATACTTATCATGTTTTGCTAACCGATAGATCAATCCTGTTAATGCGAAAAACTGTCGTTGGCAATATGATCATCCTGAAGTCGCTAAGTACACTGGGAAAGTGCCTGAGCTGTCGTTATTTGATGCACATTTTTTTAAAGTTCATTATCGCTTAGGAAACACTATGGACGCAATGGGACGTAAAATTTTAGAACAGGCCTACCAAGCCATTTTTGATGCTGGTAAGTTTAAACACTGAGTGCATGTAGTTAAGACAATTTGTCATGCCTTTATTTTAATCATAAAATATCTAAGAGTTTTGTTTTTAGTTGCTCTTGAGCATTAGACAGTGGAGTTAATAAAATAATATTTTTTTTCTAATTTTCATTGATTTTTTGTTACATATATTGTATTGGCTTATCGACATGTGAAGAGGATGGACGAAACGCATGTGACGTTAAAAGTGATGGAAATGAATGTAGATGGATGAAAAGGTAGAGGAAGACCGAAGAAAAGATGGATAGATTGTGTGAGACAGGACATCAAAGTGAAAGGAGTAAATGATGAGATGACGAGTAATAGAGGAGAATGGCAGAGGAAGACTCACTGTGCCGACCCAAAGTAACTTGGGAAATGGGCAGGGAAAAGAAGATTGTATTGGCTTAATTGAAATAAGTTAATATATATATAAATTTGTGCCAACCATATTTTGTAGGAATCAGTCCAGTGGAACTCTCCGGGAAAAAAGTAGGCGTATATGTTGGCAGTTGCTTTTCTGAAACCGAAAAAGCTTGTTTTTACGTCGCAAGTTCTAGAACAGGTTTTGGTATTGCAGGGTAGGTATGGCTATGAACGCTGACAATTCATGAATTTTCACTAGCAGTCTTTTATATATACTATTAAAATAAATATTTTACTTTATATAACACTAGCAACTCACCCTCGCTCCGCTCGGGTTCGTCCCAAGCTTACTTCGCCATGCAAACTTTCATCCCCATTTCCATCCCCTTAAGGGATGATTCTGGAATAAAAATATATAAGTATTCGGATAAAATATATAATATATAGATTTCCAGGATTAATATATCCTATATCCTTCCCAGGGTCTCAAACTATCTTCTTGCCAAATTTCATCTACATCGGTTTAGTAGATGCAGAGATTACCCCCTACAACGTTACAAACTCACAAACGTACAATTCACAAACTTTACCTCTTTATAACATTAGTATAGATAGATTGACGTATAGTATTAGTATTGTATATGAAAAAAAACCATGTTATAGAAATATCACTTTATAGGTTACGACACGGTCGCGGTTCCATACCTACGAATATATTGTATTATCTCTTTAACCGTTTGTTCACATTATATGCAGTAAAAGGGAAAAGTCTTGTTTTAAACGTTTTAGACGATAAATTTATTTATTTTGAAAATAATTCAGAATTGTTGATAATATGAATAATAAACATGACCTACCGATTTAAATTATTTTTTTAATATAAAAAAATACTTTTTGTGACTTTCATATAAAAGTTAGACATATGCTGTCGCTGACTTTTTTATAGGCATCATTAAGCTCTACAACTTTTCTCTAGAACATAATCATATATCTCTCATCGTTAAGGCAGCGTTCGTAAGAAACGTTTTCGTTCGACCGTTTTTTCTCCGACTTACTTTGAAAATCCGACTACCATAAAAACGTTTTTTTTATTGTTCGGGTTAATATATAGCCTATGACATTCTAAAAGAATGTAGCTTTCTATTGGTAAAAGAATTTTGAAAATCGGTTTAGTAGATTTAGAGATTACCCCCTACAACATCACAAACTCACAGACTCACAATATCACAAACTTAACTTCTTTATAATATTAGTATAGATGGCTATGAACGTAATAAAATTATTTTTTAATTGGATATCTTAAAAGATCGCAATTAACTAAGCACTCGCGCTCGCAACTATAGCGGACTTTCGATGTGTCTGGCAAGATGTAAAAACTATTAAAACTGTCCGGCTATTGAGGTAACATTTTTTATAGGTCCCCCAAGTAGCGTATATAAAATTTAGCTTTGAAATTATTATTTTTATTTGGTTTACACTCTTTTGTAAACAAATAAAGACGCCATGATTACGTAATTCAAAGAAAAAGACAACATATTCCTTTCATAACTGGAGCGAATGACGAACACTAGCTGTCTTTTTTTCTTATAGTTTTGATTACGCTATCCCTTTCACATCATTTGTCAATGTGATGGTTTAAAAAAATAATAAATGTGTAGGCATGCGGAACACTTTTCTGGCTAGTTTTGTGAACATATATCGAATACCTATATTTAAAACATCATTGAATACTGTGTGACGAACCACGGGTTTTATAGTTTTTATTAACATTACATTATTTTTACTATAAACAACAAGGAGTGTCATTTTCATAATAATTTTTTTTACAGATGTAGTAAAACAATGTTTGCCAATCGAATTTCTTACTGGCTGAATGCCAAAGGACCGTCTATGGCTATAGATGAAGCTTGCTGCAGTTCTACTCGTGCACTCGAGCAGGCTTACCTCGCTATTACTCGAGGAGAATGTGATGCCGCAATTGTTGGAGGAGCCAACCTATGCTTGCATCCACAATCCTCTGTCCACTATGGGAGGTAATAATAAAACGAACTAAAACACTACATATTTATAATTTACGACAAAAAACGAAGTGTTCGTTTGATGTTTGTATCTATTTGTGACATTGCAGCTTTTTTTATTCATATACATAAACAATTTTTTTATTGTAAATAATATGTAAAAAATATATGTAATAAAAACTTTTTAACAAAAAAATAAAAACCGACTTCAAACAAAAGCACTAAAAAGTAAAAAATAACTGATTGGTAGTTTTCATTTACTATACATACCTAATCAAATATTTTTGAAGTCGGTGTGCTTTGCTTTGTGTTGGCTTTAAGGACTATAGAAAGGTAACCGGATTATTTAGATTAATCGCGGTAATTTAAGCTTGGAGGATGATTCGAAGTCGGGTAGGCCAACAGAGGTAACTATCGATAAAAACATTGAGGCAGTGCGAAAACTACTTAAAAAAGACCGGAATGTGTCGTATCGACAGATCGAGGAAATCCTGTATTTAAGTGCAACGACTGTTTATCGAATTCATCACGACGATTTAAAAGTTAGGAAACTCTGTACACTCTGGGTGACGCATTCGATGACTGACGAGCTGAGGGAACAACATATGAATTGGTGTCATGAGATGTTAAAAAAATTTGATGATGGTCGATCTAAGTAAGTCAATTCAATTGTTACATGTGACGAAACTTGGCTTTACTATTTTGATGTCCCAACTAAATCCCAGAGTAAAGTGTGGGTGCTTCAAGATGAAGATCCGCCAACGTCTGTCAAAACGTCTCGATCAGTTAAATAAGAATGGTAGCAGTATTTTTCTCAAAACGCGGAAAATAATCTACCATCTTGCGTGATAAACAGAAGACTGTTACTGCAAAATGGTACACGGAAGAATGTTTGCCTCGAGTTTTAGAAGCGTTGAAAAATGAACGACCAAACTCAAGACTCGACACTTTGTTTTTGCATCAGGACAACGCTCCCATACATCGGGCTGGCAAAACTACAGATTATGTGCGTGAAGCTGGAGTGAAATTACTGGGATATCCTCCTTATAGTCCAGACTTAGCGCCATGTGATTTTCTGCTTTTTCCTTATGTGAAAAAATAAATAAAAGGCCGTAAGTTTTCTAATGATGAAGAGCTTATGGGCGCATTGGAAGAGATATGTGGTAGTATTTCAAATGGTTTCTGGAGCGAAGTATTTGTTACATGATTCGAACGTATGAGAGCATGTATTAGTGTTAGCGGAAATTATTTTGAAATAATAAATAAATAAAATAGTATGACAAAACTTATGTAGTGACCTAGTATATATGTATATATTTTTATAAATATTTTTCAGAATCATGAAACTAAGTATGGATGGCAAAACAAAATCGTTTGATAGTAATCCCGCTGGATGTTCTAAATCGGAGTCAATCAATGTCCTTTTTTTGCAAAAAGCTAAAGATGCACTAAGGTATCTTTCTATGTTTCCATATTTGTTTATGTTTAGTAACGAAAAAAAGAGATCCTTTATAATAAAGAAATTAACCTTAACATTAAAATTACCATTTTATCCATTTGTTTACGAGTGAAAATAGTAAAAAACAACTTACCACATATTCCAGAGTTTATGCAGAAGTTGCTTATATTAAATGTGAGTTTACTCAATTACAAGAAGATGAAAATGGTCCGAAATACGGTTTTTATAGAAATCCTACTATTTCGGCTGATTTTATTAAAAAACTCTATCAAGAAGCTGATGTTTCACCAGATGTCGTGGTATATGTTGAAGCAGTTGGTTCAGGTAAAATAGTTACATAAGTAGCACCTAAATCTGGGTAACATGAATCCAATATTTTTATACATAATTAAATTATAACATTTATATTTAATTATACTTTTTACAGCTGTTGCTGAAGCTGATAAATCAGAATTACAAGCGATTGATGAAGTTTTTTGCAAAAATAGAATTGACCCCCTAAAAGTGGGAAGTGTCATGTCTAACATTGGTTATACAGAAGCTGCTTCAGGGATATGTGCCATTACTAAAGTAATTAAGCTACTAATACAAAAGAAAAAAATTAAAATGTTACTCATTTTCATTTATTTATTGAGAAATTTTGTATTTAAAAAATTAGGTTCTCCTGGCTTATCATACTGGAAAGATCGCAGCTAATTTACATTGTGATTCACCACGGCAAGATGTTGCGGCACTTCGTGATGGTCGAATGTGCATTGTCACAGATCACATGGACTTCAATCACTCATACACAGCTGTAAACGGCATGTCGGTCACAGGGGTCAACTCGCACATCTTACTAAAAGGCCATTTTAAGCAAAAGGTATATTACGTCACCTCACTTTTAACTTTAATGAGTCTGTTTTATTGGTTATTAATTTATGTATTAAATATTTAATATGCTAATTTAACGGTTAATATGTTAAAATAAGACGAATTTGTATGTAAATAAATGAATGTAAATGAATCAATGCTAGTATTGATATATAATTATTAAAGTAATTAAACAATTTAATATTCCGTTTAAGGATCTATCTCGTTACAAGGCTACTATTCCACAATTAGTGACACTCTCAGGAAGACAAGAATCATCAGTACTAAAAATAATGAACGATTTAAAAACACGTCCTGTTGATCCCGAAGAGTTAGCTTTACTTAGAAATATTCACAAAAGTAGAATTTTCGGTCACTTAAGTAGAGGATACATGGTCCTTGGTAAGTTACATTAACATTCTTTTTAATACTTGGCGTTTTTTAATAATTTTTTAGAAAACATTTGACAACGACAAAACAAAATTTATGGTGTAATCAACATTTATTTTAAAATATATCTAAAAATAACATTAAAAATTTGATTCTGTCTTCGCATTTGACGTGATCAACTCACAATTTTTGAGCCTCTCGGATTTAAATTATTTTATCATTGTAGATATAGTAGTAATAATTAATTAGTTGTATATATTGGTTAATGTAAATATTTAAATATTTTAAGTGTATATATAGAAGATATTGTAATAAGTTTTTAGTTTTAGATTTGTATTTTTAAAATCTCATATCTTTTGGAAAAAAAAACACAATCGGAGCGAAATTTTATATATGCCGGAGACAGAATTACTTCCATCTAGTTCCTTCTCTAGAAAACGCTTTGGAATACAACAAAATATCGGCTTAAACAAAAAAACTATCATTGATCCTTCGACAGCTAACCCATCTATTCAAACAGTTTATCTGAACCCCGCTTTCACGAATTAATTAATTCTTATTCTGACTCTGACATCGGACCTTTCATAATCCATGTTGCAAGAGAAGAACCAGACCCGTCTGCAGGACTAACTATTCGCGCAATCAAATTTGGTGAATTTCTTCTTAAAAATAAATTTCAAGATATAGCCAAAGATGGAGTTAAAAGTATTGGCCGTAATAAAATTAGTGTTGAATTCTCATCCGCAACATCTGCTAACAATTTTATTCAAAACCCGTTACTTTCGTTACATAAATATAAAGCTTTTATACCTACTTTTAACATCTCTCGCATGGGCCTAGTTTGAGGAATTCCAATAGACTGGTCTATGGATGAATTATCTAGGAGCCTGGAGCTTCCTAGTGGTTGTGGCGAAATTCTTAAAGCCCGAAGATTGAATCGGAAACAATTTGTAGACGGATCACCTAATTGGATTCCAACTCAATCTGTCGTTTTAACGTTTAGGGGCCAGATGCTACCAAATAAGGTATACGCGTTTTATTCTTCTCTTAATGTTGAAACTTATAATCTACCAACTATTATGTGCTTGAACTGTTGTCGATTTGGCCATATTAAAAATATATGCCGTTCAAAACCACGATGTTTGAAATGTACCCAATCCCTCCCAGGAAAATCGTGTTGTGTTGCCAAAGAAGCCGCTCTTTACATACATTGCAGTGGTAACCATTTCGCAGATGACAAGAATTGTCCTGAACTGACAAGACAAAGATTAATTAAAACTGCCATGTCACAAGAAAATATTTCTTTTGCGGAAGCCGCCACTCATTATCCTCCAGTGAGGAAATCATATGCTGAGATTGCAACTAGCAGAAGAAATGTTTTCCTTAACAAATCCTTCTACTAGTAAACCGATAACCCTGTCAATTATATCTCTCCCTTAACTGGTATTCGCTCCTATGAAAAGACGATAGTAAAGATTCCACGCCCCCCTTCTCCTAGAGCTAAGGGATACGATAAACAGACTCACTATAATATCACTTCTCCTTGCTCTTCATCTCTTGGTAATGGTTGCGCCATTAATTAAATCGCATCTGAACCTTCGCCTATTGATCATCTTTTACGCACTTTATTAATTGCCATTAACAACCACTTTTCTTCTAAAATATTTTACCGGACAACGCTGCTCAAAGCTCTGTAATAAATCCATCTTCACCTCTTCCATCAGCTCATCATGGATCTAATAAAAACCTGCAATGGAATTGCAAAAACCTTCCAGCTCGTAAATCAGACATTATTCATCTTATTAATAAATTCGAACCTGCTATCCTTGCCATTTCTGAAACATGGTTGAGGCCTGGAAACCGTTTTCGTATTCCGGGTTTTTCCTGTTTGAGAGATGATAGGGATGATGGATATGCAGGTAGTGCTATCTTAGTCAATCGTTCATATTCGTTTTCACAAATTCCTATTCCCATTCACAGCCATGACATTAACGTTGTGGCTATCAAGTCTCTTAACATATCGTTTGCTTCTATTTATATACCTCATCCTCACCCATCGCTTGCTTCGGAACTCCAGCTCATTTTCTCTTCCCTACCCCGACCAATCGTTGTAATGGGCGATTTTAACACCCATCATACTGCTCGGGGTTGTCATTATTGTGATACATTTTCTCACTTGTTGTTGGACATAATTGATGAAGCCAACTTATGCTTCATTAATGATGGATCTCCAACTAGACGAGTTTATCCAAATCAAAATCCTTAGAGTACTGTTGATTTATCCCTCTGCTCTCCTAGTTTGGCCTCTTGTTTAAACTGGAAGGTCCTTGCTTCATCTTATGGCAGTGATCACTTTCCCATTCTTATGTCATTAAACATGAAATCATCCCCATTCCCAGTGCTAAATCCGCTGTTTCCATATTGTCTCAATAGAGTCAACTGGTCTGAGTTCCGGTCATTTTTTGATCCACAGTCAACTGATTTTTCAATTGTAGATCCTCAAAATTCCTTGTGTTGTTATGAAGCTTTTATTAAAATTTTACTTTTGGCAGCCTCTTCGCATATTCCTATCCTTTGAAGTATTTCAAAGGATATGACTGAAATCGTATCTAGATTAAATTCTGCTTTGTATTATCTGGGAGAATGGCTGAACTCACATGGTTTACTTTTGTCAGTTCTAAAAAGTAGTGTAATTGTTTTTACTAGAAAGAGACATATTTCAGAAGTTAAAATTTTATATGAGGAACAAAACATTCCTGTTCTAAATTCTGTAAAATTTTTAGGTATTTGTCTAGACTCTAAATTATCAGTTACCACTCATATAGATTATATCTCCAAAAAATGTGAAAAGAATATTCAAATTTTACGTGCATTATCAGGAGTGTGGTGGGGTTCCCATCAATACTCCCAAAATTTTTTATATAATGCTATTATTCGTAGCCATTTTGATTATGGAGTATTTTTGTTAGACCCATGCAATAAAACAGCACTAGAAAAATTAAACAAAATCCAATACAAGACACTAAGAATAATATTAGGTGCCATGAAATTATCGCCCACAAATGCTATGCAGGTTGAGTATGTAGAGCCTCCACTTCATCTTCGCAGACAATATCTTTCTGATCGTTTTATTTCGAAAGTTTTACAATCTTCATGTCATCCGTTATTATGTTCCCTTAATCATTTATTACAAATTATTAAACCTAATCAACAAATTCCGTGTAATCTTAAAAGTTTCCAAAAATTTTTTGATCTTCCTGCGCCTATTTTTAAACCTACCTTTTCCTTCGCTTACCTTTGTTCCTTCAATCATAACGAATCTGGGAATTGGCAAAGGTGACCCTGGAGTCAATGTTAAATTTAAGAGTATTTTGGATAATGATTGGTCTGATTATATTAAAATATTTACTAACGCATCCAAAATTACTTGTGAGTCTTGTGTTGGGGCTGCCTGCTGGGTCCCTGGATTCAATATTATACTAAATTTCAAGTGTCCTTCTGAAGCTTCTGCTTTTTCGGGAGAGTGTATAGTTCTGCTTGAAGCCATTTTATTTGCAGAATCACATAAAATGTCTAAAGTCATTATCTTCACAGATTCTTTAAGTTCCCTTCAGAGTATCTTGCAAAACCCTTTCCGCAGTAAATCAAGTTTGTTTAATAACAAACCTTGATAAATTAATTAAATATAATTATTTAAAATTAGAGAAGCTCTCTTTCGTTGCCATGAACAGGGAATCCTCATAACCTTGGCTTGGATCCTTAGTCATTCAGTTATTATTGACGGCAACTCTCTGCAACGGTTAGTGGAATTTTAAATCATTCTTGTAATTACTCCCACAACTTGTGTTCTTTGTCTAAAAAAAGTCTGTACTCTTCTTGGAATATATTTTGGAACGCTTCTAAATCAATTAAAGGTAAATATTATGCTTCTATCCAACCGGAAGTTCCAGTCTCCCCGTGGTTCTTTCGATTTTGCCGTGCTGATCGCAAAACCACCTCAATTATATGTAGGCTCCGTCTAGGCCATGCGTGTACTCCGGTTCATTTAGCTAAATTAAAAATTAGAAATAGCTGTATTTGTGAATGTGGCTTAGACGAGGGTTCGACTGATCATATCCTGTTTAATTGTGCCGAGTTGAAATATTCCCTACATGATATAATCCCTCCTCAAATTCACCGTCCAGTTAACACCAAATGTTTATTAGCCCTCGTATTTAGCCCATTTATTAAAAAACTTGTTAAATTTATAGTAGATAATAAAATTAAATTATAATATAATACTCATTATGTAAATATTTTCATTCTCAATGTGTCTTTTTTGTATTACGTAATTATTTTACTATTGTTGTAGGTTACTCCTGTAGACCGATCATTAATTTATAGTTTTAATTCCATATTAAAGTTACCAAATTTCAAACTTACCGCTCAATCTCATTCGTGTCTTCCTCACAAAACGTGACACTGGAAGAATTGATTGCGTCTGTTAACGCAACTATAAGCCAATAAAGAATAAGAAAAAAAAACATTAAAAATTTATGTAATTGTATAAAAAATGTTTTAAATGATAACATAACTGAAAGTGCATAATAATTATAAGACTTCCGCTACACCATTCAGACAAAAAGGGACAATAGCATTCCCAAGGAGGGTTGACGTCCCCCCCCCCAACGTGCGTTCACCTTATCGTGGTGGGGGGGCTCAGTAGTGCCCGGCAACCCAACCGGGCGCGAAGCCAAGAAACGCACAGGGAGGTGGCCCACTTCGGTGGGCAGTGGGAGGTGGCCCTCTTCGGAGGGCGGTGTACCATGCGGGTTGCTCCTGGTACTTCTCTGATAGCAGAGTGGACCTTGGAGTAACCCCGTGGTTGTTGTGGTCTGCTTTGGCAGACCTGCCGTCGGGGCGTCGTAGTTGAATGCGTAAGCGATCCTGCGACGCCCCATTAAGACGGGGGAAGGCTTTGTTGGATTTTAGTGGGTAGTACTGGCTTTGCCGGTGAGTCCCACACCTCGTGCGTAAATGCATTTCCCAACGTTAAAAAAAAAAAAGGGTTGACGTCAGGCAGGCGGCCGGTCGTAAAACTTTTGCCAAATCCTTTCAGCAATATAGAAGATGTACTGCGCCGACCCCATGTGATTAGGAAATGGGCAGGGAGAAGAAGTTTTTTTAATAATTGCTTAATCATACTATATTAACCATTACATCTCTTTATACTTTAGATACAAATGAGGAAGGTAAAACGGTTAGTTTATCTAAAAAAAATAACTACTTCGATGATCTCAAGCGACCACTTTGGTTCATGTACAGTGGAATGGGATCACAATGGGCAGGAATGGGAACAGAACTTATGCGCATACAAGTTTTTGCTGCAGCTATCGAACGGTAAATACAACATTTATAACTAACCTAACAAACTAAAATCACAAAAATAATAATTGAATTAACTTATATGTTACAGTTGTCGTCGAGCTCTTGAACCTAAAGGAATTGATATAGTACATATCATAACTTCCACAGAAAAAACAATATTTGATAATATCTTACACTGCTTTGTTGGAATCGCAGCAATTCAAATAGGGCTTACTGATGTTTTAAGAGAATTGGAGATTTTCCCTGATATGATTATAGGTATTTAATGTTTTTTTTATTATACGAGTACTTCCAGATAAACTTTCTACTTCTTATGAAATTACTTTATCTCGAGAACTCAGTTTAAATTCAGATGATATAACTAAAAACATGTTAGAAGATTATTCTGAAATTTAAATAATTTTAATTTTTTAACAGGACACAGTGTGGGGGAATTAGGATGTGCATACGCTGATGGTTGTTTTACAGCTGAAGAGATGATTTTATCTGCTTATAGTCGTGGTTTAGTATCTTTGCAAACACAATTCATAAAAGGATCAATGGCTGCTGTCGGTGTTGGATACCAACAGGTAAAAATAACAATATTAAAAAACTACATTTTTTGAACTTAGTTTTGCATTATTTTTTAATAGATTTAACTCATACTAATATTTCCTTGCTATAGATAGTTAAAATGTGCCCTCCAGAAATAGAAGTAGCATGCCATAACGGTCCTAACTCGAGTACTATCTCAGGGCCAGCGATTGTAATGGAAGAATTTGTAGCCCAATTAACTTCCAAAGGTATTTTCGCTAAGGAGGTGCCATGCTCAAATATTGCATATCACTCGCGCTATATTGCTGAAGCAGGTAAAGTTTCCTAATTATAATAACTTATTTATTTACATACATACAAATATGTAAATATTTACTTTCAATTAAATATCAGTTAATAATTTTTGAAGGTCCCGGCCTACTTAAATATTTAACTGAAGTTATCAAATCTCCAAGGCCTCGTAGTGAAAAATGGGTATCAACTTCGGTACCAAAAGAAAGATGGGGAGAAGAAATTGCTAAGTATTCTTCAGCTGAGTATCATACAAATAATTTATTGGTTAGTAATATTCTGTACTAGAGGCTCACCCTCGCTTCGCTCGGTTTCGCCCCATTTTTTTTCCAGTACAGACATTCGACCTCTACAGTTTTATTATATTTATAGATAGAATAAATAACGTATAATAAAACAGTAATATATAATAATGAAAATAGTTATAGTCCGTGTACCTTAGGAGATAGACATATACTATTGAGAACTTTTCTATCGACTTTTTTAAGACTTACAATTTTATCGCACAATGTTTTGATCTATTTCTTAAGGTTGAGCCAACGTTAGCCATATAAATTTCTGAGGACAATTCGATAGAACCAGTTATTGTGTTTTCTCGTGGGAATGAAAAATTTGTCTGCCGTAAAAAGTATCCTAAATGTTATTTTGTATAGTGATAACTTAGTACTCGGGTCACCGAGTACTAAGTTATCACTATACAAAATTTAGTTATAATCGGTTCAGTACTTTTTTCTTGAAACGCGCATATCGATTTGACTAAGTTAGTTTTATTATAGGTATAGATAAGAATAGATATTGCTTAGGAGATATACATATACTATTCAAAACTTTCCTGTAGGACTTTTCAAGATCTACAATTTTTTAGTATATTGTTTTGTTATGTATATATATGTCTTAAGGTATTATATATATATATATATATATATATATATATATATATATATATATATATATATATATATATATATATATATATGTCTTAAGGTTTAGTCAGCGGAAGGTTTCTAGGGAGGACTCGACAAAACCAGTTACTGTATCTTCCCGTGAGAAAGATTTTCTTGAAGTAAAAGGTATCCTAAACGTTGACTCAAGTAATAAGTTATTACTTCACCAAATTTCGTTGAAATTGATTCATTACTTTTCGCGTGAAACGCGCATACAAAAAAAGACAAACAGACATGCAGGCAAACAGATAAACAGACTATTTTTTTAATAACTTTTGTTTTGGGGTCTATGTTGTGTGTAGATAATACGTTACAAATAAACTAAAACATCTATCCCACGGGAACCTTACATTTTTCCGGGATAAAAAGTAACCTATTTGTTATTCTGATGTATGACCTATATTATTGTACAGTTTCATCAAAATCTAATCAGTAGTTTTTGTTTACTAAGCTGTATAAGTTACTATAGTTTTTTGACTGTCCCACGGGAACCCTTTAATTTTCGGAGATGAAAAGTAGACGATTTGTTATTGTCATGTATGAACTATATTATTGTAAAGTTTTATTAAAATCCAATCAGTAGTTTTTGCGTACTAAGCTGTATCAATTATTATAGTTTTTTAAATATCCCAAGGGAACTATGTAAATTCAGGGATAAAAAGTATCTAAGGTGTTGTTCAGGAATATAAGATACTACCATGCAAAATTTCATTTAAATCGGTTCAATAGATTCGGAGATGAGCCCGTACAAACAGATAAACAGACAGAGAAACAAAAAAATTAAAAAAAATCTGGATTTGTTCTATTTGTCTTCTTACATCCCCCTGACTCGGTTCTTAGCATTTTTTTGCTATGTACAGACATTCGACCTCTACTGTTTTATTATAGTATAGATTAGGAAATATTTACTTTCAATTATGATAAAATAAAAAGAACATGTATTATAAAAAAAAAATATAAATTAAAAAAAAATATATATTTATTGCTTAACATAAAGCTATAAGCTATAACAACTAATCATAAAAAGAAGTTTTATATTATTAACATATGAAAAAATATTAATGGCAGAATTCGGTGCTCTTTGAGGAGACATCACGGCTAATCCCAGCTAATGCAGTGGTGATCGAGATCGCACCACATGGCTTGTTGCAAGCCATCGTCAAGCGGTCGCTACCTGATTCATGTCGGCACATACCACTCACTAGACGTGGACATGTGGACAATGCACTATTTTTGCTAGAAGCTATAGGAAAGTTAGTTACATTAATATAAATTTTTATAAAATGTAAATATTTAATGTTGATAATGTCAGTATTATTAATTAACTAGCGCAAACAGATTTATCCCAAGGGAACAGTTCATTTTTCCGGAATGAAAAGTAACCAATTGTTTGACCAGCAATATAAGGTATCAGCATGCCAAATGTGTCTAAATTAGGTGCATAAGTTGTTGTGTACTAAGCTGTATAAGTTACTATAGTTTTTTAATTATCCCACAGGAACTCTTTAATTAAAAAGTATCTACCATATTGATCGGATGTAAGGTACCACCATGCAAAATTTCATTTAAATCGGTCAAATAGTTTCGGAGATTAGCCCGTACAAACAGACAGAGAAACAAAAAAAAAATAAAAAATCTGGATGTACTATTTCTCTTCTTACATCGCCCTGACCCGGGTTTTAGAATTTTTTTCTATGTACAGATATTAGACCTCAACAGTTGTATTAAATGTATAGATTAATATATCTTTCGCAGACTTTATATGGATGGCTTTAATCCTAAAGTGGAAGTTCTGTATCCTAAAATAGATTATCCTGTTTCGACTGGAACACCAATGTTATCACATTTAGTGGAATGGGCTCATAATGAAAAATGGTATGGAACAGAATATTATTCTTTACTTAACCTGTTATAATTAAAAATTTGTGAACCAAATGACTGATTAATGAGAACTACCCGTAGTATTTCTAATTTGAATTTAAAAATCGAACTATGATTAACTTAGTTTTCAACCGACTGCCTCAACAAGGAGGAAGTTCTCAATTGTTTTTTTTAAATTTATGTTTGTTACCTCAGAACTCCGTCATTTATTAATCGATATGGACAATTTTTGTTTTGTTTGTAACTATGTACTTCTAGATTGGTTCCGTTTAATTAAAAAAAACCTACCCCTAAGGGTGGAAAAATAGTTAGCCAATGATTAATTTAACCTACTTCTAATTGTCATATTGACTTGAAACTTTGCAAGTGTTTCTATTTCCGTTGATAGTACAGTGGTTCGTACTTTGCTACTACTGTCTACACTAAAAAGGGAAAAATAAAAACTTATTAACAAAAAAATGAAAACCGACCTCAAACAAAAATAATAAAAAGTAAAAAATAACTGATTAGATTATGCCTATATTTTATTTAGATTAATGCCAGCCGATGCAACTCAAAGCACACCGACTTCGAAAATATTTGATTAGATATGTATAGTAAATGAAAACTACCAATCAGTTATTTTTTTCTTTTTAGTGCTTTTGTTTGAAGTCGGTTTTCATTTTTTTGTTTAAAAGTTTTTATTTTTTAGTATTATGACATTTTTCATTTGTAAAGTTATTTATTCATAATATATTAGATAGATCAAATATTATTATGTATACTGTACTGATAGTAAGTTTTAACTTTCATAATTACTGACATAATTTATATATAGGAAATACTTAGCACGTTTTCCAATATATTTTTAAAGTTTAATACAATAAACAAAATAAATGTTACAGGAGTTTACCTTTGTATGCATCAGCGCATAGAAAAATAGCTGCTGCTACAAAATTTGTGATATCCACGTATGATGACGATCACGCATATTTAAAAGGCCACGTCATAGGAGGTGATGATAAAAAAATATACTTCCTTTTTAAATATCTTAATTTGAAACTCATGTCAATATACTAAATATTTTTATTTGGGTACATAATAATAATATCTCTGCGTAAACAATAAACGTTTTTAATTTTAGAAAAGAACTTGTATCCATTTTCTGGAGCACTCGTAGGAGTTTGGGACACATTGGCAATGGCTTTAGGAGTAGAGAAAAAACAGCTGTCAGTCCAATTTACTGATATACACTTCTTTACACAACCAATTCTTCATAAACAGCGAAACTTGCGATTAAATATAGCATTACATAGAGGAAATGGGCGTTTTGAAGTAAGATAGTAGATTTAAATATCGTTCAATTCATTTACGCTATGGTTCTTGTAAGTAACTTAGGATATTAACTATCCATAATTTTCTTTTTATTTAGGTATTAGATGAAAGCACTAAAATCTTAACAGGTTATATAACTGGGGAATTAAAAAAAGACAGTCAAGACAAAGTTAATTTAAATTGTAAGGAAGAAATGCAACTTAAATCAGATGATATTTATAAATTATTTTCTATAAGGAATTATAATTACTCGTGAGTAACAGCAAATTGAAGGAATATTTTAAAATATTTTGTAACAATTTTTTGTATGATTAATTTTAACTTTACAGGGGCGTATTTCGTAGTATTTACAATGCTAGCTTGTCATTGTCTGAAGCTAATATAAAATGGGAAGACAATTGGGTGGCCATGATTGACAGTATGCTCCAATTAAATGCGCTCAGAAGAATTCACGAAACAGTTTCTCAACCACGCTTCGTAAGAAAAATGATAATTGACGTAAATGAGCATTTTGATGAAATGTATGAAAAAGATGGAATAAAAGTTACACCTGCAAGGATATTTGATGTTCTTGATTATACAAGGTATGATATATTTATAATTTTCCTTTAATTTATACATTATTTTATATTTTTTAATATTAATATGGTAATATTTGTTTTAGATGCGGTGGTATAATCATGCAAGATATAAGATTTCATGATTTACCAACTGTCTGTAAAAATGTTGGAATAAAAGAATTAAAATTTGTCCCTCACTTTTCCACAAACAGCATTGATGTATGTATAATCAAAAAAATGTTTATGAAAACAGGTGCATTTTCAATAAGAATAATAAATATTATATTATTTTTCAGAAAGTGTTAGCACTCTCTACTTATATACAAATATCCGCTGAAAATTTAAATAAACACGATTTAAATATTGTAGAAATTATTGAAAATAATGTCTCTGAATTTGTTAATACTAATCAAATCCTTTCCGAAATTCCTGGAATACAGGCGAATTATTCAGTAATTACAAGAGATAGCTTTAAAACAAGTAATACTACTTCATTGGGTGAAATTGATTTGCTGGTAGTGTCAAATCTATCAAATAATGATGATGTAAGTTCGCTCGTAACTTTCGCTCCAAACTATAGACTTAGATAATTAAAATATTTGCCAAAAAAAAATATCTTGAAGCCCTGCGCCTTTAGTGTTGCAGGCCTGCAAGAAGGAGACAAGTATTGGACTACACAATCGTTTTGTCTCTGTTCTAAAAAGAAAAATTAAATTAAACTTAGTTATATTTTCATTTTCTACAGAGTAGTCACTTTTTTGAGGCTAAAGCTCAGTTTATTGGCTATTTCTAAGGCTATATTTGTTAAATTGGATATTTTTATAAACTTAATGCTTATTAATTGTTGGTTTTGTACAATTCCACAGCTATGTCAAATGCTACACCGAGTTCTTAGATGCAATACTTTTGTGGTTAACTATGAGAAGTATAAAGCAGAAATTTCGAGAGATCGTCCATCATCCCTGTACCAGAGTATTTGTGCACATACAATAGGATCAACAGTTCTAGAACTAGTGTTGTGGCGTCCCACTGAATCAAATGTTGGCACCAGTGCTGTAACAGTTTACAACGAATCTGATTTTGCTCTACTTACTTCAAGATTAACAGCAATACAATTAAATCAAAAGCTTGTGATATTAACGTCGTATCCTCCATTAGCTTCTTTAAAAGCAGCAGTAAAGAAATGGAGAAAAGACGATAACCGCAAAATTAATCTAATCATGATCAATGAGTTTTCCAGTACCCGGAATCTGGATAAAATACCATTTACAGACTTAGCCGTTAATATTTTGCATAACGTGAGTTTCATTTTTATTTTTTTATTTTTGAGTATAATTAAAATTCTATACTTTTTTGAGTATAATTTATATAAGTGTAAATTATTAAATCCCACAACATATATCGATACAGATAATTAAAATGGAAGTCTCTATCTGTAATGTCAAAATAACAGCTTTTTATTAAAACCATATTTAAATATATACGGTACTTGTAAGAAAAACACCGTTTTTTAAATTGTTGTCATTCTGTCTGTTTGTTTGTTCCGGCTAATCTCCGAAATGTCTGGACTGATTTTGACGGAATTTTCATCAGTAGATAGCTGATTTCATAAGGAGTAATTAAGTAAAACTTATAGAAATTATTTTAGGATTATAGGATGAGATATTTCTTGTCGTATTTCATGTAATGATAGAAATGCAATACAATTAATAATTGTCAAATAAATTATTTTAGGGCGCGTGGGGTGGAGAATACTACTTACCTGCAAAAGAAAATTTACGAAAAGACGGTGTCGGATTAGAACTTAATATTAGACAGTTAGGTGACCTAGACTCCTTGCATTGGACAGAAGTGCCAGAGCCTAGAGGCGAGGGCTTAAATGTAAAGGTAAAATGTAATACACTTTGTTACACAAATAAAAACTTTTTAACAAAAAAATAAAAACCGACTTCTAACAAAAGCACTAAAAAGTAAAAAATAACTGATTGGTAGTTTTCATTTACTATACATACCTAATCAAATATTTTCGAAGTCGGTGTGCTTTGCTTTGTATGGGCTGGCACCGATTTCGAAAATATTTGATTAGGTATGTATTTAATAGGTAGGCTTTGATTACTTAGTCAAAGCACACCGACTTCGAAAATATTTGATTAGGTATGTATAGTAAATTAAAACTACCAATCAGTTATTTTTTACTTTTTAGTGCTTTTGTTTTAAGTCGGTTTTTATTTTTTTGTTAAAAAGTTTTTATTTTTCCCTTTTTAGTGTAGACAGTAGTAGCAAAGTAAGGATTCTAACGTGTTAGGCTTGTCAAATCAAACAAAATAAGCCCAAAGTCAAAGTATCTACTATTAGCCGTTGAAGAGTTCCACCTATCCACCTTCTGGCCTTGCCATCAGATCAGGTCAACAACACCGAACCACTGTACTATCAACGGAAATAGAAATACTTGCAAAGTTTCAAGTCAATATGACAATTAGAAGTAGGTTAAATTCATCATTAGCTATTTTTCCACCCTTAGGGGTGGTATTTTTTTTTTGAAATTTAAATGGGACCAATCTGGAAGTATACCCTTTCAAACAAAACAAAAATTGTCCAAATCGGTTAATAAATGACGGAGTTCTGAGGTAACAAACATAAAAAAAAAACATACAGGCGAATTGAGAACCTCCTCCATTTTGAAGTCGGTTGAAAATATATATTGCAAAGTAAACATTGATCAATATATTTCAGGTTCGTTTTGCTGGAGTAAATGTTGTTGAAGTACAAAACAAAATGGGTACTATTTCATGCGATAAAGAAGACATGCAACTTTTCGATTTTAGTGGAGCTACTGATAGGTAAGTATTTTTTTATACTTATTCTATAAAACCTATTTTTATTTGACTTGCAGGTACTATTAATTATCTCTTTGTCGTTTCAATAGTGGAGCTCGTGTAATGGGAATTGCGAATTATGAGTCTATAAGAACACATGTAAGCGTGAAACCGGAATATCTGTGGCCTGTGCCGGCACACTGGACTATGGAAGATGCAGCTACAGTTCCATTGGCGTACTGTCTTGCTTTTTACTGCTTGGTAACAAATTTCATTAAATTTGTTTACATCCCAAATATTGTATAATATTAATTTTCAGTAATTTTCATCTGTCAATTTTATATTCACCCGCAGTGTATTAAAGCAAAGCTCACACCTGGAATAACAATTTTGGTACATGGAGGCGCTGGTGCTCTTGGCCAGGCAGTTATATCGATTGCTATGGCATATGGCTGCCAAGTTTTCACTACTGTTAGCGATATCAATAAAAAGAGATTCCTGCGAAAACTCTTCCCAGAGCTCAAAGGTATGATTGATCATTGAGCCTCCTCAAAATAATTTTATGAAAATTGTAGAATTCTCTAAATACTATTAATTATGTTCGTATTTCAGAAAGTCACGTTGGAAATTCACGCGATATAAGTTTCAGAGATATGGTGCTACACGCCACAAAGGGTGATGGTTGTCATTTAATTATAAGCTGTGTTAAAGGTGCTCTTAAAAATGTAAGTATATTTCATGGGTGTATATCATATTTATAAATTGTATATAATATATTTAAAGTTATATATGTGTAGTGTATTAACTATCTAGTATCCATAACACAAGCCTCGTCGTTTCTGCGTATGTTTCAACAAAACCCAACTGTTTTCAATTTTTTTATTGATAACTAAAGATAATAGATAGTAAACAAAAAAAGAACATCGTTTGGCAAACTAATGAAAACAAGTCACTGAACTGTTTTGCATACAGCCCTTTTCGATATCTCACTGCTGGGGGTGGGCCTCCATTCAATAGTCTATTTTCTCTTTACCTATTTATACATATAAGATATTATAATGCTTAATTACTAGAGTATGTCTATATAACATTATTTACCTTATATCTATTAAAAATTATAAGATAATTTAGTAAGATGTTACTAAAAACGTTTCTATTAATTTAATAAGTAACCTATATACATATAACTTATTTATAATAATACTAGCGGCTCACACTCGCTTCGCTCGGGTTCACCTCTAAACAAACAAAAACAAATCTATCCGACAGGAACGTACATTTTTCCGGGATTAAAAGAAGCCTATTTGTTTTTCTGATGTACGAACTATATTATTTTAAAGTTTCATAAAAACCCAAATAGTAGTTTTTGTGTACTAAGCTGTATAAGTTACAATAGTTTTTAAATTATTCCACGGGAACTCTTTAATTTTCCGGGATGAAAATTATCTTGAATGTTGACCGGGGATATAAGGTACCACCATGCAAAATTTCATTTAAATCGGTCAAACAGTTTTGGAGATTGGCCCGTACAAACAGACAAACAGATAGAAACAATAAAAAAATATATCTGGATTTGCTCTATTTCTCTTCTTACATCTCCCTGACTCGGTTTTTAGCATTTTTTTCTATGTACAGACATTCGACCTCTACAGTTTTATTATATGTACAGATAATAATAAATTTTAATAAATTTGAATACTAATAAGTAACTATATCAATTGATTCGATTCATTTATTAAAATAATTTCAGACTACGATTCAGTGTTGCAGTCTATCAGGTACTGTAATTGATACAACCTTATTATTGACTAAGGAAAATTATGACCTTGGCATGAAACATTTGGTAAAAGCAATATCTTACTCCTCCATGAACTTATTGTCAGTGTTGGGACATGGAGAAGAAGAAGATATACAGGTACACATAAATTAAGTATATGTTGGAACTACGAGTATTTCGCGATTATAAAGTATTAATTCAGAATTGTTCATATTCACTTATAGTTAAACCTAGCAGAACCCGAGGCTTCGCTCATGTTAAAACTACAAGAAAAACAAATATTTTGGCTTTATGTTATAAACAAACACACGTACAGAAGAATTATATATATTAAGATGACTATAAATTAAAAAACTTAATGTTTAAATCGAGTTTGTAAATGTCATATACAATGATTTTCATTTCCAAAGCTTACACTTTTATCTATTTATTTCTATAAAGCTGTGAATTTAGGAAAAAGGAATCGAACATTGTCACTTAATACGTCAAATTAATTTTATAGAAGTTGCAATTAATGCTTACCGAGGGTATTGCCCGTGGATACGTTCGGCCACTGTCTCGTGTGACCTATTCGGCACAAGATGTAACTCGTGCATACAGTCTTCAAGCTGGAAGCCGTCATCGTGGACGTGTACTACTCGACTTACAAAATGATCTATCTCATGTTCAGACAAAGTAAAATTCTTTTTATTTTTCAGTCATATTACATAAAATGTAAAGGCAATAAAACTAAACATTTATTATTTTTTAGAATAGCTTGTTCTGCTCAACTACGACAGTTGATAATATCAGAGAACGAATTGCTGGCATTAAAATTAATTGACAGACTAGTGAACCGTGGGGCTAGAAAGATAATACTGGTGTCTTCATGTGGATCATCAAATTGTCTGTCCCAAAAAATACGGTATTTCGAATAATTATTTACAAAAAAAAAACCTGTGCGTGTACTTACGTACGCACGTTATAAGTTGTACTTCTTTGGCGTAACAGAACAAAAGTTTGTAAAAAGGAATGCAGCCAACTCCATCATGTCGCTATTTGGCTGTCGGTGTGCGCGCGCATCGTAAAAGTTTTACTTTCATAATTTTTTCCAAACGTGCTAAAAGAAGTGTAACTTCAATAAATTATACAATTTATCAATATTGTAATTAATTACGCAAAACGATTTTTTTAGAACTTGGGTTAAACAAGGAGTACAAGTACAAGTGATTCCTGAAAATACGTTTAGTTCAAATAGTATTATTAATTTACCCGCTGAAGATCAGTCGTTCGCAGTCATTGAAGGAATATATTACATAGTTTCTGCAAATGCAATAAGTGAGAATAATTACGAAATTTTGGACCATATCAAACTAATATCGCAAAGATTATGCTCAAATTTTAAGTAAGTATTGTACTCGTGTATAATATTATATTTTAACGAAGTTAAATATAGGCCAGTAAAAATAGACGTTTTTTTTTATCAACTCTGCACTAAATTTCCGATCCAATTATTTGTTTTTATATGTTTTAAGGTTTAGGATCACTTGTATTCAGCCCTTTTTAACGTCCCACTGCTGGGCACGGGCCTCCCTTCAATACGAGTTGGATCTTGTTGAAAATGATTCGCACATGAAAATATCAGAGGAGCGAGACCCGCGATTTGAACCCGTTTCACTCGGTTAACCAAGCGAGCGCGTCACCACTGGGCTACTACTGCATGTAGGATGACTTACTGAGTATAAAATTACAAAATGCTGACACATTCCAGTGGAGCTTCAGGTGTCATCTTAAAAAACATTTTTTGAGATATCGGCCAAAAATGTTTTTTCAAGATGGCGCCTGAAGTTCCAACGGAATCTGTCAGCCTTTTGTGATTTTACACTCAGTAAGTGATCCTAAACCTTATAAAAACAAAAAATTGAATCGGAAATTTAGTGCAAAGTTAAATTCTATTTTTACTGGCCTAATATTACACACAACATTGTAAAAATTAATTACTTAAATAATTCTATTATAGATATTTTGCTATTATTAACGATGGAAAAGATGAATTTGTAAGAACAGTCTTATCTAGGGTTGATGATCAATTATTAACCTGGATTAAGCTGCCTGTTTTGAAAATGGTACAGAAGGTAAATACACCTTAACTATGCCTTTTCTATCTAATAGCCACATTTTAATTAAAATGTCATCTTAAAGTGTAGTGTGTATAAAATCATTGATTTTTTTTTCAGATGAATGAAAATGAATTTGATGAAGCTATTTCAGCAGTAAATGCCATAGATGCCATTGAAAAAGCAATTTGTCTGAAACAACGTACTATACTTATACATTCCTTAAAAAAATCTCATGCTGTGTCCTTGGTACATGAATTAAGTTCAAAAACAGGTTAGATCCCTTAATAATGTTTTATATTAAAACAGTTATTATACTTTTCAGACGATATGTGAATTAGTTGACTTTTATAATAGTGTTAAATGTATCTTTTCAGGAATAAATGTACCACACGATATACCACAAAGTACTTATATCGCAGATTTGGATATTGAGCCGGCTAAGTTAGAAATATTTAGGTCTTATTTGCAAAATACATATCACATATTCTTAGATGAAATTAGTTTACAAGCCTTTACTGTTAAATCGTAAGTATTTTTTAAGATTATTAAATACTAGCAGAACCCGCGGCTTCCTCGCGTTAAAACTACAAAAAACACTAAAGAGGTAGGTTTCATATAAACTTTCATGCCTTATTTTACCCCTTATGGAATTGATTTCGAAAAATGCTAAAACACTTATTTATTTAATTGTACTGAAGAGCATTAATACCAAGTTTCAAGTAATTCTGATCATAAATATTTTTTTGGGTTGTATTATAACGTGTTTTCCCGTGGGAATGAGATAATTTCCCGCGGTAAAAAGTAGCCTATGTCATTTTCCAGCCCTCCAAGTATCTCCTCACAAAAAAACATGCCAATCCGTCGTTCCGTTTCCACGTGAAAGAAGGACAAACAAACAAACACACTTTCACATTTATAATATTAGTATGGATATAATATTAATATGATAATTTTGTGTAGATTAAACTTGTATTTTGAATTGTCAAATCACATCCAAAAGGACTTTTTTGATTTCATGTATTTTGACATACATACATTATTGTACAAATGTATGTGTGTCATTTGGGGTGCAGTGGGGTGTCAGCTTCAGTTTCCAGCCATTTGGCCTGTACAGGCGGTGGAATACCTAGGTAAAATCGTTGATATCCTACGAACTCTCACCAGTGGTAGCTGTCTTGCACCCAGCGACCACACTCCGGTAACCACGTCGGCTCGTGGGCTAAACCTGGTAGAGAGGGGCTTAAGTGTTTCGGCACTCAAGTCTTGCGGTTGCTCTTCGCATAGTGCATAGGGTCTGTCTCAGCCTCATTGGCAATCCACCATTGGTGGCAAGGCAGCTAGGCATTGTGAAAGGCCTTAAGGGCGGCGATAGGGGACATTAGTTATCGTTCGGCCAGACACTGCATCCAGCCCTCCTCTAGTTTTGTAACGGCTTCCGTTCCACTGGAACAAGGAGGGTAAGAACGAGAGAGTGTTCCTGTGTTTGCGCGCACACTTAAGCACTTTAATATATCCTGCATAAATGACTGCTTCTGAATAATGGCTTTCGATTTTATTAAAGTCCTATGGCGATGGACAGAGCTAGAGAGGTCTAGCTGTATTGCAAGCTGGGCTTTGTCTGATGTCTGCACATAGGCGGCTCAAGGAGAGTGGTCAATTTGGGTGACAATACGGATTGGGTAGCACATTGAGTGACGAAGCAGTCCTATTCAGGATGGCACTGCTTCCCCCGATCTGCCGAGGAGGGAACTAGAAACGGTATCCCAAAAGTTGTTCACCCACCTTATCTGGGAGGTAGTAACCACGGATGCCTGTGCAACTCTTACTTCGTGGTCGACGCTACCGGAAATATATAAAATCATCAAGTATGACACTTGGTGCGTGAAATGTACGCACCCTTCTGGGTCGGAATAGTAATCTATGTCCCGAACATAAGACAGCAATTGTATCACATGAGCTTGCTCGTTACAATATAGACGTAGCGAAACCCATCTAGCTGACGAAGGAGAACAGGAAGAGCGTGGCACTGGATACACTTTCTTTTGGAAGGGGATTGCCGCGTCTAAACCATATTTAAATGTAATATGAATATATGCATCCACCATGACCAAGCCAGACGAGGCTAAGGATAGATTTTTTAAAGAATTGGCTCAAACTCTAGCTATAATCTCGCCTAGGGAGCAAATACTAATCCTTGGTGATTTTAATGCAAGAGTTGGGCGCAACTTCGAAGCCTGGCCCTGTGTGTTGGGTAGACACGGAATCGGTAATATGAATAGTAACGGGCAATTACTACTCGGCATTTGTTCCCAGTTCGGTTTTTTTATGGGACTAAGGGGGCAAATGGGCAGGAGGCTCCCCTGATGGAAAGTGATCACCGCCGCCCATGGACATCTGCAACACCGCAGGGCTTGCAGATGCGTTGCCGGCCTTTAAGGAATGAATACGCTCTCTTCTTGAAGGTGGCCAGGTCGTAGCGGTTCGGAAAGACCGCCGGCGATAGCTGGTTCCACAGAGTGGTTGTGCGGGGCAGAAAATGCTTTAAAAATCGCACTGTTGTGGAACGCTGGACATCGAGGTGGTGTGGATGGAATTTAATATTTTGGCGCGATGCCCGATAATGAAATTCAGCCGCCGGGATCAATCCGAACAATTCCTCGGAACACTCCCCGTGATAAATGCGGTAGAAGATGCAGAGTGATCCAACATCTCTACGCAGAGCTAAAGGATCAAGCCGATCGGAGAGAGCTTGATCGTCGATAACTCAAGCCGCCCTACTTTGAATGCGGTCAAATGTAAGTAGCTGATACTGGGGAGCTCCCGCCCAAAGATGAGACCAGTACTCCATGTGGGGCCAAATTTGCGCCTTATAAAGAGTAAGACGCTGACGCGACATGAAGTACTGTCTCGTCTTGCTGAGCACACCAAGTTTCTTTGAGGCCAGTTTGACCTTACCTTCCAATTGACTACGGAACTGGACGTTGCTCGAGATGTCGAGGCCAAGTATTCCAATACTGGCTATGGTAGACAGAGGAGTGTCCTCAAATTGAGGAGCTACGATAAATGGCGACTTTTTAGCGGCAAACGCGCAAACTTGTGTCTTTTTGGTGTTGAATTGGACTAAGTTTAGTCGACTCCAATCCAAGACTAGGGTTAACAAAGATTCGACCTGAGACACAAGTTGTTCCGGCTCTCGTCGACGTATTCCCAAGAAATATAAGCGCGGCCAGTGTACAGGGCATCCATAGTGCTATCGTCTGCATAGCAATGAATGTTGCTGATTTGCAACATGTCATTGATATGCAGAAGGAACACAGTAGGAGACAGTACGCAGCCTTGTGGAACACCAGCATTGACATATTTAGGATCAGAGCAAGCACCGTCGACAATGACCTTAATGCTCCGATCTACCAAAAAGCTGGTGATCCAGTTGCAAAATTTCTCGGGGAGCCCATAGGAAGGTAGCTTCGAAATAAGCGCTTTGTGCCATAGCCGATCAAAGGTCTTCGCTATATTCAGACTGGCTGCAAGCGTCTCCCCCTTGGTCTTAACTGCTTCTGCCCATCTATGTGTCAGGTAAACTAGAAGATCACCGGCTGAGCGACCTCGACGGAAGCCGTACTGGCGGTCGCGGATCAGCCGGTGCTCTTCTATGTACCCAGGAGCTGGCAGTTGATAATGGACTCCATTATCTTAGAGAACAAGGAGGTAATGGCTATTGGCCTGTAATTGGACGGATCCGAGCCTTTTTTTGGGATCGGATGCACTAAAGCGGCCTTCCAGGATTTCAGGACTACGCCTGATGAATAAGAGTACCGGAAAAGACGCGTTAAGACCGCTGCCAACTCCGGAGCACATGTCTTCAACACGATCGGAGGGATGCCATCGGGCCCACTCGACTTATGAATGTCCAAGGAAAGAAGTGCTTTGCGAACTGCACTTTGCTGGAACTGAACTTCCGGCATTGTAGTATCACACCGCGGGATTGTCGGTGGTGAGTTTCCTTGGTTATTCAGAGTCGAATTGGACGCGAAGAGAGTGCCCAGTAGTTCGGCTTTCTCCTTCGCGGCATGAGCCAGCGAGTCATTCTCCGTGTGCAGAGGTGGAAAAGAAGGCTTACAGAAATTCCCTCAAACAGCTTTGGAGAGAGACCAAAACGCACGTGTTCCTGAAGGGAGACGCCCCAATCTCTCGCCAATTCTGCCGATGTGCTTCGACTTCGCGTTAGCAATACTATTTTTGAAGGACCTGGAGGCAAAGTTATGCTCCTTTATAAATGCACTGGTATTTACATCACTAGACGCCGACGCGACAGCCCAGGCTTGGTAGCATTCCAGCTTCGGCGAGAAACCGTCTTGCAGAAGTGACCAAACCAAGGCTAGAATTTGCCTCTGATGGGCACTGCAGAGAACGGAATAAATAGTTCCATACCCTGAAGTACCACATCGGTGACAGAGTCAGCAACGACATCTGGATCATCTGGCGAGAAGCAAATTTGCTCCCATGGGTAGGACGCAATTTAGGACCGCTACCCGGGGGCGATCGCCGGGGCGCACCTGGAGCTGACGCTGAGTGTCTCAGCATGCGAACCGTCAGCGGTGAGGAGTTGAACAGGCGGGCTCCAACCGACAAAGATTTTACAGCCGAAATCATTTACGATGGCGACAGGACATCATCACCTTCCAGCCATCGTCATCCCCAATTAATAGCCAGATAGATACAGTTCCACCCAAGCTGGCCTTGAATGTTGCGCGGGAGGCAAACGCCTTCTTACCCGCGTCCACCAAGGCTGGAAAAGCAAGAGTTCGCATGAAATGGAGCAAAGATGTAAACCTATTCATCATGCGAACATACTTACATATTACAAAGTTAGAGACAGATATGACCACCTATAGACAAAAATTGCATGCACTTTTCACACGACAGTATCCAGAAATTACAGTTTCAGAACAGAGAATTTCAGACCAGAGAAGAACTATTGTTAGGAATAAACTTTTGTCACAAGAAGTTATTGACCAATTGAAAGAAGAAGTACGGGCGATATTAATACAGGAAGAAACAGAGAATTATGAAAAAACTAACGCAATTACATTAATACGAAATACAAATGAAAATGATCTGCAAGAACAACCGCTATCAATTAATCAAATACAACATAGTACACAATCTCAATCGCACAGTCACTCAGGAGCTCACATGGAAACATTACACACATTTACGAACACACCACATATATTCACACAAACATCACACACATCCACACAGACCGAATCATTAACTTTTACGATCGAAAACGACATTGAAACCTTGGTCGATGAGGATCACAATCTAACACCATATACATATATACAAGAATTACATGACAAATATAGAACACAATTAACACATTATGCTGGAATGGACCCCACAACGAGACCAAAATTACCTAAACTTAAATATAGCCCTAAACTTTTCCGATTAGTTAATGTATTTAATGAAAGTATCCTACCACAGTTCTTATCTGATGACATACAATTGATAGACATACACACTCTAATTTATTGCACAGCGGTGGTAATTTCTGAAGAACTCAACCTTAAAATTACCGAATACACAATAAATACAAGATCTAGAGACAAGATGAAACCACCCAGGCAACAAAAACTAGAAAAGGATATTGAAAAATTGAGGGCGGACTGTGGCAGACTCACACAGTATATTAACAACAATAGATCTCAAAAAGTAGTTAAAAAAGTAGAAACAATATTTAGGAATAGTTTAATCCACACCAAACATGAAAGTAGCAATAGGACACCTCATGATTTTCTGGACACATTAAAACAAAAGCTGGCACTTAAAGTAGGCAGACTTAAGAGGTACATGAAGGGACAACAGCGCAAAAATGATAATGCTACATTTGCTATGAACGAAAAGTTATTTTATAGGAATATACAGAAACCACATAACGACTCAACAACTGAGAACGATGCAGGCACACCTACGAAAGTAAACTTAGAAAGATTTTGGTCTAACATATGGGAAGAGCAGGTTCATCATAATGATAAAGCATCTTGGATTGCAGAAGAAAAAGAACAATGGAGAGCAGTGGAGGCAATGGAATTTACAGAGATAACAGAATCTGATATTACAAATATTAGACTACACAATTGGAAGTCCCCGGGCGTAGATAAAATACATAATTTTTGGTATAAAAAGCTTACGATACTACACAAATGCATTGCAAAAAATTTAACACATATTGTATTAGGTGAACAGGACATACCGGAATTTATTGAAACATGAATAACTTATATGCTACCTAAAGCGAAATACACATCAGAACCTTCTCAATACAGACCAATCACATGCTTACCCACGATCTACAAAATACTGACATCAGCAATCACAACTAAAATCAACACACACATAGAACGACACAATATAATATCTGAGGAGCAGAAGGGGTGCAGACGGGGCCATATGGGGTGTAAAGAACAATTAATAATAGACTCCACTATTCACAAACATGCCACCACAAAAAATAGAAACTTACATTGTACATATATAGATTACCAAAAAGCTTTCGATAGCATTCCTCACTCTTGGTTAATACAAATATTAGAAATATATAAAGTTAATTCTAAAATTATAGACTTTTTGCGCATTATAATGACACACTGGAAAACTACGCTCTAGCTAAACAAAGGTCTCATTAGATTAAGAACTCGATAGTTACATATTAGAAAGGGTATCTATCAGGGTGATGCTTTGAGCCCCCTATGGTTTTGTCTCGCCCTAAACCCCCTGTCTCACTTACTTTATCGATGTAGAGCCGGATATAAGTTTAAAAATAATACCGCTGAAACTGTTATCTCTCATCTTATTTATATGGATGACATTAAATTATATGCTAGCAACCAAAAAGAAATGAAAACGCTAATAGAAACTACTACAAAATTTAGTCAAGATATTAATATGCAATTTGGATTAGATAAGTGTAAGACATTACATATTATAAAAGGACAAATAAAACCCGGCAACTATATAATTAACGACACCGACACAATTACAGCAATGGATTCAACAGATCTTTATAAATATTTAGGATACAAGCAGCTTAAAGGAATCAACCGCACAGAAATTAAACACACACTAAATACAGAATATCGTAGGAGAGTTAACGTAATTTGTAAAACAAAATTATCTGGAAAGCATTTCATAAAAGCCCTGAATACTTTTGCAATACCTATATTGACCTACTCATTCGGAGTAATAAAATGGTCAAAAACTGATATTGAACAATTAGAAAGATCCACACGCACTATTCTCACAAAACACAACAACCTTCACCCTAAATCGGCCATCGAACGACTCACAATCAAAAGACAAAATGGAGGGAGAGCCTAATCGATATTAAAAACCTTTGGCAGACACAAATAACAAACCTAAGAACATTCTTTAACACAAAATCACGCACCAGTAACATACACAAAACAATTACCTTAAACGATTTTAATTACACTCCGCTTAATTTAAATGAACCAAACATACCAGACACAACCAACACTAGCACACAAAGTCAAAAAATTGAAAAATGGAAACAGAAAGTTCTTCACGGTAGACACCCACATGATCTAGAACAATCCCATATTAACATAGAAGCATCTAACAAGTGGCTTAAGATAGGAAACTTGTTCCCAGAAACCGGAGGCTTTATGATAGCTATACAAGATCAAATTATAAATACAAAAAACTACAGAAAATATATCATAAAAGACCCTACCGTCGTCAACGATAAGTGTCGCAGGTGCCACATACAACCTGAAACCATACAACATGTTACTGGCGCGTGCACAGCACTCACATAAATAGACTACACTCACAGACACAACCAAGTAGCAAACATCATCCATCAAAAGCTAGCACTCAAACACTCTCTCATACAAAACACTCACACACCTTACTATAAATACTCACCACAAACTATCCTAGAAAATGACACACACAAACTGTATTACGATCGTGCCATACTCACAGATAGGACCATCCATTATAATGGACTAGACATAATTTTACAGGATAAAATAAGAAAAATCACTTACCTGATAGACATTGCGGTTCCCAACACTCATAACCTACAAAAAACAATATCTGAAAAAATAAGCAAATACGCGGAACTTAAAGAAGAAGTTGCAAGAATAAGGAGACAAGAAAAAGTTTACGTTATCCCTATAGTCCTCTCTACGACAGGTGTCATACCCAATCATCTTATACATAGCCTAAAACTAATAGATTTAGAAGAAACCGTCTATATAAGTCTGCAGAAAGCTGCCATTTTAAACACATGCAGAATAGTGCGTAAGTTCATGCAGTTAGAAGAAGAAAACACAATTAAACAATCTTAAGTGCCTGACTCACCACACCACACGCTACATTTACTTGGCTTTGGCCCGTAATGTAGTTAAAACCAGCCAAAAGCTGAGAAAAAGAACATATCCGAAAATAATAATAATAATAATATGAGACCTATACAGGCACGCGTATATTCGCGGATGGTCGTCGCAGTCTACACGTAGCCAGAGGATGGATAGGTCCCGCCCTTCAAGGCTGCCGAGGCGACGAGATGTCTTCTCTGACGTACACGCACACTCCAGCTCGCGGTACAAAGGAAAGGTGTCAGCCGGAGACGATATCTGCGTCTCAGTAAGGAAGAGCAAGGCCGGCTTCGCCTTCTCAAGGTGGAAGTGGACGGCGTTCAAGTTGGAAGTTAGACCCCTTATGTTGCAGAAGTCCACAGCAAGTGTGAAAAGGGTAGCCTTATGTTGCCTGCTCCGTTTGCCCCGAACAGAAGTTGAGAGCGCAAAATTGCCCCAAATTCGGAGAGCAGCCTGGGCACCCACGCTCAGGTAGTGTGCGAGCTGAACATGGATGCCCAGAGAGGGATTCTCCACCGCGATGTGCGCTGGTGGTACCCTCCTGGGGTAGACTGACCGAATTTCGCACAATCATAAATTTAGTAGTGTGGGGGAGGCGTGGGGAGTGGACATCCCGGGACTTTCACTTACCGAACGAAACGCGACAGCATAGCTGCCACTTTACGCCAGACTTCTGTGAGAGAGTGGTACTTTACGGGACGTGCCGGCACATTCGGCTGCTACCCGAAGGTAACTAGTATGGCACTACCACAGTTTTGGTTGACTGATTGCAATGGTGGAATAATCTCTGTCACTAGATTATCCCACCAGCGGGCGGTGGGGTCGTCACGTCCCGACGCCTATTAGTTTATCCACCACCAACGCATTATTCAGATTGCCGATGAAACACAAGGCTACGTGAATGCACCCTCGTTCCAAACACTGGCATCTAATTGACTTTTATTGACTGGAATTCCAGAGACCCAGTTTGACTTTCGACCTGAGAGAGCAACCTGTGAAGCTATATTCTCTGTTCGCCAGCTTCAAGAGAAAAGTAAAGAACAAGGTCGACCTCTATACCTCTGTTTCGTCGATCTTGAAAAGGCATTCGACAGTGTTCCACGAGAAGCTCTCGAATTGGGTCCTGTTGATAAAACTGGGATGCTCTGAGAAATTTTGTGCGGATGATACGGCTCATGTATGATGATATACTCTGTTGTATCGGGGTAATAGGTGAACAATCAGAATTTTTTAATGTCACCTGTGGCGTAAAGCAGGGATGTGTACTTGAGCCAACCTTTACACACATACACATATACATTGCGTTGTTTGTACCGGTGGTAGAACTCTGTCAAGCCTGAGGAGTTCGACTGGATGGGTACTACCCCCTTATCTATCTCTCAAAGTTTTCCGTTCGCACGATCTCAAGCTGATTACCAATCTTTTGTATTCATCGGAAACGTGGTACCTCTATCGCAGGCATATAAAGACTTTGGGCAAATTTCATCTTAAATGCCTCGGAAACATGATAAACATCAGATGGTCGGACCGTATTAGAAATACGAATGTTGTAAGGCGTGACAAAGTTTTCGGGACAAAGGCCTACTTAATGAGACGCCAGCTATGGTGGTGTGGTCATGTATCAAGGATGCACGAGGAAAGACTGGCGAAGCGCATCTTCTATTCTGAACTCCAGGATGGTAAACGAAAACGTGGTGGTCAGTTGTTATGTTATAAGGATGTTCAGAATAGACACATTAAAAGATGCAAAATTGACCCCTTAGTATGAGAAAAGCAGGCACAAAATCGGCTCAAATCGAAACGTCAGGTGCACCGGCAGGTGAACGCTTTTGAAGAGGAAAGAAGACCGCAATTAGACGCAAAACGTGACGACCTTAAAGCTAAACCACCTACAGCTATAATTTACAATGTCATCAATAGTGTTCTGACATATCCGCTTTGTGCTCGAAACTTTTCAGCCAAAGTTGCATATGCCAGTCACAAGAGGACACATGAAAGACCAGATATCGACGCTCGCGACAACCGACATAGATAGCTATCGAATGCAGTCGCTGGGACCGAAAACGGC
Source organism: Brenthis hecate (assembly GCA_951806755.1). Lineage (NCBI taxonomy): Eukaryota > Metazoa > Arthropoda > Insecta > Lepidoptera > Nymphalidae > Brenthis > Brenthis hecate. The sequence continues at coordinate 8,371,762 of OX638249.1, forward strand.
TAGATGGCATCATCATAATCATCATAGTACGATGTTATACTAATCTATACATATAATAAAATTGTAACCAAGCCGAATCTCTACATTAAATATTTTTTGGAAAATCTTACTGAAATAGACATTATTATCGATAAAGAGGCTGAATCTATTGTTTTTAGAATTTTTGTCTGTCTGTCCACATTAACATGAGATAGTATTGTTCGCTGATGACATTTCACTTATTTTTAAAGTGAAGCGCAATTCGCTAATGTACGACGATGTAAACGATGCTCTCTCAAAGGTTGTCTATTGGTTTGATTCAAATAATTTATTATTAAAATAATAAAAAGACAAAATCAATAAAATCTCAACACCTAATGTCAAACTTGTTGATAATGGTGTAATATTAAATGGCGAAGTGTTAAAACCTGTAGAGTCCACTAAATTCTTAGGTATTATCATAGATTCGAAATTGCAGTGGGACCCCCATATTGAGGGGCAAGCGAGTAGACTCAGCTCTGCAGCGTTCGCGGTAAAAATGTGACTTCTTACTGATGTAAATACAGCTCGCATAGCATAGCTAGCATAGCATTTATTACACACCATCAAAAATAAAGTCAATTCTTTGCGTTCCAAATTTGGTGACCATTTGCAACATTTTCTTAGAAATGCCTCCCAACTTGTTTGGAACATTTTTCATGGTGTGTAATTAATGCTATGCTAGCAGTCTTATAAATCACCTAATTATTACCTAAGTATTATATATAAAAATCAGCTTTTATACTATAACGTAACTAGAATTATGATTTCATGAAAAGGGTGTCTGTTTGGTCTGAATGGTGTCTTGTCTAGTGAACACGCGTTTCTTTCTGCAGATCAGTCAAATCATGAGGCACCCATTTTTCATATTTTTTTATTTTATTGATTTGACGCAAATGAGTCAATATTGTTGGTAATGTAACGTTAAACCATGCCGCTAATTCTTGGGTAGTTTGTCTCGGATCGGCTCCCACCATCTCCTTCAATTTATTGTTATTCACCTGTGAGGGCGGTCTTCCACGTGGTCCGTTCTTCAAATCAAAGTTTCCATCACGAAAGCGTTTAAACCAAAATCGCACATTGCGTTCATTAGCAGTCCCCTCTCCAAACGCAACATATTGCGAGCTGTTTCTGCCGCGTTAGTTCCGCGTCGGAACTCGTATTCAAAGATCACTCGAATTTTCGAAGTATCCATGTTTCTTGTCTAAGCTGAATAAAAAAAACAACTGAAAGTCGATAATCCAATGTTGCACATTTTTTAAAAGAAGAACTACATAGGTACCATGTGAAAAAAGTTTCACTCAAAAATCTCAAACCATGAAGGTCAATTCGAAGTACATATTACAATAAAACGGCAATTTCATACTTTAACCCCTATTATATATACTTATTGAATTTTACGAATAAGATTTTTAAATACAGGCTGATTACTAGTTTTGATCGTTTCATAAATATTTTTTTATATTTGCATTTATTTTTTTATATTTTATTAGACTTCGTCAATTAGAAGATAACATTACAGAAAAAGAGTATAAAGAAACTAAGGGATTTGACACGTTCTGGTCAAACATAGATAATGATGAGCTACTTGCCACAACCGAAATGGTGTTTTTACCGACACTGATAAACAGTTCATTGATGGTAAGTAAAAATATAACCCACAAACTATTTATATCTACTGAAACAAAATATGGACTTAGTGCCCATATTCGCAGTTATATTGTATATTTATAAGTCTAATTATTAAGTACATAGTAACATAAGGAAGAGACTATCAACATCTAAATAGGACAGAATGTTTGTGATATTGCAGTGATTTTATTTTCCAAGCATATGGCGCACGAAAAAAGTGGTTTTTAATATTCATATACAGAGATTTGTTTAATCCCTCCACGACCGCGGACACGCCGGCGTTACAGTTAACAATAGATTTTTTAGAAATTTAATTAATTTCTTAGATATTTACGTGGAGGTTTTAAACAAATAAAATATATTAGCAATATGGTAAAGGGTTCTTTCAGGATTTTTTTTGGAGATCATTGTATCATTAAAAAAGAACTTTAAATACTTATTTATACGTGGTGGTTGTATTTAATAACTATAGGCACGAAGAGTAATTTTAATTAATTACTTAAATACATACTAAAATACTAACTTAAATTGGTGCTAGTTGCTAGATGCCGTGCTGATATTTTTTGTTTGTTTAGTGTTATCTATTCAAACCAGTCTTATCGTGGGCGACTGTTTAAAAAAAAAGTTAAAATAGTGGATGCAGCCAATATCAGCTTCCTAAGTAAAAGCATGTGTATGTCAGCTCCGTTTACGATAGTTTAAAATATTTAATTTTATTATTAAAATTAAATTAATAATATTTATATAAATAATTTTAATATAATTAATGTATCTTATTCTATTATAAAAAAAATAAAATCATGTTTTTTTCGTATTCTACTCAGCGAACCCTTTTACTTGATATCCATATCATAGGGGTGCAACAAGTCCGCCATCGTTGCGAGTCCGCCATATTGGATTTACAATGACATAAAACGTAACGCTTTTGAGTTGACGTTTTGATTAATTTCAATTCTCACAAAAATTTCAAATTCCAAATTTGAACCCTTTATGTTGATCATATATGATTTCAGCGCGAAGATGAATTTGATGTAAGCCAAACTTACTTGTGTGTGGTACCAGGAGTAGAAGGTCTTCATTCACGATTTAAAATTCTGTGCGAGCGCCTAAAATTGGGTGCCCTCGTATTGCAACCTGGCCTTGTAAGACCTAACGAGACGATTCAAGAAATGGCTGACAGATTTGCAAAGGTAGTAATAATTAAGTAATTCATTTAGTTTAGACAAAAGTTTTAGTCAATTCATTGTAAGTAATTCAACTTTGGGTATGTAGACTGAATTAATATGAAGCATAATATGAATTACAATGTTATATCAATATTTTAATTTATTTACAGTACAGGCTTTCTTACTCGAATAAAAGCCTTAATATCTAACTAATCGCAAACCTAACCAGAATCATAATGTCTTTGTTTGTATTCACTATTCACCAAATTCTTAACCGTTATTTACAGACCCTTATCGAAAAGACACAGTTGAAGAATAGATTTTACTTACTCGGTTATGAAAGTGGTGTTATGGTGGCATTGGAAATAGCGGCAATTTTGGAAGATCAAGGTGATATATCTTTTAATTTTCTAGTTTATAATATACATACTTTTGAAATTTGTTTTCAATGATCAAGTTTAAAAATTCTTTAATTACTCAAAAAACTAATATTTGTTCTTATAAGCCTTAGTTTTTTTTTAAATAAGTAACCGTGACTCATAGCACAGTATAAAATCCCATACAGTAAGATCATCGATATTATTGATTTTAACAGAAATGCGGTCAAATACAAGGGTTGTCGAAAAATACCAATTATTATGGGGAATGGTTTCATGTCAAAACGATGTAGTATAATCTCGTTGCAAGTTACAGTTATACCCTTTAACTCTAAAACCGCTTTCCAACTATCATGTAAAAGTAAATATGATAGTCATCCACCTAACAACTCACACGCTCCATACAATGACTTGTCTTCGTTAGACGACTATATGTATTTGTAGACTGTATGCATGGTAAACATTATAGTAGATTATTTAAAAAGTTTACTCCCTAATATAGAAGTTAAAAATTAATATAAGTTATATTTATATTATATTTATAAGTTTTCAAATCATACAGGTATAACTGGCACTGTGTTTTGCATTGGCGGTGCTCCTAATGAAGTGCAAGCGGTAATTGAAGAAAAACTTAAAGACTACAATACTGAGGAAGAATTACAAAATGCTGTCATACGACATATGTTTAGTTTATTTACTAAAGAAAATACACGAGAGTTAGACCAGGCTCTACAAAAAAGCTTGACGTGGGTAGAAAAGGTGTCGCTAGCCGGACGCATTTTATATGGACAAGCTATGCATTCAAATGAATATATTAAAGAACTCATAAATGCGGCATATGCAAGAATTGTACAAGCTCGTCGTTATAATGCTGAACCACGTCAACTTCAGTCTCTTTTGATATCAATCCGAGCTCTATCGACCCGTGATCTGCATTTGAATAATAACCTTCCCTCTTTGCAAAACCATTCAATACGCAAGGTAGTCGAATATCAGTTGGAATCTCCATTCGCTTGTGCTGCCTATGACTTGCGTTGTAGTGCGATAGTTAACCATCATCTTGAGGAAGACATTCTGGAAGCTTTTGATAAAAGAAATTTGTGCGAATCGTACATTACGAATGCTGACTCATTGATGTCATTAGAATAAATCTCCATCGCCGAAGAAAGATACAAACTGATTTATTGATTAATCAAGCTCTTTTATTTAATAAACAGAAGCATATTTTTATTGTTTGTTTTTTACAACTTCTTCAATTATATACCCGTGTAAGTTTTACAACAAGTCTTCGACCTGCAAATAAAAATTCTCTTATTCCCAGACTTTTAAGTTTAAAAAGATTATGACACTCCAGATCTCGAAAGAAATATAGGTATTACAACTTATAATGCACACATCATCTATACATATAAAGCAGTAACTCAAATCGATATGCGGGTTTCACGCAAAACGTGCTGGACGGGTCAACATTAAGGATACCTTTTACTACAAGAAAAACTTTTATTCCCACGGGAAAAAACAATAACTGGTTTTATCGAGTTGTCCTTAGAAATTTATATGGCTAACGCTGGTTACTAGAAAACTGTAGGTCTTAAAAAAGCGTACAGAAAAGTCCGCAATCGTATGTGTTTATCTACTCAGGTACACTTGAAATAACTATTTTTATTATATATTAAAGGCATGATATTTTATATACAAGGTTCAGGTTAGAAATAAATTCCTCCAACGTACGTCCACCTTGTCGTGATGGAAGGACTTAATAGCGCCCGTAAATACAGTCAGACGCGAAGTCATGAAACGCACTGGGAGGCGGCCCACCTTGATGGGCGGTGTCCCAAGCGAGCTACTCCTGGTACTTCTTTGATAGCAGAGTGGAGCCTGCCGTCGGGGCATCGTGGTTGCGTAAGCAATCCAGCGACGGCTCATTAAAACGGGGGAGGTCCGGTTTCAGTGGGTAGTAGGTAGGTAGGCTTTGCCGGTGAGTCTCACATCTCGTGCTTAAATGCATTTCCCAACGTTAAAATAATAGGTTAGAAAAAAATAAATACATATTGCAGCGTTTTTGAAAGTCTGCCCCCTAAGAGGACGAAATAGTGGTCGAATGTTTATGTGGGGAGTCCGTCATTTTTGAAGTAAGAAGAATGTAATTTAATATTAAAGCTTCGCATCAAAATAAATATATAAGTATCGCATAGTTTTTTGAAACTCAATCCCAAACGTGAGAAATAGGGTGGAAGCATTAGTTGTTTTTTTCATTACAAACAAAAACGAAAAAAGTGGTCTGATTTGATGATTTGATTTGAAATTTACTATTTGTGTTTCTTGATTGAACTGATAAACAAACTACAAACATGTATTTTAAAGTTTCTCACAATTCTACCCCTCAGACGAGAAAAGGTGTAGCAATTTATTTATTTTTCTTTTGAAGGGTTAGCGCGTTTGTATGCACATATTTGCTAAAAAAACTTCATATACTTACATTCTTCTAAAATACAAAAAACTTAAAAAAAAAACAACTTCAACACACTAAAAATCATTAATTTATTAAAATTAAAAAAAACTCGACTGCCTAAAAAACGAACTAAAAAGATGGGAACAAGTTGACAAAATATAATAGTATTATGTAACCGGAGACACACACATGCAGCTATTAGAAAACATATACATTTAATATACACATGTACCAGGTACCTACCTATATTACCTATAGTACCTATATATTTTTTTATTTACAGCTTTTTAGTTTTGGTTAAACATTTTTAGTTTTATTTAACAATTTCTTATCCTAAATTGCTTTTACATATTATTACGAGCCTATCTCAGAAGTAGGCCAGGTAGGCCAAGTAAAATTCGGTGTAACAGCACACAATTTTTATTATTTTATACAGTCAGAGAACGCCTCAAACGACATTACAAAAAAGAATGACGCATTATTTAAAATATAAATAATCTAAGATTTAAAAGTCATGGAACAAAATACAACGCTGCTCCAGCCCTTTTTCCACGCAAGATGACGACGTCAGAAAACTCAAATAAGTATTTTATAGCAGCATGACAACATAAAGAATAAAAAAATGAATCTATAATAATACATATAAATCCTATTTTATATAACTAATAATTTACATTATATTTTGTATAACAATATATAAATTGTATATATTTTTGTAATCACCTCTTAAAACCCTGTATTTTGATACCCCCCTCGATTGATTCAGACAAATAAAATATTTTTAAGTCACACAAATTGGCATCTTAGCTCGGCCATTTTGAATGATATCTATATATCCTATGAACCCGCGTCATCAAGAACAATCGTATGACGTATAAATCATCAAAATCAGCTAAGCCGTTAAGTAATTACAAGGGTATATAGCATCCGACATATGTACTCGTATATATATACATAATACTATCCCCTCAGAAAAAAAATCACGCCAATCCATCACTCTATTTTGACGTGAAAGAAGGACAAACAAACACGCTTTATAATATGTATTTATTTAAAGTTATATATGTGTAGTGTATCAACTATTTAGTATCCATAACACAAGCCTCGTAGCTTACTAATGGAACTAGATGGTGCTGTGTTATAACTTAAAATAAATAAATATATTGTAAATAAATAAATATTATTTATTTATTATTTCATCTTTATAATATTAGTACTTTTTTATCTATTTTTATTTAGGGGCTTCTTAGCAATAGAGCTAAATGTCAGTTCCATCGTTCCCTTAATACATTTATACCACTAATAATAATAGTGAAAACCTCTAAATATAACTTATTTTAACTTAAAGTGATATATATATATATATATATATATATATATATATATATATATATATATATATATATATATATATATATCACTACATAAACATAAAAATAAATGGCTAAATGTGTTCCTAAGCCTAAAACTCGAGGACGGCTGGACCAATTCGTTTTTTTTTCCAATATTCGTTGAAGTCCGAGGAAGGTTCTTATGGAGAGAAAAATTGGAAAAAGTCACGGAAAAACGTCAAAATCTTTCTTTTTCTGTTTCACTTTTTAATTTTAAATGCAACTTTAAAATTTTATACAAGTCAACACAACTCATCATACATATGCTTATTTAATTATATACTACGAGTATATAGTCTATCTAATCCACAATCCATATTAACCGTTCAAACTAAAGACGAATCCGAGCGAAGCGAGGGTGAATCATTAGTAATATACTGATATAAATTTATATCGTATATCTCCGAAAAGGCTCTAATGACTTGGATCAAATTTTGTATTTAGTTAAGGTTTTGCAGTTTAAGTTTATAGGTTTATTTTCTGAAAAAAACGCAATTTTTATATCCTTTTCGAAACGCCGAACAAAGCTTGGTGGCGTAGATACTTGTAACTAATAATAATATTAACGTTATTGTAATATTGTAAAAATGTGACCGATTACTTAAGTGATTTATCAAGTTCCACGAATTACGTTTATGACAGCCGGAGGATTCATAAATCAAAGGCTTTACTTAATACTTTAATTAAAACAACTTAAAAATAGAAATTATACATCTAAACTTAATACTATGACATTTATTAATCGGTATAGGTATAAAAGATTCTATAATGGTGATGTAGAGTCTTAATTTACGCGACGTCAGCGGTTTTCTTTTAGGCAACGTATGCGTGTTACATGTGTAACCAAAAATAGGTTTTAATTATAATTCAAAAGTGCGTATAATAAGTCTATTTGAATATAGTTTAATTTCATTTCAGTCTTACTTATGTTTCCGTTGGCTGCACTCATCTAATATATACATCATGAAAGAATTGTGACTAATTCGTCCATGACATACATCAACACAATCTAGGGATATTCCGAACAACAAATACAAAACTCAGCTAGGACGCATACGAGCGAAGTGAGGGTAAGTCGCTTATATTTGAACTCGATTCAAACTGATCGGTAATTTTTTTGTTATAATAAAAACTGACTTGGTGGCCTAGTGGCTAGTATGTAAGGCTGCAGATCCAGAGGTTCTGTTTAAGTACTGAGTTTTTCTGTTAAGATATTCTCAGTAGTAGCTCGGAGTTGGGAAGTTGGCGCTGTTTCTCTCCCGCGCCTTGGACAGCACGTAAAGCGTCGGTCCTGCGCCTTACCTCTTACCGGCTCTGCCAAGTATCGTCCCATGGGTCTTTGAGAGGAAAAGGAATAGAGAGTGCACTTGTGCACTATAATATCACCTGTGCATGTGGCTAGTCTCAGTGAGATTGGCCGTGACCGAAATCAGTCAGAAGGATTATTATAATATACAAATAAAATTACAAGTATAAAAAATCCGACTCGGTAAAAAGCAAAGAAAAAAGATAGAGTATTCCCATATTAAGGAAGGAACATAGTATTATGCAGCTATCGGACTAGTAGTTTGAGAGATCACCCCCTACATACAAACATACAAACTTCAATATTCCGTCCCGTTTTGTATGTAGTCATTAATTATTTAGAATTGAAATACAATTTTATCGACTTTATCTATATTGAGGTAGGTAAATAAGAATATCTTTTCAGATTTTTTGGCAGATTTAGTTTGAATTTTGAATTTTTAATTACGTTTATTATTATATTCTTTATTGCACTAAACAAGTAATAAAAAAATACATAGAAAATGACGTGAACAAAGGTGGACTTATTTCTATAAGAGATCTCTTCCAGTCAACCCATGCATGTGGGAAATAGTGTTAAGTAGCGGGACAGAAAGAGAAAGTGCAGAGAAACGATAAGAAAATATATAAGAATAATCATAAGTAAAACAAAATAAATATAATATATTCATAAACATACATATATACATAAACATACTTATATTATTACAAAACAGAAATGTACACATTTTTTAATTATGAGTTAGAAAATACTTTTTCATATTGATTTTAAACACATCATTAGAAGGGCTCTCTTGTAGGACTTTGGGAAGTCTGTTCCATAGCACTGCAGCGTGTACCGAGAATGAGTTTTGGAAAAACTTGGTGTTGCTTCTTGGTATGTCAAGCATCGATGTGATGCAGGGCCGCCTGGAACGCGATGGAGTGGGAAGAAAGTTAAACCGGGAACGAAGGTAAGAGGGAAAATGATGAAAAGGAAAGAGGGAAAATGAGGTTATGAAGGATGTTAAACAGAAACGAAAGGAGTTAGGAAAGACACGAAAGCTTAGTTATTCCTATAGGGGTGGCATGATCACTTTGTGACCAAACCCCTTTTATAATAAAGATATAAAAAAATAAGAATAAAAATACACATAGATGGTGGTAGAGTTCCTGAAGTCCGGACTTTTTTATTGGAAATTTCTTTTTCTTTTAGGATTAGGATTTTTCTTTTAAATTTGTAGATTTTTAATAGTTTTTGAAGTATTAGCAAAAATCTGAATACATTCTTTTTGAAAAAAAGTTACTTCTGTTTACGCGTTAAGCGAAAAAATGATGACTGTGCATTTTTTACGATGCGATAGATTTAGACTACAGTATGAAGTTAATCGTTAAATCTTCCTTTAGTACAGTGTGATGTATATATTCAAAATATTTACTTCGGTGTTTCTATATACACAACACGTTTTTTATATCGATAAAAATAAATTTGGTACGATTATCTAACTGCCGCCATTTTTAATCCAATATGACGGACGTTACAAAATGGCGATTTGTCATTTCCATAGTGACCCTTATGATATTGATACCAAATGAAAGCGCTTGATGAGCGAAACACAAGAAGCAAAGTGACGTTATTCTAAATCCATCATGACGGACTATGTTTTTTTATGCACCCCCGCGATATGAATATCTAATGAAAAGGTTTGCTGAGAAAAATACGAATGAAATAAAAACAAAAACAAAGTAGAAAAAAAGTAATTAATATATAAAAAACAAGGTTTTATTTAAATGCTCTAAAAAAACGAAGAATAACTTCTTATGTGCGTACATACATAAGTATACGCACACTTTTTTATCTGTATTTGTTTATAACGTTTGCAAATTTTAACATGCTGAAAAATGGTTTTTCTCGAAGTCATTCCGGATCCAATGAGCTACCGCACATATGTTTAAGAGCTTTATCACTAATTTTCACCATTTTCAACTTGTGGTCTAGACTATATTGAGTCAAGTCAAGAATGACATAGAATTAAAATTTACTAAGCCTATGTGACTATCATGTTGCAAAAAAAAAAACAATAATGTCTGAATATAGGTATGCTAATTCAAGTCATTTGTATTCAACATTTTCAATGCCAATGCATTGTATTGCACTTACATTGTATAGCTGAAGTGATTGTTTGTTTCTATGCACTAATCTCTATTATTATATTTAATTTAAATATAAACTTTTTTTACAAATGTTATAATGTAAAGATGAAAAGTATCGGCGTAATATGTACAGGTCACTGTCATGGATTTGTGCATCTCAGAGTTGGCCAACGTCATGGGTCGTGTCAGAGGCATGTTGGTTGATTAACGTCATGAATCAGCTACTGTTTTATTGTTCCGTCTTTTCTATAAAGGTTGATCAATGTCATGGATCAGCAAAATATATATATTTTTTTATAGTTAAGTAGGAAAGATCAATGTAATGGATCTATCGAATGAAATGGCTTGAGATTATATTGATTAAAGTCATGATGATCGGATAGATATTTGTATATTTATTATTATATATAATATTTATGTATTATATTGTGAGGAATTAAAATTAAAGTAGAATTAATCTGATTGAAATGAAAGTTTAGCTTTGTTGAATTTAGTAAAGTTAAGAGTAATTATCGATTATTGAATTTGTTTATTTTTGCTTCTCTTATGTTTATTTTGTTATCTATATTTATTACGAGGGACTCGTAAGGCTATTGGATGGTCGAGTTGTTACCAACTTTACATATTTTTAGTGTTTAATAGAGCGGAAATGTGTAATATTATATAATATGTATATAAGATCACGAAACTATATACATAAGACTGATTCAAAAAAACCGACTATTTTTTTTTTTTAATATTGAAAATATTGTCAGAAATGACGAAAAAAAAATCCTGTGAAAGTTAGAGCTCTTAATATTAATATTAAGAGGTGCCGAGTGGAAAATTTCGATTTCCCATTTGATTAACGTGGGAAAATTTTTTTTCTTACTTTGGAATTCTGTAGCTCTTTAACAAGTCATCGGATTGGTTGAGTCAGAACATATTCTTGTAGAGAATTGAACGCTCTACAAAAAAGGTCTCTTATGATTTTTTGATATATTTACTTTTTCAAAAGTTATTCAACCCTAAAGATGAATTGATTCAAAATTTTTACATTTTTCTAATTTTCCGACGCAACCATCAACTTTATGAGAAAATTTAATAGGACTTTTTTGTAAAACATTCAATTTCCTATAACTTATCTCTCAAAAAATTAAAATTTTTTTTACAGATCGTAAGTTATTTGCAAAAAACTAAAAATTTTTTTAAAAAGTTGTCATTTTTATTCTTAAAATTATTTACTGTCAAAGAAGCACTTTTTTTTAAGTCAAACTTTAAAACTTTGTGATGATAAAAAAACAATGCCAAAGTCTCCTTAAAATTGGGAAGTTTGCGCCCAACAATACTGTCTGACAGAACTCCAATTAAATAAACTTCCTTATCCATTGTGCATAACAAGTAAATTAATAATGTGTCGGATGTCGTTAAAAAATTAGTTCAAAATAACACAAAATACGTAATAACAAACAAGTATCAACCAAAGTTAACTTAACGCGTAACACAAGTAAAATATGATACAGATCCAATCTTAGAAAAAAGAATTCTCTAATTATAATAATAATATATTTATTAAAAATTGAAAGAAACAGTGGAAAAGAATAATTGAAAAAAAAAGCGTCCGAAAGCTACGAATACTTCCTCACTCTAGTACACGTCACTCACAGTATTGAAGGCTTAACAATAAAAATATATTACTCTATTCAAAAAAGCTCGGCAATTACCTAATTCTTGGAATCACAACAGCGTTGAAGTATATCAAATATAGGTAGAGGGGGGCGAGCTTGAAAGGATTTTTAATTGATATGGATAGTAGAGTTATATTAAATATAAAATAGATAAAAAATGTTTTTATTTGCTTTTGAGAATTGTTCGTCTTGACCTTGAAATGATTTCCAAAAATCGAATAACATAAATCAGCATTATTTGTTAAAAAAAAAGCTTTTCCATTTATTGATTAAATTGTAATAAACATTCAATTTTTAGGTTAAAACTTTATTTGTTTAACATGATAATTAATTTTAAGAATAAAAATGACAACTTTTTAAAAAAAATTTTTAGTTTTTTGCAAATAACTTACGATCTGTAAAAAAAATTTTAATTTTTTGAGAGATAAGTTATAGGAAATTGAATGTTTTACAAAAAAGTCCTATTAAATTTTCTCATAAAGTTGATGGTTACGTCGGAAAATTAGAAAAATGTAAAAATTTTGAATCAATTCATCTTTAGGGTTGAATAACTTTTGAAAAAGTAAATATATCAAAAAATCATAAGAGACCTTTTTTGTAGAGCGTTCAATTCTCTACAAGAATATGTTCTGACTCAACCAATCCGATGACTTGTTAAAGAGCTACAGAATTCCAAAGTAAGAAAAAAAAATTTTCCCACGTTAATCAAATGGGAAATCGAAATTTTCCACTCGGCACCTCTTAATATTAATATTAAGAGCTCTAACTTTCACAGGGTTTTTTTTTCGTCATTTCTGACAATATTTTCAATATTAAAAAAAAAAAATAGTCGGTTTTTTTGAATCAGTCTAATATACATTATGAATATTTTGGTATCTCAATTGACACTTTCCGCTCAGAATTAAATAATTATTTCATTAAGAATATATATAGTATTTTGACTCGAAATTGAAGATAATAAGAGTCGGAAAACAATTGCCATCCGTTGCCTAGATTAAGATTATAATAAAAATGTCTTTAAATTTAAATTCTAATCTAAAACTTTAATAAAGTATAATGTAATGCTGAATAGTAAGTGTTGTGCAGTCTGAGACTATAAGTTTTTTACGAAGAATGCGTTTAACAAGAAATACTAAGAAATGCCTTGAAAAGTCAACTTCTCATAGAGCTAGAAAGATCGTTGTTTGATGTGAACGGTTTGACAATATAGTCTAATTATGAAAAAGTAGGCGCGAAAAAAAATATGAGTACTCCTTCATAAGCTACTAAAATGCCCGTTTTATAGTATGTGTTTATAAGTAGTTTTCATTTATAAATAAAATGATAAAAAAGATACTTTCTCTATTTTGATATTCATTATCTGTTTGCCATTTCTGTTGCCAAGCAACCATCAGGAATCTATGACAAAAAAAGAATTGATGAAGCATTTAATTTTCTAAAACTATATTTGAATAGTCTACAGTACCCAACGGATTTCTTTTAATCTGTACTAATATTATAAATAGGTAAAGTTTGTGAATTGTGATTTTGTGAAGTTGTAGGGGGTAGCTTCTGGATTTACTAAACCGATTTAGATGAAATTTGGTAAGAACTTAGTTTGAGACCCTGGGAAGGACATAAGACATGGATTTTTATCCTGGAAATCATCCCTTAAGGGGGTGAAAAAGGGGATGACAGTTTGTATTGAGAGACAAGCTAGGGACTAGGGAACCCGAGCGAAGCGAGGGTGAGTCGCTCGTGATTAATAACAAGCTAAAACTTCTTGAGTAGCTTCATTTTGGCGAGACGCCCAACAACTATTCTTTCTACGATAATTTAATAGTGGTAGATACAATTGTGGATTGATACAGAAAATGTCAAAACGGTGAAAGTGTAAAAATTATTATCAGGTTATTTTACGATTTTAATCTTGAGATAAGCCAACCTTAAATAAGAAAAAATGTTGTCCTACAAAACAGATGGTTTGGATCAAATCGTCCCTCTCTTCGAACTTGTTAAAATAGTAAGGTCATAAAATTTATGAATAACGGGCTAATTCTCATAGTATTTATTATTAAAAATATGTTCTAATCATCCTACAAATAAAATGGTAGGATTTCTGAGTCCTACTCTCGGATTTGTCTTCCCCATGGTCTGTAGACCAGAAGCTTTATGCCGTATACATTATTACATGTAATAAATTTCTTTCAGGATCAGTACCTCTGGAGTCTCATAATCTCTTTATACTTTAAAAAACTGGTAGTAAAAGAATTTTTATTTTACAAGTAGAAGACTTGTTATAAAACTTAAAAACGGAGGAAGGTTGTAAAAAAACACACATAGAAGATATGTTTTAATTTATTAAATAACAGAGCTCAATTAATCCAAAAACATTAATCAACATTTGTTTCTCTTCGGTCATGCTTAATCTACTACAGATGACATCATTGCGTCAGCATTAGTAATGTACGATTCGCACAAATTTCTTCTATCAAAAGCTTCCAGAATGTCTTCATCAAGGTGATGATTAACTATCGCACTGCAACGTAAGTCATAGGCAGCATAAGCGAATGGAGATTCTAACTGATATTCGACTACCTTGCGTAGTGAATGGTTTTGCAAAAAATGTAGGTTATTATTAAAATGCCGATCACGGGTTGATGAAGGCCGGATTGATATTAAAAGAGACTGAAGTTGACGGGGTTCAGCATTATAACAACGAGCTTGTACAATCCTTGAATATGCCGCATTTATGAGTTCTTTAGTATATTCATTTGAATACATAACTTGTCCATATAAAATGCGTGCGGCTAGCGACACCTTTTCTACCCACGTCAAGCTTTTTTGTAGAGCCTGGTCTAACTCTTGTGTATTTTCTTTAGTAAATAAACTAAACATATGTCGTATAACGGCATTTTGTAATTCTTCCTCAGTATTGTAGTCTTCAAGCTTTTCTTCAATTACCGCTTGCACTTCATTAGGAGCACCGCCAATGCAGAACACAGTGCCCGTTATACCTGAATGATTTAATGACTTCTAAATATATATATATATATATATATATATATATATATATATATATATATATATATATATATATATATATATATATATATATATATATATATATATATATATATATATGTGTTTGTGTGTAAAGAAAACCACTTCATATGCGAGTGCTTTTCATAAATAATATTAACTACATAAATACTTTTTAATACATTCCAAATTTACTTTTGACTTTTTTCTTTCTTTTTTATTTTTGGCATTTAATAGAATAATTATTGATATATGAAATTACAAATTTTCCTTATTGTAATATGTTAAGATATACAAAGATTTGAAATAGAGGCTTTAAATGTAGTTTCTATTATTGTTTCAGAAACGAAATTAAGTCTTTATTTTTAAATATGAGAGTAATAAAGCTTAATATATATATATATATATATATATATATATATATATATATATATATATAATAAATTTTTTATATATATATATATATATATATATATATATATATATAATAAATTTTTTATATATATATATATATATATAAAAAATGAATCTCTATTTCCCTTGGTCACGCCATCACGCGTGAACGCATGGACCGATTTAAATATTTTTTTTGTTGTGTTTGTTATTGTCAGGAGAAGGTTCTTATGAAAGAAAAAATTTCAAAAATTGCGCGGAAAATTATAAAATTTAAGAATACTTAACAACCATAATAAAATTTTATGGCTAACGCTGGGTAATAACTATTTATATATATTTTAAATGTACCTAGCGACGAACCCGAGCAAAGCGAGGGTGAGCCTCTAGTTATATATATATATATATATATATATATATATATATATATATATATATATATATATATATATATATATATATATATATATTAAGCTGTGCCAAAAAACAACGATATTTTTTTTCTTTGCTCTCACCCCAAATTATCTCTGAAAATGTTTCTAATACATATATTATATAAATAAACGGCCAGTATTATTACTACATTCTTCCTCAGCTTTAAGAAATATAGTCCCTTAAGTACTGTGGTCGGCGTCTAGTACGATCTGACCTTCGAGGTTCTAAGTCTGGACCAGTAGATGGTATTGATTCAACTTCTTCAGATGAAGGTGTAGTGGATTCTGTGTCTGTATAGTATATATCTGAATCCTCTTCAGAGCTTTCCGTTGCACCTCGAGGTGCTAAATGTCGATTTGACACAATTTGTTCTCGCCCGTTTCCAAACCGAATAAAGCTCTATGATCTCTACCTCTTTTAGGCAAGGATCGTATTTCGATGTCGTTGAATGTTTTTTATGAAATACTTTTTTGCCTGACTCTAACCATGTTGGCATGGATTGACCCCTAGATGATCTTCTTGGATGAGAGAACATACGTTCATGAGGCGTTTCATTCGTTGCTGTGCACAATAAGGATCTGATACTATGTAATGCTTGTGTTATTAATAGGTAGGTCCTTAGTTTTCAAAGCAAGTCGGACAGTTTGCCATAGAGTGGCATTAAGACGTTAAACTTGTCCATTCGCTCGTGGATTATAAGGCGCTGAGCGACTGGCGGCAATACCTTTATTCATTAAAAGGTCTCTTATTTCTGTAAACATAAACGCCATACCTTGATCTGTATGCACATATGCAGGCATACAGAAAATAGAGAATAAGTCAGTGAGACAACGAATACGCTGAGGAGGTGTCTGGGCATGCGTATGCAAATGGGAATCTCGAATATTCTTCAATTATCGTCAAAATAAAGTTACTGCTATACTTGTGGACGAAGGAATAGGACCTTTAAAATCTAAGGCTAATCTTTTAAAGGGCGATGTCACCTTAAGGGTCCCCTTGTATTTACAAAATGTTGGCTTTATTTCTGCGCATACTGGACAAGATGAGACATCTTTCTTTATCTCGTCGATAGAAAAAGGTAATTTTTTGTGTTTTACCCAATGATTTAAGCGCGTCACACCTGGATGACAGAGAGACTGATGGAATTCTTTTAGATTATTGATTGTTACCGAGGCGCATATTTGGCGTGATAATGCATCAGCAACAATATTTTGTCTTATGGGTCTATATTTTATATCAAAATTATAGTTGGATAGTTCTAAACTCCATCTTTGAATGTTCTCATTCTTAATTTTACTAGCATGGCCGTTTAACATAAAGGCTACAGATTTTTGGTCAGTTATTAGATAAAATTGTCTACCCAGTAAATAATGTCTCCATTTTTTAAGACTTTCTATAATAGCATAGGCTTCCTTTTCTATAGTTGGATATTTCGTCTCACATTGATTCAGAGACCGAGAAAAGAAAGCAATTGGCCTGCCATTCTGTGTAAGCGAAGCTGCAATAGACAAATCGGATGCATCAGTTTCTACAGTAAAAAAATTCTTTAAGATCAATAGCGACTAATGAGGACCGTGATATAATATTTTTTAGTTCTTCGCATGCAGTTTTATCGTGTTCGTTGGAAATTTTTCTATTAGTACAAGTGGATGTAATTTTTCCGAAAAGTTTTGTATCCATTTGGAATAATGAGAGAACAAGCCAATAGCGCGTTTTAGAGATGAAGAATATTCCGGAATTGGCATATTTAGCATATTTAATAGCGCCTGTAAACGATCTGGATCAGGTTTAACGATGCCATTACATGTATTATAGCCCAAGGTATTCATTTCTTTTAAGGAATATTCACTGTGTTTGGGCCATTTTTGCCGTTCTTACCGTTCGGCAGAATGCTTATGACGTACGAGGGAATGCACGACCCTTGTTGTTGTCTATACTCGTGCGCATCAACCGCGCTCTTTCTCTCGACCATTAGCTCGCGACGTGGACGGACGTAATCTACTTTTATAATAACCGCTAAGTTGTGACTAGAAGTTCGCGTATGGCCTTTGTACGGCCGCTGAATTATTTTTACCGCTGCAGCAGTGTTTTAGCACTGGTGCACCCGACCCTTGTGAATCCGACGTTTACGCGACGCGCACACCGTGTTACTTGCTACGGCGCGCATTGTACTGCGTACAAGTGACGGTTACGAATACATCGCTCGCGCTCTGATTGATAATGGATCTATGAATGACTTTGTTACCATTAATCTTTGCAAGAAATTATCATTAAAAATTAATTCACTTCCTGAACAAGTTACTGTAAACGGGTTTGGTGGTTCTTCTAAAGGGGTTAAGGGAGAAACAAATATTAAATTTTACTCGAGTTTTGATCGCAATATTTCTTTTAATTTACAACCACTTGTGAAAAATATTACGGACCGTATTCCTATGTTGCCTATTGATAGGTCGACGTTAGCTTACCTTTCCCGCACGCCGCTTGCTGATGATACATTCTCTGATCCCGGTGAGGTCGAGATATTGATTGGCCCTAAGTTATTTACCCGCTTACTGCTGCCTGGCCGCGTCCATGGACCTCCAGGTACCCCTACGGGATTCAAACTCCGCTTGGATTTATTTTAATGGGCGATGCTCCTGTTAAGTGTCGCTCCCCCCGCACCGCCGCTCCGCCCTCTCATACGTTGTGTGCTTTTACCGGCCAGCCGTTAGATGCACTGATGAGAAGTTTTTGGGAAACTGAAGAAGTTTCCACTCCTCGATCCGCCTTGCTTAGTCATGATGAAAAAGTATGTGAAGATCTATACAAGTCTTCAACTACCCGCGAAGCAACAGGTACTTATGTTGTTTCTCTGCGATTTAACACTAACCCCTCAGCTTTAGGTGACTCAATGCAGAGTTCTAAAAGTAGATTTTTTGCTTTGGAGAAGCGTTTTTTGCGCGATCCAAATTACCGCTCCGCTTACAATAATATTATTACTGATTATTGCGATAAGGATTACATTATTCCGATATCCGCTGACAGTAAGCTTCCTTCATTAACTTACGTCATTCCGCATCACGGTGTAATATGTGAAGATAAAATTACTACAAAAATCCGCATGGTCTTGGACGCTAGTGCATGTACTGATACAGGGGTGTCACTAAATGATATTTTATTTTCCGGACCAAATTTGCAAGCAGACTTGTTTATAATTTTGCTCACTTCCTATCGCACTGTGTGCTGATGTCGAGCAAATGTATTTGCGTATAAAGGTACATCCAAAGTTTTATAAATTTCAACAAATACTTTATCGCTTCGACACTTCTGATCCTATTCAGTTGTTTGAATTTAAACGTGTTTGCTCCGGACTGACTTCCAGTCCATTCCTAGCACTCCGTACGCTCTGCGACAACTTGCAGACGATGAGAAAAATAATTTTCCACTCGCCTCTGAAGTGATTAATGATGGTTTTTTCTTCATGGATGACATTTGTTGTTCCATGAACGATGTGCACTCGGCGCAAAAGGTAGCGTCGCAACTATTTGATATGTTCGCTGCTGGAGGTTTTAAGTTCCATAAGTGGTTAAGTAACTCGCCCGAAGTGCTCTCTTCTCTTCCGCAAAACCATTTGCATCCACAATCACTAAATTTTGATTCAACCGCAACACAAAAGGTTTTAGGTGTAACATGGGATCCTCATGAAGATAATTTTAATTTTTTCATTCTCAGATGCTTCTGAGAAGGGTTATGGAGCTGCACTTTATGTTCGCATACAATCTGAAGACGGAGTCTGTGTACGCCTATTGAGCGCAAAGTCAAAAGTTGCACCTGTTCAAACGATAAGTCTGGCTAGGTTAGAACTTATGGGAGTACATCTAATGTCTAGATTGATTCGCGTCGTTCTTAAAGCATATGACAACCGCTTTATATTTAATAATTTTTTCGCCTTTTGTGACTCAACTTTGTTCTTAACTGGATCAATTCCAGTCCGCACCGCTTAAAAACATTTGTAGCTAATCGCGTTACTAAAATTCAAGAATGTTTAGATGTTCAAAATATTTATCACATTTCGGGAAAGGAAAATCCCAGTGATTGTTTGTCGCGTGTTTTAACTCCTGCACAACTTGTTTCGCATACTCTGTGGCTTAACGCATCGCCTTGGGTCCACCAAGATATTTCTCAGTGGCCTATTAAGCCCTTTTTATATGTTGACTCCGCGCAGGAGTTACCTGAATATAAGGCAGTCGTTCTGTCAAATATTTTACCTCCTTCCAATAAGGAAACACGCTCCAGATTCGGCAAAAATGGAATACTGATGTATCGAAAGTGTATAAGGGAATGATAGTGCTGATTATGCGAGATAATACACCTCCATTGCATTGGCCATTAGGCATTATAATTGAGACGATTAAAGGTAAAGACGGTCACGTTAGGATAGCTTTAGTTAAAACTAAAACTGGTACATTAAAGCGTCCTATTGTTCGCCTCTGTCCTTTACCCATTATTTACTAACTTCCTTTTCTTTCCTCGCATTAGTTTAAAAAATAAAACCGCAATTTATTTTACTTTACTGCATACAAATAATATTAATATTCTTGTTAATTAAAATTTATTATTTATGTACGAGTATATCCGCACTTTTTCCTGTAACCGCATTTTTAGTATAGCCGCATATTGTTACATTCTTGTTACTGCATTTATAGTATAACCGCATATACATATTTTTTCTTTTCTGTAACTGCATCTTAAATTTTTATTTGCTCCACCTCGCGACCCTCTCTTTTGTTAGTTAGCCTATTTAGGCTGATTATTCCTGCGTGTTGAAAGGCATTGCCTTTCAAGGCGGGGGATGCTGTTTGGGCCATTTTTGCCGTTCTTACCGTTCGGCAGAATGCTTATGACGTACGAGGGAATGCACGTCCCTTGTTGTTGTCTACACTCGTGCGCATCAACCGCGCCCTCTCTCTCGACCATTAGCTCGCGACGTGGACGGACGTAATCTACTTTTATAATAACCGCTAAGGTGTGACTATAAGTTCGCGTGTGGCCTTTGTACGGCCGCTGAATTATTTTTACCGCTGCAGCAGTGTTTTAGCACTGGTGTATCCGACCCTTGTGAATCCCAGGCGCCTGGAACGCGCGGGAGAAGAAGACACACAGGTGAGTGCTTTTCTCTTTTGTTAGGGTATCCTTGCCGACGGGGGATCAGGGAAAGTGGCCTTTAGTTGAACTGCGAACCGATGGCACGTGAACCACCCTTACCTTCCTTGAAACTGCCTTCGAGGGTGGTATTTTGCGATTGGCGCGCACATTCATGATAGTTGGAAAACGGCTTTAGGGTCAATGGGCATAGCCGTTGCTTGCGACGAGATTATTATTACTATAGTGATTTAACATCGGAACCGTTCGCCATAAAAATTAGTATTTTTTGACATCCCTTGCATTTGACAGCATTTCTGTTAAAATCAATAATATCAAAGCATTTCCATACTGTGTTGTGTTATGTGTGCTGTGGTCATGGTTACGCGTTTAAAGTAACTCAAGTATATAAAAACAAAATTTTTGCTTTTTTAAGTAATTAAAGAGTTTTATAAACTCGATCATTGAAAACTAAATATTATAAACTAGAAAATTAAAAGCGTATTTTTGCTGAGAAATGTTCTCAAAATATAAGATGTTTTACCTTGATCTTCCAAAATTGCCGCCATTTCCAATGCCACCATTACACCGCTTTCATAACCCAGTAAGTAAAATTTATTCTTCAACTGTGCCTTTTTGAGAAGGGTCTGTAAATAACGGCAAAGAATTTGATGAATAGTGAATACCAATAAAGACATTATGATTAATGTATATAATTTTTTCGTGGTAGCTGATTAGCCCATATCAAGGCCTCTACTCAATGTGAAAGTATGTTTGTTTTTTGTTTGTTTGTTAGTTTGTCCTTCTTTCACGTCGAAGCGGAGTGACGGATTGGTGTGATTTTTTGTGTGGAGATAATTGGAAGGCTGGACAGTGACATAGAATATTTTTTACCGCGGGAGATTATCTAATTCCCACGGGAAAACACGTTAAAATACTGTGGGGGACCGAATGCATAGTAAGCATTTCACCTGCGCGCGAGTTTTATATGAAAGAATAATAACCAGTTGTCTACGCGCCACAGTTCTGGCGACACGTGTAATAAATAAATGATTTTCTTATTCTTTGGGTGTAGGAATATTATTTACATGAACACGCAATTAGTTATAGTGACTCTCGTAAGCAAGTATTTTTATAAATAACTAATAATCCCAAAAATACACTCCAAAAAAATATTTATGATCAGAATTACTTGAAACTTGGTATTAATCCTCTTAAATAAAATTAAATATATTATATACTCGTATGTTTAGCTTTTTTCGAAATTCATCCTATAAGGTGGTAAAATAGGCATCAAAGTTTGTGTGAAACTATCTTTTTAGAGATTTTTTGTAGTTTAAGCACGAGTGAAGCCGCGGATTCTGCTAGTAAACTATAAATATTCATGCTTGCATTGTAATTCATATGCTACATATTGATTTGACTAATTCTGTGTATATATCAAAATTGAAGTAACTACTATGAATTCACTAAAGCTTTTCTTTTTTTCTAAAGCTTCGGAACTAAATTATTTACTAACCTTTGCAAATCTGTCAGCCATTTCTTGAATGGTTTCGTTAGGTCTAACAAGGCCTGGCTGCAACACGAGAGCACCCAACTTGAGGCGCTCACACAGAATTTTGAAACGTAAATGAAGACCTTCTACTCCGGGTACCACGCACAAGTACGTTTGATTTACATCAAATTCATCTTCAGCCTGAAATGTTATACATATTACGGCCATAAAATAGTCGCTCACGATAAGACTGGTTGGTACGTATGAATAGATTAAACTAAACAAACAATAAATATCAGCACGGCATCTAGCAATGAGCAGCAGTTTATGTTACTATTTTAGTTTGCACTTAAGTAATTAATTAAAATTATTCGTCATGTCACTTGCCATTTTTTTTTTTTTAACGTTGGGAAATGCATTTACGACTTGGGAACTCTGGGTAATTAGACTTAAACAATACAAGCGACTTAACTTCGCTCCGCTCGGGTTCGTCCCTAGGCACGACTTACCGGTTGGGTATAGAATAGATGTATGTGTATTATATATATATATATATATATATATATATATATATATATATATATATATATATATATATATATAATACACATACATAGGTAAAAAAGTTGGTATTTTGTAAAATTTTTAAAAGTTTGTAAGTTTGGTATTTTAAAAATTAAAAAAAATTATATCCCTTACTTGAGAAATGGTTGATACTCCATTCGACCGGGATAAAAACTATCCTACGTCCTTCCCAGGGTCTCGAACTATCTTTATACTAAATTTGATCAAAAGCGGTTCAGCGAATTAAGCGTGAAAAGGTAACAGACAGACAAACAGTTACTTTAGCATTTAATATTAGTATGGATATATAAAGCTGTTTTTTTTGGTTATTCGAACTTGCTTTGCCCTGGAACTACTAGTCCATATTTTGAAAAATTCTTCTTGGACATTATAGCCTTTTTTTTAACGTTGGGAAATGCATTTACGCACGAGGTGTGGGACTCACGGGCAAAGCCAGTACTACCCACTAAAACCCAACAAAACCTTCCCCTGTCTTAATGGGGCGTCGCAGGATCGCTTACGCATTCAACTACGACGCCCCGACGGCAGGTCAGCCGAAGCAGACCACAACGACCATGGGGTTGCTCCAAAGTCCACTCTGCTATCAGAGAAGTACCAGGAGCAACCCGCATGGTACACCGCCCTCCGAAGAGGGCCACCTCCCACCGCCCACCGAAGTGGGCCACCTCCCTGTGCGTTTCTTGGCTTCGCGACCGGCTGTATTGCCGGGCACTACTGAGCCCCCCCACCACGACAAGGTGAACGCACGTTGGGGGGATGGACATTATAGCCTGGAAAGGTCTGTGTAGCCCGTATGTGAGGAGCACAGCGATGTACATAAATGTCTATAGTCTATATACATTATATATATATATATATATATATATATATATATATATATAAGCTTTGTCTTGACTGACTGATGGATCAACGCACAGTCTAAACTGCTGGTCGTGGAAATTTGAAGTACATATTCCTTATAATGTAGGCATCCGATGAGAAAGTAATTTTTGAAATTCATTCCCTAAGGGAGTAAAATAGAGGATGAAAGATTGTACGAAACTCTGTTATTCTTAACGCGAAATGCACAAAAGGTGGTATTTAGCTTTAAGAGGAAAAATAATAAATATATCTATTAGATTTCTTGGAAATTCATCCCTTAAAAGAGTAATAGGGGTGATAAAGTTTATATGGGCAAAAACTTATTTATGATCAGAGTTACTTAAAACTCTGAAACTTTGTATTAATGCTCTTTAATACAATATATATATAAGCTTTGTCTTGACTGACTGATGGATCAACGCACAGTCTAAACTGCTGGTCGTGGAAATTTGAAGTACATATTCCTTATAATGTAGGCATCCGATGAGAAAGTAATTTTTGAAATTCATTCCCTAAGGGAGTAAAATAGAGGATGAAAGATTGTACGAAACTCTGTTATTCTTAACGCGAAATGCACAAAAGGTGGTATTTAGCTTTAAGAGGAAAAATAATAAATATATCTATTAGATTTCTTGGAAATTCATCCCTTAAAAGAGTAATAGGGGTGATAAAGTTTATATGGGCAAAAACTTATTTATGATCAGAGTTACTTAAAACTCTGAAACTTTGTATTAATGCTCTTTAATACAATTAAATAAATACGTGTTTTAGATTTTTTCGAAATTCGGCCACATATGGGGTAAATATGGATGGCTTCGGCCCACCATAATGTGAATACGCAAGCTACATATGTAACGCGACTCGACTGCGATAATGCATAAAACATCATAGTGGCCACTTCTTCATACTTTGGATACCAATGATAACCTCTGACTACGTCTTTGAATTCATCTTAAAGTTTGATTTGCAATAACCATTAATAAAAATTAGGGCCAGTCGTTAAGAATAACATCCATTGACTAAAGAGAGTATTGCTTCTCACGTGGACATTTTAGCAGAACCAAGAACCAAACAGTACATCCAACAATGTGGTATACAAAGAAGTTCTTAATTAAATTCTAACTTCCTGTTCGGGATAATACTTTCTTAGATTTATACGAATATATTTACATTTTAAATACAACTATATTCAAGAATTCATCGCGGATTTACTTTGATTTTAGGTCCCCGACTTTTCGAATGCTTTACAGCAATCATAGTCACGGGAGAAACTAAGGTGTTAGATGTCTCAAAGGCAATTATATAGTTGTTACAGACAATAATTACAATATTTGTTAATTTTATAATTTTTTACATTTTTATAATTTTAATTATATTTTAATTCCTGTTCGGAACTTTTATAGCGTAGACTAAGTAAATGCAAGGTGATTGTAGACGTAGCTAGGGCCGACCTCGGCACCACACCCAACGAAATAATAATAATAATAAGGTGATTGTAAGTATAAATATACACAATATGAAAAAGTTGATTTTATATCATAAAAATTCAATGGAAATTAAAGTTGAGCATTTTTTTTAGTACACGCGATCCGTAACCGCGGCTAGAAATTTACAACAAAATAAGAATGACACATGGAAAAAATTTACCCACAAAAAAACTTTACAACAAAAATGATGTTTTTATTCAAAAATAAGCCTATGGAAGTTTTTTAATGTTTCAATAATTCAGTGTAAGAACGTACTAAAAGAGATTTTTAAGCTATTAAAAATGACAGAGTTTCAGACAAACTTTTATCCCCTATTTTACTCTCTGAGGGGACTAATTTCAAAAATCATTACTTAAATGATGCCTACAGTATAAAATTTAAATCCTCTCAAAATTTTAAATGATTATCATGATCGGTTTGGGCTGAACGTTGACAAGTTAGTCAGTGAGTTGCGACATTTCCTTTTATATACAAAAAATAAGTATTACGAGTGTACCTTGGAGAAAGACATATGATATTAGACTTTTCTGTAGGCCTTTTTAAGACCTACAATTTTTAATAGATTGTTTTGATGTATCTCTTAAGGCTTAGCCAGCGTTAGCCATATAAATTTCTAAGGACGACTCCATAGAACTAGTTATTGTGTTTTCCTGTAGTAAAAGGTGTCTTAAATGTTAACGCGAGTAATAATCACTATACAAAATTTTGTTAAAATCGATTCAGTACTTTTCTCGTGAAATCCACACACCAAAACAGACAAACAGAAAAAAAAAATGTTTTTGGGTCTATATTCTTTACACGATTCGTTATAGTCATTGCTTTTAAAAAATATATTTCATGTATAGATTTCTAAGTTATTGTTTTACTTTATGTACCTATACTATTTACTGCAAACATGAGTACAAAGTCCATCTTTTGGTTCAGTAGACGTTGATGATTAATTGTAGGTCAAACACAAAACACACAAAAAATGTTTACTTACCATCGATGAACTGTTTATCAGTGTCGGTAAGAACACCATTTCGGTTGTGGCAAGTAACTCATCATTATCTAGGTTTGACCAGAACGTGTCCAATCCTTTAGTTTCTTTATACTCTTTTTCTATAATCTTATCTTCCAATTGACGAAGTCTAATAAAACATATAACGTTAATATAGTAAAATATGCAACATAATTATTATGTAACTATTAAAACTAGTAATCATTCAGTATTCGAAAACCTTATTCATAAAACTCAATTAGTATAATATAGACTTTATTTGCCTAGGCCAAAGGTTGTCTGTAACAAATTGCTAATTAATTAGCGATAAAACGGCCTTTTTTGCACGTTCTTTCAGATACTTTGTTTTAAGGTTGGACGCAGGGCGGGATTTAGGGGTGTGGAGGCCCCGGGGCAACAAAGGAGTGAAGGCCCCTAATTATTTTCCGAATAAAATGAACAATTTTTAAGTCAAGTGTTTTAAGTATTTATTGCACAATAAATGGAATTATTTTCAATAAACATTTGTAGATATAGTCAAATTCAAGAATTATTCGAAATTAAATTACAGTGTTAATGAATGGAATCTTGGGAGCTTTTATCGATGAAAAATCGTTGATGATTTCGCTGTTATAGACTTAATGCAAGCATAAATAATATCTATGAATAAAGTTACTTTTCAATTAAGCAAAAAAGCAAACATCTACATTATATAATATCAACAACATTCAGCAGCAACAGCATATAATAAAAAAAATTCACTTGTTTTAACGTGATATACTATATGAATTTTTTTTTAATTTAAATATGGTGTACTGTATTTAAGAGTTTCAAAATGAAACTCCAATCAACGGGAGTTTTTCCTTCCTTAGCTTTTCTTACTATTGCCTCTTCTATGGCTATCCGACGAATGGTGCACAGTGAGCAAAATCTCGTTTTTTTCATTTCTAATTAACAATCTTATTAGAGTGAGTCTAAATTCTTATCGTATTGTACATTAAAGGGACGTGACTTAAGCTTGATTCTGCTGTCGCGACGTGTAAACTCGTCGTCCATAACATACATCATCAATATAAATATTATATTGTATATAAATTTGTATATCTCTATATCAATTTTATTGTGGGTGGGTGATATCTTGATTGTGGGTGAATTCAATAAATTAATGATTAAAAAAATGCAGTTACTTTATTTATAACTACAGGTTAATAAAATTGAAATGTTCTGTTTGAAATGTCAAAACAACAGTTTTTTACTTAATGCATAAGTACCTGGGCCACCGAGCTTCGCTCGGAGTTTTAGGCTAAAAGTACAATTTTCTTTAAAAAAGAACTAAAAACTTGAATACATATTAAAAACATAAAAACTTTTTAACAAAAAATAAAAACCGACTTCCAGGCACTAAAATGTAAAAAATAACTAAACGGAGGTTTTCATTTAGAATAGATACCTAATCAGAGATTTTCGAAGTCGGTGCCAGCCAATGCAAAGCAAATCTAATATATTTCGATATGTAAAATATATATTTACCTTTTAAACAAAACTATCTTTTCGGATTATTTCGTGGATTTATTTTGATTTTTGGTTTCCGACGTTTCGAATGCTTTACAGCAATCATGGCCATGGAAGAGACTGCGGTGTTAGATGTCTCGAAGGTATAGTTGTTACAGACAGACTAGCCACAATTAACAAAATGAAAAATTGCACCAAGTACCTTACAATATTTTATAACTTTAAACATTTTTATAATTATACATACATTGATATACTTAATGCATAATAGAAATGCATAATAGAAATGCATATACATTGATATACTTAATGCATAATATAAATGCATAATATACGGAATAAATTTCGGAATGAATTTTCTTTCTGTTTCTTCTGGCTAATCTCCGAAACGGCAAAATCAGGCTTCCGAACAAAAAATTAAAGTCCATGAAATTGTGAACAAAATCCGCGTACCTAGGGACGCACCCGAGCGACGCGAGGATAATTCGCTAGTTGACAATATGTGTTAATTTTTTGTAAAAAAAGATTAAGTCCCCATGAGTTCTTTGTTTACCTTTAGTTAACTACGTAAACCTATGGAGTATATATAGGAAAATATTATTTTTAAGTGCATGCACATTTAGACCATAACGTTATAAAACAAATGAACTCACGCAGAACCAAAAAAACGCACGATTATAATTAATTAATCATAATCCCTCTGTAACCTCTTTTTACGTGACTGCGATGAACTGCGGTGAACGAATATTATAGATTATTTATTAAAAACAATTTGTTTTTAATATTTAAGAATAATATAATCATACATATTTGTACAAGTATTATAGGTTAAAGTGAGAAAAAAAAAATTGAAAAAAAAAACGAAAAAGTTGTCTAGTCAGAATTTGATTTTTTTAAATTCTTTTGTGGGGGCCCCTCTCTCGTGAAGGCCTCGGGGCTCTAGCCCCGTTTGCCCTCCCCTAAATCCGGACCTGGTTGGACGTTATTGAGGTATTTTTTTGTCAAAGTTACATAGATAACCTATAAACTTCCTAAAAAAAAGACTACAAAATGAAAAAAATAATGTTTATAGTGCTATGTGACCTAAATCCGTATTTAAGTAACGCTTATCATAGACTTATCTACATACTAGCGGCTAACCCTCGCTTCGCTCGGGTTGGACGCTAGCTGCGTTTTAAATAGATATAAATAGTTATTAGCCCGCGCTAGCCATATAAATTTTAATTTTTTTGTTAATAATATTGACAAATATTGACATTAATATTTATACGATACTAACGTCACTCAATTATATGCCTTCCCGGAACCTCTCCACTAACACTTAAACTTTATGGTATGGTATTAAAGTTCAAATTGACTTTTAAGTATTATTATGAATCTTTTGTATGGGAGTATAGAAAAATTATGTTTTTAGATTTTTTCAGGCAATTTATAAAATTTTTCTCCATCCTCGTACTTCAAGGAATATTCTAAAAAAAGAATTTGCGAAATCGGTTCAGCTGCTCTCGAGGTTTGCGCTTACCAACACATTCAGCGATTCATTTTTATATTATAGAAGATGTATGTCAAATATACCTACATGAAACAAATAGTCTTTTTGGATGTGATTTAACAGTTCAAAATACCAGTTTAATTATACACAGTACCTGGGCGACCGAGTTTCACTCGGGGTTTTTGGCCAAAGGTAGAATTTTCATGAAAATCGTTGGAGCTGTTTCCGAGATTCAGATTATATTTATAGATAGATAGATAGAAAATCGACTCATTGGAACTTTTTGTAGTAAATTTAATACTGAAAATGGCCTATTCATTTATTTTTTTGAAAAACATTTTCGTCACAGTTTGCAGGACAAAAAAGTGTTAAAAATCATATTTTCCATGTAATTTGTATGGGAAAACTTAAAATTCGATGGGGAACCTTTTCGAATTGGAATTTTGAGCTCCGCTTTTAACAGGAGCTTTGTTGGGACATTTTCTGAGATGTTTTGGGGTGAGGGCGAAGAAAAAAAAATATCGTCATTTTTGGCACATCCTAATATATATACAAGAATTGCTCGTTTAAATATATTAGATATGGAACAAATGGATGAGATGATTTTCTTTATTGGCTGTAAATGTTAGATTACCCGATTTATTTAAAGAAAAAAAAATAATTCCTACGAGTAAAACCTGATATTTTTACAACTTAAGAGTCCCGGATTGGTCGACGATATTAATTAGAATCGATATGTTTAAATAATAAAATGTCCAGATTTTCCTCAATTGTCAGATACCTACAATGTTTATTTGAGCGATTTTATCCTTACCATAGACTAAAAAAAATATTAGACGCAGCTGTTATTATTTTTTTTAAATGAAGGAATGTTTTCTTTGAGTAAAATTTGGTAGCTTCAATATTTGAGATACTTTTACTTCATATATATCTAATATCTATACTACACATATATATGTAATAGTGTTACAAAATACTTACGATTTAATAGATAAGACTGATAAACTATTTTCGTCTAAGAATATGTGACACGTATTATACAAATAAGATCTAAATATTTCTAACTTAGCAGGCTCAATATCCAAATCTGCGATAATAGTACTTTCTGATATATCATCTGATATATTTATGCCTGAAAAGATACATTAATACAATTATAAAAATCAACTAATTCAAATATCGTCTGAAAAGTATAATAACTATTTTAGTATAAAACATTATTAAAGGATCTAACCTGCTTTTAAACTTAATTCATGTACCAAGGACACAGCTTGAGATTTTTTTAAGGAATGTATGAGTATAACACGTTCTTTTAGACAAATTGCTTTTTCAATGGCATCAATAGCATTTACTGCTGTAATAGCTTCATCAAATTCATTTTCATTTATCTGAAAATTGTTTCAATGGTTTTATAATAGCACTACACTATATGATGACATTTTAATTAAAATGTAGCTATTAGATAGGTAAAGCATAGTTATGGTGTATTTACCTTATGCACCATTTTCAAAGCAGGCAGCTTAATCAAGGTTAATAATTGATTATCAACTTTAGATAAGACTGTTCTTTCAAAATCATCTCTTGCGTCGTTAATAATAGCAAAATATCTATAATAAAATTATAAAATTGTTAAAATGTTGTCTCTTAATATCTAATTTCGTTAAAATAATAATACTTACTTTAAATTTGAGCATCTTTGTGATATTAGTTTGATCTGCTCCAACATCTCGTAACTGTTCTCACTTTTTGAATTTACAGAAAGTATGTAATATATTCCTTCAATGCCTACGAACGACTTATCTTCAGCTGGTAAATGAATAATGCTATTAAGACTAAACATATTTTCAGGAATCACTTGTACTCCTTGCTTAGCCCAAGTTCTAGAAAATTCATTGCCATAATTAATTATAATATTATATATAAAATTATGTATATAATTTATTTTTGTAAATAATAATATGAAATAGGTACCGTAATTTTTGGGACAGACAATTTGATGATCCAGTCGAAGAAACTAATATTATCTTTCTAGCCCCACGGTTCACTAATCTGTCAACTAATTTTAATGCTAGCAATTCGTTCTCTGATATTACCAACTGTCGTAGTTGAGTAGAACAAGCTATTCTAAAAAAATGTTTAGTTTTATCGTTAGTTTTATCGCTTTCATACTTTAAGTAATAAGACTTCATGAATACAAAGAATTTTACTTTGTCTGAACATGAGATAGATTCTTTTGTAAGTCGAGTAGTACACGCCCACGATGACGACTTCTAGCTTGAAGACTGTATGCACGTGTTACATCTTGTGGGGAATATGTCACACGAGACAGTGGCCGGATGTATCCACGGGCAATACCCTCGGTGAGCAGTAATTGCAACTTCTATAAAATTAATTTGTCGTATTAAGTGGCAGTGTTTGATTCCTGCTTTTTGCTAAATTTACAGCTTTATAGAAATAAAATAGATGAAACTATACACGTCAGAAATGAAAATCATTGTAAATGAGATTCACGAAGTCGATTTAAACATTAAGTTTTTAAATTTATAGTAATCTATATACTCGTATATATAATTGCTTGTCCTGACTGATTCATCAAAGCATAGCTTAAACCACAGGGATTAAAAACTTGAAATTTTTATAAAAATTAAAAAACCGACTGTGGAAAAAGCGAACTAAAACGATGGAAACATATGAGATAGGAACATATAAGTTTATAAAGCAACATAGTATTATGCAGCTGGAGACTAACAATGCAGTTATTAGAAAACATGTACATACATAATATGTACTAGGTACTTATGTCTCGACTATAAATTATTTTTTTATTTACAGCTGTTTAGTTTTGGTTAGTTAGACATTTTTAGTTTTATTTAACAATTGCTTATCCTAAATTACTTTTAACTATATAAGTTCTATATATTTTTGTAATCCCCTCTGAAAACCCTGTATTTTGATACCTCACTCGATTGATTCAGACGGACAAAATGTTTCCAAGACACAAATTGGACATTAGATGGGCCATTTTGAATGTTAATGATATCTATATAGCCCATGACACTCGCGTTATCAAGACAAATCGAACGACGCGACGTATGAATCATCAATATCGGTTGAGCGGTTTAGTAATTACGAGGGAACATAGGATCGGACATATAATATACATATATATTACATACATATATACATACATACAGGTCAAGCGGCTTACGGCTGGCACCGACTTTGAAAATATCTGATTAGGTATCTATAGTGTATGAAAACTCTCTTTCAGTTATTTTATACTTTTTAGTGTTTTAATGGCATAAATGTTAACATAATATTACAACATAACATGACTGTGTATTTTAATTTATACATATAATAAAAATGTAACGGATCGCTGTCTGTACAAGGAAGATATATGAGAAAAAATATTATTGGGACCTTTACTAAAACATTTAGTGTTCGTTTCATGTCGATCGGTTCATAAATGAAAAAGTTATGCCAATTTAAAGAATTGCTTCAAACATTTGTTAAATCGTAACCATTTTTGTACAGGCTAATCTCCGAAACTGTTGGAATCGATTTAAATGAAATTTTGCATGGTGGTGTATCCCCGGTCAACGTTTTAGATACTTTTCATCCCGAAAAATAATAAGTTTCTGGGGAGAGTTAAAAAACTATGGTAACTTATACAGCTTATTACACAACAACTTATGCACCTAATTTAGTAAAATTTGGCATGCTGATACTATGTTGCCGGTCTAACAACAGATTATTTTTTATCACGGAAAACTGTACGGTTCCCGTGGGATAGATCTGTTTGTGCTTTTGTAGAGGCGAACCTGAGTGAAGCGAGGGTGAGCCGTTAGTGGAAAATAAAACTGCGCAAAATCTTTTGTCCATGCAAGCGTAGCCAAGGACAAAAAGTTTAACAAAATAAGAATGGCACTTTAAAGTAAATTAAAAAAAGGAGAGAAAAGATGGTAAGTCACAGGTGTATATAAAATATGAACTTTAAATATAACTTTGATGTTAAAGCCTGTTCATATGTTAGTTAAAAGCCCATATTAGCCGAGTTACATAATTCTTATCGTAAAAATTGTATGTGAGTTGTATCATTGTACTCTCTACCTCTAACTTTGAAAAGATGAAGTAGAAAACTTGCAAAAAACAAATGTAGTGGAGCTTGCTAAAGGCTTTAAACGAAAATGAATTTACCGAATATACGTAAAATATCCTTTCAGTTACTGGATATTTTGAATTACGATCGCAAAATTTTTGGTTTCCATAATATCATTAAAAATAAACGCGAACTTATCTTTGCAATTAATAAAGTATGTATTGCGAAAACATAAAAACAATATTTGTCTGTGTATATTAGTAAAAACAGCACAGTATTCGGCGGTATGGAACCCTCGATCTGCGAGTCAAAATCATACTCGATCAATATCATGCACATTTGAAAATCATTACAGCCATCAAATTATTACTGATAGAATAGACCCAGAGTTTTTTTTGTAGATTTAGCGCGAGCGAAGCCGCGGGTTCTGCTAGTTTATCTATATAAAATTCAAAGTCCTGACTGACTGATATATCAAAGCACAGCCTACACTGCTGATCCTAGAGACAAGAAATTTAGAGTATCTTTGTAAAATGTAGGTATCCATTAAACTAAGAAAGAGTTTTTTGAAATTCCACCCCAAAGAGGGTGAAATGGGAGGTTGATTTTTGAGGGTGGCCTAAGGCGTGCTAACGGGAGTGTTTCTTCATTAATTATTTATAACGTAAAGCCAAAGAATTAGTTTGTTGTAGTTTTAATGCGAGCTTAGCCGCGGGCTCTGCTAGTTCTAACTATAAATTAATATGAACGATTCTGAATTAATATTTTATTATCAGGAAAATACTCGCCGTTCCAACATATACTTTATTTATTTGTACCTGTATATCCTCTTCTTCTTCATGTCCCAACACTGACAATAAGTTCATGGTGAAGTAAGACGTTCCTTTTACCAAATGTTTCATGCCAAGGTCATAATTTTCCTTAGTCAATAATAAGGCTGTGTCAATTACAGTACCTGACAGTTTGCAACACTGAATCGTATTCTGAAATTATTTTGATAAAAGAATCGAATCAATTGATATAGTTATTTATTAGTATTTAAATTTATGGAAAGTTATTATATATATATATATATATATATATATATATATATATATATATATATATATATATATATATATATAAATATAATCTGAATCTCGGAAACGGCTCCAACGATTTTGCTGTTTGGTATGTGGGAGTTTTCGGGGGTAAAAAATCGATCTAGATTAGCCTTATGTCTGAAAAAACACCTGTTTTCGAGTTTTCATGCGGTTTTCTTTTGCATTATTCCACACAAAATATGGTCGGTGATTTTGCACGCTCTGGCATAAGCACCGTGACCAAGCGGCAAAGGCGCAAGATCGACCATCACAGGTGTTCAGGTTCGAATCTCGGTTGGATACAAAGTTTTTACTTTTGTTTTTTTTTATATTTATTCAAGTTTTTAGTATAAAAAAAAAAGAAAATTGTACTTCACCTCAAAAACTCCGAGCGAAGCTCGTTAACGCAGGTACTATCTTCTACATATAAATGGGCAAAACAAAACAGTTCTGTGCGTTTTTCTCATCGGTTGTCAAACGATGTTCTTTTTTTGTTTACTATCTAATGACTAGCTTTAGTTATAATAAAAAAAAATTGAAAACAATTGGTTTTTTTATATATAGATAGCTAAATTTTATTTATATATTTTTTACTTAAATTTTCATTAGTAAATATGTTTTATAATTTCGAACACTGGGCAAAATCTAGTATATTTAATTAGTTTTTATACAAAAAAGATAACATGTCGCCATTGCTTTTACAATAATTAAGTCTTTCTGTCACTTTGCTCACTTAATAAAACACGATGTTTTGTCAAAACAACTATATGTCGGAGAGAAGTCATAATCACAACTAATCGGAACGCGAGCGCCACCTTTTTGGGCTCGACAAAGTCTACGTCGTGACACTCGACCGGGCTCGGCTGAGTTACGCTTGGTCGGTCGCACAGTGAACACTAGTAGAAACTGTCTTGCGTTCTGTATTGTCTATACGTGGTAATAGTGAAGTGGTATATGGCTGTGTAGTGAAGTGCTGTGTAACTATGTACAAAGTGATTATTGTTAATTTGAAATACAACTTGGATTGCATCGACTTTTATTTGAACCAACACTTCCCATATAACGCCCACTGTATAAGTCATGATAAAATAATGGAAAATAATAGAGAAAATTAATGCAGCTTCGATATATAAATAAAAACAGTGTTATGGTAAATTGTATCAAATTATTATGGCAAATATATTATATCTGTATACAGTATACTGTATAGCAAACATCATCCAAATTCATTCAATGAACAGATATCTCTATCAAAGCTTTCTTTATATTATAACACTAATAGTGCTTTTATATATTACAGGTATACTTACATTTTTAAGGGCACCTTTAACACAGCTTATGATTAAATCACAACCTTTACCCTTTGTAGCGTGTAGCACCATATCTCCGAAACTTATATCACGTGAATTTGCAATGTGACTTTCTGAAATACGAACATTATTGATTGTATTTAGAGAATTCTCCTATTTTCATTAAATTATTTTAAAGAGGATTAATGACCAATCATACCTTTAAGCTCTGGGAAGAGTCTTCGCAGGAATCTCTTTTTCTTGATATCGCTAACAGTAGTGAAAACTTTGCAGCCATATGCCAAAGCAATCGATATAACTGCCTGGCCAAGAGCCCCAGCGCCTCCATGTACCAAAATTGTTATTCCCGGCTTTAGCTTTGCCTTCATACACTGCGGGTAAATATAAAATTGAAAGATAAAATACACTGAAAATTAATATAATATGGGATGTAAATATATTAAATAAAATTTGGTACCAAGCAATATAGAGCGAGACAGTAGGCCAATGGAACTGTAGCTGCATCTTCCATAGTCCAGTGTGCCGGCACAGGCCACAGATATTTCGGTTCCACGCTTACATGTGTTCTTATAGATTCATAATTCGCAATTCCCATTACACGAGCTCCGCTATTGAAACGTCAAAGAGATAATTAATATGTCGGAGACGAGTCATAAACATAACTAATCGGAATGCGAGCGCCATCTTTTTGGGCTCGACAGAGTCTACGTCGCGACACTCGACCGGGCTCGGCTGAGTTACGCTTGGTTGGTCGCACAGCGGACACTAGTAGAAACTGTCTTGCGTTCCGTATTGTCTATACGTGGTAATAGTGAAGTGAAGCTATATGGATGTATAGTGAAGTGCTGTGTAACTATGTACAAAGTGATTATTGTAAATTTGAAATACTACTTTGATTGCAACGACTTTTATTTGAACCAACACTTCCCGTATAACGCCCACTGTACTTAAAGTCATGATAAAATAAAGGAAATGGATAGGGAAAATTAATGCTGCTTCGACAAATAGTACCTGCCAGTCAAATAAAAATAGGTTTTATAGTATATGTATAATAAAGTACTTACCTATCAGTAGTTCCACTAAAATCAAAAAGTTGCATGTCTTCTTTATCGCATGAAATAACTCCCATTTTTTTCTGTACTTCAACAGCATTTACTCCAGCGTAATGAATCTGTAATATATTGATCAATGTTTACATTACAATGAGATAAATATTGTTTATGTAACAATGTGTATTTGATTTTACCTTTATATTTATGCCCGCGACTCTAGGCTCCGGCATATCTGTCCAATGCAAGGAGTCTAGGTCACCTAACTGTCTAATATTAAGTTCTAATCCAAGATCTTCTTTGCTTAAAGTTTCTTTTGTAGGTAAGTAATATTCTCCACCCCACGCGCTCTAAAATAATTTATTTGGCCATTGTTAATTGCAGTATATTTCTATCATAACAAGAAATACGACAAGAAATATTTTCTCCTTTAATCCTAAAATAATTTCTATAAGTTTTACTCAGTTACTCCTTTTGAAATCAGCTATCTGCTAATAAAAATCCCATCAAAATCAGTCCAGACATTTCGGATATTAGCCGGAACAAACAGACAGAACGGCTTTTTTATTGTAAGTATTAAGTACCGTATATTATTTAACATGCATTTAGTAAAAAGCTTTGTTATTTTTTCATTACAGACAGACACTTCAATTTTATTTATCTGTAAAGATATATGAGGATTTAATAATAATTATACTCAAAAATAAAAAAATATAAATGAAACTTACATTATGCAAAATATTAACGGCTAAGTCATTAAGTGGTATTTTATCCAGTTTCCGGGTACTGGAAAACTCATTATTGATCATGATAAGATTAATTTTGCGGTTATCCTCTTTTCTCCATTTCTTTACAGCTGTTTTTAACGACGCTAATGGAGGATATGACGTTAATATCACAAGCTTTTGATTTAATTGTATTGCAGTTATTCTTGAAGTAAGTGAAGCAAAATCAGACTCAGTGTAAACTGTTATAGGACTAGTGCTAACATTTAATTCAGTAGGA
The DNA here is from genome assembly GCA_951806755.1 of Brenthis hecate. Taxonomy (NCBI): domain Eukaryota; kingdom Metazoa; phylum Arthropoda; class Insecta; order Lepidoptera; family Nymphalidae; genus Brenthis; species Brenthis hecate. Next base: position 8,409,832 of record OX638249.1, read on the forward strand.
CGCCACAACACTAGTTCTAGAACTGTTGACCCGATTGTATGTGCACAAATATTCTGGTACAGGGATGATGGACGATCCCTCGAAATATCTGCTTTATACTTCTCATAGTTAACTACAAAAGTATTGCATGTAAGAATTCGGTGTAGCATTTGACACAACTGTGGAATTATACAAAATCAACTATTAATAGGCATTAAGCTTATTAAAATATCAAGTATAATAAATATAGCCATAGATATAGACAATTAACTGTGCGTTTGCTTCAAAAATCTGACTACTTTGTAAAACATGACAATATCACTAAGTTTAATTTAATTTTCCATTTTTCTCAAGAGTCTCTAAAGGTCTCAAGAATTTTTTTTTTCAACAAATTTGATTATCTAAATCTATGGGTGGAGTCAAAGTTTTAAGCCAACTTACATCATCATTATTTGTCAGCTTTGACACTAACAGCAAATCAACTTCACTCAATAAAGCAGTATTACTTGGTTTAAGACTATCTAGTGTAATTACTGAATAATTCGCCTGTATTCCAGGAATTTCGGAGAGGATTTGATTAGTATCGACAAAATCAGACACATTATTTTCAATAATTTCTACTATATTTAAATCGTGTTTATTTAAATTTTCTGCAGATATTTGTATATAAGTAGAGAGTGCTGACGCTTCCTGAAAAATAATATACATAATATTTATAAATGGCTGTTGCTATTCGTACTTAAAATAGGGACAAATAAAAAATAATTTTGTGTGGTGAGCACAAATTTTTGTACTCCAATAATTGTATGTATGTATTTAATAATAAAGTTATATATAATATATATTATATATAACATTATAAGTATATTTATAAGTCATAACATAAGTTTCGAAGCGTACTATGAGAATCTGGATGGTGCTGTGAATAAATGCCCAACATATTTATTTATTTCTGTATTTAATTATAGCTGTTGCCATATATATATATATATATATATATATATATATATATATATATATATATATATATATATATATATATATATTCGCCCGACTGTTGTCGGTTTGTACGAATATTTACCACTATTTCATTTTCTAATGTAAAATAAGTGATTTTTAGGTGCAGGAGGTTCTGTATGCAAAAAAAAGTATCCTTAACCTACCCAGCTGAGCTTTGCTATGTACTTATCCTACTTATTTATTAGTCCATTCGTAATACCTTATAATTTATATATTTTATAAAGGACGAATAGACACTCCGTTATATTAATTCTTATTGAAAATGCATCTGTGTTTATAAACAAAATTTATTATTATACATACATCAATGGTGTTTGTAGAAAAGTGAGGAACAAATTTTAAAGCTTTTATTCCAACATTTTTACAGATAGTTGGTAAATCATGAAATCTTATATTTTGCATGATTATGCCACCGCATCTAAAACAAATATTATCATATTAATATTAAAAAATATATAAAAAAGTATAAATTATAGGTTTTTTTTATTGTGCGATAGACTTGCGTTTGACTACGATCGGCGCTGGGAAGCACTGATGAGGTCTAGGTTGGAACGCGCTTGCCTAGAAAATGCCTATTCACTCTTGCCTTGAAGGTACTTATAGGTGGCAGGAAAAACGGACGTAACGGTGCGAGTTGGTTGGATTTCTACCACATAAGGATGCCAGCGCTCACGACTTTTCGCAGCTCTGTGGTAAAACGGTGAAGCAACTAGAACTAAGTTGTGAAGTTCCTGCGCGCACTCCCCAAAGTATATCCGATAGAAGATCGATAGACAGGCGACATTGCGTCAATGAAATTGAATAAAACAACTATACCCATAAATTTATCATACCTTGTGTAATCATGAACATCAAATATCCTCGCAGGTGTAACTTTTATTCCATGTATTTCATATATTTCATCAAAATGTTCATTTACGTCAATTATTATTTGTCTTACAAAGTGTGGCTGAGAAACCGTTTCATGAATTCTTCTGAGCGCATTTAATTGGAGCATACTGTCAATCATGGCTACCCAATTGTCTTCCCATTTTATATTAGCTTCAGACAATGACAAGCTAGCATTGTAAATACTACGAAATACACCCCTGAAAATTTAAGATTTCATTAAAACAGAAGTTGATGCACAATTTTAAAACGTTCCTTCAATTTGTTAGGATACTTACGAATAATTATAATCCCTTATAGAAAAGAGTTTATAAATATCATCTGATTTAAGTTGCATTTCTTCCTTACAATTTATATTAACTTTGTTTTGACTGTGTTTTTTTTTCATTTCTCCAGTTATATAACCTGTTACGATTTTAGTACTTTCATCTAATACCTAAATTATAAGAACATTATAGATAATTAAAATGCTAAGTTATTAAGAAAAATCATAACGATAATGAAGTAAACGATATTTAAATCTACTATCTTACTTCAAATCGGCCATTTCCTCTGTGTAAAGCTATATTTAAACGCAAGTTTCGCTGTTTATGAAGAATGGGTTGTGTAAAGAAATGTACATCAGTAAATTGGACTGACAGCTGTTTCTTCTCTACTCCTAAGACCATTGCCAATGTGTCCCAAACTCCTACGAGTGCTCCAGAAAATGGATACAAGTTCTTTTCTAAAATTAAAACGGTTATTGTTTACACAGAGATATTATTATGTACACAAATAAAAATATTTTATTCTAATTAACAGGAGTTTCAAATTAAGATGTTTAAATAGGAAATATAAATTTTATATTATCACCTCTTATAACATGGCCTTTTAAATATGCGTGATTGTTATCATACGTGGAAATCACAAATTTTGTAGCGGCAGCTATTTTTCTTTGCGCTGATGCAATCAAAGGTAAACTCCTGTAACATTTATTTTGTTTATTGTATTAAACTTTAAAAATATATTGGGAAACGTGCTAAGTATTCCCTGTATATAAATAACCTTAGTAATTATGAATGTTTAAGTAAATTATCAGTACAGTATACATAATACTCGTAATATACGATCTATCTAATATTGTACACGACAGTCGCATACACCACCCTCGTGTGCAGTTTCTATAAAATTAAGGGTGGTTCACGTGCCCTCGGTATGCGGTTCAAATAAATGCCACTTTTACTGGCACCTGGTCGTTAGGAGAGTACGTAACTTACCGGGGGAGAAGCCAACTCCTACCGGGTGCATCCCCAGGTGGCAGATGGGGGAACGCCACCCGCTTAGAGGGTCGGGTGGTACCGGAAAAATCCGGTGCGGACCAAATGGCTTGGTGGGTATGCTCGTCTGGGCCTCTAGCCGAAGGATTCGGCCAAGGACGATATAGTCAGGTATAGAATATAGTCGGGTGCACGTGCACCAACGTCCATACACTGGTGTAGCGGTTGAAATAATTTAGCGGCCGTACAAAGGTCACACGTGAAATTATGACCACACCTTAGCGGATAAGCACTCAATCACGATATGTCGATAGGCCTGCCCAGGCAAAACACAATAACCGTAGGTTGCTTCCACGGTTCACAATACTATCAGAGAAGTAACAGGAGCAATCCGCATGGTACACCACCTACTAAAGTGGACCAACTCCCCGTGTATCTCTTAGCTTCAGGTCCGGCTGGATTGCCAGATGCTAATGAGCCAACCACTAGAAGATGAACACACATCAGAAGGGTTATTATAAGATTAAATTATTATATCCTCTCTCTCGCGGGCTGTGTGTCGAGTCAAGAGTCCGGCGGTTATGCCCAAGAGTTTTAAGACAACGACTAATAGTGCATCCCTTTCTCTCGTCATAAGTATTCCGCCGACCGATGCGAACAGCAAAAGTAGCCCAAACAAATATGAATAAATAACTACATAAATTAAAAATGTCATAATACTAAAAAGTGAAACATTATTGATTTTCAAATTAAAGTCAGAACTACTACGGGTAGTTTTCATTAACCAGTAATTGGTTCAAAAAATCTTACAGCTTTTTATATTTACCATTTTTCATTATGAGCCCATTCCACTAAATGTGATAACATTGGGGTTCCAGTCGAAACGGGATACTCGATTGTAGGATACAAAGCTTCCACTTTAGGATTAAATCCTTCCATATAAAGTCTGCGAAAGATATATTCATTAATTAATAATACTGACATATTGTCGACATTAAATATCTACATTTTATAAAAGTTTAAATAAATGTTACTAACTTTCCTATAGCTTCTAGCAAGAATAGTGCATTGTCCACGTAACCACGCCTAGTGAGTGGTATGTGCCGACATGAATCAGGTAGAGACCGCTTGACGATGGCTTGCAATAAACCATGTGGTGCGATCTCGATCACTACTGCATTAGCTGGTATTAACCGGGACGTCTCCTCAAAGAGTACCGAATTCTGCATTGAACATTGTTTATATAATGATAATGATATCAAACTATTAAATATTATATTTTAAATACTTTTTTAAACTTATAAATTTTATTTATAATTCATGTTCTTTTTATTTTATCTTAACCGAAAGTAAATATTTTATTACAAAATATTACTAACCAATAAATTATTTGTATGATACTCAGCTGAAGAATACTTAGCAATTTTTTCTCCCCATCTTTCTTTTGGTACCGAAGTTGACACCCATTTTTCACTACGAGGCTTTGGAGATTTGATGACTTCAGTTAAATATTTAAGTAAGCCGGGACCTTAATAATAATAGCATAAGAGATAACTCATATTTATTTGAGTGATTATTTATTTATAAAATATGTAAATAAATGTTATTATAATTTGTATACTTTACCTGCTTCAGCAATATAGCGCGAGTGATATGGAATATTTGAACATGGCACCTCTTTAGCGAAAATACCTTTCGAAGTTAATTGGGCTACAAATTCTTTCATTACAATCGCTGGTCCTGAGATAGTGCTCGAGTTAGGACCGTTATGACATGCTACTTCTATTTCTGGAGGGCACATTTTAACTATCTATAGGAAAGAATTATGAATATGAGTAAAATCTTTTAAAAAATAATGCAAAATTAAGTATAAAAAATGCAGTTCCTTAATATTGTTATTTTTACCTGTTGGTATCCAACGCCAACGGCAGCCATTGATCCTCTTATGAATGGTGTTTGCAAAGATACTAGACCACGACTATAAGCAGATAAAATCATCTCTTCAGCTGTAAAACAACCATCAGCGTATGCACATCCTAATTCCCCCACACTGTGTCCTGTTAAAAAATTAAAATAATATCAATTTTAGATTAACTCTCGAAGTTCTCAAGATCATCATCAGTAATATCTTAAGAATTAGAAAGTTTATCTGGAAATATAATACTAGAATATTAAATACCTATAATCATATCAGGGAAAATCTCCAATTCTCTTAAAACATCGGTAAGCCCTATTTGAATTGCTGCGATTCCAACAAAGGAGTGTAAGATATTATCAAATATTGCTTTTTCGGTGGAAGTTATGATATGTACTATATCAATTCCTTTAGGTTCAAGAGCTCGACGACAACTGTAACATATAAATTAAATCAATTATTATTTTTCTGTGATTTTAGTTTGTTGAATTAAAGGTATTTTTTCACGTAATATTTTGTTTACCGTTCGATAGCTGCAGCAAAAACTGGTATGCGCATAAGTTCTGTTCCCATTCCAGCCCATTGTGATCCCATTCCACTGTACATGAACCAAAGTGGTCGCTTGACATCATCGAAGTAGTCAGATTTTTCACATAAACTAACCGTTTTACCTTTCTCGTTTGTATCTTAAGTATAAAGAGATATAAAGGTTGATATAATATATTTAAGCAATTATTGAAAAAAAAATGCTAGTCATTAAATAGTAACATATCTTACCAAGAATCGTGTATCCCCTACCCAAGTGACCAAAAATTCTACTTTTGTGAATATTTCGAAGCAAAGCTAACTCCTCGGGATCAACGGGACGTATTTTTAAATCGTTCATTATTTTTATTACTGATGATTCTTGTCTTCCTGAGAGTGTCACTAATTGTGGAATAGTAGCCTTGTAACGAGATAGATCCTTAAACGGAATATTAAATTGTTTAATTACTATAATAATTGTTGATACTAGGGTGAAACAAAAAGTTAAAAAACCTTTTTGGGGATAGTTCGATATTCGTTTACAAGAGTGTTAATTAAACAATATTTATGCTAAGTATCATTTGTTTTTATCTGTTCATTCACACGTAATTAATTATTTTGAACAACGAGTTGCTAAAACGCAAAATTATAGAGAAAGATGAGTTACGTGTGGTGATAAATTATCTGTTTCTAAAAAAAATGTCCTTGAAGCAATTTTTTCCAAATATTCAGAAACATTAGGAGGTAATGCTGTACCCTCTTTTACGGTTGCGTAATGGGTAGCTGAATTTAAAAGAGGTAATTTAAGCGTTAAGGATGACCCGCGTTCTGTCCGCTCTTCAACCTCCGTTGCGAAAGAAAGCATCAAAAAGGTTGAGAATCTGGTTTCGAAAGACAGAAGAATAACCATAAAACATTTAGCTTAGATCCTAAACATATGATTTGGGTGCATTCAATCCACTTTAATTGATTCATTGGGGTTCAGAAAAGTATTGGTAAGATGGGTGCCACCAATGTTAACCTACGAAAACAAAAAGTGACGTTTGGAAATTTCTAAGCGTAATCTCCAAATAATCCAGCGTGATCTGGATAATTTTTGTTATCATCTTGTAACCATGGATGAAACGTTAGTCCACCATTTGGATCCTGAGACTAAGAGACACAGCATGTCTTGAAATCGACCATCCTCTCCATTCATAAAAAAATTTCGAGTTGCTCCTACCGCTGGCAAAGTATATGGCCTCAGTGTTCTGGAATAGCGAAGGAATTATTTTTATTGATTACATGCAAAAACACAAGACGATTACTGGACTCTATTATGCAAGTTTAATCCGGCAAGCGCGCGAAGCAATTAAAGAAAAACGTCGTTTAAAACTGTCGTTAGGCGTGTTGTTTCTTCACAATAACGCATCCGCTCATCGATCGGAAGTTGCGCTCAATGCAATCCGCTGTGCTGGCTTCAATCTCCTTGACTACCCACCATATCCTCCGAAGTTAGGCCCTAGTGATGTTCACTTATTCCCAAAAGTAAAAGAACATATTCGTAAAATTAATTTTCACGAAGACGACGTTATTGCTGCCGTAGATGAGTTTTTCGGGAGTCGAGAAAAATATATTTTTTGCAAGGAATAAGAAAGTTAGAAATGTGTTATTCTAAATGTATTACATTAGAGGGAATTTATGTAAAAAAATTAAATATTTTTGTTTCATTTTCGGCATTTTTTTCTATTGATTCCAAGAACTTTTTGATTCACCCTCGCATATGCAAAAAATATGCTTTAATGAGTTTCACATTCAAAATGTTTCCATGAGAGACCTAAAATAAATTAGACGTTATTTTTCCCAATTATCAGCAAATTCCTGCAACTGATTTGCATAGGATATAAGATGCATCTTAATCATGCCATATCAAGTACAACATTCGCAAAGTAGCTACTATATGATAAGATTAATTTTCCTAGAAACTTACGAATATCTATCAAGGAAATCATAATATCAAGGAAATATGGAATACGATAGGATGAATTTCTTCGTAAATAGTGGAATAAGTATTGTATTTTTTATGTTATTTACATACAATTTTTTAGCATATTTTTTAACATAATACCTAAATTAATAACCAATAAGACAGAGTCACTATGTCAGGTGTTTTGGAAAGACTCATTAAAATTAAAAGTGAGGTGACATAATTTACTTACCTTTTGTTTATAATGTCCTTTTAGTAAGACGTGTGAGTTGACACCTGTGACCGACAGGCCGTTTACAGCTGTGTATGAGTAGTTGAAATCCATGTGATCTGTGACAATGCACATTCGACCATCACGGAGTGCCGCCACATCTTGCCGCGGTGAATTACAATGTAAATTCGCTGCAATCTTTCCAGTATGATAAGCCAGGAGAACCTAATTTGTTTAAATACAAGTTTTTTCAATACATAAACAAAAGTAATTAACAGTATAATTTTAATCTTTTATTCGTAAGCTTACTTTAGTAATGGCACATATCCCCGAAGCAGCTTCTGTATAACCAATGTTAGACATGATACTTCCCACTTTAAGGGGATCACTTCTATTTTTGCAAAAAACTTCATCAATCGATTGTAATTCTGATCTATCAGCTGCAGCAACAGCTGTAAAAAGTATGATTAAATATGAATATTATAATTAAAGAATCTATAAATAAATAAAATAAATAAATATGTTGGGACATAAATATTGGATTTATGTTACTAAATCTATGTGCTACTTATGTAATTATTTTACCTGAGCCAACTGCTTCAACATATTCCACGACATCTGGTGAAACGTCAGCTTCTTGATAGAATTTTTTTATAAAATCACCCGAAATACTAGGATTTCTGTAGAAACCGTATTTTGGACCACTTTCATCTTCTTCTAGTTGAGTAAACTCACATTTGATATAAGCAACTTCTGCATAAACTCTGAAATGTTGGTTGTTCTTTTTTACTATTTCACTAGTAAACAAATGGATAAAATGATAATTTTGTTTGTTAAGGTTAATTTCTTTATTGATTTTCTAAACATTAACAATCATGTAAGCATGGAAGCATACCTTAGTGCATCTTTAGCTTTTTGCAAGAAAAGGACATTGATTGACTCCGATTTAGAAAATCCAGCGGGATTACTATCAAATGATTTTGTTTTACCATCCATACTTAGTTTCATGATTCTGAAAATTATTTATTTATAAAAGTATATACATATATACATAGTCTGGCCATAAATACTGTTACAATTAAAAATAAACAAATACTACATTTTAATTTGGAATCTGTCATTTTTATATGATTGTTCATTATGTTTTCTCATTTTCGCGCCAATACATTGTAAAATATTTTGTGATATTAAAATGGAGTGGGGTGATAAAGAGAACCGAATCGCTGTGATTGCATTACACAAGGTAGGTATGGAGCAAAATACAATTTTTAAAACTCTCCATACGCTTGGTATTAGCCAATTGTACCGGACTATTGATAGGTACAATGAAACCTCCTCTGTATGTGACAGAAAAAGATCTGGCCGTCCACGTAGTGTTCGTACAATTATAGCACTTTTCACCAAATGGTTTAAAAAAAAAGAAAATAACTAGGAATTACTTAAAAAACAATTTTATTTAAAAGGTTGGACCCGATTTTAATAGGACAAGTTTCATGCGCGGATGTTGGAATCGAACCGAACTTTAATTAATATTTAATCATTATGAACCATCAAAAGTGCTGACCGAAACTGCTCTTACGGCTAGGCAGACGAAAACACAGATATACGATTTTATTAATTTGCACCCTCTACCTTTTCTGTCGGCTAAAATTATAGGACCAGCATAATCTACTGCAGTATTAAAAAAGGGAAACTTACTATAAAGCCTTTCTTTTGGCAAACTAGCCATTAAAGGTTGAATCGTTTTGCCTGAGAATATACAACATGCATGGCATTCATGTGTTAAATTTCGAGCTAGATTTCGACCTCCTATTACCCAGAACTTGTGTCTCAATGTAGCTAAAAGCAGTTAAGGCCCCGCATGTAACAAGATTTTGTGGTAATGCCTAAATAACAACTTGGTAACATAATGTGCTGAATGAAGTAAAACAGGATGTTTCGTGTCATAATCATAATTAGAGTTTGATAGTCTACCGCCAACTCAAATCAGATATTCATGAGATATGAACGGATTTAAACTTAATATACGTGTTTTAATTGGTAGAGGTTTACTTTTAAGTAAAAGTGTATATTCATTCGAGAAAATGTCGAGTTGCACTAATTTGCATAATGTATTCGTGGCAGAGTTTAACTCACATACGGTGTTAAGTTTGTATACCTTTATTTCATGGCTAGCGTCAAAACGCCAAAGTATTTGTTGTAAATATCTTTGATCTTCTGCAACAAGTACACATCTGTACATTTTTTCGCAATCAGAAGTAACGACGATTTGTGTTGTATAAAACGAATCAAGATTGAAATTGAGTCGTCTTGTATAGTTGGTCCTATACTTTGGATATTATTAAATGATATTCCTGTGGTAGTTTTGGCGAAGGCGTCAAATACAACTCTTAGTTTCGTTGTAAGACTGGACTCACGCAAAACACCGTGATGAGGTAATATATACGAGTGTTTTTCATTAGAGCTATTGTAATTCGTATTTACAGACTTATCGTTGGCTCAATATTACAAGGTTCTATGTTACAAATTTAGTACTTATGTAGTTATGAATGCTACAAGGCTCTATGTGTCATTAGCTACAGTTTTGCAAAAACTAGATAGCAGCACTATACCTTAAAAATATTCAATTTTACATAGTTCTATGTAGTTTTTTTTAAATCACAAAATAACGAAGTTCTATGTAAAACATAGAACCATTCAATTTGGGTTTTTATATTTTTTTAGGATAGCAAGGTTCTATGTTAAACATAGAACCATTCAATTTTTGCTTTTTTTTAGGATAGCAAGGTTCTATGTTAAATAGAGGACCTTGCTTAGAGTTTTATGCTTAGAGTTTTATTTACAACTAGCGGCTCACCCTCGCTTCGCTCGGGTTCGCCTCTAGAAAAGCACAAACAGGTATATCCCACGGGAACCGTTCATTTTTCCGGGATGAAAAGTAACCTGTTGTTAGACCGGCAATATAAGGTATCAGCATGCCAAATATTACTAAATTAGGTGCATAAGTTGTTGTGTACTAAGTTGTATAAGTTACTATAGTTTTTTCATGAGACTCTCTCCAAAGTATAAGCTGGTACCGCCTATCCGATTTATCAATAAGTGTTTGTCGACACATCATCCTAATATCCGATATAAAAACAATTTGATGCCGTCTAAAATTAATCAAAATTTCCGTTATATCTTTAGGTAACTTTGGACCAGCGTGCAAACAGTGATTCAAAGAAACACCCGAAGTGACTACTATCGAAAATAACACGTAGCTTAGAGTTTTCATCCGAAACTTTAAAAACCGCATGATGAGGTATGACAAAATATTCTTGGCCACTATTTAAATCAAAGTTTGATACCGACATGTGCCCGAGCCTTAAATATTCACGCACAAAAACAATATATTTTTCTCATAACATGGGATTTTTACTAATCCGTTTTTCTAAAGAAAAATATCTTTTTTCCGCCGACGCTCTCGAATTACCCAATAAAGGTCTATTAGATAAGAAAGGTAAATTAGTAACGACCCGACCGTTTTCTAACTGAAAAGTATTATTAATATAAAAGAGTTCACACTCCTCATCGAGTTAATCTAAACGAGACGCCATTGGTGGTTCTTCCACCTCCCAAAACCTTTGTAAGGTATCCGAAATAGAAACACCGAAATATTTCGAATTATCAATTAAACTCGATTCTATATATTCCACTGGACCTAAAATAATGTATCCGAAAACCGAATTAATTGTCGTAAGACCAGAAGAATTTAATATAATTTTATCTCCTCCGACTAGTGAACCGAAAACATCCGAACCTAGTAAAAGATCCACTGGTTGTGGAATATGAAAATCTGGGTCTGCGAGACTTAAACCCATTGCTAGATCCGTTACCGATTTATTCAAACAGATTACTGGTTGATCACCGATGATTGTATTCATACATACTACTGATGTGGTAATTCGAGGAAATGAACTATGTAATGGAGAAAATGTGACCGAAGATCTACCGATAATATTGATATTCTCGATACCTCCTACACCTTTAACTCGTTTCGTACATTTTACTATATATAATCCCAGCCTACCCAATAACCGAGAGGTGATCAAAGACCCTTGAGAACCTGTGTCCAATAAAGCCCTAACTGTAATACTCCTTTCCGTATCCGAATTAAAATAAACCTTAACCAATGCAGTAGGTACTAAAACCGTAGCTTCAGGGCACGTCTCTAGAGGGTAGGTGGGGGCCGTATCCTAGCGCCGACCTGGTGAGTACCACGTGAGTCGGTATACACAGCCTCACGTTTAGCATTCCGTTCATCATAATGATGGTCATGATTTTGACCATTAGAGTTACCACCTCGTTCCACTTTGCCCCGTCGATGCGGCGAAGAAGGTGAGGTACGAGTTGGTGAGTTCCGAGGAGATTTTCTAACTGTTCTATTATAATTGCGACCACCCCCGAACATGCGAGGAGGTGACCGTTCCGTAGATTTCCGATTAATATCCCGCCTTTGTTGTGTTCCCGACCGATTGAAACAAAGCATTGGATGATGCTTGAAAATAAAAAAATGAGGTCTTAAGCAAAAGAAACAAAGATGTTTAAGGTTAACTAAATCTTTTCTCGCGAAAGGTGTCATTGCTTTAAATTGAGAGCAATAATTCAAAGCCGAATGAGACCTCAACCGCAGCGTAATGACCAGCCTTTCTCGAAGGCTTTGTTTGCCTCACATTGTAATGAGTATATAAACCATGCGTAGGATGTGAACTTGCATATTCTAAAAGCCGACATTCTGTCTCCAAAAACTCAACTAATTCCGTATATTTTGGTATAATATCTGTTTCACATCTGAATTTCCGTTTAAACCGAGATTTAAGCGTAGTAGGTAATTTTGACAAACATATATGTAAAAGTAAAAATGACCATTCTTCAATAGGAAACCCAAGCCTCTCTAATTGATTTACCGCCATAATTAAGGGCTTTTAAAAATTGAGTTCGAAGTCCATTAAGGCGAGTAAAAATGACAGGTAATTTTAAAATTTGGTCAACCTGAACATCCGCCAGCCTCCTAGTATTTTGATAACGCTTCATCAAAAGATTTAGAGCAATACCGTAACCTTCATCCGAAATTCTAATATGTTGAACCAAACAGAGATAAATCCGACCGCTTATCTACAAGGCTATCAAAGAGATTATTAAATCCAATCCATTGATCCATATCACCATCAAAGGATGGGAGCCGAAGTCCTGGTAAATGTGATAACAAAGCATCCAATTCCGTCCGATCCGATTTAATATTCTCCGAAGTAGAAGCCGTACAAGGAGATTGTTGCAATTTAATCGTTATTAATGTATCAAAAGCTTCCAAAGCGCGAGTATAGTCCGCCCGGGCCGCAACCACTATTTATAATAGTCTCATCCGCGAGTTCAAGAATACGTTGGTAAGACGTCTCGACAGCCGAAAATTCCGAGTTCACCGTTAAAAGCCGCACCGATAAACGCATAGAAAGTTCTGGCCTGTCTATAAGATCAGCATTATCTAACAGCCATTGCAACTTTACTCTAAATTGGGACCAATTAAACCGCACAGGCATGATAAATAACTATTATTAATCGAGCCAAACCATATAAACCGAAAATAAAAAATTATATTACAAACAAAATGATAAAATATTCCGAACGTTAAACTATATATAATTTTTTATTACAATTATAATTTCAAAGTTCAAACCGTTAATGTTAATCTTTAAACATAGTATATAATGTTCTTAATTTTATACCATAAACTTAACTTTCAACAATGGCATCTTAAATTGTATGAAGAACTCGATAATACTTATATATTGCACGAACAATCCATTTACTTCTTATTTCAAGTTTATAATATATATATTTTAATGAATGCAATTTTAATGCAAATTGTAATGAATAAAATAATAAACATACGATTAATAAGATACATAAATCCAAAAATCACCAAGATATAATTCGTAAACCATCATAAGTTTTTATATAATTATTATTAAAATAAAGGTAACGAACACAGTTCAACACCGTGTCAACCGTGTCGCCGCGATGCATGGCAAAATGGCGTGTTAACTTAAAGACATAAATTACCGATTTCTTGCAAATTAAAGATATCGCGTATTATACACGTAAAAGACCGAAAATACAACTACGCTCTGCTACCAAAATGTATGATCCGCGTTACGCGGAGTAAAATATAAAAAAACTAACGCTAATAAATTATAATATATATTGTGTACCTTGTACGTGGACTTAGCCGTGGGAGCGTTGCCGGGCCCGGAATCCTTAATCCTGCGTAGGCACTGATCACTAGGGGTGTTTTCTTAGTGTAAAATATAAATATATAAGCCCATTAATCAATCCGACCGAAATACTTTAATTTACTTTGTAACCGACACAATTCAAAAGGGAGCCTCGTCACACCGACCGAAGAATACCGAATGCCATTGACATCTGTCATTTCAAACCCGACCTAAGATGATACCATATAAAAAATACTAAACAGATGGAGTAAAAAAATGTGCAAAAAAGTAGAAGTAGTGGAGCTTGCCAAAGAGTATATTTTTTAGCAACCGCCTCTGTGGTGTAGTGACTAGCATGTACGGCTGCACACTCGGAGGTCCTGGGTTCGAGTCCCGGGTCGGGCCAAATTTAGTTATTGAGTCTTTCTGTATAGTAAGTCTCAGTAACAGCCCGGAGTTGGGAAGTTGGCGGTGTTTCACCCCCGTGCCTCGGTAAGCACGTAAAGCCGTCGGTCCTGCGCCTTAACTCTCACTGGTCGTGTCGAGCAGTCGTCCCACCGGAGTATGAGAGTGACAGGAATAGAGAGTGCACGTTGTGTCTGCGCGTACACTTGTGCACTATAATATCTCCTGCGCAGTTGGCTAGTCTCAATGAGATAGGCCGCCGTGGCCGGAATCGGTCAGGAGCACATCATCGTCATCATATTTTTTAGATTGAACGCGGACGATGCCGCGGGTTTTGCTAGTATTTGTATAAAATCCCTATTGCAATTCCGATAAGAGGCTATGAGATCAGGGGTTTCAGATCTTCATTAAATACAAGTAAGAGCCATACTAACCTAAAATAATTGAATTTTGTACATCTATTTTGATTTTCTAAGCTACAATGTCACAGATCAATATTCAACATAGACGTCATACTAATACTTTTCATTTTTTGTCTTAAATTCTAAAAATATAAAATGATAATGCTCGTTTTATTATAACCTTCCATAGTGGATAGAGGACTGTGGATGCAAGCACAGGTTGCCTCCTCCAACAATTGCAGCATCACATTCACCACGAGTAATAGCAAGGTAACCCTGCTCGAGTGCACGCGTAGAACTGCAGCAAGCCTCATCTATAGCCATAGATGGCCCTTTGGCATTCAGCCAGTACGAGATTCGATTGGCAAACATTGATTTATTACATCTGCAAAAAAACAATTATAACAATTATTACACTCCTTACTAAACTTATAGAAAAAATATGTTATTTAATTTTAAGTACATATAATATAACCCGTGGAATTTCTCGAATAATATCATGAAGTGTTAAAAGATCAACTTTATTAAAATATATTAAAGTTTTATAATGAAAATAATAATTTTAAATTTATTTGTTCATTAGACGGAATAAAATGATATTTCAGTCATAAATAACAAAATATTACAGGAAACAAGAAACCAAGAATAAAATTTTATCGTTATCCAAAAACCAAACTCAAATACATGACCTTCAGAGCTTACACATTATAAAATAGGCATAATTTTTCATTTGTAATATATCTATCAAACTACTATTATAATTGAGTAATGTAAGTATAAGTATGTGTGTTTGTTCCTCTTTTATGAAACTGCAAGACGAATTTTGACTCTGGTGTTACACACAGAGCCGACCGACCCGAGCTAAGCTAAAAGTAAAAATCTACATACAACAGCATTTATAAATCGGTAAATAAAACTCAATTAATTAAAAGACTTAAGAAAAGACTACCAGTGAAAATTAATAAATATTCGGCGCTTATTATATTAAATATACCACACTTACCCTGAAATACCAAATCCAGTTAAAAAACGTGCGTCGTAAATAGAAGCTTTTTCGGTTTCAGAAAGGCAACTGCCAACATATACGCCTACTTTTTTCCCGGAGAGTTCCATTGGGTTGATTCCTACAAAAATGGTGGGCACAATCTATACATATAATAAAATTGTAAGTAAGCCGAATCTGTACATTAAATATTTTTTGGAAAATCGTATTGAAATAGACATTATTAGCGAGGTTGAGTCGCTAGTTTTAAATATACATATATATTTATTAACCTATTTCAATTAAGCCAATACGCTATATGTATATGTAAGAAAAAATTAATGAACATGAGAAAAAAATTAATATTATGTTGTTAATTCCACTATCTAATCCTCAAGAGCTACTAAAATCGAAACTCTTACGTCTATTAGAATTTGTGAATAAAACAAAAGGCATGAAATATTGCCTTAACTACATGCATTCAGTGGTTAAACTTACCAGCATCAAAAATGGCTTGGTAGGTCTGTTCTAAAATTTTACGTCCCACTGCGTCCATATTTCTTCCTAAGCGATAATGGACTTTAAAAAATTGTGCATCAAATGACGACAGCTCAGGCACTTTCCCAGTGTACTTAGCGACTTCAGGATGATCATATTGCCAACGACATTTTTCCGCATTAACAGGATTGATCTATCGGTTAGCAAAACATGATAAGTACTTATATTCTTAGTCAACATTATATACCATAAATACTGTTACAATTAAACATAAAAAAAACATTACATTTGAATTTGGAATCTGTTATTTTTATATGATTGATAAAACACAATAAATTTCTCATTTTCGCGCCAATACATTGTAAAATATTTTGTGATATTAAAATGGAGTGGGGTGATAAAGAGAACCCAATCGCTGTGATTGCATTACACAAAATAGGCATGGCGCCAAATTCAATTTTTAAAACTCTCCAAACGCTTGGTATTAGTCAAATGTTTGTTTACCGGGCTATTGATAGGTACAATGAAACCTCCTCTGCTTGTGACAGAAAAAGATCTGGCCGTCCACGTAGTGTTCGTACCAAAAAGGTGATCAAAGCAGTAAGGGAAAAAATTCGAAGAAATCCTGTCCAAAAGCAAAAGATTTTATATCGGGAGATGAAGATAGCACCTAGAACCATATCGCGTATTTTAAAAGATGACTTAGGACTTGAAGCCTATAAGCGATGCACTGGTCATTTCTTAACTGATAATTTAAAAAAGAATAGGATGGTAAAATCAAAACAACTACTTAAGCGGTACGCAAAGGGGAGGTCACAGAAAAATTTTGTTTACGGATGAGAAAATTTCTACAATTGAACAATATTTTAACAAACAAAATGACTGTATTTATGCTCAAAGCTCTATGGAAGCTTCCCAATTAGTCAACAGAGTACAAATTAGGCATTATCCGACTTTGAGTAATGGTTTGCTGGGGTGTTAGATATGAAGGAGTGACTGAGCCATATTTTTGTGAAAAAGGTATCAAAACATCGGCACAAGTGTATCATGATACCATTCTTGAGAAGGTAATTAAGCCCTTCACAAACAAAAAAAACAAAACAAAAAAAGACCATTCAAAAACAGAGGAAAAAGTGAACTGTTTTATCTTTGCCTGTTTATACATACACGTACCTTATTATATAAAATATTTGATAAATCCTTCACGTTATGGGATTCAGGATATAACCCTGACATTCCCGTTATGAAGACTTTATCTCCAGATTTTCCACTTTCCACCTCTGGCTCCACAAAAGTTTTATTTGCGTCATTGAATGCCATTGTCTGAAATACGAAGAAAATATTTGTATCTTTATTTAACTAACTGCACTGTTAGTTTAATTAGAAGGAAGAACTTTCATTATTATTGTTATATTTTATAACATGGGCTTAGAATTTAGTTTCGATTATAACTGTTACTAAATTTTAGTATCAAATATATACCTCTAGAAAATATAACACCTATCAGGTTAAATAGAATTCTTTGAAAACGACTACTAACGGCAACAGAAATTTCTCTAACAGATTTTTCTAGTCTGGATTAGCTTTATATAATGTTGGTGCATTCATTTAAATTTTTGTATATTAATTTAATTTATTTAACCTTTACATGCTAGCTATTAGTATTCAATTTGGGAATATAAAATATTCGGTGGTCATAGGCCTGCAATATTTTGAATTTACCATTGAAATATAAATAGAATTGAAATGGTTGCTTACTACTTAAATATATTAATGCGAAAGTTTGTTTGTGCATATTTTTGTTACATCACGCTGGAACGGCTGGACAGTTTTCGATAATACTTAGTTAATTAAATAGACTATTATAATATATAATATGTAAGTGGTGAGCGTATGAGTCGTGATTATGTGCAGTGAGTATTTAAAGTGTATTTTTATGGGTATACAAGTATGCGAAAATGTATGATAAGTAACAAAATTTGTAGATATGTACGCTATAGGTAGGTATATATTTGAGTATAACACATTATTTAGAAACAAATGTAAGGAGTTATTATTCTGTTATGATAAGAATACAATAATATTTGTATACAATAGGAGCACAGTAAATATAACAAGACAGAAAATCTTTAGTATTCCGACTTTATATTTAAAATCTGAATTTAAAATATAATTGTATAAAGGTATTGAATTACTTGAAAATACATTAATTTTCAGAAATGTATACGTTTTATGCTTATCGTCCCGTTTCTGTGTAAACCTCGTATCTACAAAATCTTAATTTTCAGTAAATCGATAAAAACGTTTAGAGTTACTTAATTTTCATAAAAAGTTATTACTAATTTAAAATGGATACTCTTTATTTATCACCTTTAAATAATTAAACATCATTTTTGCTATCTGCATCGATACCTTGTTGTTATTATCAATTTAACGTAGATACGAGTTTTTTCATCAAATACCCTGGTAACTTTTTTGCAGATACGAGGTTTTGAAATTATTATTTTTTTCTATAAGATTATTGACGAAAAATTTTGTTATGCAAGGCTTTCACATTCAATTCATTATTATTTTATATTTATTAATTAAAACAAATTCATTTGATTTTGATTTAATGTGTTATAAATCATATGATTACTATTTATAATATGATTTAATTATTTTTTCAAATATGTTTACAATTTATTGAATAATGTACAAATTAACAGCAGGATAATCTGAAAAATAAGTAATAAGAAAAAACTTGAACAATAACTAGAACTAAGAAGTAAGGATCAATTTTAGAATTTTTTAAACTTATTCTTCTACAGTAGATTCAACTTTTAATTGATCATAGAAATTATGATAATCTTGGGGTAGCAATCTTTTCAAACTTTGCAAATCTTTGAATTTTCTTGATGTAATAGAAATCGGTTTTTTATATAACAGAGTGATAATATTTTTTCGATTTACATTTATTCTTGATTTTTTTTGAGGTAATAAGGTCCAATCGTTCTGGTAATCGAGTTTATAATACAGCCTAGTTGAATCGTATTTAAGAGATTTTAAATCAGTAACTTGTGGATCTCCTGTTTTTGAACCGGGTCTTATCGATTTGTAAAAATTTATTTTAGAAAATCCTTAAAAATGTGTGATCAACATAAATAACTTTTTATGGCTCTGGATTCATTCTAGCTTCTTTGATGATGCGAACAAAATCTGCTGGCACGTAGAGTTCCTTGTTTTTCTTTTTTCTTTCAATAGATGAATGAACAGAGTCGCACTCCATTTGTGTATGACCAACAGTTAAATATTTCTGATAAATAGTTGTCTCAAATTTTACCGCTATTAATTGCAACAAATTAGCTAAATTAACATTACGATTTTGAGCACAGCAACCGTCAGTAAAAAGTACAGTAGGAATTTTCAAATCAACATAGCTCTCTAAAAAGTTAGAAATACATGAGGCAAAAACATTGGACTCCATCCCTCCTTCACCTTTATGCCATACGTAGCAGTAGACTTCGGAATTCTTTAAATTATAAATAGTGAATTTATGAACAGCAAGCTTTTGTTTGAAGTAAGATGCTCCAGCTCCTATAAATGGGACAAGTTGAACAGCTTGAACGTCTAAGGTATATGCATTAATTTCATTACGTTCAGCTCTTTTTTTATCGTCTTCTTTTTCTTTTCTAGCTTTATTTTTATTCTCAATATGAGAATCATAAATCTCTCGAGTAGTATTGTTATTTTTAAAACTAAAACAAAGGTCGCATTGATCTTTCTTAGGTTTATATAATCCAATATTTAATGAATGAGTTATCTTTAAAAAAGTTAAATATGAAGCTTTTTCATTAGATGGTATATCATTATCGCCGATATATTGCGTAAAAATTTTATAAACATCCTTGAATGACGTATAAATTAAATCAAGATATTCTTTGTCAGTTTTTTGGCGGCAATAATGAGATTCCATTTTCGGTAAGTTAAGTAAAAATGTCTTGACATGCTCATTTTTTTTTATGTCAATTTTGGAAACCTCCTTAGTCAATGTTCTTTTTTGTGCAATACTGAATGCATTATTTTTGTCTATCCAGTTGAGTACAGTCCATTCAGCTAAATTGAAAGTATTTAAAAACATTTTTTGCACACTCGGACAATCTGGCTATTAATTTTTAAATAATATTTTATCGATGAACTACGCCGAGACTTGTTACTATTTTGTGTACGACGAGCTACAGAAGATTTTTCCACAAGATTAATTATCATTGTTTTACGTTCTTTCCAATCTAAGTTTTTCCAAAAGGAATTAAACATTTCTTCTCTTTGTGCCTTATTAATAAGGTTGCATTGAAAAAGCTGACTCTTCTTACACATTTTAGAATCACATGGAGGTTTAAGCCGACGTTTCTCTCTTTTCTTTAATCCTACTATTTTATTCTTTACATTTTGTTGACTATAGTATGACTTTCCATTCTGTCGAGCTCGTTTCACTTTATTTGCTGCCCACTTTTCCTGTTTTCCTTGTCTTTTCTTTCTTCTTTTTCTTTCAATTTTCCCAAAAGTTTCAACTTATTTCTTATTTATTTATTTTTTTATTTATTTAATTCTTTATTACACCATAAAAGAAGTACAATTTTAAAACAATACAGCACTACAAAATATTTCAGTGTAAAGGCGGCCTTATCACTTAAAGTGATCTCTTCCAGGCAACCCATAAACTTATAAAGGAACTCTTAGGGTAGAATGGATAGGGGTTGGTGCAAAAAAAACCAATATAACATACTTACTTATACGGTACATACTATAAATTACACATAAGTATATATAAATAACAATAAAGAGATACATAAATATATATTACATAATATATAAGTCAAGATAATATATATTCTACAATAAACTTACATAAATGGGCGTACATAAATATAAATAGACTTACAGGGATAAATAGTAGTCTTTAAGACGACGTTTAAAAACTTGCACTGATTTTGATTAACGAATATTATGTGGTAAAGCATTCCATAATATTGCGGCTTTGACTGTAAATGAGTCACCATAGCTTTGGGTGCGATTGACGGGCAATGCTAATTTAGTGTCGGTTTGCGATCGAAGGTTTAGGGAATGGCCAGAACCAAGAAAACTAAACCTTGCTTTAAGGTAAGGAGGAGTGTGGGGGTGAAATAGGATAGTATATAGGAGGGTAAGGATATGCAAGTTACGACGCTGCTTAACGGTGAGCCATTTGAGTTGAGCTCGATATTGAGAGATGTATCAAATTTTCTCAAACCGTAAACAAATCGGATTGCCATATTTTGTAGACGTTCCAGTTTATTGAGGTGAATCTGCGACAAGTCAGGATAGCATGTATCTGCATAATCGAGTAAGGGAAGGAGAAGGGTTTGCGCTAAGGATACTTTGGTTTTTATTGGTAAAAATTTTTTCCACCTCCTCAAGCGACTAATTACAGCGAAGAACCTCCTACTTACTTCAGAAATCTGGGGCGCCCATGATAAGGAATTATCCATTATAAGGCCTAGAACTTTTCTATCGACCTTTTTAAGACTTACAATTTTCTTGTACAATGTTTTGATCCATCTCTTAAGGTTGAGCCAGCGTTAGCCATATAAATTTCTAAGGACAATTCGACAGAACCAGTTATTGTGTTTTCCCGTGAGAATGAATAATTTGCCTGTCGTAAAAGGTATCCTAAATGTTGACCCGAGTACTAAGTAATCACTATACAAAATTCAGTTAAAATCGGTTCAGTACTTTTTGTGTAAAACGCGCACGTTGATTTGACTAAGTTAGTTTCATTATAGGTATAGATAAGAATAGATATTGTTTAGGAGATATACATATTATAAGGATAAATTCACTATTTTAATATTTGATACTTAATCTGTGACTAAGTACATCAACCTGTCAAGAGTCTTTGTCAAGTTGACTTTACTTTTTCTCGGGCTAGCGCGATATACGAATCGGTGCATCACTGGATAGTTTTTGTTAAAGAATTCACAAACCAGAAATTAATACAAGTGTGTAAAAATAAATAATTAATTGTTAGATTTATGTAATAAAGTTTCTAGTATTGTTCTTTAGTGTTTATATCAGAAGTGGGATCGGCCACTTCACCTTTTGTTAATTTCTGGTTATTGTTACATATTTTTATTGAAAAAGCGTAAGTAATTGTGATAATGGGTAAAGGTAAGCGTATGCGTAGTCGTTCAAGAGAGCGTAGTACTTCGAAACGACGTCGAAGTTCTCGCAGTCGCTCTACTCGTAATTCGGAATTGTGCGAATCTTTACGATCTATTGTTACTCGTTTAAATGCATTAGAAGATAGGTCATCGGTGACGGCCTCAACTAATAATAATTGTAATGTTGAATTAAGCACTACGACTAGTGATTCTACTAAGGAGATCGTTGAGGCTATACATTCCTTAAAAACTAGTTGTCCCCGTGATTATTACGTGTCTAATTTCGATCCTAACGTGCATAACGTTGATTCTTGGTTCGATGAGGTAGACCGTGCGCAAAGTATTAATAAATGGAGTGATGTTGAATGTTTGTCACGTATAGGTAACTGCCTCAAGGGTGACGCTAAGTCATGGCTAAATGATTGGGTTACTGCGGATCGCTCGTGGACTAATTTTAAGAATGATTTTAAATCTTTATGTGTAAAAAATATTGATATGGCTAGTATTTTGCCACATCTCCAAATACCGTAAGCAATTAAAGTGGCTTCCAATCAGATTTAGGCGCAATTTCCACGTCCTTTTCATCCTTTTCTCCATCCTTTATAACCCAGCTACTCCCTCTTACTTAAAGGAACGGTTTAATTTTCTAGGTTAGAACGTGTCTGGTTTCCAACTTAGGTCTCAGAGTGACAACCGTTTGAAATTACCATCTTGCACCACCAATTACTATGATAATTCTTTTACCGTAAAAGCTGTAAAGCTATGGAATATGCTCCCCCATGATGTTCGCCATTCAAAGTCGCTAAATATTTTTAAACGTCGTCTAACTAATTATTATCTGTCTTGTTAGTTATTGAGTATATATGTATATACTATGTATTCATATGTAGTTATGTATCTATATGTATGTATGTATGTATTTATGTATCTGTGTACGTATATATTATCCGTGTATGTATATATTTTTGTCTTATGTATGTATTCATGTTTGTAAACGTAGTTCATCATGTCTGTCTGTATTTAGTGTTAATTGTACCGTCCCGTCTTCGATTCTTCTAATCCTTTCACCAAAGGTTGTCTGTAAGAGATTGCTCGTAGCAATAAGACCGCCTTTGCATGCCTATTTGTTATTTATTTTTTATTTTTATCTTCTGTAATCCTTTTTTTTTGTGTGTGCAATAAAGAATTTATCTATCTATCTATCTATTTTGTACGACGTCATGAGTACTAATTCCGACGCTTACCCAACTTTTGCTGAATATGCTCGACGATCCCTACTGCGTTTGCGTATGGTAAAAGGGTTGAGTGAGGAACTTATAAGCGCAATCGTTATCCGTGGAATTACCGATCCGCATGTAAAAGCGTCTGCTACAAATGAAAAACTTATGCCGTGTGATAGTTAGTTACGTATCCACCTTCATTAAGCCAGCTGTAGTTAAAAATGATCATCACTTATCTCATAATGCCCCAATTCATAGGCAGGTAGTAAAACCACGTGTCGTTAAGCGTACGGCTCCACCTGCAAGTTTCAAATGCTTTTCATGTGGTTTAGCGGGACATAAACAAGCCACGTGTCCGAAAAACCAAATACCGTCTTCTTGTACTACTACGACCAATAATCATATAAAGCCGAATTCTAAAATAACTTGTGCGTATTGTAAAAAGTTAGGTCATCATATCAACGTTTGTTTTGCTAAGCAGCGTTCCGATCAGGGGAAGAGTAATGTTATTTTTTTTTCCTTGCCTAATTTAAATTATTATAGGGATGTCATGGTTGGAGTGGTTCAAGGGATGCCTATTGATATTCTTATAGACAGCGGTGCTTTAGACGTGTCTCTTATTTCATCCTCCATTATTAATCATTTATCATGTGCTATGAAACCAATATATCGTGAGTTAAAAGGTGTCGGTCATATTATCACTCGCGTATTTTCTTTTGTAACTCTCTTAATTGTTTTGAAGAAATCACACTTGAAGTTGATTTATTAGTTGTACCTAGTGAAAGTATGAATGCACCAATTATTATCGGCACAGACGTACTTAATCGTGAAGGCGTGATGTATGTGCGTACCAAATATTACCAGCGTTTAACTTGTAGTGCAGCAAAAGTGTCGGCTATAGAAGCAAATGAGCATCCTATCAAGACCTCATTGATCGGGAACGATTATGAAAAGCTTCAAATAATTTTGAAGAAATTCTCAAACTTCATGATTACTGGAGTTGCTACGTCAACTGTAACTACAGGTAGCATGCACATTCGCTTAAACAGTGATGCACCTGTATATTATAGACCTTACAAATTATCGATTAACGAAAAATTGAAAGTCCGCGAAATAATTCAAGATCTTCTATCGAAAGGAATTATTCGTGAATCGGAATCTGCGTACGCAAGTCCAATACTTTTGATAAAGAAAAAAGACGGGACGGATCGGATGTGTGTCGATTTTCGCGCTTTAAATAGGGTGACAATAAAAGATAGGTATCCTCTACCGTTAATCGAGGATCACATAGATCGTTTAGGTAAGGGTCGTTACTTTACAACTCTAGACATGGCCTCTGGGTTCCATCAGATTTGCTTAGATGATGCCTCAATTCCGTTAACCGGTTTCGTAACACCTGAGGGCCATTACGAATATTTGAAAATGCCTTTCGGACTTGCTAATGCGCCTGTTGTTTTTCAGCGTATTATTAGTAATACACTACGTTCTTTTATAAATGACGGGAAGGTCATGGTTTATATCGATGATGTTTTGTTAGTTAGTGAAACCGTTGAGGAAGGATTACAGCTTTTGCAAGATGTTTTGCGTACGTTAACGGATGCTGGGTTTTCTCTAAATATGAAAAAATGTACATTTGTAAACACGGAAATTGAATATTTAGGTCGGATTATTTCAAACGGTGAAGTGCGTCCCTCTAAATCTAAAATAACTGCGTTAGTTAATTCTCCTGCCCCTGAAAATATTCGCCAGATTAGACAGTTTTTGGGATTAGCCGGGTATTTTCGAAAATATATAAAAAACTATGCTCTTAAAACCTCGTGTATTGCTCGTTTGACAAAAAAAGACGTAGAATTTAAATGGGGCGAAGAACAAGAGAAAACACGGCAGGACCTTATCAAGTGTTTGACGAACGAACCAGTCCTTGCCATTTTTGACCCAGATCTTGTAACTGAAGTTCATACTGACGCCAGCAGTCTTGGGTATGGCGCTGTTTTGCTTCAAATTCGTAAGGATGGTAGTAAGTGTGTTGTTGCGTACTACAGTCAGGTTACACGTGGGGCAGAGGTTCGGTACCATTCTTACGAATTAGAAACTTTGGCAGTGGTCAAAGCATTGCGGCATTTTCGTCATTATCTAATCGGCATTGAATTTAAGGTGATCACTGACTGTAACGCTCTTAAAGCCACACAAAATAAAAAAGATTTATTACCTCGTGTAGCAAGATGGTGGGTTTACCTACAGGACTTTTCGTTTACAATCGTGTACCGGAAAGGTGTTTTAATGCCTCACGCCGACTATCTGAGTCGCAATCCTATCCGCGTTATAAATCACATTGATAGACCGCGGAACTGGGCACAAATAGCGCAATCAGGCGATGAAGAAACGCAAAAACTAATTAGTCAGTTAGATGAGGGACAACTAGATGCAAATCGTTATCAAAAAAAGAACGATATACTTTATTACAAATATACGCCTTTAGGGGGTCAACCACGTTTACTCTGCTACATTCCCAAAGGTTATCGTTTAAGTTTATTAAGAATTTTTCATGACGAAAATTGTCACATGGGTGTAGATAAAACGGTTGGACTAATTTTAAATCACTTTTGGTTTCCGGGCCTTTTTGCATTTGTAAAAAATATATAAGTCATTGTGTAATTTGTATTGCCCATAAAAGAGCCCCGCGAGCCCCATTACAGCTTATTACATCTTGGCCTAAGCCAGATACTGTTTTTCACACGCTCCATCTAGATGTCTTGGGCCCTTTACCGGAATCTCATGGTTATAAGCATGTTATGATAGTAGTAGATGCCTTCTCTAAATATTGTCTTTTGTACCCTTTGCGCAAACAAGACGTTGAAGAGCTTCAGCGTGTGATGAAAAATGTAATGTCCTTATTTGGTACCCCTCAACTTATTGTTACTGACAGGGGTCGAATGTTCGAATCGACTGTATTTGTAAATTGGATGAATGATTCTGGTTGTAACATCCACCATATAACACCCGAGATGCACCACGCAAATGGCCAAGTAGAAAGATACGTGCGTACGGTACTTAATATGCTGCGTATAGAGGCGAACTATAAGAAAAATGATTGGTCTGAAGAACTATGGCGCTTGCAGCTTGTGCTTAATATCACTAAGCAAAAGACGACTCAAACTTCTCCATTAAATCTTTTGATTGGTAGTGAAGGTGCTACTCCTGTAATCCAAGCTCTGGTTCGCGACGTAACAGTTGATTGTTCAGCAACTAATCGCCAATCTTTGAGGGAATTAGCCAGGCAAAGGACGGCCGAGCGTCTTAAAGACAATCAAAAGCAGCAGGATGAATACGTCAATAAGGGACGTAAGCCACCCCAAGTATTTCAAGTCAACGATTTGGTTTTTGTAATTAAGTACGCGCAATCCAAAGGAAAATTGGATCCTGGTATGCGTGGTCCTTATAAAGTGACAAGGGTCCTTGACAATGGGCGCTATGAATTGCAGCTTTTGGCTGGAGCCTATGGAAAGTTGACTTATGCCGGGGCACAGTTTATGGTGCCGTGGAAGGGGGAATGGACTCCTGATGAATGTGCTGCTTTCTTTGTTAGTAAGTAACTTCCTCTTCCTTGAATACTAGACCTTGAAGAGTTATGTCTAGTCTTGTGTGTGTATACTAGACCTTAATGTGTTATGTCTAGTGTTGTAGGTATACTAGACCTTAATGTGTTATGTCTAGTCTTATGTTTATACAAGACCTTGATGTGTTATGTCTAGTCTTGTGTGTATACTAGACCTTGATGTGTTATGTCTAGTCTTGTGTGTATACTAGACCTTGATGTGTAATGTCTAGTCTGTGTGTATACTAGACCATGATATGCTATTTCTAGTCTTGTGTGTAGCTAGAACTTGATGTGTTATGTCTAACTTTGTGAAAATACTAGATCCTGTGTTTGATATGTCTAGCCTTTTGAATGTGCAATCTATCTTTATGATGCTTACCATTTCACAGATTGCATTATGTAACATTGAAATTGACAATGACTTTTTGCTTGTAACTTTTTAGGTGCAGACCACTCAGATGAGTTAATGACCTCCTCATATGCAGATGATATGGATGTTGATATTGCTGGAACTCGAAACCGTTGCAATGAAGAAGATGCCCCTTTTCAGCCTGACGAGGGCGTCAGAATGTCAGGAGAGGCCGTATAAGGATAAATCCACTATTTTAATATTTGATACTTAATCTGTGACTAAGTACATCAATCTGTCAAGAGTCTTTGTCAAGTTGACTTTACTTTTTCTCGGGCTAGCGCGATATACGAATCGGTGCATCACTGGATAGTTTTTGTTAAAGAATTCACAAACCAGAAATTAATGCAAGTGTTTAAAAATAAATAATTAATTGTTAGATTTATGTAATAAAGTTTCTAGTATTGCTCTTTAGTGTTTATAATATACTATTCAGAACTTTGCTGTAGGACTTTTCAAGACCTACAATTTTTTAGTATATTGTTTTTATGTATGTATGTCTTAAGGTATAGCCAGCGGAAGGTTTCTAGGGAGGACTCGATAAATCCAGTTATTGTATCTTCCCGTGAGAAAAAAAGGTTTTCTTGAAGTAAAAGGTATTTTAAACGTTGAATCGAGTAATAATTTATCACTTCACCAAATTTCGTTGAAATCGGTTCATTACTTTTCGCGTGAAACGCGCATACAAAAATAGACAAACAGGCAAACAGACAAAGAGACAAACAAACAATTTTTTTAATAACTATTGTTTTGGGGTCTATGTTGTGTACATAATACGTTATAAATAAACGAAAACGTCTATCCCACGGGAACCGTACATTTTTGCGGGATAAAAAGTAACCTATTTGTTATTCTGATGTATGACCTATATTATTGTGAGATTTCATTAAAATCCAATCAGTAGTTTTTGTGTACTAAGCTGTATAAGTTACTATAGTTTTTTGACTGTCCCACGGGAATCCTTTAATTTTCCGGGATGAAAAGTAGCCAATTTGTTATTGTCATGTATGAGCTATATTATTGTAAAGTTTTATTAAAATCCAATTAGTAGTTTTTGTGTACTAAGCTGTATAAGTTATTATAGTTTTTTAACTATCCTACGAGAGCTATTTAATTTTCCGGGATAAAAGGTATCTAAGATGTTGCCCGGAGATATAAGGTACCACCATACAAAATTTCATTTAAATTGGTCCAACAGATTCGGAGATTAGCTCGTACAAACAGACAAACAGACAGAGAAACAAAAAATTTGAAAAAAATCTGGACTTGTTCTATTTGTCTTCTTACATCCCCCTGACTCGGTTTTTAGCATTTTATAGCTATGTACAGACATTCGACCTCTACTGTTTTATTATAGTATAGATTTATGTACAATAAGAACATATTTAATAAAAATCGGGCCAAAACGTCGGCAAAATGAGTCGTTACATATTAAAAAATTAGAAGAAGCACGTACGGATTATAGTTTCTTAGATTTACGCGAATACTTGACATTTTAAATAAAACTATCTTTTCGGATTTTTTCGCGAATTTATTTTGATTTTTGGTTCCCGACGTTTCGAATGCTTTACAGCAATCATGGTCACGGGAGAGACTGAGGTGTTAGATGTCTCTAAGGTATTATATAGTTGTTACAGACAGCCTACCCACAATTAACAAAATGAATTCAAAAATTGAAAAATGGCACTAAAGTACCTTACAATATTTTAACTTTTAACTTTAAACATTTTTTATATAATTTTAATTAGCTTTATAATTTAATATGGAATATAATTTATTTAATTTGAGCTGTTATTATTATAATTACTACAATTTTAAAAATATTAATTATTAATCTACATTTTTAGTGTTACCATTATTATATTTATAACCATAAAGAAAAATCATAATATATTAATTATTTAAGCCACATAATTGATCTATGTGTAATTTGAAAAAGTTAAGATTAATTAAAAATAATAATTTTAATTTAAATTTGCTATTATTTAAAAAACAAATTAAGCAACACTTTACTACATACATTTACAAATTTTTGTAAATGTAATGCTTTGCAACACCAGGTCTTGTCAAAATCAAATAGTTTTTCGGAGTATGGTAAAGAAATGGAGCAATTATACATAGAATTAACGATAACCCTTTAAATGAAAACCGCTATTAAGCGCTTTGCTGAGGGTCTGAGAAATGGTCACATCTTGAGCAGCTTCGAGTTTAGTTGCGCCCCACGGTAGAGGGGGATACCTGCGTCCGCGAGGCCCATATTGGTAAGTAAAATCGATGCAAAGTTGTAAAGCGGCCTCTCAGACCTTATGTCACCACTTATGTAACATTTTTGCAATTTTAGTTTACCGATTTATTTTGTTTTTATAGCTACTACTTATAATGGATTAGTCTGTACCTCCTAAAAAGCGTAGAGAATCGGAAAATAAACATATTTCTCATACATTTCATATTATAAGTGAGGAAATAAAATTAGATTACGACGGTATTTTAGGTACTGATTTATTAAAGTCTTTTGTCATTTCGATTTTAGTTCTAATTCTTTGTCTATTAATAATATAATTTTACCCATTTATATTAATCAACCGACTTACATTATTCCGTTTCGCTCCGAAGCAGAACTTTACAATCTTAGCGAAGCTCTTGTACTAGATCACAAAATAAAAGATGGTGTTTATTTAGCGAATTGTTTAGTTACTTTAAAGCTAAATAAAAGAGTGAATGCTTCAATTTTAAATACTACGAAAAGTCCCTATAGACATTAAAAATTACAAGGTTAATTTGACTCAGATTGATTACTCAACTTTTACTCAAAATTCTGATAATGTTAGTTATGTTAATAATTTTTCTACATCTTATTCACAGCGAAAGAAACGTGTCCTTGATTTAATTTAACACGAGCCTTTAAATTCTGAGGAGAAAGGGTTGTTTCAATGTTGTAATAAATATTTTGATATTTATTATCTTGAGGGAGACCCACTAACGCATACTAACGCGATTAAACATAGTATTATTATTTGCTAATAGATGTCAGAAAGAGTATTTTTTTTTCAGTTTATGTTTAAGTGGCAACATTAGGACTACCCAAACGCCACCTTTTTATTATTTTTTTCCAATAAAAATTAATAAATTTATGTTTTAGTTGATTATCGATAAAGTTGACTATTGAAAATACGAATAACACGACATTTTCTAAAAATACCTGGGCCACCGAGCTCCGCTCGGAATTTTTGCTCAAATGTACAATTTTCTTTAAATAACTTAAAAAAAAAACAAAAAACTTGAATAAATACATAAAAAAACTAAAGAAAATTATACCTTTGTATCCGACCGGGATTCGAACCCGGACACTTATTTAATCTTGAGCCTTGGCCACTTGACTATGATGCTTATATTTTGATATTTAGAGGTTTTCACTAGTATTATTAGTGGTATAAATGTATTAAGGGAACCTTCCTACTCCTCCTAAAGGACTGGACCGATTTGAATGAAATTTGGTGTGTATATTTCAATGGGCACCTGGATGGTTTGAAAACACAAATGGACCCAGTAGGTAGCGCTGCAGTCGGTGAGCCACTGATCATCACCTAAGCGGCAGCGATGATTTTAATGATATTTTTTGTGTATGTTCCAGTGGGTCCCTGCAAGGTTTGAAAACACAAATGGACCCAGTAGATGGCACTGCAGTTGGTGTGTCACTGATCATCTCCAAAACGGCAGGGACGATTTTAATGACATTTTTTGTGTATGTTCGAGAAAGAGGTCCCTGTAAGGTTTGAATTCACAAATAGATCCGTTAGGTGACGCTGCAGTCGGCGTGTCACTAAATTTTCATAAAATACTCCATTTTCCGAGAAATAAAAACATTTAAATTGTTGATTAAATAAAATAAAAATCGATTTGTGTATGAATGTTTCCTATGGACTCCAAAACAGCTGGAGCGATTTTGATGAAATTTTCAGGTAATTTGATAGATAGAATTTGTAAGTAATACACGCAGTTAAACTTTAAATCTTTAATTCTTACAGAGCACACTTTTAATAATTAACAACGCAAACGCCGCCATGACAGTAATTATAGAGAGAGACAGGAAGCATATAAAATTTATTACATTGCACAATCCATTCCGTTCACACTACACCTTTCAACAAATTTAATTAAAAGTTCTTTTTTTTAAGATTTTTCAAACATATCTGCCAGTTGATCAGTAGAGCTTAAATACTTAACATTTATCTTTTTTTGTAATATCATTTCTCTCACAAAATGATATTTAATGTCTATATGTTTTAATCTTTTAACATCACTTGTATTTGCAATTATTATAGCTGACTGATTATCACATAACATTGTTAAAGGAGATATATTTAAAATATTAAACAAATGTAACATCTTTATGAGCCAACAAACTTCACTTGATGCCACACTCATTGCTACATATTCTGCTTTTCTGTGGATGAAAAACTTACAGTACTTTGTTTTTCAGTACACCAGGAAATCAGACAATTTAAATAAATAAAACAATAACCACTTGTGGACTTCCTATCTCTGAGATCACCTCCCCAATCAGCATCACAGTAGCCCAACAACCTATCACCATCACACATATACAATAACTTATAATTTATTGTATTTAATGTATCGAAGACTCTTTTTAAAGCTACTAATAACATTTCACCTGCACAGTCTTAGAATCTACTCAATATTGACACTGTAGCACAAAGATTAAGTCGTGTACTCGATACTGCATACATTAGACATCCAATAATTATTATACACAATTTTTCTGTCTTTTATTTACAATGCATTAATTATTCTCAAGTATGTTAGTATTAAAGTTTTGATCCATTGAAGTACTAATAGGTTTACAGTTGTACATATTAAAAAAATTTAAAACTTTTTCAAAATAATTCTTTTGCCACAATTCTGTTACAAAAATTCTGTAATTTGACCTAAATCTTTCATTTCAAACTCTCTACTTAGCATTAACTTAAAATCACCTATTTGATCTACTATTAGTAGTCCCAAAAAATAATAAATCATCGATATATATTATAATATACATTTTTTGTTTATCACAACATTTTGAATATAAACATGGATCACATTGTGATCTTTTGAAACCTTCTCTAATCATGACAGAATTAAATTTTTCGTTCTGGATTCTGGAGACTTTTTTAAGTCCATCTATTGTCTTATTTAATTTTACAATATTCATACCATTATTATATGCACCATCAGGTAAACTTATATAAACATCCTCTCCTATTTCACCAAATAGAAATTCCCCCGTGACATCCATTTGAAAAACAGGTAAATTTAACTTTGCTAAAAACAATCTAAATGTCGCCAACTTTTCTACAGGCGCATAAATTTCGTTTAAATCTAATGTGTCATTTTCTTCGAATCCCCTAGCTACTAACCTTGCGTTGTATTGTAAAACACCATTGTTCCACCACCAATCCAAACACCATTTTGAATATCCACTTGTTACTAATTGCTTTCATATTATCTGGTAAATCACAATCATTCCATGTATTATTCTTTTTTAGAGTCAATAGTTCTTTATTTATTGATTCTTTCCATTTACATAACTCCGGGCTTGTCATAGCTTCTGCATATGTTTTAGGTTCACCATCATCTACTAAAACATTTGCATTGATAAAATTCAGTCTGCTTCCTTACATAAGTGTCCTTTCTTTTTACAATTTGTTCGCTACTACTCATATCGCTGCTCTTTTGACTGTATTTCGGCTCGTACAGACTATCTTCAGACTCAGTTTGTTGAACACTACTGTCTTCTTGATAACTAATATCCTCTTTATCACTTTCTCTGTTTTGCTCTTGTTCATTAGTATCTTCATTTGATAATGACTGTACAGGGAGTGGATTATCAAACTTAATAGCAGGTTTTACAATATTACTTTATTTATCTTGTAGGAAAACAATATACGAGTATATTCTTAATAAAACATCATTTTTATGTGGGAAATATATTCTGTATCCCTTTGTTTATTCCCCATATCCTACCATGTATCCTTTTTCACCTTTTGGATATCACTTGTTCCTCTTTTCTTTCGGTATATGGGCGAATACAGTAGTAACGAAATTTATAATAGTACCTTTTGAGAAATATGACTTAAATTTATAAATTAACCCTTTAATCTACTGTGTATCCATTAAATGTTAAGCTATTGATGATAAAAAAGAGAAGAATCCTTTTTTTATTGAAAGTCGAATATATCAGGAAAAAATTGGCATAAAGAGCTAAGTAAAAAAAAAAATTTGTTCATTTTTTACATTTTTTTTTATTTTTAACAAAACTATGACTGAATTTTATAAATATAAACTTAATTTTTTTAAATGTAATATTTTAAACTAATGAATTAACAAGATTAGACTATGAATGAATTTCATTTCTTTCTGTAATTACTAATTACCTTACAATCAATTTTTTCAGAAAAATCATTAAAATTAACTCCAAAATCGATCAAAAACTAATAAAATATCGATAAATTCGAAAAAATTATAACATAAATAGATTCTAAGGCAAAAAAAAAATACAAAATCACGGGTGTATTTTACGTGCATTCCAACTTTTATTGTTTTTTCACGACCAATCAAATTGAAAAATTGGAATGTTTACGGCGACATTGTATAAATAATAAGTGTCAAATTAAAAACTAAAGGACACCACTTTTTTTCGTCTTTTTTTTCTGAAAAATACATTGGTGTAGTGGGTTTATTAAAATTTAATCAATAAAGTGCTCTTCTTCAATGATAATTGAAAAAAATATAGTTAACAAGGTAAAAATTATCGATTTCTCCAATTATTAAAATTTTTGAGGTTATTTTAACAGGACAACTATACAATGTTTTTATATTTTGAAAAAGAAGAGTTCAAGACGAAAAGAATGAGCCATATCTGAAAATTGAACGATTTTTTTTTTAAATGTACACGCCCACTTGAAGTTGGGAGTGATTTTCAGCCTCTCGAGACCATAAAACATACTTTTCTCGGAAATGGCTAAACATTTCAATTTAATTATTTTTTAGTTTATTATATGTACTTCGATGATTACATTCCCTTAGTTTCATGGAAACCAATAGATTATTCTAGAAATTAAAAAAAAACCAAGAAACAGTTAAAAACCGAGTTTTTTGCAAATATCTCGAAAACTTTGAGGTTATTGTAAAAAGTGTTATTTATAAAAGTTCTAGATTTTTACTAGACCTACAACTTTTGTAGAAAACATTTTGCGGCAGACGTCACAGGAAGCCGGAAATTGAAAAAAAAACTATTTTTCAACGCTTTGCGTTATCCATTTCTCGGGGGTAGTTGGGCATAGGGGGGAGTTTACAAATTTTATTCCTTATTACCTCCAGGTTCATTTCTAAGAATTAATTAAATATATTAATTAAATTTCTAAGAAATCTATTGTTAACTGTAACGTCGGCTTGTCCGCGGTCTTTGAGAGATTATATATCTGCTAACATCTTAAAATCATAAAACTTCAGGTTTTTAATATTTTGTCCCCAAACCGGATTAATAGAATTAAATAAAGTTGTATTTTAGAATTTTTCAAAACTCAGCACCTAAGGGGGTAAAACTGGGCAGTGTAGTTGGAGTTGGTTAAATATATTTAAACAGAGTAACATGGCTCAAGTTTTCCGTAAGTGTACATTTACTGTGTGGGATATATCCACACAGTAAATGTTCACTGATTTACGATCACTAAAATTATTATTTTTTTCAATTTATCTTTAAGAAATAATATGAAATACGAAGTTATTTTTACAAAATAATTATAAAGTATGTATAAGCGAAAAAGTTTGTTTTTCGTATAGTATACCATCATTATATAACGACCTTCACTGTGCTGGTCAATGGATGAAAAGTATTTTATGCCAAGTAATATTTTATGTCAATAAACATATTGCGAATGGGTTGATCAAAAGATTTCAATTCAGAATATGATTAATTAACAATTAAAAAAATATATTATTATTTAAACATTTCACTGGTTTGGTTAATAGATAAATTCTATACCAATCGAAAGTATGAAACCTATAGAATATGCGAACGTTAGGTTAACTATTTTTTTCCCGTCACAACTCTTGGGTAGGCAGGTATAAACAGGTAAATCGATACTAGTAACTTGCACTGATCTGGTTAATGAATTAAACTTAAGTTAAAATAAATATTATTTCATTACGAACACGGTGGTATAGGGTTGTCTGCAAAAAATCAGTCCGGAATTCCGGTTGTCAAGTTTTAAAAAGTGAAATATTGCTGCGAGTGAATCGTAAAATCGTATCGTGTGCAACACCGCGGGTACTGCTAGTTCTTTGAATATAATAATTATAAATCACAATAAACATACTTTTTACATTGTTACATGTTGTTCACATTTATTAGGGCATTGTTGTTTATAATTAATTCTACTTTTTATATGTTGTCACGGTTAACCCGGTCTACAAAGGTCGGAAATGAAAAGACCGAGTTCCATGCAAATAAATTTAATTTATTGAAATAATCTTGACCCGGTGGAGAGAAAAAAAAAATATTTACGGGCGGGGTCGAGCACTTAACCCACACAAGTTCCTTTGTTAAGTCGGTTCAGGTACTTTCCTGCGTCACGCCGTAAAGATGATGATCCCGGGAGCTACGCTCTGGAATCCGCTGACGGCTGGATGCGGCAGAAATGGGTAACCAAACCCGGCGGAGAGTATTCACGTCGTGGTGGTGAAAGTAGAAAACAAAAGGGCGTGAGGGTATACCGGCCGAATTGGTAACCCGAGCGTTGAACCCTGGAACGCGCCATCAAAATACGATTACAAGCGGTCCAATACATATAGCAAACATCCACGGCACTGCGTTATAAAAGAAAGCACCTAAATTGTAGTAGTAGTGCCGTGGAATCATGACAACCAGAAACGGAGATTACAATTTTGAGAAATAAGTTAATTTATAAAGAATTTACGAATATTTAAAAATTATTAAAAACTGAGGGTGGAATTAAAAAATGATGCAATCTTTTTGTAACATTTTATGTAAAATCAATTTATATTACTATTAAGAATTACTGTTGAACACAAATATAAGTTTTAAATGATTACTAGCACTTAGTTACTCTAATTGCCTGCGACATTAAATATACCACTTACCCAGTTTGGGGGCGATTAACACTCATTATAGTATTAAAAATATTCGAGGAACGCTTAGCGACGATCACGAAAAATTATATAAATATTACGGTTACGAGTTTTTAAAGAATAAAGACACGAATTAGAGACCGTAAAAATTATTGTGACGTTCGTTCACTCAAACAACTTAGATGCAAAGCAAAATGAATAATGAGTGGCGGCGACCGGTATTGCAGTATTTAACTTAACGAAGACAAAAGATTTACTTGGAGCGTTAAAATGTTGCATCGCGCGAGTATACAAATGCCGCTTGTTAAATAAATTTAACATATTATTATATTTTGTAAGAAAAATAAGTTATAATAAAATTGTGTTTTATACTTAAACGTTTTAATGTAGGATTTAATTTAATAGTTATTTTAATTAGTTTTAGGTATTGTAAATATTAAATTTAAGTGTATTTTAGGGTAATAATATGAATTATGTACATATAACGTTACAATGTATATTATAATATTATAGTTAACTGTTTTTTAACCTTCACATGGTCTTTAATATGACTGACGTTACCGTGCTTTGGGTCAGATTTGACTAAGTAATGGTAATCACTAAAAATTGAGTCAAAAGTAATGACAATCTTTAAATGGATTTACTATACACATACATTTTTAATTTAGAAGATAAAAAGCCTCAAGGTAGCCTATGTGTTATTCCAGACTATAATCTATCTCTGTGCCAAATTTCATCCAGATCCGTTCAGCCATTCTAGCGTGAAAGAGTAATAAACAAACACAAACTTTCACATGTATAATGTTAGTATGTATAGATAGTACCAAGTAAGCAACCATTTCAATTCTATTTAAAATAAAAAAAAACTCTAAATAAAAAAAAAAAACACCCGACTGCGTGTAAATGAGAACCAGTTGACAAAGGAACAAAGTATTATGTAGTAGTTTAGTAGTATTAGTATTCGCTATAGGTAACATGTAAAGGTTAAATAAAAATTAATAATATACAAAAATTTAAATGAATGCACTCACTTTATATAAATCAAATCCACTCTATAAAAATCTATTAAAAGAATTTCTGTTGCAGTTAGATAAACAAGTTACTTCATTCTTTGTGCTTGTTAAAATAACAGTGCAGTTAGTTAAATAAAGAAAAAATATTTCGTGCGTACTTCAGACAAATAAAACTTTTGTGGAGCCAGAGCCGAAAAGTGGAAAATCTGGAGATAGAGTCTTCATAACGGGAATGTCAGGGTTATATCCTGAATCCCATAATTTGTTAAATATTTTATATAATAAGGTATGTGTAAAAAAAAATTGTAAATATAAATTGGCAAAGACAAAACAGTTCAGTTTCTCCTCTGTTTTTTATTGTGTTTTATTGTTTTTTTTTTATTTAGTAGCCATTAGCGAGCTTCAATGTTATTAACGATTTTTTTTTGATATACTTATTTTCTTATAGGTATAATTTATTTCTACTTCTTTTATTTTTCTCAAATTTTCACTAATAATTATTTTTGGATTAATTGCAGCCACTTTTTTTTAATGTTGAGAAATACATTTACGCATACCACCTGTATAAATACAGGTTATTATGTGGGACTCACTGGCTAATAATGCCAGTACTAAGTTACTGCTAACCAGTAAAACCCAAGAGAAAAACGTCGGGAACCAAAAATCAAAATAAATCCGCGAAATAATCCGAAAATATAGTTTTATTTAATAATGTCAAACATTCACGTAAATCTAAGAAAATATTAACTTCCCCCGTCTTAATGGGGCGTCGCAGGATCGCTTACGCACTCAACCACGATACCTCGACGTAAACCACACAACGAAGGGGCTGCTCCCACGGTCCACTCTGTTTTTAGAGAAGTACCAGGAGCAACACGCACGGTTCACCACCCACCGAAGTGGTCTACCTTCCTGTGTTTCTTGGCTTCGGCTAGGTTACCGAACGCTAATGAGTAAAAAATAATTGAAGTATTTACTTATTCATCTTAACTATATAAGTATAATTTAAAAAACTAAAAAACATGCTATAATGATGAACCAAACTGAAAAGTAAAAAAATATTTTTAGTATAACAATAAAGTGATTAACGAGAAAATTAATGTCATTGTGAAAAAAGGGTAGGGCGCTTTGTACAATTTTTTATACTAACTCTTTTTATTTATTTATTATTATTATTATTTTTTAACGTTGGGAAATGCATTTACGCACGAAGTGTGGGACTCACCGGCGAAGCCAGTACTACCCAGTAAAACCCAACAAAACCTTTCCCCGTCTTAATGGGGCGTCGCAGGATCGCTTACGCATTCAACTACGACGCCCCGACGGCAGGTCTACCGAAGCAAACCACAAAAACCATGGGGTTGCTCCAAGGTCCACTCTGCTATCAGAGAAGTACCAGGAGCAACCCGCATGGTACACCGCTCACCGAAGAGGGCCTCCTCCCACCGCCCACCGAAGTGGGCCACCTCCCTGTGCGTTTCTTGGCTTCGCGCCCGGCTGGATTGCCGGGCACTACTGAGCCCCCCACCACGATAAGGTGAACGCACGTTGGGGAGGTTTATACTAACTCTACTTTTAGAAATCGTACCAATGAAACATAACAAATGATATCAAGCACCGCTCTAGGTATAGCTAATAAAATCATGTTAAAAATAGTAGAAAGCATTGTTAAAGTTTCTTTATAAACTAAAATGCGGTAAAATATTATCTTAAAATCGTAATTCAATCTTATATAGTAAACTTAAAATAACTGGTCACAGAAGACTATCAGGGTGCAGTTCTGCATTTGTAGAGTATTTTAAGACAGAAAATATAAAATTAAAAAAAATATATATACATAGAATGACTTAGGCAATAACTAAACGAGGTGTTTCATTTACAACAGATTTATAAACTACTTTTAAGGCTGATGTCACTTAAAAAAATGACTGAAATATATACATATTTATAATAAAAATCCACAGATCTCGTGTCTGCCACGACCTTCGGGTACATTGAAAATCAACCTGCCAAATGAACTGAATATTTTTTTTTAAATATTAATTACTAGAAGAACCCGCGTTCATACTACAAAAAAAACTTTAGCTTTATATTATAACAAATATATAATTAACGGCTGTAATGATTTTCAAATGTGTGAGTATGATTTTGACTCGCACATTGAGAGTTCTGTACCGCCGAATATTGTGTTGTTTTCTATACATATAATAAAATTGTAACTAAGCCGAATCTGTACATTAAATATTTTTTGGAAAATCACATTGAAATAAACATTATTATCGATACAGAGGCCGAATCTATAGTTTTTAGAATTTTTGTCTGTCTGTCTGTTACTGCATCACGGAAAAACCACTGAAGGGATTTTCATGAAATTTGGTATGGTGATAGCGGGCTATCCGGGTCAACATATAGGACTTTTTACCGCGGGAAAATATCTCATTTCTGAGAAAAAATAGTAAGAGTTTAGAGTATACTAATATATAAAACTTAAGAATTTGGTTTTTGGTCATATGAACGCGGGAGGCGCCCCGGGCAATGCTAGTTATACAATAATTATCTTTATAGTTAACCAACCTAATGCGCTGTAAATAACGAATTGATACGTTTTAAATTGTAGTAGTTTTAAAAAAAAGAGTAACTTGTAAATATTACATTAAAACATAATATGTCACTAACCTTATGCAATTATATATAAGTTTTTACCTAGAATATTACCCGAGTGTTGGGTGAAATAAATTTTATTTAATACTTAAAAACAATTTGTTTTATTAAATTAAATCACTCTAAAGTCCAAGTCACTTTTTTTGATCCAAAACGTGTAGGTTGAATCACTTTTTTTGGGCACGTTGCTTAGTTTTATAATTTTATTAAATTCCAGATAATATTCTTTAAATCCCAATATTTCCACAGAAAATTATAATAACCCGGTTCGTAATGGACCATGTGCGCGTATAGGGGGGTTTTACTGGGATTTATAAATGAAAAATTAAAACTTTGATGACTGAACAGCACGCAGTCTTGGGATTTATTCAATTTTAAAATCACCGTCTGTTAGCACATATAACAATATGTGACAGGACGCCTGACAGAAAAAAAGAGCAATACATTGGTCTAGTTATGTTGCTTAAAATTAACTTAAAAATAGATTAAGTAAATGGTGCTTCAACAGCTAGTATTATAGACCAGGGTAGAAAGAAGCCTTTAAAAATAATGAAAAGTGAAAAAATATAATAGTAGGATGCAACCTGTTAGAAAAGGAGGGAAATATTATAAAAATGAAAGGAAAAATAATTTACGGGCGATCTGAGGTCGGGAAGGGGATGGGGGTGAGGTTTTAAGGGTAAAAAACGGTTTTTCTCGATTTCCGGCAAAACTAAAAATCCTATCGAAAAAAGTCAAATCGCAAAGTTGTAGATAATAAAAAGATCTAAAACTTTTGTATTTACCCTTTTTTCATATAACCTCAAAATTTATGTGAAAAATTCAAAAAACCAAGTTTTTGGTTTTTTATTTTTATCTTTTACAAAAATGTTTTTGTTTTAACGAAATTTGGTGAAAACTTACCTTTTTATGTCCCAAATACGCTGTAATTTATTTGATTAAAAATATTTATTTTTTCACCTTATTTTGAATTAATATCGAAAAAGCACCCTAATTTTCAATCGAAAATTCACCCGTCAAAATATCAGCTCTTTTCAAAAAGTTGGTATGTTTTCTGTCCGTTGAAATCTCTACTTTCCGATGGTGAAAAAAAATATATTTTACTAGAGTAAATCTTCTGAGAAAATGCAAAAAACAAAAAACCTTTTTTTATTTGATACACTTGCTTATCATCTGCCTTATTGCAGATGATACAAACAGATTCATCCATACTGATAATCTGAAAAGACAAAATAGAATTAATAATGCCTTCATATTTTATCGTGAGTGTACCCCCATGAAAAAAAAAATATTAAAGAAATAAATGTCAAAATGTATAAAAAATATATTATAAATATATTAAAAATCTATACTATACATATTTTTTATGTATAAATATATAAAAAATATGTATAGTAAATGTATTTTTAATAACTAACTTTTGGCCGATTTTCATGTATATTTCATATATTTTATTACAGATTTTTAATATATTTATAATATATTTTTTTTACATTTTGACATTTATTTCTTTAATATTTTTTTTCATGGGGGTATACTCACGATAAAATAGTGAAGGCAATATTAATTCGATTTTGTCTTTTCAGATTATCAGTATTGATGAATCTGTTTGTATCATCTGCAATAAGGCAGATGATAAGCAAGTGTATGAAATACAAAAGGTTTTTTGTTTTTTGCATTTTCTCAGAAGATTTACTCTAGTAACATATATTTTTTTTCACCATCGGAAAGTAGAGATTTCAACAAACAGAAAACATACCAACTTTTTGAAAAAGCTGATATTTTGACGGGTGAATTTTCGATTGAAAATTAGGGTGCTTTTTCGATATTAATTCAAAATAAGGTGAAAAAATAAATATGCTTAATCAAATAAATTACAGCGTATTTGGGACATAAAAAGGTAAGTTTTCACCAAATTTCGTTAAAACAAAAACATTTGTGTAAAAGATAAAAATAAAAAACCAAAAACTTGGTTTTTTGAATTTTCCACATAAATTTTGAGGTTATATGAAAAAAGTGTAAATACAAAAGTTTTAGATCTTTTTATTACTTTGCGATTTGACTTTTTTCGATAGGACTTTTAGTTTTGCCGGAAATCGAGAAAAACCGTTTTTTACCCTTAAAACCTCAACCACATCCCCTTCCCGACCTCAGATCGCCCGTAAATTATTTTTCCTTTCATTTTTATAATATTCCTCTCCTTTTCTAATGGGTTTCATCCTACTATTATTTTTTTTGGTTTTAAAAATTATCGACCCTGGCCTATTAGTACATAAAAACAAAAAAATCTAAAACTTGCAACTTTTACCCCCCAACCCTTTGCGTTTACCTTGTCGTGGTGGGGGGCTCAGTAGTGCCCGGCAATCCAGACAAGAACTATTTTATAACTAACTGGCGGCTCACCCTCGCTTCGCTCGTGTTCACCTCTGGAAAAGCACAAACAGAACTATCCCACGGGAACCGTTCATTTTTCCGGGATGAAAAGTAACCTGTTGCTTGACCGGCAATATAAGGTATCAGCATGACAAATTTTACGAAATTAAGTGCGTAAGTTGTTGCGTACTAAGCTGTATAAGTTACTATAGTTTTTTAACTATTCCACGGAAACTCGTTAATTTTCTGGAATGAAAAGTATCTAAGATGTTGACCGGGGATATAAGGTACCACCATGCAAAATTTCATTTAAATCGGTCCAATAGATTCGGAGATTAGCCCGTACAATAGAAAAACAGACAAAAAGCTCGCTCGAGTTCGTTCATACCTACGAATATGTTGTATTATCTCTTTAACCATTTGTCCAAATTATATGCAGTAAAAGGGAAAAGTCTTTTGTTTTAACTATTTTAGACGATAAATTTACTTATTTTGATAAGAATTCATAATTGTTGATAATATGACC
Organism: Brenthis hecate; assembly: GCA_951806755.1. Taxonomy (NCBI): domain Eukaryota; kingdom Metazoa; phylum Arthropoda; class Insecta; order Lepidoptera; family Nymphalidae; genus Brenthis; species Brenthis hecate. The sequence continues at coordinate 8,453,258 of OX638249.1, forward strand.
AATAAACATGACCTACCGATTTAAATTATCTTTTTAATATAAAAAACTACTTTTTGTGACTTAAATATAAAAGTTAGACATATGCTGTCGCTGACTTTTTTGTAGGCATTATTAAGCTCTACAACTTTTCTCTAGAACATAATCATATGTCTCTCATCATTAAGGCAGTGTTCGTGAGAAACGTTTTCGTTCGACCGTTTTTTCTCCGACTAACTTTGCAAATCCGACTACCTCGAAAAAGCCTTTTCATTCTTCGGGTTAATATATAGCCTATGACACTCAGAAAGAACGTGGCTTTCTATTGGTAAAAGAATTTTGAAAATCGGTTCAGTAGATCCAGAGATTACCCCCTACAACGTCACAAACTCACAAGCTCACAAACCCACAAACTTTACCTCTTTATAATATTAGTATAGACTAGCGACTCACCCTCGCTTATTTATCGCAAAATTCATATTTTAGCCAATTTATCCTCAAACCTGCCTCCTTTATGTTATGTATATGCTTGAGTAAATGGTGCGAGTCCGACTCGCACTTGGCCAGTTTTTATTTTTTTCTTAAAATTGAGAATTAATTAAAAATGTATAAAACAATAATTACGGTTGCACAATACACAATACAATTGGCAAATATATTTTTGGCAACTCGATTATTGTTTAATCTTTTAATTTAGGACTCGCGCATGAAGGGTTACGTATCATTATCTATAAAAACAGCAAAAAAATCACGTTTGTTATATGGGAGCCCCTTTAAATATTTATTTTATTCAGTTTTTTTGTATTTGTTGTTATAGCGGCAACAGAAATACATCATCTGTGAAAATTTCAACTGTTTAACTATCACGGTTCATGAGATACAGCCTGGTCACAGACGGATAAACAGACGGACATACACCGGAGTCTTAGTAATAGGGTCCTGTTTTACCCTTTGGGTACGGAACCCTAATAACCTACTCTAAAATACTCTGTTGTGAACGCAGAACCCAAACCATGGGGTCTTACTACGAACAAAATAAAAATTAGTTAAAAAATATTATAAAAGATGGCGTAATATGTATCGATTTGTTTTCAATGTTCACCTAAAATTCCAAATATAAAAAAAATAATGAAAAAAGTGTTTAGCCTAATTTTAAAGAAATATTTAAAGTTAGGGAAAATTAAATAATGGATAAATATATAGTATTTTAAAAAATATAAAAAATTCGATGATTTTCTTGTATTTTTGGCGGCAATAATAGGTACTACGTTGTGTTAGCACGATCTTTGATAATAATTATGTATACCCTGTTCACAGATGGCGCTCAATATAATAAAAGTTGATAAATGTAATAATAATTAATTTATTTTACTTTGATACCGATATATTTCATAGGTTAATTTCGTTATTTCTCGTTTCAATTTTTTTTGCGTTAAAAAATAATATTTATATACATAAGTCTATACAATCTATACTTATTATAAAAATAAGTCCCCCGGCCGCGTCTTTCTGTCCTCCTGTCTGTCCTCCTGTCTGTCCTCCTGTCTGTCTGAACGCGATAAACTCGAAAACTACTGAACGGATTTTTATACGGTTTTCAACAATAGAAAGAGTAATTCTTGAGGAAGGTTTAGGTATATAATTTATTATGCTTTTATGTAAATTAGCTGAAATACGGCGACAAATGTTGAAGAGGTCGCAAAAAATCTCGCCAAATGGGAACTTTCCACGCGAACGCCGCGTAAACTAGCAAAGATACAGTTAAGTAATGTACTAGAGAATTCAAAATCTATAAAAATGCTACAAAAAAGTCCGCGATAGCATATCTCTATCTCTTACGGTTGACTTACAATAACCACTTTTATGTTAACATTTTTAATTAAAAACATTACGTTATTTTCAAAGTTATTTTCTTTAGTTCGGTATTAATCCTTATCCAAATGAATATTTTAGTTAGCTTAGTCATTTAATGCAGATTAAAATTGCTCTTTACACTAAATCAATCAGATGAATAGTTTTTGAGATATCGTTGTTAGAAGTAATTAGTAGCGAAACATTTTTAATGCTTGGCGAGCATTGAGATGCCTACGGCGAGTCCATCCCCTCTGCCCCGCATCGCTCGACCGCCTGCTCAAGCTATATAAACCGGGCGATGTAGCGCGCGATCCTAGGATACTTTTTACCGCGGGAAAATATCTTATTTCTGAGGAAAAATACAAAAACTGCAATGTAAGAGTATACTAATATGTAACACCTAAGAATTTAGTTTTTGGTCATCTGAACGCGGGCGGAGCCGCGGGCAATGCTAGTATAATATAAAACATGAAACGAAATATATTAATAAAACAAGAAAATAATGTTTCAAATTGGACTCGGTAGATTTAGATTTTAAAGATACACGCGCTTAAATAAAAAAAAAATTAGCTTTCTATATTAGATAACTATGCACCTATATATTTATTAAATCTTAATAGTAGTCACGGTAATGTTTATGCATAACATTACCGTGTAGTTGACCATATTTTTTACTTTTCCTATATTTTTCAATTATAACACGGATATTTAATGTAATTGAATTTTTAATGTGCGAATGTCAACCTTATAGTTAATGAAATTGATTTCATAATTGCGTGCATTGAAGATCACCGCAATCTTTGTTACATTACAAAATTTCATAATTACGTAGTACAGAATAGCAAAATAAATCTTATTTAGAGTGGAAAAAGGTACATTTTTAATCATAGCATCTTGATTTTGTTAACGCATTTCTATAACTGACCGAGCGGTCAGAGAATCGCTGTGATGGACTTGCTTTCAAGCAATCAGAAATCTCAGAAGATTTATTTTTAAAGTCCTTAAATTTCTACAACTATCGATAATTTGAATGTTAGGTAATTCTGAACTGAAAGGTAATAACATTATAAATTGTTTATTGAAAAACAAATTTCATATATTTTGATCACAACTAAGAAAATACCATTTAAAATTTCAATCCCCAAACGCGCTAGCTATCTATACAAGTTTCAAATTTTTCTGTTGGGTCTTTTAGAGGCTTCTTCATAGATCGACACTTTAGTTAATATGTATTATTATATATATATATATATATATATATATATATATATATATATATATATATATATATATATATATAATATATATAATAATATTATGTAAATATAAATGTAACAATTGTATTAAAGTAAATAAAATAGGTAATAAAAATTTAGTTAGAATTGGCTCTGAGTAATTTTTGTGTAAATCGCACACAATAATATGATACATGATTAGATATATTATTAAGATTTTGTTATATTAAATTATTTGATTATCTCAATCCTATAAATGTATTTACCTATAATCCTTCTTGATATGCAATAATAAATAATGAAAATTTGTAGGTACTTTTGTTAATCAAACTTTCATAAAAAGTAGAGATTTTTAGTAAATTAAGGAAAACAACTAATAATATTTAAATTAAATACTATATAAATAAATAAAATATATAGTATAATAATAATAGTGGGCTCAATAATAATAATATTCTTTATTGTACACCAAAAATAAATATAAAAAAAAAGAAACAACACAAAGAAAAGATGCACAGCAGGCGGCCTTATCGCTGGAAGCGATCTCTTCCAGGCAACCTTGAGGTGGAGGAGTAAGTGTTCATAAAAACGGTAGGCGGTGTACTTGCTTTGACACGTTTACATATATAAAAACTTATAGATAAATAGATACATATACATATAAATGCATATACAGATACATACATACATACATACTAGGGCTTTCATCCCGGGAGTCTCGGTCTCGAAAATTTTGAGAGTCTCGACGATTTTTTCGAGATTTCGAGACATGAGACTTCTACCGCCAGTCCCGGGAATAACGAGACTTTCGAGACATAAGTCAAATAATTAAGATTATTCAAAACTGTACTAAATCACCAGTATTTCTTATTCCATTTACGTGGTAGCACTGTAAAGTAAAACTTAGGATAAGACCACAGAGGGAATAACTAAACCATGGCTATATACATAACTATTTAATATTTATCCCCTATCTAATACTAGTGTAGAAGCAAAGAGGCCTTTTTCTAACGCGGGCTAATTTTGCAATAAAATCAGATCCTCCCTTTGTCTGAAAGTATGTAGGTACATTAAATACTCTTTGTTTTTACGTGTCCACTGTAAAAATAAAAAAATCTCATAAATATTAGGTTCTTACGATGAAATTGGCGTTTTGTCGATCTGGCTACTTTGATCTCAAATATCTGGCGTTTGGTTAGGAATTCCAAATTCTTTATTTCAAATTTAGGCTTGTGTATTTGTTTTTCAAATTTAGATATTCATTTGTTGTCGCGCCTTTAGATTTTTCTTTGACATCATTCATTCTGTTTACAATATGGAAAGCTAAAAATATCGCGTTATTTACAAATACGAGTTCCACCGTGGCACCAGCGCTGCAGAAATAGCTCGAAGGATTAATGATATGTATGAGGAAGCTACTGTAAAAGAAAACATGGTTTTAGTTCCAATGTTTTCGTTCTGGAAATTTTGACCTATAGAACAAACCCCGTGGACGGCCAGAGGTCGACCATAGCAAACCACGTCAGAATTACCGGCAAGCTTCGGTGTAAGTGATAAAACAATTATAATTGTAACAAATTGAAAAAGTGAAAAAGCTCGAAAAATGGGTACCGCATGAATTATATTAAGCACACCAACGAACACTGCTGCGTTACATTACGCAACCGTTACAATAATTAGGGAATTTCGAATCCTATACAATCATCGGAAATGCTCGTCATAATGGTTGAACCCAGAATAAATCCTGCCCCAAGCGTCTTGACTCAAAAAAGGTACCTACTGGTAAATATCTGGTAGACCCGTGCTGGTGCACCGTGCCATCCACTTGAGCTTCCTTAGATCGGGCCAGACGATTACTGTCACATTATCTGTATTGACAACGATTTCAAACTATGATGGAAAAGCTAGCCGTTAAAAAACCGAGACTGGTCAATTGCTCTAGCCCACTGCTGTTTCAGGACAACGCTAGACCACACACTGCATAACAGACAGTCGTTAGAGTAGATGAGCTGCGATTGGAATGTCTCCGATAACCGTCATACACCCCGGACCTTGCTCCAACAGATTACCACTTTTTCCGGAATGTGGACAGTTTCTTGCAGGGAAAAAATCAATTCCGATGAAGCAATCAAAGTCACCTTCGGAGATTTTATTGGTAATCGCTCCCACAATGTTGACAGCAGACGAATCAATGAACTACCTATAAAATAGCGAAAGTGCTTAGATGACAATGGTACATACTATGTGACTGATTAAATATATTATAATTTAAAAATATTTAAATTCTTCGCTTTCTTTTTCCATAAAACATACGAATTTCATATGTAAGGGCCAAATAATTGTTAATTTTACTTGTATTGAGTTCGGAGAGTATGGTTAATAAAGTACTTGATTGAAATACCTTCTATCGACTGCCTAACTGCCCAGCCTATGAGTATGAAACCATTTTTGGAGTAGTCTCGAAAGTCTCGTTTTTCCCGGGAATTTCGAGACCACACCGAGTCTCGATTTTGTTTCCCGGGACTCGTAAATATAACGAGACTGAAAGCCTTAATAGATACATACGTACATACGTACATACGTGCATACATACGTACGTACATTCTTGCAGGGAAAAATGCTTTCACACAGTTTGTCGAATCTAGATCACCAGAGTTCTATCGCAAAGGCATAAATGACCTTCCTATTAGATGGCAGCAACGTATAGATAATAATGGTAATTATTTTGATTAAATAAATATGTTAAATAAAAAAAAACGAATTTCAATGTTTCAGTACAAATCGGCAATTTCATACTTTAACCCCTATTAAATACTTTTAATGAAGTTAAAAGGCCAAGAGAGAAATTTTAGTTTTTTACTCTTTAGATTTTTTTTGTTTCGGGGTTTACTTAAATTATTTTTTCTTCTGTACGTGTGTATTTCACTGAGCTCCTCCAAAATAGCTAGACCAATTTTGATTTGATATTTGGCCATGACAACTTCTGTCGGGTCCGGTAGTACTATAATAAAATATTGCTACTGTAATTTATGCTTTTAAACGCGGGAAAATATCTCATTTCTGAGAAAAAATACAAAAACTGCAATGTAAGAGTATACTAATATATAAAACTTAAGAATGTGGTTTTTGGTTATCTGAACGCGGGTGGAGCCGCTGTCAATGCTAGTGTATATGTACACTAGTATTGGCAGCTATATATGTATATATATATATATATATATATATATATATATATATATATATATATATATATATATATATATATATATATATATATATATATAGACTAGCGACTCACCCTCGCTCGCTCGCTTGTACTCGTATGTATTTTAATACCGAATCATAAAAAATATAAAATAAAAAAAATTGTCTAAAAAAGTAAAAAAATTGTGGGGTGTTATCACTTAGGGGTATGAAAAATAATTTACGTCATATTCTCACAAAATTTAATAAAAATCGGTCAAGCCGTTTCGGAGGACTTTTGTCATAAACACTGTGACACGAGAATTTTATACATCAGATAGTGCTACGTAGTATACAGTTGGCTGTCTTGTACCTGAAATTTAATATATTTAAGAACATATTATTATTGATGAATGTTATTTCGAAGTTATTTCGAAGTGCTGAATGATTAAATCCGTGTAAATCGTTTGTGTTGTTGTGCTTATAAAATATTTCTATGTTCTAACTGTGGTACGATATTTTTGCTCTAGAGTCCCCTACAGTTTTTTTTAATAATTAATAACAAGCTTAAACTTCGTTAGTAGCATTTTGACGAGACACCCAACTATTCTTTCTACGAGAATTTGCTAGTGGTAGATACAATTGTGGATTGATACGGAACTATACTATTACCGTTTTGACATGTTCTGTATTAGTTCACAATTGTATATGTCACAATCAAAACTATTTTTGTAGTCAAAACTACTATTGACTAAAGAGGTTAGTCAAAAGTAATTTTGACGCAGGCCTTGGTCAGTAGCAGTTTTGACTGTCATATCGGTAAAAACTCTTAAAAAATTAAAGAAAAAAGGAAAAGGGTAAGTAGGTTGAAAGTTACTCGGAAGAACCCTTTCTTTCTTTCTTTCTAGGTTAAGTTAGGTTAAAACAGTAAGTGAGTCTAGGTTAGATTAGGTTAGAACAGTTTTGACCGATATGCTAGTCAAACTGCTATTGACCAAGGCCTGCAGTCAAAACAACTATTGACTGTTTTTGTCAGTCAAAAGTAGTTTTGACCACGAAAGAGTTCTGACTGTAACATATATACTTACCACTATTAAATTCTCGTACAAAGAATAGTTGGGCGTCTCGAGATTATTGACTTTAAAAACCTTTAATCTTACTTTACTGTTTGAAAAAGTTTGTTAATTATTTATAGTAGTTGAGCCAGAATTCAACGTCAGTATTGATGACACGTATCCTGGAATTCCCGGTTGTTGCGAAGCAGTTTTGATTCGGTAAAAGAAAGAAAATTAAGAAGTATCAAAGTATTTTTATTATAATACATCTATATTTATTATTATAAAGAGGCAGAGTTTGTTTGTTTATCAATTCGTTCGTTTGTTTGTTTGAAAGCACTAATCTCAGGAACTACTAATCCGATTTGAAAAATCAGAATATTCTGAGCATAAACATTTTACCACAATTATTAATTACTATTTAGGAGAAGTCATTGAGAAATATTATGCACAACATACATTAGCCATGAACAAAGATCAGAAAAATCTGTATTTCCTAAATATTTCGTGTACTCGTGCCTTTATTTTCCAAAATATGTAGGTATATAGACACATATATACTACAGGTATCATGTATATATAGGGCTATAGCAATTTTCACTTATTTATTTTAAAAAAATACAGCATTTTTAATATTAAAAAATAACACAATAAAAAAAAATTGAAAAATCAATAGATAACCAGTTTATAGAAAATATCGCCTAGTTTCGAACTGCTTTCTCTTTGCTCTGCTTCTTAGTATATTCAATGCAAATAAGTCAAAAAATCTTTTTCTACCTAAACCGAATCCCTAATCTACTAGTGATAGTTCTTTAAAGTAGATTAAAAAACTACGTCAGCTTTTCCTAAATGCTATTTTCACAAGTGAAAGTTCCCATAGAATCGGATCAACCATTTTTAAAATTAACTGATAGAAAGAAAAAGTCGGTGTGCTTTGCTTTGTATGGCTGGCACTGACTTCGAAAATATTTGATTAGGTATGTATAGTAAATGAAAACTACTAATCAGTTAATTTTTACTTTTTAGTGCTTTTTTGAAGACGGTGTTTTTTACGTTTTTATTTTTCCCTTTTTAGTGTAGACATAATAGTAGCAAAGTAAGAAGAAAGTATTTTAATACAATATTCGCTTAAACCGTTGAAGTTACTTTGATGCTAATTTTTATACGAAGACTTACAAACTAAAATCCGCTTTTATTAGTAACACTAAAAATTCTGGCTCTAAAATCCGGTTCTAAAATGTTAGGCTTGTCAAATCAAACAAAATAAGCCCAGACTTAGAGTATCTACTATTAGGCGTTGAAGAGTTCCACCTATCTACCTTATGGCCTTACCATCAGATCAGGTCAACGATACCGAACCACTGCACTATCAACGGAAATAGCAACACTTGCAAAGTTTCAAGTCAATATGACAATTAGAAGTAGGTTTAATTCATAATTAGCTATTTTAGGGGTGGTATATTTTTTCGAAATTTAAATGGGACCAATTGGCAGTATACTTACTTTCTACTACAGAACTTTCTAATAAAACAAAAATTGTCCAAATTGGTTAATAAATGACGGAGTTCTGAGGTAACAAACATAAAAAAAAACATACAGCCGAATTGAAAACCTCCTCCTTTTTGAGGAAGTTGGTTGAAAATAAGAGTAGTAACTGAATATTTCAATTTAAATAGTTTGTTTACTGTTAAAATATGAATAGCGTACGTTAATGTCGTTTAATATACTTAATTGGTTTACGTGATGTACAGTTTTATTTATTAGTACCAGGTATTTAGATATCCCGGGAGTATTTCCCTTTCATACTCGTATTACGAGTATATACAAGAATACATAGATACTTCTACACTCGGGCTTAATGACTTATAACATATAATCAAGTATTGATATTTCTTACTAAAAACTAAGTTTATTAAATAAAAGATAGTCTAATAGCCAAGGGTATTTTATAAATCTTTAATAGTGAAATAATTTTGTAAATCAAATCAGGAATTTTGTTTATTTAAACTCAAAAGTTTTAACCAATTAATAAAAACGAAATCAAAATTGGTTTAATAAAAAAACATAAATGAGAATCCAAAACAGGTATTGCTATTGTGCATTGTGTATGCACTGCACTTCTTTCTATACGTTTTATTATAATTGTAGATTTGTAACGTAATATATTACTAATTATAATTCTTTGAATATAATGCTTTCCATAATAAATATTCATTGAATATAATTAATTCATTGTTATTTTACATATTGCTTGCATTTATTAGGGCTTTGTTGTTCGTAATTAATTCTACTATTTAAATAGAAAAATTGTACATATAACGTTTAATAAGTTCGTTTATCCAATTATTAGAGTCAGTCGTTATTGTTTAACCGATTACAAAAAAGGAGAAAATCCACAATTTTAAAGATTTGAGAGTCAATGTAAATATTTAGTTAAAAAAGTTACGCCTGCCTATTATCCTAAAACTGAATCTATACAAGTACCTACTAACTACTTACTCTCGTTTCCCTCAGGTGTGTCCCTGGGGCCCCCCCAACGTGCGTTCACCTTGTCGTGGTGGGGGGCTCAGTAGTGCCCAGCAATCCAGCCGGGCGCGAAGCCAAGAAACGCACAGGGAGGTAGCCCGCTTCGGTAGGCGGTGGGAGGTGGCCCTCTTCGGAGGGTGGTGTACCATGCGGGTTGCTCCTGGTACTTCTCTGAGAGCAGAGTGGACCTTGGAGCAACCCCGTAGTTGTTGTGGTCTGCTTCGGCAGACCTGTCGTCGGGGCGTCGTAGTTGAATGCGTAAGCGATCCTGCGACGCCCCATTAAGACGGGGGAAGGTTTTGTTGGGTTTTAGTGGTTAGTACTGGCTTCGCCGGTGAGTCCCACCCCTCGTGCGTAAATGCATTTCTCAACGTTAAAAAAAAGGTGTGTGCCTGGGGAGTCTTTTTCTTTTAAAATTATTATGTAAACCGGTAGCGCCACCGTTTGGCAATTCTTTTTACTAATAGAAGCCTATATGTTATTATCCAGGTTATAGTCTATTTAACAAAATTTTATCGAAAACCATCCAGCGTGATGTAACAAACATACACACAAAAAAACCTCGTATTAATATATTTAAGTAGTAAGCCATTCAACCATTTCAATTCTATTTACATTGTAAATTCAAAATATCGTTTAGCTTATGACCACCGAATACTTTATAATCCTAAATTGAATACTAATAGCAAACATGCAAAGGTTAAATAAATTAAATTAATATACAAAATTTTAAATGAATGCTCCCACTTTATATAAAGCTAATCCACACTATAAAACTATGTTAGAAGAATTTCTGTTGCTGTTAGTAGTCGTTCTCAAAGAATTCTTTTTAACCTAATAGGTGTTATATTTTCTAGAGGTACATATATATTTCGTACTAAAATTTAGTAACAGTGATAACCGAATCTGAATTCTAAGCCTATGTTATAAAATGTAACAATAACAAAAAAATTACTTCATTCTTCTTTCTAGTTAAACTAATAGTGCAGTTAGTTTTATATCGATAAAAATATTTCGTTCGTATTTCAGACAATGGCGCCCAATGACGCAAATAAAACTTTTGTGGAGCCAGAGGTGGAAAGTGGAAAATCTGGAGATAGAGTCTTCATAACGGGAATGTCAGGGTTATATCCCGAATCCCATAACGTGAAGGAATTGTCAAATATTTTATATAATAAGGTATGTGTATAGTTACGTTTATATAAATAGGCAAAGACAAAACAGATCCGTATCTTTTTCCTCATCTTTTTATCAACCAATTTTCTTTTTTGTTTTTATCTTTTTTTATTTTATTTAATAGCCATTGAAGAGCTATAGTGTTATCAATATAATAAATTTTGGACACAATTATTTTTTTATGTAGATAGGTAAATTCTATTCTTATAACTACGCAACGTTTCCTCAAATTTTCAATAATGGTTGAGGTTGAATTGCGACCACTAGTATTTTATTTCTTTACATAATTAAAGTAAAATATTTACTTATTCGTCTTAACTATATAAGTATAAAAATAGTAAAAAGTGTTCTTGAAATTTTAAAATAAAGTACAATGTAGTAAAATATTATTTTGAAATCAGTTAAATCTTAATTGTAGTTTGGATTTTAAATCAAAATAGAATTTATGTTAATTAACTTTTTGAAGTTTTAAATTTAGAACTGGTCACAGAACACTTCCAAGGTACAGTTCTGCTATACTTTTTATCTTATAAAATAGTTTGAGACCCAAAAAAAAAAACAAGTTTCTATTGAAACGTGTTAGAAATGAAACTTCGTTGGTTATTTGTATTTCAAATCTGTAAGATTACTTAATTCATAAAAACTTTTAATATAACACTCAGAAAAAAATATAATTGAAAATATTAGACAAAGACTAGAGAATAATATTTTATCTCTTTCTATCTAGCTGGATTCCTATATCTATCGCATATACTCTAAGGGACGAACGGGTGAGCCGCTAGTTATAAATATTTTTCATAATTATAACTAGCGGCAATATGGGTTTCGCCGGAATCGGTCAACTGGGGACCTTCTAGTGTATGCCAATCACATCTTTGGTGAAGCTCTTGAGCGAAGCGGGGAGGCGATTGCCGTCTCCCTCGATGTCTCGAAGGCGTTTGATAGGGTCTGGCACGCTAGCCTTATAAGCAAGCTTTCAGCCTATGGCATATCTCCTGGTCTGATCGGCTGGATTAAAGACTTCCTGAGCGACCGATCACTCAGAGTTGTGGTTGAGGGTTGTTCATCACAACCCTTAAAGACCAACTCAGGAGTTCCTCAGGGGTCTGTTCTCTCTGCAACCTTGTTCTTGCTGCATATCAACGACCTGCTTATACCCGGTATCTATGGGTACGCAGACGACAGCACTATTGTAGAGAGATACCTGCCGAATCCTCGGGCCAGTAGAGATCAAATTCAGTCCGAAAGAGAGGCCATGGTAGAGCGGTTAAATCTCACACTCAGGATAGTCTCCACGTGGGGCGATGCCAATCTTGTGAGTTTTAACGCCACCAAAACACAGGCGTGTCTTTTCACCACAAAAAGGAGTCCTTTCACCTTGACTCCTACTTTCCGGAATGTGCCTCTGGAATACACTGACCGTCTACAGTTGTTGGGCATGGACATTTGCCCCAACATGAACTACGGGCGGTTCATCGAGTCCAAGGCTAATGTCGCAGCGAGGAAAGTTGGCATACTAGCAAAGGTCCGACAGTATTTCACACCGGGACAGCTTCTTGTTTTATATAAAGCTCAAGTCCGGTCGTGTATGGAATACTGTAGTCACATATGGGCTGGTGCTGCAAAATGCCATCTGTCAGCCTTGGACTCAATTGAGAGGCGTGCTCACAGGCTTATTGGTGACCCTACGTTGGTAAAAGCTAACTTACAAAGCCTCGATCACCGACGTAGGGTTGCCAGCCTATGTGTATTCTATAGGTTACATTTCGGAGAGTGTGCGCAGGAACTGCACGACTTAATTCCTCCATCCCCTTTCCACCATCGGACAACCCGACGAACGGCTGGTCTCCATCCTTATGTCGTGGACATTCCATCCGTCCGGACGAAGCGTTTCGCAACGTCATTCATTATACGTGCGGCTAAGGACTGGAACAACCTGCCGGCGTCGGTGTTTCCGTCCGATTATAACATGGGTGTCTTCAAGGCAAGAGTGAATAGGTGGCTACTGAATTAGTGCGACTTACCATCTACGACTACGTTACCACTTACCATCAGGTGGAACGTAGTCAAGCACTAATTCAGAATACTATAAAAAAAAAAAAAAAATAATAATTGAAAACAAACTAGGAAAAATAGTAATCTTTGAAGATAGTAACGGAAATATGCAAGCGGTTACTATGGCAACCATGACGGTTTATCGTAACGGTTTCTCGTGACGCAACCTTGAAATTTTACTTTCATGCACGCAAAGAAGTTTTACTTCAATATAAAAACTTTAAAAAAAGTAGGCAATAACTAAACGAGGTGTTTCACTTACATTAGCTTCCTTGTTTAGTTTTTAAACTGATGTCATTCAAAAAATAGAAAAATATGTTTATATATAAATAAATATACACATAGTAATAATTGCACATGAAATTGTGTTCGTAGAAAAGCGGCAAGAAATTTATTAAAGAAAGTAAATAGTTCCAGTCCTGCTGTGAATCGCAATGCCAATTTTTTGGGCGATAAATGAGGCAATAAGAAAGCCAACTAAATTATGTAATAATGTTGACTAAGAATAAGTACTTATCATGTTTTGTTAACCGATAGGTCAATCCTGTTAATGCGGAAAAATGTCGCTGGCAATATGATCATCCTGAAGTCGCTAAGTACACTGGGAAAGTGCCTGAGCTGTCGTCATTTGATGCACAATTTTTTAAAGTCCATTATCGCTTAGGAAACAATATGGACGCAATGGGACGTAAAATTTTAGAACAAGCCTACCAAGCCATTTTTGATGCTGGTAAGTTGAATCCCTCCACGACAGCGGACACGCCGGCGTTACAGTTAACAATAGATTTCTTAGAAATTTAATTACTTTCTTAAAAATTTACCTGGAGGTGTACTGAATGTATGTAAAATCAATTTGTCATGCCTTTTGTTTTAATCATAATAGATCTTTACTTTTTAGTTAGACTTTATTTGGCACACGTTTAGTATATGGGATGTGGCCCCTGGAGAAGTGTGTGTGGATAGGGGAGGTGATAGGGAGTTCAAATATATAAAAATTATTTTGAGGAAATGAAGGAGTCAAAAGTTATGGAGACTTAAAGTTAGAACATTTTCATACATTTGAATACCTAAATAAGTCATTACAAAAGATAAACATACCTTTAACGAATAGTAAATATCCTTTTTCGTGTAAAATCCATATTTTCATAACAATTAAGGCTTTATTGTATTAATATTTTGATAA